>CAMTZB010000001.1:11249500-12491500 GCA_947086495.1 Morpho achilles | reverse complement strand
TTTTCGTTATATTTTTATTTTTTATTCAAAAATCATATATTTCAAAATTGTTTCCCTCTAAAAGTTTAAAAAAAAGTCCGCGACAGCATAAATTCAAATTCAAATTCAAAATATTCTTTATTCAAATAAACTTGTAAACAAGTGCTTTTGAATCGTCAACTCTACCGTTGGTTCGGAAAGGCGTTCCTACCGAGAAGAGCCAGCAAGAAACTCGGCGGTTGCTCTTTGAAAAATATAATTCTTATGACTAGTTACATTTAGTCATTCCTGTCTTGTACAGGGTCTAAGCAAGCTATATCCACACATTCTTATCTTCCAAGTAATCCTCAACAGTATAGTAGGCTTTCTGGATCAGCCTCTTTTTAACAGTGTTTTTAAACTGATGTAATGGCAAAGCTAAAATTGATTGTGGAATTTTAATATAGAATGTTATACCCAGACCCACAAACGATTCACGTTCATTTGCAAAGCGCAAAGCAGGAGCCGCAAGCTTATGTCGGTTCCTACTTTGCCTCTTTTACACAACACCTATAGTTTTATAATTCTTTATATTTTTATGTACGAAAACTAAATTGCTTAAAATATACTGTGAAGCAAATGTAAGAATACCTATTTCCTTAAACTTCTCTCGCAGGGAATCACGCGGGCTTAATATGTAAATACAACGAATAGCTCTTTTTTGTAATACAATTTTTTTTTCATTTTCCGCGCATTTACCCTATAACATACCATATACCATACGTCATAATGCTATGAAAGTAAGCAAAATAAACAAGTTTTGCTGTTTCGACATCTGTAAACTGGCTTATTTTTCGAGCAGCGTAGGCCGCTGAACTAAGTTTCCCTGCAAGAGTTGTTATGTGTGTGCTATATTGAAGTTTTGCATCCAAGGTCACTCCCAAAAATACAGTTGAATTATCTGTTTTCAATGTTACATTATTTATGGAGAGGCTATTTGCTGTTTTTGCAGCATTAGGCAACGCAAATTCTATACATTTCGTTTTATTTGAGTTTAGAACCAAATTATTTAGCTCGAACCAATGAGCTACTTACGATAAACCACTGTTTACTTCGTCAATATTATTGTCATTTCTATTTACTTTAAAAATTATAGATGTATCATCAGCAAACAGTACAATATCGCAAATATTGTGAATGAAATATGGTAAATCATTTATATACACTAAAAACAGAAAGGGACCAAGGATCGATCCTTGAGGCACACCCATAACGAGAGACGTTCCAGATGACTGCACATCATTAATGCACACTCTTTGAATTTGGCTGTGAAGATAAGATGCATATGTCTAGCTTTTAACGTTAACCCACCTTAACCATTTCTATGGTTATCAAAATGCTATTATATATTACGGTTTTAATTTTTCTACTAAGGCTAGCTTTCCTACCCTAGTATAATAACTGTATGAGTAAGTGGGATTTGTCTGTAATTGGTTAGATGTCAGTTAATAATATTCAATTATGGAATCATTGAAAATAAAATAGTCGATAATGCGTACACAAAGGTTACCTTCAATTAACATACGGAAATCATATATTTATTATTCATAATTATGTTGTGATCGCGTAAAATAGTTGAGTAATATATAGTACCTGGGTGACCGAGGCTTGTTCGGTAATTTTTTTAAACCTATAAAACAAAAAGAGAGAAAGGGTTGTTGATATCTGGGACTTAATTTGGAGATTTTCACTTCGTTAGTCCGCCCGTTCCCAACCGCTATTATAACTTTACGAATGACAGCAAAATTAACCTTTCTATTCTATTCATATTTACACTTTCACTTGTGTGACGTATAAATTAAAATCTATACTAATACATAAAGCTGAAGAGTTTGTTTGTTTGAACGCGCTAATCTCAGAAACTTTTGAAAAATTCTTTGAGTGTACGATAGTCCATCTATTGAACAAAGCTAGACTATATAACATCACGCTAAGCTGAATAGGAAAGGAGCAGCAATATAAAAAAAATATTGCGAAAACGGCAAAATTTAAACGGTGAAAGTTATTCTCTCTTATAATTCACGATAAGTAGTTATCGTTTTATGTTCAAAATTTCAATTCGGAAAAAAAATTGTGATATACTAGATTTCCATGCGGGCAAAGCTAGTATTCAATAAAATGCATCCATTTTACCTTTTACTTGTATTTATTAAGAAATTAAACCATAAGCTTTAATGGAGCTAAACATGTTAAACTAATTAAAATGATGGAAATCAATAGTTGACTCTGCAAGCTTCTTCAGAAAAGTCGACCCATTGTATCTTGCTGCCGTCGATTGTCTTAGATTCCCTCATGAAATTGTCAATCCTTGCTTTAATTTCGCCGGACACAACTTTATACCTCGACAAGATCCAGACGAGGTCTGAAAATTAATGATTTGTCAAAATAATAATGTAATTGTTTTGCTATAATCCGCGAATTATAGCAAAATAATTTCATTATTACTTTTATATTATGGATCTCCGCAAAGTAACGTCTAATTCTAGAAATTATTTAAAATGATTTGTCATTATTTAGTAACCACTTAAAATATATAATAGAAATATATTAGTGCTTTAGTTTAGTAAAAGATACAGACGAGGTCTGAAAATTAATGATTTGTCAAAATGATAAAATAATTGTTTTGCTATAATCCCCGAACTATAGCAAAATAATTTCATTATTACTTTTGTATTATGGATCTCCGCAAAGTAACGCCTAATTCTATAAATTAGTTAAAAATATTTTTCATTATTTAGAATATATATTAGAAATATATTAGCAATTTCTCCTTTAAAATATTGAAATAGTTATGACTTTTTGTTAATTTATTGAAAAATCCTATTAAAAAAATTTTTTTTTTCACCAATAATTGTAATAATAATTGAGTAGAAATTAATATTTATTATAGAAAAATAAAATAAAAAATAATTCAAAAATATATTAATATTTGCATTAATTAACTTTGATCTATGCTAAATGCAAATTTCAAAAAAATATTTCAAAATTTAACCTTACGGAAAATTACTAAAAAATATATTAGAAAGCCTATGTATGTGGATCTATGATGTTGCGTTTAATTCAATTTATTTTTTAATTCATATAATTAAATTGTTAGGTTTTCAAATTTAATACAATACACCCTACTTACTATAACACTAAAAATATCTTACCTTGACGACCCTTTTTTTCGGCGTCATATTTGCAATGGTAACAGATCGCGTAGTTTTCATAGTCGGTGTCCAGAACCCATAAAGTGTATTCATTATTGGTGCCATAAGCTGAAAAAAAAATAAATGTTACTAATTGAAATAATTATGTGATAATTTCCATTCAAATTATATAACTCAAGAAAACTTTAGTGAAAATGTAGATACTTTAATTAAACATACGACTACTAACTATTGCAACAAGACTTACAATTTGATCTTTAATATAACTAAACTCCTCATAATTGCGTTAATTTATATAATAACTCGTCTTCATAATTCAACAAATTGCACAGATTAAAATTAAAATAAATTTTAAATGCGATTATGTACCACAAATGATTACGATCAACATTTTAAAGTACTTTTTTAAACTGAACGATCTTTAGCAGCTAGTAGGCCGTGTGGTATCCTACTGAATAGAATAGTACCACCAATTCTTACCTAGGTGTCGTAAAAGGCGACTAAGGTAAGTTGACCCACCGTGTGGTATCCGGTTAAGTAGAATAGACCACCCTCTTTCTTACCGAGGTGTCGTAAAATGCGACTAAGGTAAGTTAATTTCAGGCAGGCGGCCGGTCGTAAAATACGTAGCCAAATCATATGACAACATGTTATGCCGTGCCGACCCCACTTAGAATGGGATAAGGGCAGGAAGATGATGATCTTTAGCAGTTAGTATCTAAATGGTAAATTTAATCCCAAATTGTAACCGTGAAAACATAAAAAATTATGGCTAATATACCTAAACATACTTAAATAATAAACTATAGAAGTAGGAAAATAAAATTGTAGTAATTATTTAAACTGAACAATATAAAAATGTATTTCAGACGATCGTAACTGAATAAAGCAATAATTTATTTTATTACCTTTGATAAGACAATAGATAACGAATTAGGCAAAAGTTTTGACGTAGCATAACCTAAATTATTTGTTTAAAAAAAATAATAATTAGCTCTGTTTTTTATTAATAATATTTTTCTTATTAAGATATTAAATTAAATTATGATTTCCCCAATTTTTATTACTTATTTAACGTCCCAGTTATTTTACTTGAATTTTATCTGTAACCACATATTTTAACTAATATAATTGCATATTTTTAATTTTAATCTGATGAATTTTAATTTAAATCTAATTAATAAATATATTTTTTTATTTATAAAAGTTCTATTCAGTCAAGTCTAACGCTCAACTCATAACATGTATATTTTAAGATTTATTGTCTATAAAAAAATATTTTACGAACACAATCTTTGTATCAAGTTCGATTTATAAAAAAATCGTAAAAAAAAAGATGCCAAATAAATATTAAAATTTATTTTATAATTAATAGACAACTATGAGGAACGTTTTGTCTATGATAAATATAAATGCTATATTGGAGGTAGGAACTCGGCGTAACATTCTTACTTTACTTTAATAGACAATTTAGAGAGTGACACATTAAAACAAGGCTTTATCTATTTACATAAAATACAAACTTGCGATCAGAATAACACACACATACTTTCACATACTTTAAACATTTGACGATTAAATTCCTCTATCGAAGGAATAAGTGACAGAAACTTGGTTTACATGAGAATTAATTTAGTTTTTTACCGCCATAAGGAAGTGAAAACAATAGTTTTCCGCTTTGGACAGCGTTGGGCGCTACTCGAGCAGTTCCCTTTATGCTGCGCAGTCTGCCTTTTGATACATCTATGTTGTTCAGGTGGATCGTATCGCCCACTAGTTTGTACTCAGCAGCACTGCATTGACCACCCTGTTCAGCTTCATTGGGGTATCTGCCAACCTCATACCAAACGCCCTGCCCGAACTAAAATAAAAAATACATTTTACAAAAACCTCACATATTTACAACAACTTAGAATAAATTAATTTAAATAATTGTAATATTTGTAACATAAATAAATAAGAATAAGTTATAAATTAGAAGAAATAGAAAATATATACAAATATTTGCTGTAGAGCTGTAGGCAAGGTCACTGCCAACTATGCCAACTGGCCATTCAAAATTAGAATTGAAAATATATACATTAAAACGAAAACATCGAATTCACTGCAATGTGTTAATGTAATGTTTTTTACTTACTTATATCATATAATCAGTATAAGTATATTGGGGTTATATATACATGTTAGGAAGAATAATATATTATATATTAGAATATATGTAGTAAATTATTCGAGATATAATAAATTCTTCGCCTCGCTGATCAGTGCCTGAACTTTTTCTTTGATAAATTCTTGATTATGAGTATTATTATGCAATAGGTGACAGTGTAGTTTATCATTTATAAAATTATTTTTTTTCTTAATTATATTATAAACAATAAACAAGTTATTACATATTTGTTATAATTTAAATTCTTTTTCTTTACAATAAATTTAATAACATTATGCAAGAAATTATGAAATTAAATACATTATTGAAGTTTAATATATTCCTGAGTATATTAATCTAATAAATATAAAAATTCGGCAATTTTATCATATTAAATTAATGTATAAAACCAAAATATGGCTGTAAATTGTTATATAGTAAAAAGTCACATAGAAGATAGAATTTTTTACTAGAACCAGCTAGAAGCCTCAAAAATTTGTGCTACAAAATAATATAAGAGCAATTTTTATATATTATAATTACGATGTAAATGTGGAATATATTTAAACGCGAGCATCGTGTTTATTGTAAATAATGCATATATATTTTATATTAAGATACTGAAATTCATAATAAAATTAGATTATTAATAATAATTAATTAAATATAATTAAAATACAATTATAAATAATTTTTGCGTTTAATAATCTCCACTCGGAAACATTTCGATTCTTTTAATTCTATTTTCAAATTAGATTTAAAATTTGAATCGTTCCATGCGTTTAGTATATTTAAAATTTTAGACCCAAACAATTTTTTAGAGAATAATTTAAAATATTAAATGCTGAAATATCAATATAGAATCAAGAATCATAGACAATATCACTTTCCAAATTATTAATTAAATATTATTTAGGATTATTTATAAAAAATGTAATATTCTGAATAATATTTTCATTTATGTTACTGGTGAATAATTGAAACATTATTAAATATAATTACTACATTTACAACAAAATTAATTGAAATCAATTAATTTATATTAAATAAAATAAAACTTACCGCTTCTAGGTTGAAGTTTTCTACTGGTTTCACAACAGGACAGTACGAATCAACGTAGACGTTGGCAGAAACCAACGCTACCAGACTAAGAAAAACAACGTAGTACATTTTAGTGTAGATAGTCTTTTACTAAAATCCTAAATTGACTGACATATCATACTCAAATCCTATACTTATAAAGCTGTCCCGGTCAAGGACGTGTATCTTTTAAAACCTTGTTTTATCACTTGGAGTCTAATAAAAGTTGTTCTTTCTTTTTCATACGCTTACTACCTGTATAGAAAAGAACATAAGTATATTAAACATAATCTAAACCGAACCCTTCTTATATGCATCAAACGTGTTTAAGAGATCCGCAACAAAAGCTGCAAACAATTTCGCAATGCAATACTAAAAAAACTCCACAAAGTCAATCTGTACACCATACGAACTAGTATGACTTACTTTTATTATAAATTCTAAAGTCTGTCTGTTTGCCTGTCTGTATGGGCTGATCTAATTATGAGGAAACACTGACATAAAAAAGGGGAAAATGAAGCAACAACTAGGTCAAAAGGCGCCACTACTCTCCTCTCCACACCTCGCTACAACTATCGTCATGTCTGTATACTACATATTCTGTTCTCCTCCTTTTCTTTCTATTGCAATATATTTTCAATTACTAGTATAATAAAATGGTATAAGGATATATATTAAAATTCCGCAATAAATTTTAGACATTTTTATTTAAAAAGGACTATAGAAATAGGCTGGTAGAGAAAGCCTACTATACTGTAGAGGATTACATACATAATAAGAATGCGGGAATACAGCTACTCTTCGACTCTATATAAGACAGTATTGACTAGATGTAACTAGTTATAAGAATTATATTTTTAAAAGAGTGACAACCGAGTTCCTTCCTGGCTCTTCTTAGAAGGAGTAGCTTTCTAAACCAGCAGTTACAGTTAACGATTCAGCAGGAATTGTTTACAAGTTTGCTTAAACAGAGATTATTTTGAATACGCCGTGTGGTATCCGGCTGAATAGAATAGTACCACCCTCATTTCTTACCGAGGTATCGTAAAAGTCGACCAAGGTAAGTCGACGCGCCGTGTGGTATCCAGCTGAGTAGAATAGACCAACCTCATTTCTTACCGAGGTGTCGTAAAAGGCGACTAAGGTAAGTTGACCCACCGTGTGGTATCCGGTTTAGTAGAATAGACCACGCTGTTTCTTACCGAGGTGTCGTAAAATACGACAGAGGTAAGTTGACGTCAGGCAGGCTGCCGGTCGAAAAACGCAGCCAAATCATTTGACAGCATGTTTATAACATGTTGTGCCGACCCCACTTAGAGTGGGATAAGGGCAGGAAAATGGTGAAGAGATTATTTTGAATGTGTCGTAGAAGAATATTATAAAATATTATAAAAACCCAAAATGTGTCGCCCCATATCACGCTTGGCCAGTTTGAACGTTTAATAGCAACTCAACCAAACGATTTCATTATCAAATCGCCGCCTTTGATAGCCCAAGCCTTGTTATTGTATTTTATGCATATTTAAATGTATTCGGTTTAAATAATCAAAGACATCGCACGTGTTTCTTTTTATTTCAGAGATAATGTTGTCTCATAATAATTGATCATCAGTAAGTTTTTAACAACACTTTCAATTGAAGAAGCTTTACTGATTTTGTTAGAAAAATCTGAAAAAGGATAATTAATATATTGAAATTATATTATTTATTTAAATTGCGTTTCTGAAATACACAAAATAATATCCACCATTAATTAATTATTAATTTTTCTCTATTTATATAAGCAAATTCAAATAATTCCACAATAATGTGGATTTCAAATAATTACTTTTTATTTTTAAACTCTGAGATCTTAAGGCACCTACGTAAAAAGGTTGAAACTTTAAATAACGCATTAATATATAATTTTAAATAAAACCACTTAAATCATTAAACTAATCAGAATTAAAATTAAATTTACAAACAAAATTAAATTTAGAATTAAAATTAAACTAATTAGAATAGTTATTAAAACATTTTGGATAATATGCGCAGAATATTTCAACTTACTATTACATTATAGAGGTTTTGCTCTTTAACCTTTTACGTAATTTTTAATAGATGATTAATTACAAAAAAATCTAATTGTTTATCAATCTTTATTATAAAGTTGTAATAGCTTGAGACCGTATGACTCTTTTGAGAGGGACACTGGTTCAAAACCCATGCAGGCACCAATGTGTTTTTCTGTTAAAACTTATGTGTCTAATTGATAATTGCAATAACAAGCTTTTCGTTGAAGCAAATCATCAAATCAAATCAAAATAATATTTATTCAAATAAGCTCTTTCAAGCACTTTTGAATCGTCAAGGATCAATATGATTAATGAAGCTACAACTCGTTCAGACTGTTGCTCTTACCGAGAAGAACCAGAAAGAAATTCGGTGGTCAATCTCTAAAACATTTTCAATTTTACATTGTTAAACCGTAGTCTTGTATGTAGCTGAAAGGATTTTCAAATCCAGGAATCACATCGTGAGGAACCCTGCATATCTCTAGAAAAATCTGGAGATATGTGTAAACTACCTAAACTTCTCCTAGAAACGGAGAGAGAAGACCTATGCCCAGTACTGGGATAATAACAGGCTTTTACTTTACCACTTTATATTGTTTATGTTTATTTGAGTAAGTGAGCGTGTGTGTGTGTGTGTGTGTGTGTTTGTGTGCGTGTTTGTGTACGGTTGGGAGTATGTTGACAGAATGTATCTAAAAGCCTAATCTAAAGCCAAATCATGTAACAACATGTTTATAATATTTGGCTACGTATTTTACAAGGGGCCGCCTGCTTGACGTCAAATTTAAATTCAAGCCGTATATTACGACAAATCCGTAAAGAAATAGGGTTGTATATTCTACTCAACCGGATTACCTTATTATAAGTGCAATAATGCAATATAATTACTATTATATATGCGAAAGTCTGACTGTCTGTTAAGTTTTCATGGTTAATCCGCTGAACCGATATAAATGGAAGTCGGCATTAAGGCTTATATACCGGGATAAAATAGACTATAAAAATCCTGTCTTTTAAACGGGAATAGCAGGAGATTGTGAAACGCCATCTATTATGGTATATCGAAATCATTTATTACTCAGGATGTAATGATTCATTGTCAAGTCCGAAAATTCAAGATATAGGTTATATTTCTCTTTTTGCCTTACGTCAAAAAAGTTATTTTAAGAAAGTTTTTATATATTTCGGTTTTTATTTATTGGATAAACTTAACTGAGCTATGTAAATATATATTTCATGTAAGTCATACGATATTTATATTTACTAAATTAATTAAACTAATTTTCGAAAAACGATCTCATTTTTGTGATAGAGATATTTGTGACAGAAGCTACTGTTTATTTCAAGACTGCAGTCCATGCGAACGAAGTTGCGGGTAAAAGCTAGTTTATTAATATTTATTGCTTTATTAAAAAAAGCAAAAAGTTCATTGAAGAATATACTTGTCACGTTAAAAAGATATACGATTGCGTCTAGAACAAGCTTTTTACCGGTTTAACAGCTATATGCTAGTGCAAGGAATATTGTGAATCAACTATATAGAAGGACGGTTTCTTTGTTTTTTTAATACATAGAGTTTTACATTCCAGTATAAAAGTTCAGCAACTTTTGTTATAAAATCTTGCGTAATATTGCACAATATTTATTTATTTTTAGCTATAGTATGAGGCTGCATTGAAATACGAAGACAAGTACAAATCATATAAGAGAAGTTTTTTTAAGGGACACTGATAGAGAAAGCCTGCTGTACTGTTGAGGATTAAATAGATAAAAAGGCGTATTTATTGCTACTCTTAGACCCTGTAAAAATAGTAATGATTAAATGTGACTAGTAATAAGAATTATATTTTGAAAAAAGCAGACTAGTTTCTTGCTTGGCTCATCTCGCTAGGAGCAGCTTTCGAAACCAACAGTAGAGTTGACGATTCAAAAGCACTTGTTTACTGACTTGAATAAAGAATACTTTGAATTGAATGAAATGGATGAACGGCGGTGGGCAGCGTAAATGTCAACAAAACACGCGTCATTGTTATTTGTTGTTATCAATTGCTTATTTATTTAACAGGTCATAATAATATGTTAATAAATGTGTGGATAAATACAAATTGAGGATTTTTCGACAGTGATGATATAATTATTTTCTTATATTAGGGTAAAGTACCCAATTATTGACACTTTTAGAACGAGCGTATAAAAATAAATAAATATAAGCTTTCCACAGTGTTTCCAAATAACGATAAATTTTGGTAAATATAGACAACTATTTTAAGATGTTGCCAATAAAATCAAATTTTAACTAGGATATTATTTGTTATTGAATTTATGATATTTATCAAATTGCAGTGGTTTACCTAAATATTGACACAGACTTCCCTATTATCGACACTTCAAATTCCAGTTTATTGAAACCCTTCAGTTTTTTTATGAAAACCAAGTAAAGCACGCAGATAGGTACCTTATTTATGTTTTATGTATTAAATCAAATTAAATCAAAATATCTTTATTCAAATAAGCTCTTACAAGCACTTTTGAATCGTCAAGAAACAATATGATTAATGAAGCTACAACTGTTTCGGAATGTTGCTCTTACTGAGAAGAACCAGAAAGAAACTCGGCGGTCAATCTTTTAAATATTTTCAATTTTACATTATTAAACCACAGTCTTGTATGAAGCTGAAAGGATTTTCAACAAGAAAATTGAATAAAAGAAACGATTACATATTCTGTGACCTTAGTTTTACAAAATCCTATTTATTTACATGGATGTCAATGTATTGGTATTCTGGTACTTTCAGTGGACCATATGTTGACACAATAAAACAAAGTCAATTACAACAAAAAATTTGAAATAAATCTTATCGATTAGTTAACTCGTACTACAACCACCACAATAACACTATAATCGACGTATTTCACACTGAAAACAGAATGTTTTAACAATACTTGTAAGATACTTACCTTGTCAAATTTTTAAGAAAACGATAAATTATTACTTAATTGCTCTTTTTCATTCAGCTGATTAGTCGACATATTATTTTTATTGCAACTTTTTGTTGCCAAAATAAAAAATTATGATATTATCTAATAAAATTGGTACAAATGGAACTATTTAGGGTTGTTATTTTCTTATTTTTGGAAGAAAATTGCTAGGGTGTCAATTAATTGGATAGGTGTCAAGAATAGGTTAGTTTATCCTATTATATTTATTTTCTATAATAAATTTCCGCAATCAATTTTGGCTTTGCCATTACAGCAGTTTAAAAAATCAAGAGGCTCATACAGAAAGCCTACTGTTGTGGATTACTTATATGATAAGAATGTTTGGATATAGCTCTCTTAGAACCTATAAAATACAGTAATGACTAAATGTAACTAGAATTTAGAATTATATTTTTAAAAGAGCAACCGCCGAGTTTCTTGTTCTCTTTTCTGTAGGAACAGCTTTCAGAACCAGCAGTAGAGTTGACGATTCAAAAGAATTTCTTTATATGTTTATTTGAATAAAGAATATTTTGAATTTGAATTAACTCTTTAAATGAGTTAATCTTGTGTAGGGTGTTTTGGGGGTGATAAATCGATATAGCTAGGTTTTACTTTAAAAGAAATTGTTTTATCCCTGTTTTCAGGCAATGAAAAACTGCTAAAATGTAAATAGAATGCAAAGGTTAATTTTGCTGTCAGTTGTAAAGTTGTTATAGCTCAGAAATAGCTGTGATAGCTCAGCGGTGAGGCCGTGCGACTCTTTCAAGGCTCTTTGCCTTTTTTATTCCTACAACTAAAGAGAGCCCTAACTCTTTCCTTCAATAGGAAGGAATAATAACTCGCCATCTTATTACTCCAATTATCAAATGGGTCATATTCATTCATTCGTTTTATTCATTTCTTATTCTCATTTTTAGATCAAACTCGTTTGATTTTGCGCAGAATATTTGATTTATTTCATACTAGCTTTTACCCGCAACTTCGTTCAACTGTAGTCTTGGAATTAACGCTAGCTTCTCTCACTCTCCATCACTGCAAAATATCTCCATCACAAAAATCAGATCGATCCGGGAAGAACCAGACAGACTCACAGGTTTTCTAATATTACATATCACTATAAATATCATAAAATTTTGATGAGAACGTGCTATAAAACTTATTTAATAGTAACGTTTATACGTAACGTATCTATTGTTAACTTGTTACTTTTTTTATTACTTATAGACTGCAGCGCTAGATACCAAAGTTTTAAGTATAAATACGACAAAAATAAACATAATATTATCATGACATAATATTTTAAAACATAATTATAATTTATTAGTTTCGGGTACATACCACGGTAATTTGTTTTTATTCGCCGATATATAGTTCCGTCGTGACCACGATCCATGCAACTGGGTCGAAATATCGGCGAATAAAAACAAATTACCGTGGTATGTACCCGAAACTAATAAATTATAATTATGTCTTCAAACCACGAATATTTCAAGTATAAAATCATTAATTTTAAAACATTTTCATCAGGATGACAAAAAATATAAATCATCAACTTTTACTTTAATAATTTAATAAAACCTTGTTGTTATATTTTCATCACAAATCCTATAGTTTTTAATGCGTTATTACGGTATTTAGCTTGTACTTATACTTGTACATAACCTCATACTGTAATTCTTTTTTATAGTTCACGCATAGGTAATTAATTAAATAAAATAATAATTGATATTATCAAATATACAAAATAACAAATAATTTCTATTTGACAACACAAAACTTATTAGTGTAAAGTCTGGGCCAAAAGGTCTGCGATAAAAACCGAAATATATAAAATTTTATTAAAATAACTTTTTCTAAGATTTTTAATAGTTACCCCGGTATAGTAAGTAGCGGCCTGTTACTATCCCACTGCTGAGAATAGGCCTCTTCTCTCCGTTTTTGGAGAGAAGGTTTGGAGCTAAGACCTACCACGCTGCTCGAATGCGGATTGGTAGGTTACACATATCTCCAGAATTCTCTAGAGATATGCAGGTTTCCTCACGATGTTTTCCTTCACCGAAAAGCGTGTGATAAATTGCATTTATCAATTAGACACATAAGTTTTAACAGAAAAACTCATTGGTGTCTGCCCGGTTTTGAACCCGTGACCTCCTCGAAAGAGTCGCACGGTGTTACCGCTGGGCTACCACAGCTTTGTTGTTTTATATACCTCGGTATATAAACATTAAATGTGCCAAATTTCATCGATGTTGGTGAAAACATAACAGACAGACTTTCGCATTTATAATATAAGTAACGAGTCTCGTTTATCGATTAGACTCGTTTGTTTTTGCAGTTTTGTTGCGCGGGACATTTGTTTTATATTATATTGTTTATTTTTGCATAACACTTAATTGCATTATAGCTTTCCGTAACATAGATATAAGTTATAAAGTCTTATAAACGAGTATTTTTTGTTGCAAAAGACTGCGTAAATTTCCGCTATGTATCGTATAAATATTTCTAGAATCGTTTGAAAAGTGAAAATAATTTCATAATGTATAAAAAGATGGCGCAACAATATTAATGTCAATTAAACGACGCGTATGAAAAACTTACAGTGCCTATTAAAAAATGCGGTTCAATATTATGAACTGCAGAAATAATTAAATGAATATAAACAAAATCATGTTCTTAAATGTCATATAGGTGTATGATCTTGAAATATCTCGGACGGTGTTAATACACCCGTAAAGTTCTATAGCGTTTTATTTTCTTTCCATACATCATAATCATCCTACCCTTATCCCACTCTAAGTGGGGTTGACACAATATATCTTCATCCATTCTCTATTACTCGCGTCATCCCTCAAACTTAGTGCTAGTCTTTTTATCATTCTTCTGCAACATGGTTACAACATGTTATGTTGTAACCATGTTGTGATGTGATTTGGCTACGTATTTTACGACCGGTCGACTGCCTGACGTCAACTTACCTAAGTCGCCTTTTAAGATATCTCGGTAAGAAATTAGGGTGATCTATTCTACTCAGCTGGATACAAGCCGATACCTTATATCTTACCTACCTAAGGTAAACAACCTTAAGAATTTTTTGAAAAAAAAAACCGCCGAGTTTTGTGCTGGCTCTTCTCGGTAAGGGCAATTTTCCGGACCAGCAATAGAGTTGACGATTCAAAAACACTTGTTTACAAGTTTACTTGTATAAATAATATTTTGATTTAGAATTTTCTTTGCGCCACGATTAGCTGTATTAATTTTGACTCTTCTGCGGATCTTCAAAATGAGTGCAAAACTATTAACACATTACAAACTTAAGTTAACGGCCTTTACCAAAAAAAAATTGTCTATATCCAATATCCTATATCCGATTTCCAAATATGTTAATATAGTTAAATATATTTAAAAAGGCTTGATGTGGATGAAAAATAATAATCATCTTCCTGCCCTTATCCCACTCTAAGTGGGGTCGGCACAGCATGTTTTAACATGCTGTAACATGATTTGGCTGCGTTTTTACGACCGGCCGCCTGCCTGACGTCAACTTATCTCTGTCGTATTTTACGACACCTCGGTAAGAAAGAGGGTGGTCTATTCTACTAAACCGGATACCACACGGTGGGTCAACTTACCTTAGTCGCCTTTTACGACACCTCGGTAAGAAATGAGGTTGGTCTATTCTACTCAGCCGGATACCACACGGCGGGTCGACTTACCTTAGTCGCCTTTTACGACACCTCGGTAAGAAATGAGGGTGGTACTATTCTATTCAGCCGGATACCACACGGCGTTAATAACATAATTCATAAGGTATGAAAATGAATAGCATACTCTATCTTTAAAACGGCATCAATTTTTTCTAGTCACGGATTATAGCAGTTCATTATTTTTGTATTATATAACTTGAAAAGTACCTCCTAAATCTATGACCCAAATGTCCTCAATGTAGCTCTAGCGGATTAACCGTAACGCGTAACAGACAGAGAGACAAACTTTCTCATTTTAATTTTACTATAGAAAAGTGTCGTCTGGCAAAAGCGACTTGGGTGACGCATTAAAAAAAAATTTTTTTTTTCGAAATTTCAATTTCAATTTCTTATGAAATACTACTCACTACAATTTATTATTATTTATAATAATCTGTCAAAGTATAAATAAATGATTTAACTTATAAAACTGGTTTCGAAGTTACACCATATACGATCGAAACTGTGAAATAAGTTGTTTTAAAAATTTTAACGTTTCTTTTAATAGCCGTATACTCAAAAAATCAAGGGAAGGTCCTTTTGAATAAGTATGCGTAAAAGATTCAGAGAATAATAAACTATAATAAAAATATGAAACAATGTAAAGAAGGCCGAGAACGTTGGCGTACGGCCTTTTTGACATTCCACCTTGTTATTTTCAGACGTAGTATTCGCATACCCAAACTTAGTTCTAATTCAAATCATTCTTTATTGTATAAACTTATAAACAAGTGCTTTTGAATCGTCAACTCTCCCGCCGGTACTGACAATCGCTCCTACCGAGAAGAGCTAGCAAGGAGCTCGAAGTTACTTTCCAAACAAAAACATTTACTTTTACACAAGTTTACAAGTTACTTTCCAAAAAACATGTAAACAAGTGCTTATGAATCGTCAACTCTCTTGCCGACAAGAGCCAGAAAGAAACTCGAAGGTTGCTTTACAAAAAAACTTATAAACAAGTGCTTTTGAATCGTTAACTCTACTGTTGGTCAGAACTGCTCCTACCGAGAAGAGCCAGCAAGAAACTCTATGGTTGCTTTCCAAAAAAAGCTTATGAACATGTGCTTTTGAATTGTCAAGTCTACTGCCGGCACGGATAACTGCTCCTACCAAGAAGAGCCAGTAAGAAACTTTACGGTTGCTTTCCAAAAAAGCTTATGAACAAGTGCTCTTGAATCGTCAAGTCTACTGCTCGGATAATTGCTCCTACCAAGAAGAGCCAGAAAGAAACTCGATGGCTACATTTCAAAATAACTTTTAAACAAGTGCTTTTGAATCGTCAAGTCTACTGACGGTACGGAAAACTGCTCCTACCAAGAAGAGCCAGTAAGAAACTCGACGGTTACTTTTCAAAATAACTTGTAAACAAGTGCTTTTGAATCGTCAAGTCTACTGCCGGTGCGGACAACTGCTCCTACCGAGAAGAGCCAGCAAAAAACTCGACGGTTGCTTTCCAAAAAAATTTGTAAACAAGTGCTTTTGAATCGTCAAGTCTACAGCTTGTATGGACAACTGCTTTCACCGAGAAGAGCCAGCAAGAAACTCGACGGTTGCTCTTTTTAAAATATAATTTTAATAAAAGTAGCGGCCTATTACTCTCACACTGCTGGGAATAGGCCTCTCCTCTCCATTGGGAGCTAAGACCTACCACGATCCTCTTAAAAGTGATTTGGTTCCATAAAACAACGACTAAAGATGGCAACAGGAACTAAATATGGAACCACTAAATATATACAAACAATATTTCTTTCTCAATAATTAATGCTATACTAGTGGTACCAGCGACTTCGTCCGCGCGAAACTAAGCATTTAAATACCTTCGATAATGCAATGTGTTTATTGTCTGAGATCTCGAAAGAAAAATGGGTTTATTTTTCAATTATGTTACCTTTTTGTATAGTCTAATTGTGTCATATTCAGCAATATTGCTCCGGCGGATTAGCCGTAAAAGTGTAACACACAAATAAACAGACAGACTTACACATGTATAATTCTAGTATAAATTTGTTATACTTTTTGGTGTTGATTTTTATACAACTATGCAGGGTCTGGCGGGTTAAGTGCGCTCAAGGTACCTATAAATAGCTATATAATAAAATAAAAACATAAAATGATGGCCAGCGCCCACATGTCGCAAAAAGATATTTAACTTATATACGAAAGTAATTAAATACCCTGTTGCAAAAACAGGTATCAACCAATATTGGATTAACAAGATGTAAAAATAGAGCCGTAAAAATAGAGACAATATCCGGTTGACCGATTTATTTATCGGTTATTTTTTTTAGAATATTTACTTATATATAAATAAGATGGGTTGATAAAAAGATTTATAATAAAAAGAGCAACCGCCGAGTTGGAACAGCTTTCCGAACCAGCAGTGGAGTTGACGATTTAAAGCACTTGTCTTCAAGTTTACTTGAACAAAGAGTAATTTGAATTAATCCCAATAATATTTTTCTCATATTCAAATTGAAATTCAAATAATATTAATATTCAAATTGAAATTCAATAGTTCTCTATTCAAGTTGGCTTTATAAGCACTTCCGAATCGTCAAATTACAATGAAGCTACGACTGGTTAAGAAAGATGCCGAGAAGAACCAGCAAGAAACTTGGCAGTAGCTCTTTTCAAAAATAAATATTTCAATAATATATATGTTATTGTTTACAAATCAAAAATTACATTAAAAAAAATTAAAAAAGGGGAAAATCATTCAGGAATTGAGACACCTTGTACTCGAACAGATTATACTTTTTATATGTTTGGTGTAAATCAGTGTTTCCCAGCGTAAAGTGAAATATAACTTTTGATAATAGATATTTATATTGAAAATATAAGTATTCCGTCAATCTCTTGTCTTTATCCATTCTAAGTATGGTCGGTACAACATGTTTTGGCTTCGTATTTTACGACCTGCCTGACGTTAACTCACCTCGGTAAAAAATGTGGGTGGTCTATTATAATCAGCTGCATACTACACGGCGGTGATGATATAAGTATTCCAAAAAATAAATTCTGTTTAAAGTCAAAAAGGTCATTAAAAATAGAGCGAATTTTAACCGGAAATACATACGAACGGAAGTTTAAAAGTTACTTGCCACAAACAATTACTGCTCTGTTTTAAAATAAAAATTAAATCGTCGACATCGATAAAACAAAATTTTATCACAAATAGGAACTCTGATATTATTTCACGCGTAAAATTAAAAAATAAAACTATGAATTTTTTTTATTGATACTTTTTTTGTAGATGCAAATTATAAATATACTTCTATCTTTGAAAATTTATAAACTAGAAGCTTCGCCCGTATAGAAATCAGTGTGTCATAAATTTTTTTGCGAATTGAAATTTTATATATTATAGTAGTCAGTTAATTATGAAAGATTTGAATTACTTTCACCATTTACTTAGCGCACTCAAGGAAAGCTTTAAATTTAGCCGTTTAAGCAATATTTTTTATTGGTGCTCCTCTCGTATTTCTCTTAGCGTAATGTTGTATAGCCTTCCTCGATAAATGGACTATCTTACACTCAAATAATTTGTCAAATCGGTCCAGTAGTTCCTGAGATTAGCGCGTTCAAACAATCAAACAAACAAAGTCATCAGCTTTATGCATTAGTAGAGATGTGAGCTTTTTTGTTTCTCCTACTCAAGTTTAGGATACTCTCAGTCACAAATGAGCTGATAAAAAAGTCGAGAGCACTTCGTGTAGACCTTATCAAGAAGAACGAGTGAATATTAAATCTCTTATAAGACATGCACTTTTTGGCATCTCGCCTACTCAATGCTAGACTCCACGTGAGCATTAATACTTTGTAACTTGATATATGAATAACCAAGTACGTAGAAAGGTCAATTCTCTATATGCCAGCTAAAGCACGTGTTTAATATATTAACAACTGGTACAAGAGACAAAAACAAAACGTATCATGTATTTTTGTAAATTCTAAATATTTATCTATTCTCTACTGATTCTTTAATTCACAGAAAATGCACTAATACAGTAAAACAAATATAATGACATCAGGTTCATGAGGTGAAGAACTGACTAGCGGTACACCTGGTCATTCAAGTTTAGCTTTGATATTCAGACATTCAGACATCTGACGAATAGGAAATGCATGTTGCCAATGACGAAACGTGGATCCGAAACTTGGTCCCTAACTGTGCTTTGCTTCGTTGTAAATGTGGTAAATATGCTTTGTTGGAAAGCTGAGATTCAGCATAGCACAGCATAGTCCCAGCAGGCGATGATACAGGCATGCTTTGTGCTTTCTGATCAAATCAGCAAAAAGGTGGGCCCATCATATAGTCATTTTCGTATCTCCTCCTTGCGTAAATAACGATATCTGATTGTTATTAATTTTTAATTTTATTTATTTAAATTTTATTTCAGCCAACTAAGGGCCCTTAAAAACATAACATTACATTACATAAAAATAATATAATCTAATTAATCCTAAGACAGGACTGATTTGCCAGCATATGTACCATTGCACAATGATTCAAATGCGGACAATCGATTAAAAATCATCTGGCCACAAGGTACATAGATGGTAAAATGGCAGCCCCTACACTTCAAAACACAAGTGGAAAAATGACGTCAAGAATGTCGCAGAAGCCGCGACATCCAAACAACACAAGATCGTGAGGTGTGGAGATTTTGAAGAGACGTATATCCAGAAGTGGACATCATTTGGTTGAGAGGAAGATATACATATGTAAGTATACTTTTAATCTAAATAGCTTTCTAGATTACAACGGTGGCTGAAATAGTTAATCCTTGATAAAATCTCTCTCTCTCTCTCTCATCGACCAATAGCCGTCCACAAATATTGGACATATGTTAGGTCTCTTCCAAGGACTTCCACGTTACACGATCTTTGAGATCGTCTGTCCATCTGGTGGAGGATCTACCTACACTACGTTTTACGTCGTTCATTTAATCAAAAAAATTAAAGCTTTATAATATTTATTATGCTCTTATTAGTGATAGAACATCGTAAGGAAACCTACATATGTTTAAAGACTTCTGGAGTTATGTCTAACCTCTAAGAGCAGGGTTAAAGCACCAACTTTTGTCTTCAAAAATAGAAAGGACTTCTTTGGGAGGCTAATATTTTTTTTACTAATAGTTTTGGGTTTCTAGATATGGTGCTAAATATTTAAACACACACATGGATTTGTCTTATAAAGGTGACTTAATTTAACCTTGGCTTTTTTTAAATTTTAATGCACGCATCGAACGCGTTCAAGAATTTAAAAATTATTTGTTCATTTCATATTTATTTAATTATCAAGAGTATATTCGTTGTACTTGCCTTGAGTAAACTATTTTTAAATTTTTTTCAAGAGCAATTTGTAATTCACGTTTTTAATTATGGCAACATTATTTCATCACTATATTATCTATTGTACTTTGATATAGTATTACGTATTTAAACCCTGGGTGAAAATAGTTACGATCATATAATTGCTAAAAAGAGTTCCAAGTTTCAAGAAGTTTCTCTTTATTAAGATTTATGTCGTTAATAAATCTGTTATATTTGAGGAAAGTATTGGTCACTGGTCGATGTCCACATGTGTGACGTCACTCACAGGGTGATGGAGCGAGTTATGCTTGGAGTTTCGAATCCGAAACAGAATCGTTTGGAATGAGGAGATCCATATTCAAATTCAAATTCAAATTCAAAATATTCTTTATTCAAATAAACTTGTAAACAAGTGCTTTTGAATCATCAACTCTACTGCTGGTCCAGAAAGATGTTCCTACCGAGAAGAGCCAGAAAGAAACTCGGCGGTTGCTCTTTTAAAAATATAATTCTTAATACTATTTACATGAAGTCGTAACTGTCTTGTACAGCTTCAAATAGAGCTATATCCACACATTCTTATCTTCTAAATAATCTTCAAGAGTAGACTTTCTGTGTCAGTCTCTTAAAAGAATTAAATTTACCGACATGCCATAAGCGTTTTGCTAAGCTGAAGTGGAGAGCGGGGCATATAGTGCGTAGAATCGATGGACGTTGGGGTTTTAAGGTGTTGGAATGGGTATTCCGCACCAGAAAACGTATTCGTGACTCCGTACAATGTGGACTGACGACCTCAAAAAGGTTGCGGGGTTACGCTGGATCCAAGCGGCCTTAGATTGTATGATGTGGAGATCCCATAAAGAGACCTATGTCGAGCTTTGGGCATCCATCGGTTAAAGATGATGAATGGTTAATCAGCAATTAAATGATTTTTTTTCATATTGTGGTTGCGGGGCGAATGTGTGCAGTACTTGTGTATTGTTGCGTTATTGGTGGTTGGCAGTGCATGAGTTTTACAGATACTGCGTATATCAGGTATGAGAGGAAATAGCACACTACATTTAACGTGTTATATTTTATATCGCGGATTGTTGGAAATTAACATTTTAATTACTTATATATTATGAACCTACGCAAAGTAACGACTAATTCTATAAATTTCATCTTTTCCTAGCCTGCATGTACACAAAGCGACAGCACTTAAATGGTTTAAGTAGTTCTTTATGCTAAATAACAAGGGTCTAGCGATCATACACCCAATTGCAAAACCGGTTGCCGAAAGTAACAACTGCTTAAGGATGCAAATAATTATGCAATGTCTTTTTCCTGTTTCTGACAAAAAAGTCTTTTTTTATCTTGAACATTAGCTCCGTCTTGTTTTAATTGTACCAATTTTATAAATGTTGGTCCAGTTAATCTGTCGTTAAATCGTAACGGATACAATAACAGACTGCCTTTTATAATATTAGTATAAATGGATAAAAAATTGTGATAGCTCAGCGTTGAGACCTTGGGACTCTTTCGAGGGGTCACGGGTTCAAACCTTTGTCTAATTGATAATTTCAATTTATCACACGCTTTTCGGTGAAGGAAAACGTCGTGAGAAAACCTGTATATCTCTTAAGAATTCTAGGGATATCTTTAAAACTCTAATCCTTCTCTCCAAAAACGGAGAAAGGAGGCCTATGTCCTGCAATAGGATGGTAACAGGCCTTTACGTGAAAAAATCTATTGTTTTGTCTTTTTACACGTAATGTGTAACGAAGTAACGAATTGGTGAAATTTTTTATATGGATTTAGATTCATCATCTTCCTGCCCTTATCCCACTTTAAGTAGGGTCAGCACAACATGTTATAAAGATGTTGTTACATGATTTGGCTTTATACTCTATGGCCGATCGCCTGCCTGACGTCAACTTACCTTAATCGCATTTTACGACACCTCAGTAAGAAATTAGGGAGGTCTATTGTACTTAACCGGATACCACACGGTGGGTCAACTTACCTTAGTCGCCTTTTACGACATCTCGGTAAGAAAGACGGTGGTCTTTTCTACTCAACTGGATATCACACTGCGGGTTGACTTATCTTAATCGCCTTTTACGACACCTCAGTAAGAAACGAGGGTGGTCTATTCTACTCAGCTGGATACCACACGGCGGGTCGACTTACCTTAGTCGCCTTTTACGACACCTCAGTAAGAAACGAGGGTGGTCTATTCTACTCAGCTGGATACCATAGGAAGGTTTAGATTATGAAAAATAAATCTTTTTATGCCGGCCCTAAAGCCCACGCTAGCGAAGTCACGGACAGGTAGTTAGGTATAAAATAATTGGCAGAAACAGAAAGTAAAGTTTATCGCCGTCAATGGCATGTGGTTCGTGTATTTTTAGGCGCATTAACCGAAATAATTGGTTCGTATATATTTAACTATAAGAAAAAAATATCCGCACAACTTGTTTCGAAAATTGCATTGCTCATAAGATTAAGATCCTGAGATAGTCCTGTTATTAATTCAAGCGGTATTTTGAACAGTGTAATATTTAAAAAGTGCGGAGAACCGATGGACGTTAGGGTTTCAAAGTGTTGGAATGGCGACCCCGCACCGGAAAGCGCAGTGTCAGAAGACCCCCTGCTAGATGGACAGACGACCTCAAAAGGGTCGCGGGGAGCAGCTGGATACAAGCGGCACAAAATCGTGTGTTCTGGAGATCCCATGAAGAGACCTATGTCCAGCAGTGGACGTCCATCGGTTGAAAAAGAAGAAGAAGAAGAATATTTTAAATGTATCTTTAATAATTATTAATGTATCTTTAATATTTCAATGAGTTGTATATTGAAATGTTTATTTTCGGCATCTCAGAACGATTATACGAATATATTTCAACGATTTTCCTGAAATACAGCATGCGGGAGGTTTTAGGAGAGACAAATCGATCTAGCTAGGTTTGATTAAAAAAAAAACGATTTTTCCTTATTTTTGGGCATTAAATAAATAATAAATTTTAATTTTAATTCATTGAATACATAGAACACTAATTTTGCCGTTAAAGTCAAGTCAGCGTAGCTTATTCGGAGAACGAGTGGTCACGAGAAATGAAAATGCCTCGAGCCACACCTACCGTATCATTATTTCTTTTTTTTTGAAGTTCCTTTTTTTATTTTGTTGAAAATTACCAAGCAAGGCTCAGACAACCAAGTCCTAGGTAGATATAAAGCGAAAATGTAAATTTTTTGTCTCATAGAAATAGTAAGTCGTATCAAATCAAAATAATCTTCATTCAAATAAGCTCTTTCAAGCACTTTTGAATCGTTTAGGATCTATAGTCAAGCTATATCTGGTTCAGAATGTTGCTCTTACCGAGAAGAACCAGCCAGAAACTCGGCAGTCAATCAACACACAGCCTACCTTCACGCGACCGAAAGAAGTCTGATTGCGTCTATTAGATACGGTAAAACTATATTGTCTTATTGTATTATTTGTAAGGTTACAAAGATTTACTTTCGTTATTAAAAATCCCTCAGTGTTTAGAGCAAAAGTCAATGAATGAACAATGCGATTTATGCAAGAAAAAACCCGGCAAGCCATGCGGAGTGCTATGCTATACATAAGTTAGTAGTAGTAATTAATAGAATCAGGCGTTACTTTATTGTAAAACGACGCTGTGATAACAAATAACACTCGCACTGTACAGAGTAAACTGACTCATCATTTATTGTGTACTCCCTTTTTATAACTTAATTTTAGCGCTAGCAACACGAATTATCGGATAAAATACAGTAAAATGATACTTCCGGAATGTTAATTCACATTACATTCCGGTTGTTAGATACATGTAAATTAAGTAAATAATTAAAGTAGTTTTATACAATTTTATGTAAATTATTTGAGCTATAATTAATTATTTAAATGAAAAGGTTTGATTGATGATTCATGTTTATGATTAAGATGGCGCCACAATCGCTGGTGCCGAAATATTATGTAAGAGTCAATCAATTACTGATTTAGATATAAACAATAATTAATCAATTTTAAAATCACAACAAATTAATAGATAATATTTGAAAAACAGATTAACAATAAACACTTGATTAAAATATTGGGCTATCAATACGTCACTGGATGTGACGTATGCGTTAGCTGTTACTCGTGCGATAACACTCGGCCATCCTGCAACTGCCGCGACTCGCGGCTCCCCTCAACTCTCCGGGTATCACCACCTCCCGTCGTCTGAAATTAAAAAAGAGAAAGCAGAAATAATAGTAATAATAATCGATCCGATTCTTGGTATTTTCACCCGACCGTTTTGTAAGTTATCCATAGTGTCACATAGACAGGATTCTACGTCACACAGACTGTTTTGAAGTTATCCATAGTGTCACATAGACAGGATTCTTTTGTCACATAGACAGAAGACTTTGTCACACAGACAGCTTTCACAGCCTTATCAAGAACGTCACACAGACTTATATTTTGGGATCCAGTAATTATGTCACACAGACTATTTATCCTTTAAATCGGAATAAAAAGAAAAAAAATATCATAACATTGGATATATAATATTCACTCTTAAATTATTTTTCCTTACTATGTCACACAGACGATATACATATTGTGAATCAAATTTAATTGTTAATTTAATTTCGAGTACATTATTTTTACACAAAGTTGACTCATGATTTATGATCTTTATGATTTTTATTATTACTTTAATCTTTTATAATTTTATTTTATAGCAAGAAGCTCAAAGTAAAGCTGAGTAACAACAATGAATTATAATACAATAACAACAAGTACTTATAATAATAATGAATTTTCATAAAGCTTAAATAATTTCAAGTTATCGGCTTAGGACATTAAATTAGATATTAGCTTTCCAGTAAGTCAATAAGATCATCCCTGTCTACCTCCCTATCACTAGAAGAACTTTCCGACCCAGAAACTATGGGCTTATAAAGTCTTAACGTTTCGCCACGCACAACTGCACTAAATTTTTTATAACCTTTCAAACCTTTTACACTACTAATTATATACCTATCAATATTGGGGTCGGCTTTCGTAACCCTGTAAGGACCTGTATATAGACTTTTTAATTTTTGTGAGATCTTAGCGGTCGTATCCCTAGTACTACCCCCTTTCCACAATACTAATTGGCCTACTGAGTATTTTACACATTTCTTACGAGATTCATCGTAACGATTTTTCATCAGGGTCATGTTCTTATCAATATGTAATTTAGCACTCTCTCTCCTACTTTGTAATGCTTCTCTTTGTGATGTAAAATTTAGCGGTTGCCCAGCAGGGTAAGCTGGTAAACGAGAATTGTTGTGACAAAACATAAGTGTAAATGGGGAAAAAGTAGTAGTAGCATTTGGCGTATTGTTAATGCCCCACACAACATCAGATAGTTTATCGTCCCAGGTATTCTCACTTTCAGACATGGTATTTAATCCGTCTATAATGGTTCGATTAACTCTTTCGACTTGACCGTTCGACCTGGGACACGCTATAGCGTTCAGGATGTGTTTAAATTGTTTTTCCTCTGCAAACTGTTTAAAGTAACGACTAGTAAAGGCTTTACCCCTATCTGTTATAATTCTGCTGGGATAACCGAATTGGTCGATTATTTCTTTTAAATGTTTTATTGTCTCTAAAGAACTTGAATTTTTGACTGCCCTAGCAAAAACGAACTTTGTAAATGCATCTATTACCATTAAAGCGTACGTATTCCCTTTTCTAGTTTTCACAAATGGACCTAAGTGGTCGACATGCAAGGTATGCATAGGTACCGGTACCTTCTCTATAGGATATAATTCCCCTTGACCTCTTCCATAATTAGATTTTCCATACGCACATTGCAAGCATGATTTAATGTATTTCCTTATAAATCGGGTCATACCGGTAAACCAAAATTGCTCCTTTATTGACTTAGCACATCTTTCAAAACCTGGATGACCTATTTGGTCATGGTATTTTTGCAAAAGGCTGTATTTGGCTAACTTGGGAATTACAAAACGTTCACCATACAATGTTTTTCTATATAAAATATTATCCTTAACAACATAATTATTGATGATATCTCTATTAGTGGTTTTATTATTTAATTGCGTTAGTATATGTTGCAATGCATCATCCTGTGACTGGAGGGTAACTAACCAATCTGTCTCATCAATATGACAAATAGTCTCTATCAAAGGGTTCCTACTTAGAGCGTCTACGTGTTTCATTCGCTCACCAGACCGATACTCTATTTGCAAATCAAAATCTTGAATAGTAAGCCACCAACGGGCTATTCTAGGAATGAGATCCTTTTTAGTTAATGTGGTGCGTAATGCTGCGCAATCTGTAACTACCTTAACCGGAATACCCGTCAAATATATTCGAAAACGTCTAAGTGATTCAACTACTGCAAGGGTTTCAAGTTCATAACTGTGATAGAACTGTTCCTCTTTAGATGTTACCCTACTAAAATAAGCAATCGGTTTCAACGACGCATCTCTTTGGTGTTGAATGAGAATGCCACCCAAGCCTAATTTGCTTGCATCTGTGTGAAGTTCCGTAACCGCCTGACTATCATAAATACCAAGAACAGGTCTATCAGTCAAACGAAGCTTTAATGTTTGAAACGCATCTTCTTGTTGTGGACCCCAGTGCCAATCTACGTCCTTTTTTGTCAGTCGGGTTAAAGGTAAAGCTATCTCAGCGAAACCTCGAATGAACTTTCTAAAGTAAGAGGTTAACCCTATGAACTGTCGGATCTCATGAACATTGCGCGGACGTCGATAATCTGATACACTTTTTATTTTAGCTTCACCTGGTCGTATGGTGCCTTCAGTAATTTCATGACCCAAGTAATTTACGCTAGTTTTTAAAAAAGAACATTTGTTTAAATTAAGTTTTAAATTAGCTTTATCTAAAAGTAATAATACACGTTCTAGTAATTGTATACCAGACTCTACAGTTAGGGTAGGCAACATGACGTCATCCAAATACGTTGCGACATCATTTTTAACATCATGAAGGGCTAGTCGTATTAATCGTGAAAAAACAGCTGGAGCATTAGCTAAACCGAAAGGCATTTTTAAGAACTCGTACTGACCGGATGGTGTTACGAAAGCGGTTTTTGAAACGGATTCTTCAGACATTTTTACTTGATAGTAGCCTTGGGCGAGATCTAGAGTTGTGAAATAACATTTTCCCGACAATTTCAAAATCTGATCGTCAATGTGCGGCAATGGATAGCGATCTTTTATTGTCTGGGAATTTAAAGCCCTGTAGTCAATACACAGTCTGTAATCTCCAGTCTTCTTTTTCACTAATATAACTGGGCTAGCGTATTCGGACATTGAGCTTCTAACAATTCCTGCATCGATTAAGTCTTGTACTTTATTATTAACAATCTCAGTTTCTTTATGTGACAATCTATATGGCTTATAATGAACCGGTTTATCGGTGGTTGTTTTAATATGCATTTCAATCAGGTCCGTACAGCCTAAGTCTTTAGTATCCTTGGCAAATAAACCACTATATTTATTTAGTAAAATCAAAAGTTTCTTTAAATCATTATGATCTATTTCACCCGCATCAATCTCAGTTTCATCTAATTTCCGAGTAACATTTGGGGATCGGTTAGGCACTCCTACAGTCATGACATCACGTAAGTCATTAAAAACTTGACTCACTAGTTCAGCGCGCGCGATCACTTTATTCGCGGGGAAGGAAATCGATGTATTACTCAGATTTACAAATTTTAAATATCCTTCTGCACAAATAATGCCCCCAGGGATAACATAACATAACTTTCCTAATTCTACATAAACAGAATTGGTCAAAAAATAAACAAGTTCGTTAGATTCAATATCTACATAAACCTGAATCCTACTAACACTTAGGGGTGGGATATCTATATCAAATTCTAGACATACGTTGTACTTATAGTTATATGATAAATCTTTTACTTGAAGCTGATTTAAATTATCAAATATCGTATCAGTTTTTATGAATTTTGCCGATTCACTTGTAGTTACAAGACTTATTCCAGGTTGATTTATCATTTGCTGTCCAATAATTAAATCTATATCTAACAAATCGTAATCGGTAATCTCAACATAACCACATAAACATACAGCATCTATAGAGAATTCTATATATGACCGGCCTTTTGATAATCTTTGAGCACCTCCAAATCCCTTCATTACAATAGTTGATGGACTAATTAATAAATTTAATGTTTCAGCTTTACTTTTAGTCAAAATATTTATCTTACTACCCGTATCAATATAAGCAAGAAGTGTTTTCTTACCGATGTATCCAAGCCGTTTGTATATATCCCTGAATATGTTAGTCGTAGTAAACATTACATTACTTACTTGGAGTATTTGATTTGGACGTCCCGACGGCCCCGGTGTAGCCGCAAACCAGCAGTTGGCGGATGTATGACCAGCACGTTGGCATATATCGCAGCGTTGGCGAGCGCAGCATTCACGCGCTTCGTGGCCGGTCCGACGACAAAAATAGCATCGCTTGACTCCCGTTTGCTGTGAATTTGGTGTTGAATTTAAATCCGTTCCCATTTTCCTCCATGTTGATTTCCTCATAGTTGTGGTGGCCTCCACTCTTCTATAGTTTTCTAAGGAGGAAAGATAACCGTAATAAAGTAGCTCTGGTGTTTGACATTGGTACGCCTTAGCGTTGACGCGTAACTCTCCAGGCAGACCCCTAATGATGCAAGAGATCGCTTCTTCTCCATGGATGTTACATTTCTTTAAAAGTGATAGCTTATCGTGATAATATTTAGTCATTGATTCGGAATCTTTCTTAGTTCTTGCCAGCATAGTTTCGAGTTTGTCCACATAATCTGTTGTTCGCGGGAAAGCGTTTTCCAAGGCGTGCTTCCATTCTTCCCAGTTCAAGTTGTAATTATCTAGGTCGTCATACCAGTCTCTTGCAGATCCACGAAGCCGGAGTTGCATCACGAACTGTCTATCGGTCGTATCCCATCCATAGACATCTCCAAGCTGATCGATCTTGTGTAACCAGTTGGTGACGTTGCTAGTGTTATCTTCAGGCTTGAATTTAGGAACTATGTCGGCATCAGCGTGAGTCACACGGCGAACTTTTTTCGGTTCGGGCGGGGTATGCTCTTTAGAAGAAAAAAAATTTGTGTCGTGGTCCAATTCTTCATCGTCCGTTGTGGTATCGTAGCTATATTTTCTCTTCCTTTCACCAATACCTGCTGCGTAAGGACCCGACATTTCTTGATAATCGCACTTCTGAATTGTAAAACGACGCTGTGATAACAAATAACACTCGCACTGTACAGAGTAAACTGACTCATCATTTATTGTGTACTCCCTTTTTATAACTTAATTTTAGCGCTAGCAACACGAATTATCGGATAAAATACAGTAAAATGATACTTCCGGAATGTTAATTCACATTACATTCCGGTTGTTAGATACATGTAAATTAAGTAAATAATTAAAGTAGTTTTATACAATTTTATGTAAATTATTTGAGCTATAATTAATTATTTAAATGAAAAGGTTTGATTGATGATTCATGTTTATGATTAAGATGGCGCCACAATCGCTGGTGCCGAAATATTATGTAAGAGTCAATCAATTACTGATTTAGATATAAACAATAATTAATCAATTTTAAAATCACAACAAATTAATAGATAATATTTGAAAAACAGATTAACAATAAACACTTGATTAAAATATTGGGCTATCAATACGTCACTGGATGTGACGTATGCGTTAGCTGTTACTCGTGCGATAACATTATACTTACTTAGCTGTTGAGGATTATTTAGATGATAGCAATGGGTGGATATAGCATTGTCCAACCCTGTACAATATAGTGACTTAATGTAACTAGTTATAAATATTATGTTGAAAAGAGCAATCGCCGAGTTTCTTGCTGACTCTTCTCGGTAGGAACAGCTTTCCGAACCATCAGTAGGATTGAAGATTCAAAAACACTTGTTTACTTTTACTTGTAATTTTAAATTTGATTTTAAATCTTCAAAATATTGTAAACATGAAGCTGAAAGAATTTTCAAATCCAGGCATTGTTAACATCCAAATAATCTTCAATTTTGTAATATGCTTTACGTATAAGCATATTTTTACACTTAATTTAAACCTTTCTATAGACTGGTCTAGTATGGATTGCGAAATTTCATATTTTGTATATTTTGCAATTCGTATTAAATAAAAGGGTAAAAAAATGCGAATGATCAATGAAACCTAAATAACGTTTTATTTTAGTAAATGCATATTTAAAGTTAATTATTCAAATGAAAATGAATTTATAATCTTTTGGTACATGTTTCGTTTATTTTCGATGCCCGTGCATAACACTATAAATTCGATTTTTATTGCAAAAATTAAATTCAAAATATTAATGTATTAACCGGATCTTTTAGCATTTTAAATGTGCATAGAATTGTAATGTAAAACGTAATACCGAAGAAACTTTTGATGAAATGAGACTAACAGTGGCCTTCCGAGGAATATACGAGTTCTCGACATAAACCGGAAATTTGAAAAATTTCTGTCTGTGAGAGAAAAAAAATACCGCGAACTGATCGATTAAAGTTAACATGAGAATCGTGTATCACTGTAAACGCTAAAAATGTAGAAAATTAAAATAAAAAACTTTAATTCTTGAATTCAAAGCATCATGAGTATTCAAAGTTTATTTATAGAAACCGGCTATACTTGTGTCTTATTATATCGGGTGAGCCCGACTTTCAAGCTCTAATATTATGTTATCACTAGCTGTAACTGCATCTTCGCTCGCGTAGAAACCAGTGTATTTAATTTAACTTTTGAACATAAAAATAGTAATTGTGATAACTATAAGAGATAGAGACATGCTGTCGCTGATATTATAAGATCTACAATTTGTAATATACTAAAGTATTGTAGATCTACAATTCTTTAGTGCATTACTTTAGTATATCTCTGGTGTAAAACTACGCCGTGTGGTATCCGGCTGAATAGAATAGTACCACCCTCATTTCTTACCGAGATGTCGTCAAAGGCGACTAAGGTAAGCCGACCCGCCGTGTGGTATCCGGCTGAGTAGAATAGACCAACCTCATTTCTTACCGAGGTGTCGTAAAAGGCGACTAAGGTAAGTTGACCCACCGTGTGGTATCCGGTTTAGTAGAATAGACCACCCTCTTTCTTACCGAGGTGTCGTAAAATACGTCTAGGGTAAGTTAACGTCGGGCAGGCGGCCGGTTGTAAAAACGCAGCCAAATCATGTGACAGCATGTTTATAACATGCTGTGCCGACCCCACTTAGAGTGGGATAAGGGCAAGAGGATGATGATGATCTCTGGTGTAAAACTAATGAAAATATTATTTTGCTTTAATCCGCGATAAAAGGAAATATATGTAATGCTAAATGTAAAGTGTACCAGTTCGCACGTGTTCAAAGACAAACTACTACTACAAGGTACTGTATAACTCTGCTTGCTTGGGTAATGCTTCGCTTTGCGATTTTGTCGTGGAGTCTATCTCCTGACGGTGCTTCGGTTACGGGGCGAAACAATTGTTGAGGTTGTGGTGGTGAATATGTGACATAAATTATTTTATTAGATCGTAGGAATATAATATCTTGCGAGAAATGATATAACAATAATCAAATTAATGTTGTATTGTTGTATCGGTAAACGGTTTACTAGCGAAGAGCCTCGACCAACATCTCAAGAGGCTCTCGCTTAGTTGTTGGATCAAGGGCAGGATACAGAAGGCGGTGTTGCTTGAGACGGCACGCATTGTGAGGAGGTTCCTCACTCTGCATTCCTAACCGCCGGGAGCTTGGGTCCTTTCTCCCCTCTCCGTGGATATCAATTTTTTTATACTTTTAAATGTTTTTTTTCTTGTATGTTTTAGAAAATATTTAAAAATGTACATTGATTTGTAATAAATGTATGAGAGAAAAATCAAATTAAATATTTTATCTGCATGTTTTTACATTATAATCTTAGAGACAATCTTAATTGCATGCATTGGAGATAAATTGTCACAGTCAAATTAATAACAAAAAACATCAAGGCCGCTGCATTCGTATCTTAAATATATCTAAGATCAATATTTTGCTATCTAATGTTTACAAAAATGTCACGTTTAATTAAAAGTAGAGGAACCTTTTAATATTTATGGGTTTTATTATTTGCTGCACCGCATATTCTTAGAATTATATATTTTTACAAGTATTATTGTACAAGTTATATTTATCATAAACTAGTGGCCCGCTCCAGCTTCGCACGGGTATAAAATATATAGTCTATGTCACTCAGTGAAAAAAAATAATTAAAATCTATCCAGTAGTTTTGTTTTATTCATTATTGCCCGTGGCTTGCACGCGTTAAATTTAGGGTAAAACAATTCCCCTTACTCTAGACCATGAAGATTCTCTGCTATCTTTGAAATATCTAAACTCATAACTACATTTTTATTTATTTACTTTTACATTTTCCCTATGTATTTTATTTTTACAATTAATTACAAAATGTCTTTAAGTTCAACATTCACTGCTTTATGTACAATAATTGTCAAATTTTTTACCATACTTAACCAAAGACAAAATTACGTATAGCTGTCATTTATGTTTTGTTATTCCATGTCATAGTCGTTTTTGTTATACCACGTTTTATAGTGACCCGACGGGATAAAATAAATGCGGTCGAACGAAATAAAAGGTATCCTATGTCCGTTTCCTGGTTCTAAGCAACCTCTCCGCCAATTTTCAGCCGAATTGGATAATCCATTGTTGAGTTATAAATAGTGTAACTAAGACCAACTTTCTTTTATATATATAGATTACACGCTAGGACTATACAAATCATCCCCGCATGGAATGGTCTATTATAAAACTGTTCATCTTTAGGGTAAGCGTGACACTTGTCAATAAAAGGTTTTGTTTTGATTTGTTTCAAAAATCTTGTCCCTGTTTGGGTAGCCAGAAGGCTAGCTCCTTTTGTAGAAACAATCTGCTAAGCTAGTCAACGCGGAAATGCTGCCAGCATTGTCGGGACCATTCCACGTGAGCATGACTTTTAATTTTCGTTGTGTATAAAAAATTATATTTATATTTTTGAATTATTAAATCGGTGGTATTCACATTTATGTATAGAAATACTACGTAGGTATATTACGCCTGAATCTACAGGGTGAGCCCGACTTGTTTGAAGCCCATCCGGGGCCCTTATTCATGAGCTCTTTAACGGCGTTATCACGGATGGAACATTTATATTGGACTGTTGTCGCGTGATAGGTTGATAAATAGTGGCGATTTTCAATGTCATCCTATTCCTGTAGAATTAACAGGATTTCCATAGCTTATATGTTACCCCGGTGTATAAGGAATAATTGTGCCAAATTTCATCGATTTTGGTTCAACGGATTCGCTGTGAAAACACAAAATTTCGCATTTATAGTATTGGTAGGAGTACCTAGGTGACCGAACCTTGCTGGGTAATATTTAAAATGATGTAAAAAAAAAATTGAAAAGAAAAATGAAAAAATAATGGGCAGGTGGGGCTCGATCCTCGGTATTTTCAAATCTCCAGACCGCCCGTTCCCCAAATAAAATATCATGACTTTACGTTTGAAAGCGAATTGTGATTGTATTCAACGTAAATTTTTTTTAAACTTTAGAGCCCGAAAAATGGGGATAAAACGACATTTTTTTGAAATAAAACTTACCTATCTAGATCGATTTTTCTCCCACAAAACCCCCTACATGCTGAATTTTAGGAAAACCGTTGGAGCCGTTTCCGAGATTCGGAAAAAAATATATATATACATAAATACATGCAAGATTAACTCATTTAAATATTAAGGATTAGTAAGATAAGATAATATTCAAACTAAATTTATTTTTATTATGTTTTACCGGTGCAGTACCTTACATTCATATATTCAGTCAAGCGTAAATTAATTTAAATAGTCGCCCGATCAGACATAAATAATAGACAAAAAGTTTGTTTTCAAATAAATGCACGAGACGTATGAATATTCATGAATCTAATGAATGTCCGTCTAGATTGGGCTAGTTGATCACGTTTTGTTATTTGTGACATAAAATTTATTGTCTTAAATCTTTATAAATAAAAATCTCGTGTTACGATCTACATCATCATAAACAAACTGCTCCTATCCACTGTTCTGAGTTCTGAGCTCGGTCTTGAGCTCTTCGTTTCCAACTTATGCCAGCCACTTTACAGATATCATTACTCCACCTAGCTAAAGGACGTCCTATAGTGCATTCAACAACAGGCCAAGACGCGGTCTCCACTCCAGAACACGTCTACCCCAGCGGTTGTCAGTTCTGCGACAAATGTGATTAGCCTTTGTAGTATGGCGATTACTTTACCAGTGGGGAGCCGCTGGGTCCAAGCGGCAAAAGATCGTGTGGTATGGAGATCCCATGAAGAGACCTATGTCCAGCAGTGGACGTCCATCGGTTGACAAAGAAGAAGATGAAGAAGAAGATTACTTTACGATCCGTCAAAGAAGCTACGAGCACTCTTTCCATAGCTTGCTGGGTGCCCTTAAATTAGTGGACCAATCGCAAACCAAATTGTGTAATTTGGTAAATTGTATTCAAATATTTAATGATGTTGCTAACTAGTTTGAGTGAAATTTCTTTATTCCATTAATTAATATAAAAATAATAATAAAAAACAATGTGCAATGGTGGGCTTATTCCGGAATCGAAATCTCTTCCAGCCAACCAGCCTAAAATTTAAAAAGGAAGTAAATTTTAATAATGTCAAATTGAAAATGTTTAAAAGATTGACCGCCGAGTTTCTTTCTGGTTCTTCTCAATAAGATCAACATTCCGAACCTGTTGTAGCTTCATTAATCATTTTGATCCTTGACGATTCAAAAGTGATTATTTGAATAAAGATTATTTTGCTTTGATTTGAAGTAAATATTATGTGCAATGATAATAATTACTTAATTAATAACTTACGAGTAATTTAACTTCTTTGTGAGCAAAAAGAAATTGGCCTCCAAATTATCGTATCGTACACTTCCTTGACACATATGGAAGCTATTCATCATATCGATCGCAATCGAAAATCTCAGATCGAACAAAAAGGAAGGTTGGGTCCAGAGAACTAAAAAACGAAGCGTTTCGGCTTCCATTCTTTCGAGTCGATCAATCAATCTTCTACTTTTTTTCAAGATTCCAAGAACCAAATGAGGCTTGTAGAATATGGAAATATAAATATTTAGTCTGTTCATTCTGTCAATATAGTAACGAGGGCTTCCGATCTTTAATCGTTCAAGACTATATATATTTTTTATAGCAATATTTCTATAATATCTTTAATATTTAAATGAGTTCATCTTTCGAACGGCTCCAACGATTTTCTTGAAATTCAGCATGTAGGGGTTTTGGGGGAGAAAAATCGATCTAGATAAGTTTTATTTAAAAAAAATCGTTTAATCCCTGTTTCGGGCTCAAATTTTTTTTTGAAATTTACGTTGAGTACAATCACAATTTTTCGCTGTCAAACGTAAAGACACGGTGATTCATTTGAGGAACGGGCGGTCTAGAGAGAGGAAAATACCTAGGATCGAGCCCCAGTTACCTGCCCGGTTGTTTTTAATTTTTCTTTCAATTTTTTTTATATTTTTTTTTTTTTACATTATTCTAAAAATTACCGAGCAAGACTCACCCAGGTACTAAATATAATATAGGTATAGGTAGTTTTGCTTATTTTGATTTAGCAGTGCTAAAGTCATTTCCTACTTAGGGTACCCTAATAGGACGGGACATAATGCTCTTAGAGGATATATTCGGCAAACTTGTTTTTATCACTGTCAAAGCATTAAGCACTCACTATTTGAACATCCAAGGGCGGACGCCGCCAGGCTCCCTGGTGGACCGAAGCCTTGGAGTCCCGCAAAAGGGAGGTTATCAGTCTGCACAGAGAACTGCACGCTGCAAACAGAAACAACACTTTAACAGATACACTCATTAACAGACATCGCGAAACAAAAATACTATACACACAAGAAATCAGGGCGGCCTCCTCAGCAGATTTCAGAACCTTCTGCACTAAACAGAACAAGGAGACGGTATGGTCCCTGACCAACCGACTTCTAAAGGATTCAAATCCGAGGAAACCCCCTGTCACAGTTCGTGTTAATAACACTCACACAGCGGACGGAAAGGAGACGGCGCGAGCACTGCTCGACCACTTCTTCCCTGACGACACAGTCACTCACGACACACTTCCAAAACACACCACACTTAGAGGCGACATACATAACACTCTTGATACAGAGGACGATCCTCCATTCGCTAAGGAGGAGGTGCTCGAAGTTCTTAGGGGCATGAATCATAAGAAAGCTCCCGGACTCGACAATCTTACGTCCGACATCTGCTATCAATTTGCGGTGCTTTACCCCAAACTGATAACAGATTTACTAAACAGATGCCTCGCACTCCGCCACTTTCCCAGCGAGTGTAAGACAGCCCTCGTCAGGATCATCCCCAAACCCGGTAAAGAGGATTACTCCTCATTAACGGCTCACAGGCCCATAGGCCTCATACCGGTGTTTGGGAAACTCCTCGAAAAACTTTTCATCAAACGGATAGTATATACACTGTACAAAAACAAACAATACAATCCAGCGCAGTACGGGTTTAGGGAGCAGACAAGCACCGTGATGGCGATCGATGCGGCCCTAAAGAAAGTCAAGCGAGCCAAGGCAGATAGGGAACTAGTCATCGGCGTATCCCTCGACATTGACTGCCTTTAACAACGCCTGGTGGCCCGCGTTGCTGCATAGGTTACGGTCCTCGGGATGCCCCCGCAACATATACGGGCTCGTGGCTGACTACCTGAATGCAAGATCTGTTACGATGGAATACGCCGGCGCGAGGGTCACTAAAACCATGACCAAAGGATGCATTCAGGGATCGGCCTGCGGACCCGTGTTATGGAATATAATTCTGAATGACCTCCTGAATATGCAGTTACCTAGGGGATGCCATTTGCAGGCGTTTGCCGACGACGTGCTCCTTATTACTCATGCGCGCCGTCTTTCCGACCTCCAGAGTCTGACCTCGGGTGCTCTGCGAACCATTGTCGAGTGGGGGAGAGGAGTCAAACTTACGTTTGGACCCTCTAAGACCAAAATGGTCGCCTTCACTGGCAGGGCACGGGGAGCACAGATCGAGATGGATGGACAACCACTCACCTTCGATCGAGAGTTCAGATATCTGGGGGTCGTAATAGACGACAAGCTGTTGTTCAACAGCTACGTTAGGTATGTGATTGGTAAGGCCGCGCGCATATTCAGCAGGCTTTGTCTGTTTTGCCGACCCACTTGGGGCGTCCACGCCGAGAACGTCCAGACTATATACCGGCAGGTCATCGAGCCAACGGTGACGTACGCTGCCGGAATATGGGGACACGTGGCGGGAAGGGCGGGTATCAGAAAAAGGCTGCTGGGTCTGCAGCGCGTCTTTGCCATTAAAGCTATCAAGGGTTTTCACACCATATCCACCAACGCGGCAATCGCGTTGGCACAATTCACCCCACTGGACTTAAAAGTTCAGGAGGTACATGCAATAGAACACACCACACTCACACGGCGTGCGAGTTTTCTCCCTTCGGATATTCCAATGGAGACTCGCACTCCACCACACAAACTATTACACCCGGCCACCAGAGTGACCATCAAGCACCAAACAATCAATCACACTGAACTTGAACATTTACACGCCACACAAAACACCATACTCATTTACACGGACGGCAGTAAGCAGGAAAATGGAGCAGTGGGCGCGGCTTATGTGCTTTATGAGGGCTCCCGGATTCGGAAGACTAAAAAGTACAAGCTACACGACTGTTGCTCCGTATTCCAGGCTGAACTACTTGCCATTAGGGAGGCTTGCTCTAGAGCAAGCTTTCTCTCTAATAAGACCACTGACACACACGCAAACTTCTGGATCATCAGTGACTCCAGGTCTGCCCTGGAGGCGCTGAGGGACAGAAGCAACACACACCCCTTGGTAGTACATACCCACCACATTGTACGCGCGGCTACATGCAACATCAGCTTCGCTTGGGTTAGAGCGCATGTTGGCATCGCCGGAAACGAAGCGGCAGATGCAGCTGCCAAATTAGGGACCGCATTGCACCGATCGCCAGACTATATCTGCTTTCCGCGGAGCCTCGCTAAGGCGCAGGCACGTCGCGAAGTCCATCGGGTTTGGCAGAATAGATATGGTAGCTCCGCCCAGGGCGTCCGCACTCGGACCCTGCTGCCCATGCTGGAAGACATACACGAACTCTACAGGCACACACCACACACATTTCAACTTACCCAGTTCATCACAGGACATGCATACCACCGAGAGTACTTGAAGAGATTCAAAATCGTCGAGTCCGATGTCTGTCCGTGTGACGATTACACGAAACAGACACTCGAGCACCTGATTGCCGAGTGCTCCGCATTCGGCAAACAGAGGCTCGAGCATGAAAATCTCTGCGAGTACTATCAGTTGGACCCATATAAACTCACCACATTAGTAGGGAAACACGTGGCTATTGAATCTTTCATAAGATTCACTAGCCACATCATAGATCACTTGAAACGATTCAATAACACTTAACACCCGTACACACAAAAACTATTCATCTCACACATACACAACATAACTCAATCAAAACTTACAATTAACAACACTAACCCCTCTCGCCCCAGCACTCCACAATACAAAGAGCATCGCTCTTGCCTCCCCCCCCCCTACCTATAAAATACAAGAAATTTTAACAAAAAAAAAAATCTTTTTAATTAAGTGCATGTTATTGTTATTTATGTTATACACCTTCTTTTATAAAAAAAAAATAAAAAATAAATAATGTTTACGTCACCTGTTTGTTTTAAATGTTTAGTATGAGTCTCACTTATGTTTGTTGTTTTAGTGTTAACTGTTAAGTTAGTTTAAGATTTTTAGTTGTAAGTTGTAAATACTGTGTACCAATTTAAGCGAACAGGCAGGGTGGCGGTGGACGTATCCAATCGCGGAAGCCACCACCCTTGACCTGGATGAGTTTGGCCAAATGAGGCGTTTCTCAGCAGTGGGCCGAATAAAAATACAACAGCGACCCACTTAAAATCGGAAAAAAAAAAAAAAAAAAACTATTTGAACATATTTCGCTTGCCTAAAACTTTTAATATCTTACTTGTATAATTCACAATAAATAAGGTAAGTGCACCAGTAATTGACCATGTACTAGTAGTTGACCGTTTTGTATGAAATTTTAATATGCACTATTGCGTTAAAGTCTTCCATGACAACATTAAAGTGGGCCTTTTGGGTGGCGTGTAAGGCCCTGGAAAAGTCTTCAAACAATTCCTTTACTTCATCATCCGAGTATGATGAGGTTAGTGCATACACTTGGATAACTTTGAGGTTATACCTCTTGCTTAGTTTGATTTCCAAGACGTTGTCAGTAAGACCCTTGTTAACCATGAACCCAACGCCGCTTTGGGACTGTTTGTTCCCTTTCCTTCTCTGAAGTACATAAGATGACCTGATTCCAAGGTAACTGTATCCTCCCCCTCTCTTCGGATTTCCGATAGCCCCAGAATATGCCATCTTATGTTCTTCAGCTCTTCCGTGAGCTTTTTATCGAGCCATAGCGTGCGTCCGTTATACGTAGCCATAGTCAATTTGTGTTGGCGGCCTTCCATCATCTGGGGGTAAGACTTAGCTAGTATTTTTATATAATAATAATATACAATATTATTAAATTGTCAAAATTAATAATCCTGTTTGAAGTTGCAACAATATTTTGGCGATATCACCTGTTTACCTTTGCAAAAAGCATTCATTGTTATTATTTATTTCACCAAACTCAATCTTATCGTGGATGTAATCTTATTTTATAGTTTCTTTTTATGCTGATACTACGCTTCAAATAAGAAATTCATCTAAAATAATATTAATGTTGATATAAAAATATTCAAAACACTTTTTTTACAGTTTGACCATGAATAATGTGATATTAAGGAACATTATTCTTATGATTAAATATATGGGACATTTACACACATGGTCGTCCCCAAAGTAAGTAACTTAATAGTTGTGTTATGGGTGACAGACAACTGGTGAATATATAGTTATATATTTTTTAAGTACATACTTAAAAACAAATATACAACCAGGCTCAAAGACCAACAAATTCATTTATAGAATATGTTGGCTCTTGACGGAAATCGAACCCGTGACCCGCGGATCTGAAGGCAGGGTCACTACCCACTGCGCCAACGGGCCAGCCGTCGATTATGCATGTACCAATCTGTCAAGGGTGATTAACAATTGAATTATCTTTGTTAATTGTCTAGTACCTGGGTGACTTGTGTAATTTTTTAAAAGATATAAAAAAAAAATAATAATAATTGGGTAGGTGGGGCTCGATCCTAAGTATTTTCATTTCTAGAGACCGCCCATTTCCCGAATACGCTACCCTGACTTGACAATTAATGGCAAAAATAGTGTTTTATATTCAATGTAGATTTTAGTTTTATTGGTGCCTAAAAAGAGAGATAAAACGACTTTTTTTTAATAATCATAATCATCTAATAAATCGCTAGATCGATTTTTTCACCTAAAATCCCTACATACTGAATTTCAGGAAAATCGTTGGAGCCATTTTCGATATTATATATATATATACATATAAAATTAACTCATACAAATATTAAAGATTAATTACAGACATTTATAGAAAACATACAGATTATAAAAACCATAATGATGATTAAAATTTTGCATTTATTATCCAGGCGTCATAAAAGGCGACTAAGGTAAGTCGACCCGCTGTGTGGTATACGGCTGAGTAGGATAGATTACCCTAATTTTTTTTACCGAGGTGTCGTAAAAGGCGACTAAGATGTGTGCGACTAAGAAGACCCACCGTGTGGTATCCGGCTGAGTAGAATAGACCACCCTCATTTCTTACGGAAGTGTCGTAAAAGGTGACATGTTTATAACATGTTGTCACAGATTTGATGTAAAGTTTAGAATCACCTGTAGTAACCTGTATGTTTTTAATTTTTTTATTAAACTCATGGACACACTAGATATATATTTGCATCAACCATGCAACTTTGGACGTTTATGAGAAAAATATTCAAAACATCATTCGAATTTTTTAAATTGATGCGTTTGTGTGCATCGAAACATGGAACTTATTAAATTGAACACGTTTCGATCTGGGAAATAAATAATATTGGGGAAAAACTCAAGTCGTTGTTAGCAAAGTTTTCAAATTGGCAGCACGATATTAAAATCAATGTCGGAGATGTCGTAAAAGACGACTAAGGTAAGTTGACCCGCCGTGTGGTATTCGACTGAGTTAAACCTGGGTAACATATAGGCTAGATATAGAAATCCTTTAAATTCTGGGTGACATTGAAAAGCGCCATCTATTGGTGAACTATTTTTTTATACAAAAAAAACCCCTTATGGATCCCAACCACGCACCATCCAAGCCGGAGTACCCCAGGGCAGTTGTATATCGCCGCGCTTATACGCGGCGTATACGGATGACATCCCCACCCTGCGCCACCATCTGCGGGAAGGGGAGGAGGACGTGCTGTTGTCGCTCTTCGCTGACGACAGCGCGTATTTCGCGTCGTCCTACCACCAGATCGTCGCCACTAACCAACCGCATGCAGCGTATGCTGGACTTGTTGCCGGAATGGCTGGACAAGTGGAGAATGGCCGTCAACGTCGGGAAGACGGCCGCTTTGCTGACCAGTCGCTCCAAGCCGCTACGTCAACTCACTCTGCGAGTCCAGGACGTAGAGTGGAAGACCACAGTGAGGTTCTTGGGGTGTGAGTTGGACCGCAGCCTGCGCATGGTCCCCATGGTGAACCGTGCCGTGGGCCAAGCTGCTGCTGCCAGGTCCCAGCTCCACACGCTGTTCACATCCCATCTACCTGTCACCACCAAACTGCGGGTCTACGGTGCCTACGTCCGCTCGCGCTTGACGTATGCGGCACCCGCCTGGTACGCGCTATGTTCAGCGTACCAGAGGCGAAGACTTCAAGTCCAGCAGAATCGCTGCCTGCGAATGATCGTAGGAGCCCCGCGGTATGTGCGGAACGACGTCGTGCACAGAGACACCCAAATGCCGACCGTGGAGGAGTTCGTTCGTCGCCTTGCGCGCCGAATGTTCGCGCGAGCGGACAACAGTGCGCACGTTCACCTTCACGGCATCGCGCCACTCCACGCACGACCACCCGAGGGACGTTCCCTGCCTCGCGAGCTCCTGCAATCACCGTCACCGCGGCCCGACGCGGATGACGACGGCGACGACGAGGACGACGCGACGGGCGAGAGAGCGACACCACCGGATACGACACAACCACCCGAACGAAACACCACTACCACCGGACGAGACACCCCCGATTTGGACATCGCGGTCTGGGAGCTACCACTCCTAGGCCCCCCCACCGAACCCGACAACCCTTAGGTCACCTAGGTGACCTGGGCCTACGGCCCGAACATAGTCCAGGCCATTAAAGCCTGCGAGGACCAGCCCGGGCAAAGAGGTTCGCCTCGAGGCCCGTACCCCGCCTACCCCCAAAGGTATGCGAGATGACCCCCCTGCTTATGGATACTGCCGCCCGACGGGGACAGGTGGCGGTTATGTCGGACTCGCACCGACTAAAACGACCTATGTGCCCCACCACGCTGCCGATGGCAAGACAGGGTATCGTTGTACACATCGCCCCATTCCCACCGACAGCAGCTCTGATCCCAGAGAACACATCCTCTGGGTAGGGACCTCCCGAAAGAGAAGCCCCCTCCACCAACCGCTGCATCAAGAACACCAGATGGACCGACCGACTCGGGGACCTGTAAGCCAGACGTCTGATATATCCCGATCGGAACGTCCGAAGGTCCCCTGACAGAGCAGCAGACGATGGGCTTAGGCAAGTCGCTGCCACCTGGACTCGCCAGCAGCAGATTGGATTAGCGAACTATCACACGACAACAGTCCACGCAAACGAAGTTGCGGGTTAAAGCTAGTATACAATAAGGAAAGAGTAGGGGGGCCGGCCTAAACTGTGTCTAATAGAGGGAAGGGTTAGGAGCTAAGACCTACCACATTACTCCAATTTTGATTGGGAAATTAAACAGATCCCTAAAATACTGTAGAGATATCCTATATAGATTTCGAATCCGGGAAGTCGAGTCCTTGGATCCGATCAGCCGCAGGCGAGCGGGGCGCAGACGACTCGCTGAAGCCCGTCGTATGCCGGCCTAAAGGGGACATCTGGGCGTCCCGAACTGAGTTTATCGCATATGGAAAGGTTCCCGAGGCGGTCGATGTATTTGGTGCTCCCGATGCATCGATTAGCGGAGGAAGGGGCCACTTTTAGAGAGGCCCCGACCCAGAGGTAGCGTATTCTGGGGGCAGAGTTGCTGCTGGCAGGGATGGGGGCAATGTGTACAACGGTACCCTGTCCCCGCCATCAGCAGCGCGGTGGAGCACTGTCAGGTTTTTAGTCGGTGCGAGTCCGACATACCCGCCGCTCGTCCCTGTCGGGCGGTGATGACCCATAATGGGTGTTCCTGACATAAAAAAATGCAAGTTTCCTCACGATGTTTTCCTTTGCCGATTAATGCCATAAGATTAATGGCAATTACCAAATAGAGACATACTTTTTATAAGAAAACTCGCCGGTATTTGAGTCCGTGACTCTCTGGAATTAATAGCATAGTCTCACCACTGGACTATCACAGCTTCTACTTGTCTTTTACTTTAATGTAGTTATTTTTAATATACTTTCGTACGTAAAACGAATTATCAACATACAAACATAGATGTGACTAAAAATGACTAATATTAATCTAATCAATCACTCCAACAAATACATGCTTTTCATTTTCTTGCACTTTGTTCTTATGATAATTTTTAATTGTAGATAATTATATATGTAAATATATGTACAGTAATCGCCGTGTGGTATCCGGCTAAATAGAATAGACCACCCTAATTTCTGACCAAGGTGTCGTAAAAGGCGACAAAAGTAAGTTGACCCGATATGTGGTATCCGGCTGAGTAGAATAGATCACCCTAATTTCTTACGGAAGTCTTGTTAAAGGCGACTAATTTAAATTGACGTCAGGCAGGAGGCCGGTCGTAGAATACCTATCCGGTTTAGTAATAGACCACTCTCTTCCTTAACAAGGTTAAATATGATTAAGTTAAGTCGACGTTAGGCAAGCGGCCGGTCGTAAAAAACGCAGCCAAATCATGTGACAGAATGTTTATAACATGTTGTACCGACCCCACTTAGAGTGGGATAAGGGCAGCAGAATAATGATGATGCTATTTAGTCTATAGTCTTCCTCGATAAATGGACTATCTTGCAATGAAAGAATTTTTCAAATCGGTCCTGTAGTTCCTGAGATTAGAGCGTTCAAACAATCTATCAAACAAACAAACTCTTCAGCTTTATACTAGCTTTCGCCAGCGGCTCCGCCCGCGTGAAAAGATTAAAACCGTAATATAGAATTTTGATAACCATAAAAGTGGTTAAATTGGGTAAATCCCAAAAGCTAGACATATGCTGTCGCAGACTTTTATTTAGAACTTTTAGAGGGGAACAATTTTGTAATACATGATTTTTGAATAACTTTCACCGTTTACTCAGCGCACGCAAGGAAAGCTTTAATATTTGCCGTTCTCGTAATATTTTTTATTGCTGCTCCTCACCTATTCATCTTATCGTGATTTTATATAGCCTATAGCCTCCCTCGGTAAATGGACTATCTTACATTAAAAGAATTTATCAAATTGGTCAAATAATTCCTGAGATTCCAAACAAACGCACGTTCAAACAATCAAACATACAAACTCTTCAGCTTTATATTTTATAATATATCTAAATATTGTCGCTTCTTTTATTCCACTCGTGTATTTACCAATAAACTTCTAACTTAATTAAATGTTTGAATTTCTAACGATCCCAAATAAAACAAAACTCAAGTCTATAAACCTGCGAAGCGTGCTCAACTCATATCATTTATCAATTTTGATATAGCACACTTTTATATAAACAAACGTGACTAGATTACAAATATTTTATCACATGCAAAGTTTCAAACAAGTTGTTTTAATGTCTTTATTTATTTCAATACAGAAACACTATTACTTGCCAATCAATACGAACATAATAGAGGTCTCTTAAAGCATAAATAGACGATCGAATATGGTTCGACAAACAGATTCGTTGTGCGGTCTGCTATATCCGTCTTATGTTGTCATGTTGCGTTCACGGCACAAGATGTTATAAGCATGTCGTCACATGATTATGAACTAAGGTAAATTGACGTCGGGCAGTCCGCCCGACGTCAATTTACCTTAGTTGTATTTTACGACACCTTTTGTAAGAAAGAGGGTTGTCTATTCTACTCAACCAGATACAACACAGTGGGTAATATTACCTTAGACGCCTTCTACGACACCTCAGTAAGAGTTGTTCTTTTGGAACAGTGTTAGTTACTGACATTAGCTACTGCAACTATTATGGTCTCATCGCTATTGCCAATACAAGAAAAAAATGATAGAATGGGATAAATCTTAAAAATAGATAACGTTACATTCACACGCGACGTCTTGAACTTCAATTCTGTGAAAATCTTTTTTCTTGATTTTTGACAAAAATAATACTTCTGAAGTACATTGGTTTGGCATGCAACGCGAGGCGCGTGTAAAGGTTAAATAACGACTGAATCTCAAGGGTTTGTTCGGGGCACTACAAGTTCGGTGTACCAGCAATTAAACGGATCAAACCAATAATAATAATGTACGGTAATGCGCTACTTAACGGAATATAGTTCGAGATCGAATCTCGTTGACGTTTGACCGCATTAGATTCGATCGTCTATTTATGCTTTAACACTCGACTAACACACATTTCGTCCAATCATACACTTTTGTAAACAATACACACATAAACACTAACCATATCGTAGATGACAGCACATTTAACACTCAAATAGCGACTGCACTTAAAGATTCTTCAGTTATCACAACTGGTTTACCTATAGCTTCTTTTTAACTCAGTGTTGAATCCCAACTAGTTTACTTATTAACTACTAATAACTTAAAAAATAACAAATTACATGTTCCTAATATCGATAAAGGAATAGTCATCATACAGCAGACACTAATGATATAAGAAAATTTACATTTTAAAGGCATAAAAATCTTAATATTCAATAATTTGTTATCCAAAGAAAAAAAAAGTTGTTGGATTCCAAAGCACAACATGATACTAATTAAAGTGATAATATACTGCATCTAAATCATAATTAACTTCTTATTTCTTAGCCAATAAACAAGAATTTCAAGTTATTTAGCTTGCGATACATAAAACGGTCAAAGCCCATGCACCCAAAGTTTTACGGTACACATAAATAAACAAATCTAAATAATAAATTATTTGATATATAGGTTCTCAAAAAATAAGATGAATAAAAGCTACATACTAAAATTATCGTTAAATAAAAATTAACACAAAGTTTTGTTTGTTTGTAATCTCTTTATTGCATTGATTCATATAAAAATAAGTACCTGGGTAGACCGAGCCTTGCACGTTAATTTTTGAGAAGTTATAAAAAAATTTATTCTAATTAATAATGGGATTCGAACCCGGGTTTTGAACATTTTCAGTCCGCCCGTTACCATCGGCTATCGCAGCATTACTGTAGCGGATATTTTGGGTACAGCGGAGAAATAAAACTTGCGGATTATCTTGATGTGTAGGCGTGCGCGCGCTATCGTGCCGGCGGGCGAAGTGACCGATCGGGCTTTTTTTTTTTTTTTTTTTTTCGAATATGACTAATGCTGTTAGCCCTAATGGCTTTGACAGCGTCACCGATAAGACGGGCGAGCGCAGAAGCATCGCCGAGAAGAGATGGATAATACAAGCGGGTGCATTACAAGCACCCGCCCTACAGGGGGCGTCGCCTTAAGGGTGTCTCCTGCGAGACCGAACCTCGGCTTCAGGCGGCGCGTTTTTGGAGGGCTGCATCTAATAAATGACTTGGAAGAAGTCTGCGTCACGGCGGCCGCGGCAGAGGGCTGCGGCCGCTTGACACAAGCAATCGGGGACCTCGTCTTCGCCGGCGAAGACGCTGTTTGTGTAAATGTAATGTGTGTATCTTGTTGGATGCTGTGATAGCATCGTCGGGGTCGTTAAGGACGCTCTTCGGGCGCCTGTGAATCTTATTGGGGTGCCTGAACACCTTATAGTTGGACGCGGCCACTATAAGGGGGTTTGGGTGGATGGACGCTTTCTCGAAGTAAGTCGTCGAGAATCGTCTGAAAAGATCGGCTATCGTGGGTAGGTCGAGATCTCTATGGAGGTTCACGTTGCGCACGAACCACGGACAGCCAGTGGCTGTACGCATGAATCGATTTTGAAGTGTCTGCAACGGACACAGTCGTGATTTCGGGACGTGCGCGAACGTGACGCTCGCATATGTCATGATGGGTCTGATGCAAGTTTTGTAAAGTGTCACTTTGTTGCGAAGTGACAGTTTACTTGTCTTGCACAGTATCGGATAGAGGCGTCCCATGGCGAACGCTGCCCGGTTACGGACAACGCGGATGTGTCGGATAAAGGATAGGGTAGGTTCGAGGATGACACCTAAGTATTTGACTTCCTTTTGCCAATCTATGTATTTGTTGTATATGGAGACTCTAGGGGGCGTCCGGATGAAGTCCATGGCTCTCCTAGATCTCGCAAAGAACATTGCTGCGCTTTTATCGGGATTTATTTCGATTCTCCACCGGCGGAACCAGCTTCCGAGCTGGTTGGTTGCTCTTTGGAGCCTATCATTAATAGTTATGGGATCTCTACAGGTGGTATAGATTGCGGTATCGTCCGCGAACATAGCTAAGTGGGTGACTGCACTATTTTTAGTGGAGAATCGTGGGATGTCACTCGTGTAGAGCGAGTAGAGGAACGGTGCGAGTACCGAACCTTGGGGGACTCCGGCGCTTAAGGTGCGTCTTGAGGAGAGCGCACCATCAATACGATATCTAAATGAGCGATTAGTAAGATAATCGCGAATGATAAGACCGAGTCTATCGGGGATTCCTAGGTTCGCGAGTTTGTATATTAAACCCGCATGCCATACCTTATCGAAGGCTTTGGCGACATCGAAGAAGACAGTACCGGTGTACCGTTTTTTGGCGAAGCCATTGAGGACGGCTTCGGTAAGTCGGTGTACTTGTTGTACCGCGGTGTGTTTGGCACGGAAGCCGAATTGCTCATCCGGTATGAGCTTCATCGACTCCATGAACGTTATGAGTCTAGCGAGGATTACTCGCTCGTAGACTTTCCCTAAGCTGTTGAGCAGACTGATGGGTCGATAGCTGCTCGGGAGATTACTGGGTTTTCCCGGTTTACGAATACCTATTACTATTGCTTCCTTCCATTCGTCGGGGAAGGAGCAACCTAACAGGAGGGCATTAAAAATCAATACTAATAGGTTTATGAGTTGGTCGGGGAGGCACTTGAGTGCTTTGTTGGATATGGAGTCGGGGCCTGGGGACTTGCGGGTCTTCAGGTTTTGGATAATGGAACGGACTTCCTCTCCGGTAGTGGGAGTGAGCGGCTCGCTTTCGGGAGCCTTCGCGGATATCCTAGCCGCCGCCATTTCCACTTCCGAGTGGAATTTGGCGTGTTCAGGATGACTGGGGTTATTTGAACATTGTCCCTCAAGACTGTCAGCCAAGCATTCGGCCTTATCGATGTCGTCAAAAGCGACCGGACGGTTTAAACGTATCAATGGAGGTGTAGCTGCACACTGGTCTCCTCTCAGGGATTTCGCCAGTTTCCAGAAAGCCAGGTGACTCGGCGAGATCTCTGAGAGTTTGTTGTCCCAGGCGGACTGACGGTTGAGGCTGAGTTTTTCTCTAACCTCTCTTTGAAGTCGCCGGAGTGTTCTCCGGTTATCGTCTGTCGGGTATGCGTCATGGGCCCTAGTGGCGGCACGTTTACGTCTAAGTAGGTCGCGCAGGTCGTCCGGTAGTCTCCCACGACCGCGGTCGTCGGGGACTTCCTTGGAGCAACGCTCGAGTGAGTCTGTTATATGTTTCGTAAGGTGGGTAACAGCGAACTTGGCACTATCTACGGAGTCTATCTTGTCAGGAATTTGATCTAGGTTGTCTGAGTTAAGGGACTGGAGTTTCCCGCCTAATTTACTCCAGTCGATTATCGTTTTTGTGGGAGGGGTCGTGGAGGTAGATTGCCCTAACTGAATTAGAACCGGACGGTGGTCCGAGTCTAATTCATGCAGGACTTCTATAGAATGTAACTGGAGAGCTACATTTTTGAAAATGTATATATCTAACACATCTGCTCTGTTTGGATCCCCGTTAGGCGGGTATCTGGTGGGCTCGTTAGGGGCTATCACCTCAAAAGCGAGGTTTGGAAGGCCGTTGAGGCCTTGGAGTATTGTGCCGTTCCGGTTGGTTCGGCGAGAGTTCCATTGGCCATGTTTGGAGTTGAAGTCTCCGGCCAGTATTACAGAGTCGCCTAGTGCGAGAAGAGTGCGGACGTCTCTTTCGAGTACCCGTTTGGTCGGACTGAGGTATACTGATGCTAGTATGATCGGCTGATGGCCGGTCATACCCACCTGACAGACTGAAGCCTCCATGTTAGTGAGCTTTGGGGAATCAAGGGGGGAGCATAGGAGGGCTCTTTTGTAGTAAATGAGCGTGCCGCCTTTTTTGGATGACAGACGGTCATTTCTAATCAAACAGTAGTTCGCAATATTGGGATTGCGAAATTGGGGTTTTAAGAAGGATTCTTGTATTAGAAGAATATCTATATCGTGTGCAACTACGAAATCGCGGACTTCGTCCATGTGTCTGATAAGCCCGTCTGCGTTGTACGTGACGAGCTTGAGGGAGTGGGGCTTGGCCCTACCCAGTGATGGTTTGAGCTTAAAGCCTAGAGATGGCCTGCACCAAACTAGAGTGTTCGAGCAAGGCCATTAATCTGTTTTGAGGATTACTCCTCAGCTTGTTTGCCAAAATTGACAGCTCCGTAGTGTCAATCTTGGTCACTATGTCGCAAACGAGTTTCATGTCGTCAATGAAACTCGTTGCTGGGGGGGCGGCTGTCGCTTTAGGAGCGGCAGCTCTTATATTGGAGCTCAAGATGGCGGTAGCGGGTTTTGCTACCATCTCTTGAGCCGGTTTAGCTGGCACAGCCGGCTCGGATGCCGGTTTCCTGTGCCAGGGGTTTGAGGTGGGGAGAGGCGCGGGGACGAACCTCTCAGCTGGTTTGGGGGCGGTACGGTCCGCCTTTTTACGGGTGGCCCTTCTGCCCCCTCGTTTTGCCCTAAGCGGGACTTTCGGGCAGCCGCGATAGCTCGCGGGGTGCCCTTGGGTCCTGCAGAGAACGCAGCTGGGAGGTTCCTCGGACGGAACCGTTCTGGGGCAATCGGCAGTGCCGTGATCGCCCAGGCACTTGACGCACCTAGGTCGTGCGGTGCAGTTGCGCTGCGAGTGGCCGTAAAGCTGGCAGCGATGGCACTGCCCCATTACCCCACGCGTACGCGGCGTTTCTATACGCAGACCCGACAGTCTGCATATTGTTTGAACGTTGAAGACACGTTTGCCTTCAGGACTGAGGTCGAGGACCGCGAGACAAAGTTCATAAGGAACTTTGGTCCTGTGGTGGTACATGCGGTGTACCTGTCTTACTGGAAGGCCCTGGCTGAGGAGGTCCTTCTTAATAAGGTCGCAATCTATCTCTACTGGGAGTCCGCGGATGACGACGCGAAGTTCGCGCTCGTCTTCTAAGGCGTACGTGTGATAGCCGATCTTTTCGGCATCCAGGAGCGTCGTGAGGCGACGGTGGTCCGTTGAAGACGGACATTGCACCATTATGCCCTGGCTTGTGGACCGGGCAGAGGTGAATGGGATGGACGAACTGTCCATGCGCGGGATTAACCGGTTCCACGCGTCTTTTTCCCTAACAAATAGGGGCGGCACCTTCTCCTTCCTCTCCGTCATAGGCGAGTCTTGTGGGGAGTCAGTCTGTTTTGTATTGGCCTGTGAGGCAGGCTGGGATTTGGGGGTGGGACGCGGGGCAGGTGCACCTGCGTCGTTTGTGGCCCTTTTGGGCGGGACGGTCTTGGGAGCCTTCAGCTTACGCTTCTGGCTCTTGGATAGGACGGCGGTGAAGCCGTCGTCCTCGTCTGAGGCGGATGACGCCGAGGGGGACGGGGACGGGGACTGCGAAGCATCGGATGCTTCGGCTTCCTCACCGGACTCGGATTCCGAGTCAGTCTGTTCCTCCACTTCCATGTCAGGAGACACGGAGCGGGAACGATCTTTGGCCTTCTCCGCAGAGGGGGGAGAAGGTGCCACCGGGATGCCACTCTGGCCCTGAGAGGGCGGGAGGGCTTTGGCGAGTTCCTGCAAAATGGCGGGGTGGTGCGCCTGGAGGAACGCGAAAATTGCGTCTAGTAACGGTTGCCCCGTGGGGCGCAGGGGTGGGGCCATATTGGCCCGCTAGTGTGGGGGTGGCCTCCCTGCCGGAGGGCAGGGAGGTGTGTACCTAAGAAAAAATCTAGGTCTTAGTCTCTCTCCCTTCGGGGGAAAGAGGTGAGTACCTAAATTAAAAATTAGTGTACTTACGCACGGACGGAACCACCTACGGCAAGTGTTATGCGTGAAGCACCACACTACCTAATCGAAGCACAGTGACACTAACACAATCCACTTGCACGGGAACGAACAACACTGACAGTCCAGAGTCCTTGAGCACTTTCACAATCTAACGCGGCAGGGGCGTGAGTCAGGCGGGGGGAGCGGCAACTGGATTGCGCTCGACCGAGACATCCGCACGCTACGGCGGCGATCGATGGAATGACCGATCGGGCCCGGGGGAGGCGGTTTTATGCAGGCCTAGCGCTGGCACCCTTACAACCTTTATTGCGTTACTTAACAATAACAATTATTGTTCTTACAACTATATTACTTGCTTATACGTAATAATAATAGGCGCTTTAGTTACTAAAAGACTTTACAAAATATCGCTTATTTTGTTGTTGTAATTACTTAAAATAACTTAAATCTAAAGGTTAGTAAAAGACTACGGATTGTATATTTTATTTGAAACTAAACTTATCCTATCGTTAACATATTAATAATTATAACTAATAAATCGTCGTCAACATTCCCCCCTCCGTGCGAGAGTATTCACGAGCACTGACTCGATTCTGCTGACGGCGATTTGGTTATCACTACCAGTTTTGAAGTAGGTCTTTTGAGGATTCCAGCAGCCGTGCGAACTTCGACGACTCTGATTTTGCTGTCGGGTCCTGGATGCGCTTCGATTATTTCACCTCTGGGCCACATTCCTCGAGGCAGGGTTGAATCCACGATTAGTACTACGTCGCCGATGGATGGATTTGCATAGTGGCCATGTCCATTGCCGTACCTTGGAGCGATAGTAGGTAGGTACTCTACAAGCCATCTTTTCCAAAAATGATCTGTCAAGCGCTGTACAGTCTTCCAGGTGGCCGATCCAATTAACTCGTCATCGCTGAATTCACCGAAGCGTTGCGTACCGCTCGATCGTCCGATTAGGAAATGGTTCGGCGTTAGGCTTTCTTCATCTTCTGGTTCCATTGAAACGTCTGTGAGTGGACGAGAATTGATTAAATGTTCCGCTTCCAACAACAAAGTGTGAAGTATTTCTTCGCGTGGGTGTCTCGCCGTAAGAGTGGCGGAGAGGGCGACTTTGACAGATCGCACCAACCGTTCCCACGCTCCTCCCATGTTTGGTGCTCCCGGAGGAATGAATTTCCACTTAATGCCTCGTTGCGTCGCTTTCTCGGTCATCTTTTCAAATTCCTTTCTGAGTTCTTTATTTGCACCTACGAAGTTGGTGCCGTTATCGCTGTATATTGTTTTGGGTGTGCCTCGGCGGGCTATCATGCGTCTTAGCGTAAGTAACATGCTGTCCGCTGATAGTGACGTGGCCATTTCGAGGTGTACGGCTCTGGTCGTCAAGCATGTGTAGAGGGCGACCCAGCGTTTTTCAGTTCTTCGGCCAATCGTTACACTCAAAGGTCCGAAGTAATCTACAGCCGCGCATGTGAATGGAAATTTTCCTTGCTGCAGGCGTTCTGCGGGCAAGTCGCCTAGCGGGGCTGTGTTAGGCATGGCTTTTCGGATTCTGCACCATTGGCAGGACCTGGAAATCTTTTTTAATGTGCTTCGTAGTGACGTCACATAGTATTTTTGCCGAATTTCATTCATAGTGGTGTTGTTGTTGCCATGGTTGTGGTCGCGGTGATATTGCTCAATGAGCAGTCGCGTAATTTTGTGACGTCCATCGAGTACAATGGGTCTCTTGTAAGACTTTTCAACACATCGAGCCGCCGAGAGACGTGTTTCTAGGCACAAAATGTTGTCCTCAAGCACTACGGTGAATCTCTTCAAACGTGATTGTTTCGTTATTGGTTTCTTGCTGCGCAGGCGTGATAATTCTTTGCCAAAACTATCATTTTGGATACGTCTTACAAGTAGGCGTTCGGCTCTAAGTAGATAGTCGTCGGTTAAAGGTATGACGAGACTAACTCGGATAGTGGCGATGTCGTTTGGCAGTTGATTTTGCTTCCTGCGTGTGTGCTTTCTCCATGTCTCTTCTCTGACCGTTCTTTTTATGGCGTTGACGTTGCCTCGTTTGGTGAGAAGCGATTTGAATACGTCCACGCACTGTATGACACGTCCAGTTGCACGTAGAAGTCGTATCCATGACGAGAACCTGTTCGCGTCAGGTGTTTCAACTGGGTCGTGGAATGTTTTGTGGGTTGTCAGGCATCTTTCTTCGCCAGTGGGTGGTGGTGGCGGCGAGTCGCTGCTGTCGGGAGGCCACTGGCTTGGTTCGTGGATCAAAAATGCGGGTCCATTGAACCAGCGGTGTTTCGTGTTGAAGTTCTTTGGTGGGTTTCTGGTAGCGTCATCTGCGACGTTTAAAGCGGTAGGTATATACCTCCATTCGGTAACCTTTGTAGAATCTTCTATCTCAGCTAGTCGGTGGGCGACAAAGGTTTTGAAAGAACGAGGTTTTGATTTTATCCATGCCAGTACTGTTCTTGAATCTGACCAGAAAAATCGCTGAATCACAGTTGCTTCTAATTCCTTTTGTACGTTAGCGGCAAGTCGACTGCCTAGCAGGGCGGCTTGTAGCTCTAATCGTGGTATTGAGATTGGCTTCAAAGGGGCTACTTTGGCCTTGGCTGCTAGCAATGTTACTGTTGTGTGACCATTTTGGCGCGTTCTCCAATAAGTAGCGGCTGCATATATAGATTCGCTGGCGTCTACGAATGTATGTAGTTCACCGTTGCCGTATGAATGTGTGCAACGTGGTATTCCTAGGTCTTGTAAGTAATTCAAGCTATTTAGCCATTCGGACCATAGTTTCGACAGCGCTTCAGGTATGTGGTCGTCCCAATCTATTCCCGTTCGCCACAGTTGTTGTATCAGCGCTTTCCCTTGTATCAGGATTGGAGTGGCCAATCCTAAGGGGTCGAATACGGACATGACGGCGCTCATCACTTCTCTTTTTGATGGCGGTCGGTTTTCTTGTAATACTTCAACTGGTGTATTGCGTAAAGTTAGCGTGTATTTCAGAGAGTCGCTTTGAGTGTGCCAGAGCATTCCTAAAGTCTTCTCTAATTTATCATGCTTGACCAGTTGCACGTTTTCGTTTTCAATATGTTGGAAATCTCTCAGAATGGACGGATTGTTGGATGCCCATGCCCTCAGTTCGAACCCACCATTTTTGTGGATGAGATCGACCTCCTTCGATATTCGTTCTGCGTCTTCTTCGCTGGTGAAACTTTGCAAATAGTCGTCCATGTAATGACAGCGTTCGATGGCATGTACTGCTTCCGGGTATTTCTTTTCGAAGTCCTTGGCGTTTCTATTTTTCACATAAATCGCTGAGCATGGTGAAGAAGTCGCTCCAAATATTAAGGTCTTCATTCTATATTCTTGTGGTTCTGCATTTAAGTCGTTTTTCCATAAAAAACGGAGACTGTCTCTGTCTTCTTCGCGTATATGGACGCGTAAAAACATTTCCTTAATATCTGCCGCTACGGCTATGGGGCCCTGTCGGAATCTTATTAATACGCCGAAAAGCGATTGCAGTAGATCGGGTCCGGGTAACAAGGCATCGTTCAAACTTTTCCCATTCGTGCGTTCGGCTGCGTCAAACACCAACCTCATTTTTAGTTTTTGGGGGTGTACGACGGCAAAATGCGGCAGGTACCATGTTCTAGAAGAGGTTGGATGGGTGTTCGCCAATTCAGCATAGCCGCTCTTCAATAAATTTTCTATTTGTTCAGTGTACTTTGCTTTAAGACTTTCATCCTTCGTAAATTTTTTAAAAATTCCGTTTAGGCGACGAATTGCACTGTTTCTGTTTGGTGGGAGAGTTTCTGCGTCGTTTCGCCACAATAGGCCGCATTCGAATTTCCCTTCGGGGAGTCTTCTTGTGGTGCTTTCCAACAACGTCAGCGCTCTCTGTTCGGGGTCGTTCAACGGTTTTTTCGGTGCTATTCCCAATGAGTCAAGTTCAAAATGTGATTTAATTAGGTTTTCTATTTCACTTTCTTTGCTTTGAACTAAGTGGTTTATAAACAACACGGGTTTAGTTGCTTCACTCTTGTAACCGTGCAGTATCCAGCCAAGCTGGGTAAATGAGGCCACTGGCCGCTCGGGTTCCCCGATTTTCAGTTCTCTCGAGACAATCAGATGCCAATTATCTTGACCTATGAGGAGGGAGGGTCGTGTCTCCTCATATAGAATCTGATCTTGAATGTCGTCAAGGTGAGGGCAGTTTTCGATGTCTTCCATCTTGATCGATTGCGACGCCAAATTTAAATTCTGGATAGTGTACGCTTTCATGTGGGCGTATTCCCTTTCAAACATACCTCTAATTTGCAACTTCAAGAATCTTGATTGCTCAGTTTTTATTTTGTGGCCGCTAACACCCTCTATCGAAAGATTGTGTCGTGATCCTGTGGCGCCTAGTTGATCGGCTACTTCTTCTAGTAGTAGCGTGACAGTCGAGCCCTCGTCCAACAAGGCCGAAACGGTTGTTGTGCCGTTCGGGCCGCGTACTTCAACAGGTACGATCTTCAGGTAGGCTCTCGTCGTGCCTACGTGGTTCACCGACACTATTTTATTTTGTTCGGTTTTCTCTTCGGTGGTCGCGTGGAGTAAGGCGTGGTGATTTCTGGAACAGCCGTCTTTACCGCAACGTTTAGATTTACATACTTGGTTGCGGTGATTCGCCTTGAGGCACTTAAAACACACTTTTAACTTTTTCACTGTCGTCCACCTCTGTTCCACAGATTCTTTCGTAAACTGCGCACAACTATCTAGTTCGTGGTCACTTTGGCACAATGGACACTTTTTTCTTTCTTTTCGTATGATGTTGAGCACGATATTCCTTTCCGTTTCGAATTCGTCGTTGTCACTATCTTCTGAACCCGATTCGGCGCTGCTATTTTTGTGTTTAGCAGCGTGTACTTTCGCGTTTCGCGACGACCTTCTGAATGCTTCTGTCTTTGCACGTGTTGAGGGTTGTGCGTCGTATGCCCCAAACTGATCCGCGATCATGTTTAAAAACTTGGAGAGGGCAATCAGCACGGGTTCCTCTTCTCGTGTGGCTCGGTACTCGTACCATCTAAATTTCACAAGCATGTTCATTTTGTCGATGATCTTCTCAGCTATGTCGTTAGAGTACAGGTAATCAACTCTATTCATGTGCCGAATAGCGTTCACGCTGTTGCTAACGGTCGTTGCGAAGGCACCTATGCCCTTTATATCATGTGACATAGGTGGTATTTTTTCTAACAAGGCCACCTCACTTTTCACTAAGTGGGTGGGTCTTCCAAATCTTCTTCCCAGTGTTTCCAATATTTCGTCGGTATTAGTGTTTGTGTATAGCAACGACTTGACGGCTTCTCTAGCTTGTCCTTGCAGAGATCTTCTCAAACGAGCCACATTCTCGTTTTCGCTGAAATAAGCCTTAGTGTCCTTGTACGTTGCGGTAAACGCGATCCATTCTCTTGGATTACCGTCGAAATACGGCAACTCGCTTATGAATCTCGGAGGAGGTTTAGGCGTGTTCTCTCTTGAACCATTAATGGCGGCTATCAAGGCTGACGTAAGTTTGCCCAGTTCACTGTCTTGTTGCGGCCCGTTGCTTTGCGTCTGTGGTGGCGTTGATTTGTCGACCCATTCGGATACCGTGTCGTTGTCTTCGTCGCTCGAGTCCGAATGGTCCGATTCTAGGCGCAGTAATTCGATTTTTGTTTGCGCAAAGGCGGCGGCGGCGGCTATTCTTTCCTTTTCTAAACGTTGGGATTCCAAACGCGCCAGCAATTCTGCGCGCCGGCTCTTCGAAGAACGTGACCCCCCAGGCTTCCTCCCTTTTGCTATTTTCGTACTTGCAGACGGTTCGGTGCGCGCCGTGTCTTCGGGGCACGTGGTATTTTCTATACACGGCGTGCTTTCTATACACGTGGTGTTTTCTGGACACGTGGTGTTTTCTGGACACGTGGTGTTTTCTGGACACGTGCCTGCGTTATCTTCATTTGCGTGCAACCTCTTGCTTGATCTCGTGGTCATCATCTTGAGGCTTCCTTTTCTTCTTACCCTAACGTCCCTAACAATCTCGCTCGAGGGTCCCGAGAGACACGCTCTCCCGAGGATGGATATGGTTGGGATAAGGAAGGTGGGAGTCGCCCGCCAGAGGACGCCGAGTGAAATTAGCGTGCTCGGGTATCGAGAGGAACGCTCGACACCTTCGGCTTGCCTACCAGGAGGCCACTAATTCACACGAGCCTTATCGGCGCGACCGGACTGATACAGACTAACAGCCTCGAAAAAGGCTAGCTGGCAGTGTCGTCCGTTACACCACTTCCGTCACAAGAGGACGTTTAATCACTGTCCACCGTTTGGCACCGTTAGGTGGTGGAGCGAGTGAGTCGGACTGGTACAGACTAACAGCCTCGAAAAAGGCTAGCTGGTAGTGTCGTCCGATACACTACTTCCGCCGCAAGGAGGGCGTTTAATCACTGTCCACCGTTTGACACCGTTAGGTGGTGGAGCGAGTGAGTTGGTGTGCCTTCGGGCACGGTGCGACTCCGTTGCCGGCAGGTTCTTGAAGCGATCTTCGGTAGTGCCTTCACGGTCCGATTCGTCGGCGCCCTGCTGCGTGAACGATTCGTCGATCAATGCTTCTCAGGGCTTCCCGTCGCACTTGTGAGATTCCTCTTCTTATCTTCAATAGCTTGCTTGTTCAACGCCGGTTTCTTGTTAATCCGTATCGAAGGACCATACACTGTAGCGGATATTTTGGGTACAGCGGAGAAATAAAACTTGCGGATTATCTTGATGTGTAGGCGTGCGCGCGCTATCGTGCCGGCGGGCGAAGTGACCGATCGGGCCCGGGGGAGGCGGTTTTATGCAGGCCTAGCGCTGGCACCCTTACAACCTTTATTGCGTTACTTAACAATAACAATTATTGTTCTTACAACTATATTACTTGCTTATACGTAATAATAATAGGCGCTTTAGTTACTAAAAGACTTTACAAAATATCGCTTATTTTGTTAATTACTTAAAATAACTTAAATCTAAAGGTTAGTAAAAGACTACGGATTGTATATTTTATTTGAAACTAAACTTATCCTATCGTTAACATATTAATAATTATAACTAATAAATCGTCGTCAACAATTACCTTTGACTAAAATTATCCTTCATTTCTAATTCTACATTTTTTAATGCCCAAAACAGGGATAAAACGATTTTTTTACATACAAGATAATAAAAAAACAACAAAATTTGCAAGTCTATAATTAAAAAAGAGGTTAATTTTAATACATTGAATTAAAATAAAATTTAAACTTAACCAATAATAACAAACAGAAAAAGTTCAGAAAAGTTTCAAAGTACTCTGTAAGTTATGACCCTCGGCAAGTGCCCTACCATTATCCAAATCGTTCCAAATTTTCACTCACTGAATTCCTAAAGAAAATCTTACATCCTGCATAATCCATCCACTACGATAAGCAGTCTTTTATTTCTTTTATAGTTACTAGCAATTTGGGTGACAAATTACTAGTAAACTTGTTAACCCCTCCAGCTAAGGTAGACGCTTGTGTTAGGAGTGGGTTCACGTCGGTAGTTTAATGGGATTCTCAATCGCAAGTCCGTTATTCTGACCATTCTGCTACCGTCGCTTAACGATAAGCAGTTTTGTACCTTTTGAAGATCGGCTATATCCAATATAGCCGATCTTCCAATCGGCCGATGCCGATCTAAATCGGCAAAATATTTTGAAATACTCTATCGTTCTTCCTTTAAAAGTTAAAATGTTGTATTACTTCAATACATAAATTCAATTCAATTCAAGAATTCTTTCCTCTTTTTTCCATATTCCCAATTAAAAAAAGAAATCAGTACTTATTAAATGCGTGATGAAACATTACATCACTCAAAATTTAAAACGACAAAACCAGAAAAAACCCGTAATTATGCATTTAAAACTGAACAATATTTAGAACTTACAAAAATAAAAGCACGATGCAATTAACACTATTTAGCGATTTAGATTGTAATCTATAACTGACCTTTTGAAAATTCGTAATGGCATTATGGATGCAGGAAAAATATTCCGACGTACTGCTTTGACCTTAATTAAAGTAAAAAGTAGTTGTATCTCAAAAGTTTTTAGATGCAAATTATTTTTAAAGTAAAGTGATAGACAATGAGAAACATAGAAAGTATGAAACTTCTGCTAGTTGCCTAAACCTTGGTTTCCAATCATTCCAATCACTAAATTTATTGTGAAATTCGACATATTTAGAAAGACTATGATCCGAATACAAAGGTTTTGAATGCAATGTAAACTTTGGATGTAAATAATCATAATTTTAACGACACCTATGTCTAGTGACAAGTGCCTAGTTTCATAGATAATGATTCGGAAACCGTTTGGCCTTGTCGGTTATCTATTATCATTTCCTTGCCTTATGGAAGTAACTTATAGATTCGGCACCAGTGTACGTTCTAGATAAAGAGTGCAGATTAGATTGACGATATTTACTACTCTTTAGCTATTAAAGAACCGAATTCAGCATGACTAAGAATATTGAAATCTTCATTGAATTTTTAAGTTTCAAAACCAATTCTATGGACATGTTAAAATTAAACAAATATCTGTTATAAACCATGATGGTCGATTAATTCTGAACACCTAAGATTAGTTTGTATATCTTATATACGGTACAATATATAAATATGCTGGAATTGCGTAAGTTGTAGAACTTTTTGAATAGAACAAATACTAGAATGGACCGCCCTCTTTCTTATCGACGTGTCGTAAAATAAGACTAGGATAAGTCGACGTCAGGCAGGCGGCCGGTCGTAAAATACGTAGCCAAATCATGTGACAACATGTTTAAAATATGTGCCGACCCCACTTAGAGTGGGATACGGGCAGGAAGATGATGATGATGTAGAACTTTTTGAATTGCTCTAATAATCTCATCATCATTCCTGAATTCCACATCAGCGTATAGATCAGTTCTTTTACGTTGTATTCAGAAGCCTATAAACTGAAATAGTTAAAAAGTGGATGTAAGGATTGCTAAAAATTATCTTTGTGTTGGAAATTACTTCATACGTGCATTTGAAATGGTAATTATTTATCAGACAACATGTCTTCCTGTTTACTCTTGCAAAGCAAACAAATAATTGAATAGTGATGTTAGTTTAATCTAGGAACGATGTGGATGTAGATATCATCGCATCATTCTTGTTGTCTACACGTAATTTTTTTTGATTATCACCCATTAAGAGGTAATTTATATTCAATACTTATATATGTACAAAGTCTGAATTATTTACTTCTAACTTTGATTAACAAAAATTAGACTTTTATTGATTCATTAGTTTTCGATTAGTTTGTCTGCCATTATGGGAATAAACAAGAAATTCAAATACTGCGATTTAAAAACGTGTCGCAGATTTAAAATGTCTAATAATTAGTTATTCACTCAATTAATGAATGCTGTTGCTTATTAAATATAATATTATTAAATTATTCATGTCAACATTTTAGATGCAGTTCTTATTTTAATTATCATTTATAGATATCAATTTTATTTTTGGACCATCCGGCTTTTTGTGAACCTGACCTTTTGACAAAAAACTAAGACAAAAATAAAATAAAAGTAAGATGAAAATGTTTGCAAGAAGCTTTTCTCATCTCAGATGTTTTACCGTTTGTAATAAGTGTGATGTAAAAAAGACTAAACAAACAAGAACATAATGCTCTAGAACAATCGATAAAAACTGATATAGAGTGAATCAGCGGCAAGCTAGTTTCGTCAACAATTTTAAAGCTAGAAATCTAAGTAGGACATTTCATACGTTATCAAGACAATGTGAAGATTTTTATCACTATGCTATTGGTTATCATTACGCCGTGTGGTATCCGGCTGAGTAGAATAGACCACCCTCATTTCTTACCGTGGTGTCGTAAAAGGCGACTGAGGTAAGTTGATTCACCGTGTGATATCCGCAACATTTACGTCGCCGTACAGCGAATTACAAATGCTTAATTTAGTTACTTTGTCAATAATTAAGTCCACACACAAAACACCGCGCTCACAGCTTAAGACAACTAACCCATTAATTTAATACAACATCACTACATATTATAAAACAAAGTCCCTATATCCCTATGTACGCATAAAACTTTAATACTACGCAACAGATTTTGATGCGGTTTTTTTTCATAGATAGAGTGATTCCAGAGGAAGGTTTGTACGTATAATAACATTCAATACGGAGTAGAGAAATACTGTAATTTTTGAGGTTTCTGTAAATAATTACATTTTTTTCCGCTTACATTGCAAACGCAGCCTAAACCCTACGAGATTTATCAAAATAATGTACTAAGTATTTCTACATCTTGAAAAGGTCTATAGAAAAGTCCGCGATGGTATATGTCTATCTCTTATGGATAACCCACTATAGCATTTTTTGTCATTTACTTTTTACGAATAATAATGCCTTATTTTTGAAGCAATTTTTATACAATATTTTATTTCTCCAAATTTAACGCGTGCGGGCCACGGGCAGTTATGAATAAATCAAAACTACTCGATCGATTTTAATCATTTTTTTACACTGACTGACATGTGATATATATTTTATACCCGTGCGAAGCAGGGGCAGGCCGCTAGTACAGAATAATATCTTCTTTGATACTTAGAGCACTCATATAAGTGTTCCGTAGAGTAAATTTAATAACTGAGAACTTAAAAACATTGATGTATCAATAGAATATCGTGCAAGTCCTTCATTTATAAATAATCTATTTGGGTAGTTTAATTGCTCCTGATTCACCAATGAATATTTTCGCTGGTAATATTAGTCATTTGTTTATGACCAACACAAAATTAGTGGATATAGGTACTTTTCAAGTGCGATTAAAAAATTTTCTGCCATCAATAGATAAATATCTATTGATAACATTTTGTATAAAAAAGATATACCAAGATTCATATCGCCATTTGCCGGATTATCTAACGTACAGTGAATAAACGCATTATTTTATGAATATGATCTGATGAAATTAAAAATGTTATTATTCTTATTTAGTATAGTTTTAATAGATTTAAGTAGTGCTCAGTTAGTTTTAAATGGACAATGTGATCCGGATATTCCCTTAGTGTCTGATTTCCAAAGTACACAAGTAAGCTATAAATTTTAATTATTTCCTTTTTACCCACACTTACTATTGTAATAGTGGTTGTGCGTTTGCTTATCCCAAATATCAGAAGCATCAACATCCTTTATCCCACTATAAGTGCGGATGGCACAATATGTTATAAACATGTTGTCACATGATTTGGCTATGTATTTTACAACCGGTCATCTGCTCGGTCAACTTACCTTAGTCGTCTTTGTGGTGGTCTTCTACTCAACCGGATACCATACGGTGGGTCAACTTATCTTAGTCGCGTATCACGACCCCTCGGTAAGAAATGAGGTTGGTCAATTCTACTCTGCCGGATACAACACGGCTTTTATACAAAATATCAGAACCATGAATTTTATATCAACGAATTTGGAAATTTATAATATTATTAATTTATATATATATATATATATATATATATATATATATATATATATATATATATATATATATATATATATATATATATATATATATATATTCGGAATCTCGGAAACGATTTTCTTGAAATTCAGCATGTAGGGAGTTTTGGGGGAGAAGTTAGATTTTATATTAGTCTGGTTAGATTTTATTTTTAAAAAAATCGTTTTTTCCCTGTTTTTGGGCGTTCAAAAATTCTACATTTTATATTGAATTGCATTTTTGCCATTAACTGTCAAATCAGCGTAGCTTATTCGGGGAACGGGTGGTCACTAAAATAAAAATACCTAGGATCGAGCACCACCTACCCCATTATTTTTATTTCATTTTTTATTTTGTAAAAAATTACCTAACAAGGCTCGGTCACCCAGATATTAATATTTATTAGCTGATAAGTTTTCGTAGTTCAAATTTCGAGTAATCAGACGCAGCGTTGGTAGAACCCCATAAGATGGTCAGATGCTATCAAAAGATCTATAGGGTACTCCAAACATGGTGTGCAAAACCCTTGATATCCCATCGGTTGAAAAGAAACACGGAGAAATGCTGTCACTTTTCAAAAATATCAAAGAGTCTTCACCAATATCTAATCTATTCGGAATTTATAGTCATACGCTCTTTGCGCGTTGTTTACCTAAATGAACATGTCTCCAAAAAGATTAGAAATAATCATGGCTGAGCTCTTAAAAATTGGTAGTTTTAGCTTATATCTTTAATATTTAAATGATTTAATCTTGTATGTATATAATATATAAATATATTTTCTGAATCTCGGAAACGGCACCAACGATTTTCCTGAGATTCAATATGTAGGGGAAAAATAGCAGAGAAATCGATATAGCTAGGTTTTATTAAAAAAAAATCGTTTTATCCCTGTTTTTGGGCACTAAAAAACTAATAAAATAGGAACAGAAAACAATAGATATTTGAGCTGTGAAATGCAAAGTTGTAATAGCCTAATGGTAACTCGCGAATCACAAAAGTTCAAAATCTGGAATCGATCCACACGTCACCCAGAACTTTATTTTATTTTTATTTTTTTTATATCTTTTAATATATTACCGAGCAAGATTCGGTCACCCAGGTACTTTCATTTATGTTGGTATGTACCTATATATCTTCTATATACTTATTATAAAACAAAGTCCCCTAAATCTGTCTATCTATATGTGATTGAATATCTCAAAATCTACTACACTGATTTTTGTACGATTTTAACTAAAAGATAGTGAAATTTTTCCGCAAGGTTTTTGTATTTTTTTTATTTTATTATTTATTTATTCTTATATCTTATAAACTATTATTATTAGTAACATTTTTACTCCTTATACTACAATATGTATATAAAACAGTTACAGATTTAAAAAAAAGGAGTGCTGTGTCGCTCGTACTAGGATCACCGATTTTAGTCAATACGCGTGCGCTGCGTGAACTGGAAGTGATACACTAAAGTAGTACATTATACTAGAGAATTGTAGATCTATAAAAATACTACAAAAAAGTCCGCAAGAGCATATCTCTGTCCCTTATGGTTAACCCATAATAACTACTTTTATCTTCAAATTATGAATTCCAGAAATTTTTAATGGTTTACAAAACAAGAAAAAAGATTTGTTACACTAGATGTCTATACCAAAATCTTGATTCGTATAAAAACAAAACATGTCATCATTATTCTCCTGCCCTTATCCCACTCTAAGTGAGTGGCATAACATGTCAAATTAACACGGTGGGCTGGGAGCGACCGCGGGCAACGGTGCCCTCCTTCTGCTCTGCGGAGGGAGGGAGGCGGAGGGAGGCGGTGGAGCGGTTCCGGGAACTTTTATCTGGATCCAATCTACTGCTGGCGAGTCCAGGTGATAGCGACTTGCCTAAGCCCAACGGAGTATATCGGACGTCTGGCTTACGGGTCCCCGAGGCGGTCGGTGCATCTGGTGCTCCCGATGCACCGGTTAGCGGAGGGGGGCTTCTCTTTCGAGGGGCCCCTACCCGGAGGTGTTTGTTCTCTGGGATCAGAGCTGTCGGCGGGATGGGGGCAATATGTACAATGATACCCTGTCCTTGCCATCGGCAGCGTGTTTGGAGCACACAGGTGGTTTTGGTCGGTGCGAGTCCGACATAGCCGCCGCCTGTCCTCATCGGGTGGCGGTATCCATAAAGGGTTTTTTCCTGTATAAAAAAAATAAAAAATTATTTGCCTACCTAATTTACGACCGGCCTAACGTGAACGACACCTCGGCAAGAGATGACGGTGGTACTATTCTATTCAGCCAGATACCACACGGCTAATAAAAAAAACAAAAAAGGTACTTGTTTAAATTGCACAATGCACTTTTAATTAAACTTCTGTAGGTACCTAAGACAAGCTCGTTAATCAAAACATTCACAATGTAACATGCCAGTATTTTTTGTCATCAACTACCGAATTACTTTCACTAAGTCCAGATAAAAAATGCATTAAATCGTTTTTTTCATCCGTAGCACCGATATCACATTCTCAGTAAATGTTTCTTTTGCATTATCTTTCTTATCTTGATGCATTAGCAAAACGATTATTTGCAGTTTATTTAATTGTTTTACCTATATGCCTTCATCTTTCACCCATTTTTATAGTAAGTGGTTCCACTGTAAGTGGGATTAGCACGACATGTTATAAACATGTCACATGCTTTGGCTACGTATTTTACGACCGCCCGCCTCCCTGACGTGGACTTAACTTTGCCGTATTTAAGACACTTCGGTAAGAAAAAGGGTGATCTATTCTACTCAACCGGTCTATTCTACTCAACCGCCAGACGGTGGGTCAACTTACCTTAGTCGCATTTTACGACACCTCAGTAAGAAAGAGGGTGGTCTATTTTTCTCAACCGGATGCCACACAGTGGCTCGACTTATCCTAGTCTCTTTTATGATACCTGGGTAAGGAATGAAGGTGGTCTATTCTCCTCAGCCAGATACAACATGGCATACCTATAACATGCTTATGATATGCAAATTATTGCTTTAATCTTCTTAAATTATTTTTTTTATAGCTTTTACCCGCAACTTCGTATGCATGGACTGTTGTCGCATGATAGGTTGATAATGGACGGCGCTTTTCAATGTCATCCTATTCCTGCAGAATTAACAGGATTTTTATAGCCTATCGTTATCCCGATATATAAGGAATAATTGTGCCAAATTTCCATTTGAATAGAAGAACCCCTCTTATTTCTGAGCCTAATTTCCGGCTAAGTTGAAGACCACCCTTATACTATTTCTTACCAGGTTGTAGTAAAAGTTAACTAAGGTAAGTTGACGGCCGTGTTTTATCGGACGCTCGCTGGAGTTAGGTCCCGAGGCCCCGACCCAAAGGTGGCACACTCTGGGGTTCAGAGTTGCTGCTGGTGGGGATGGGGGCTGTGTGTACAACGGTACCCTGTCCCCGCCACCAGTAGCGTGGTGGAGCACTGTCAGGTTTTTTAGTGCGAGTCCGACATACTCGCCGCTCGTCCCCGTCGGGCGGTGACGACCCATAATGGGTTTTCCTGACATAAAAAAAAAGTTGACGGCCGTGTGGTATCCGGCTGAGTAGAATAATAATAATAATAATAATAATAATCCTTTATTATTATTATTATTATTATTATATTTAAGGTGTCTAACCTTAATTTAATAACAGTTTACAGATTTACACTACCTTCTGTACTAAGCAATCCCTGTATCACAGAAGGTAGTGAGTGAAGTTGTTTATTAGTGAATACGCATGTCTATTTTGTGCTAGTGTGTTTATGTGTCTGTATGTGTGCGTGTGCGTGTGTGTGCGTGTGTGTGTGTGTGTGTGTGTGTGTGTGTGAGTGTGTGTGTGAGTGTGTGTGTGTGTGTGTGTGTGTGTGTGTGTCTTAATGTGTGTGTGTGTGTGTATGTCTTAATGTGTGTGCGTGTGTGCATGAAAGTGTATGCAGTTTGTGAAGTTGTTTGATTGTGAGTGATGATAGATGAATAGACCCATACATTTAATATTAATAGCCCTAATCTTATTCGTGTATTTTAACTTGTGTGTATATCGTTTAGCCATTCGATTTACTACATTACACCCATAAATAAATCACGACAGTCGACAATCTTAATATCAAATATTTATTAGCTTTTTACAATCTGTATTGTAATATTTGATTTAAAGAATGTTCACTTTAATATAATTCATGTAGTCGTAACAAAACAGCTTATCACTACCGATAAGATATTGTACTAAAAAATTTTTTTAAGAATATTATGGCTAATAAATCAATCAGTGACAGACGTAATAAACAATATACCAATTCTCTATCTTGCTTAAGCAGGATTAGTATTGATTTGTGGCATTTGTGGGCTATGTTAAAAGGGTAATGTAAGGGTAATGTTGTAAGCATTAGCTTAGATAAATATACCTGGGTGACCGAGACTTGCTCAGTAATTTATTAATTAAATAAAAGAAAGGCAATCAAAAATATTTTTTTTAAATATCCTATCTGGAATCGATCCTAGTATTCTAAATTCGGGACCACCCGTTACCCGTTACTCGATTGAGCTATCATGAATTTGCAATTGACAGCGAAATAAAGCCTTTATAAGAAACTTATAAAACCTAGCTAGATAGTACCCAAAGAATTCTCTACGTTTCTCTACAACAATCTCTACAATTTCATGAAAATCGTTGGAACTGTTTCCAAAATTCAGAAAAATATGTACATATATGCAAGATTAACTCATTTAAATATTAAAGATGCCTTCTCTTCACTATCGGCGATGATCGTTGGTCGGGTGATTGTCTAATTGTCCCGATCATCATACAAATCCCCACGCGATCGTTCATTATCGACCTATTTTCATATGCCTGCTCTTTACGATCACAATCATTGTTGAATATGTGACCGTCTTTAATCGGCACGATCATCGTGCAAGTCTCTACATGATCAACCGTATTATCATACCCTACATTATTATCATACCCGATCATAGATGATAATTGGTGAGTACAGTCGAGTAAGCCCTCTACATAATTGTGCTCGCGCTTAATCGTTTATAATCACCGATTATAAAGAGATGTCAATATGATATATACGATCACACGTATCACCTAACGTTATCCTTTAATGTGTGCCCGAAAATTGAAAATACCCGGGTCGTAGGCGATCATAGATGATAATTGGTGATTACAGCCGAGTAAGTCCTCTACATAATCATGTTTGCACTTAATCGTTTATAATCGCCGATTATGAAGATACGTCAATGCGATACATACAATTACACGTATCACCTAGCATTTCCCTTTCTAAAAATTATATTTCCCGGTTGGCGATCATGGATAATAGTAGATATGAGTACAGCCGAGTAAGTCCTCTACATAATCGTACTCGCATTTAATCGTTTGTGATCGCCGATTATGACAAGGCGCCATAAACTTGAATGGTCTTGACTGGCCATAAAATAATATTAGTGTCTTAAAACGTTGATCGTAAAATGTTTTTATATGACTTAAAGTGGTAAAAATCTGGTCCTTTTTTTTCTTCCGTTTATAGGCTCACGCACTTAAAAATTAAAGTATCTGGGTAACCAACCGGGTTTTTAAAAGATATAAAAAATGAAAATAAAAAAATCAAAAAGGGTGCGTGATCTCAGGGGCTTGATCCCGGGTATTTAATTAGTCCACCCGTTCCTCACTGGGTTATAACAACTTTGTAAATGACAGATAAAATAATGTTCTGTATTTAATGTCAATTTTAGCAATTATTTTATGCCAGAAAACAGGAATAAAACGAATTTTTTTAATGTAACATAGCTAGATAGATTTTTTTATCCCAAAACCACCAACTAACTTTTAGAAGCACTTTTGAATTGTCATTTAAATTGAAGTTTCCAGCGTTTTTTAATGGTGTTCTTATCGAGAAGAAAAAAAACCAAGAAATTCGGCGTTTACTCTTTGAACTTACATTAAACGTAAATATGATTTATACTGAAACCCTTACAAAGTAGAACCCAGAAGTCAAGGAACTTAGGTTAAATAATAATATGAAACAAAAGTAATTATAAGATATTTTGCTATAATCCACGATAAAGTAAATAGAAAATATATATAATGCTAAATGTAGAATGGGCTATCCGTAGCGATTTTGTCGTGGAGTCTATCTCCTGATGCGGTTGCGGGGCGAAACGATTTTTGAGTTCGTGATAGTGAACATGTGTAATGCTTGTGTATTGTAGTGGTGGTGGTGGAGGTTCGTGCATGTTTTTACATATCCTGCATGTATTGGTTATAAAAACGGTTAGTCCACTCTACATTTAGCATTATATGTATTCTATTTACTTTATCGCGGATTATAGCAAAGTTATTTCATAATTACTTTTGTATAATGGATCTCCAATTTTTTAATTTGTTCTTAATTAATTAGGACATTTTTGTAATACTTTATTTTTGAAAAGAGTGACCGCCGAGTTTCTTGCTGGTTCTTCTCGGTAAGAGCACCTTTCCGAACCAGTCGTAGCTTCATTGTAATTAGACGTTTCGAAAGTGCTCGCAAAAGCCAATTTGAATGAAGAATTATTTGAATTGGAATTTCACAAAGCAACCCCTAATTCTATAAATTAATAACCTAAAACTTAGTTTACTACAGGTAATTAAATTATATTAACTCCGGATTATATCTAAAATTCTTATTGTATGCTCTCAAGTCAGGAGCAAGGCCAAAAATGTCATTTACCCCCTGTAGAGCGTTGCCATTATTTTGCAAGGACAAATACCGGGCAGACATTTTTGTATTTAATATATAGGTTTCTACCGTATTTAAGTTTTTTAACTTGTCTGCTAAATTAATATTTTAAATATTCGTTTGAGTCAACATAAATATTAAAAAACTCTTAATTAAACACTTTATTAGATGCAAATTTTTATTCTTTTTGACTTTTGAATTTGACTGGCGCGTTGGCGTTGGGTTAGGTTAGTGACCCTGCCTTCAGCTTGTCGTGGGTTCGATTCCCGCCGAGAACCAACATTTTCTATAAACAATTTGTTGGTTTCGAGCCTGGGTGTGTCGTATTTAAGTATGTATTAAAAATTATATATGTACCCGGATTACAGCATAATAATTCTATTGAAACTTCTATATTAGTGGCATAAGTTTCATCATCTTCCTGCCCTTATCCCACTCTAAGGGGTCGGCGCAACATATTAAAAACATGCTGTCACATGATTTGGCTGCGTTTTTACGACCGGCCGCCTGCCTGATGTCAACTTACCTCTGGCGTATTTTACGACACCTCGGTAAGAAAGAGGGTGGTGTATTCTACTTAACCGGATACTACACGGCGGGTCAACTTACCTTAGTCGCCATTTATGACACTTCGGTAAGAAATGAGGTAGGTACTATTCTATTTAGGATACCACAAGGCGAAAGTGGCATAAGTTTGTTGGACGTAAAAATCTTAAAAGACCTAGACGTCCAGCAATGAACATTCTTTTGTTAAAAAAGGGAAAAAATGATGAAGAAGAATGTAACGTAAATGAGGAATATGACAACTCGAATGTCGATTCCAAGAAATATCTACTGCCTAATTATTTCACAAAGATAAAAGCACTTTAATGAACCATGTTACCGAACCGATAAGATAATTACTTTTAATTTGATCTTTCACATGGAATTCTTTTATCAATTTAATAATATAATAAGCATTTACTGATAATACAAGTGCAGCTATAATAAATACTTAAATTGTTGATTTGGTTTATTAATATTTATAGCCTTTATCCCACTCTAAGTAGGATCGGCACAATATGCTATAAACATGTCACATTATTTAGCTACGTAATATCTATTTTGAAAAATGAAAATGTAAATAATTGTTCTAGTATGTTTTTAACTTTCGTAATATATCCTATTGACCTTATCCCACTCTAAGTGTGTCAGATGATTTGGCTACGTATTTTACGAACGGCCGCCTGCCTTGTGTCAACTTACCCTACTCATATTTTACGACACCTTGGTAAGAATTAGGGTGGTCTATACTACTCAACCAGATACCACACGGTGAGTCAAGTTACATAGTTGCCTTTACGACATCTCGGTAAGAAATGAGTTTGGTCTATTCTACTGCGAGAACTAATCCTTCTGAGAAGACGTTATCTCGCGGAAGGAGGCGGCGGAGAGGATTTGGAAAGTCGAGTCCTTGGATCCGTTCCGCCGCAGGCGACTCGCTCAAGACCATCGCGTGCCATCGTAACGGGGACCTTCCGGGCGTTCCGAACAGGATTTAACAGGCGCCCACCCTGTAAAGTCCCCGAGGAGGTCGGTGCATCTGGTGCTACCGATGCATCGTCCAGCGTAAGGAGGGGCCACTTTTAGAGAGGCCCCGACCCAGAGGTGGCGGACTCTGGGGCACATAGTTGCTGCTAGCGGGGATGGGAGCAATGTCTTCATACGTACCCTATCCTGGCCACCAGTAGCGTGGTGGAGCATACAGGTCATTTTAGTCGGTGCGAGTCCAACATAACCGTCGCCTGTCCCCGTCGGGCGGCGGTACCCATTAGGGGGGGCTTATAAGGCGGGCTTTTTCCTGTATAAAGGAGGCTGATGTTTAATATAGGTTGCATAATCTTAACTTTTAACTAATAACGCAAGACATATTTTATTCCTATTAAATTTGTTTCACTTATAGCTCCTTATCGTCTTATTAGAAACAGGCTTTCCAAATAGCAATATAGGAAAATATTTAAAAATGACATCGTGAATTATGCACAAATATTGTATAAAAAAAAGTAATAAAAGATTATTTTGCTATCCGCGATAAAGTGAAATAGAAATATATAATGCTAAATGTAGAGTGGGCTATCCGTTTTCATACATGATATATGCAGGACTTAAAAACACACGCACAAACCTCTACCACCGCCACCAAATTACACAAACACTACACACGTTCACTATCACAAACTCAACAGTCGATTCGCCCTGCAGCCGAAGCATCATCAGACTAGACTCCACGACAAAATCGCAAAGTTATATTTTCTATTTTAATTTATCGCGGATTACTGCAAATAATCTATTATTTGTATACATTTGTATTATGAATCCCCGCAAAGTAACGCCTAATTCTACAAATTCTAATTCTAATTCTAAATTAATCTTTACTAATTTATATAAAGCTGAAGAGTTTGTTTGTTTTTTGTTTGAACGCGCTAATCTCAGGAACTACTGAACCGATCTGAAAAATTCTTTGAGCGTAAGATAGTCAATTTATCGAGGAAGGCTATAGACTATATAAAACATCACGCTATCGCGTCAATATGAATAGGAGAGGAGCAGCAATAAAAAATATTGCCAAAACGGCAAAAAGCTTTCCTTGCGTGCGCTAAGTAAGGGTTGAAAGTTATTCAAAAATCTCTTATAATTAACTCACGATAACTACTTTTAAGTTCGAAATTTCAAAAAAATTGTGACACACTGATTTACATGCGGACGAAGCTGCTGGCACAGCTAGTCCAATACTACTAATATTATAAATGCGAAAGTTTTGTGAGTATGAATGTATGTTTGTAACCCTTTCACTGCGAATCCGCTAAACCAATATCAATGAAATTTGGCTCAGTTATTCCTTATACACCAGAATAACATACAGAAATCCTGTTAATTTTACAGGCATACGATAAACAAATGAATAAATAAATATATGGGACTCTCAAATCTATAGTTAAAAGATATAATCAAAATATCAAGCAACGACAGTTCACGCGGACAAAGTTGCGGTTGAAAGCTAGTTAAGGATATTGTTGTAGGAGTAAAAATGAACAAGTTATATCTTCTTAAACTACTTACACGCTAGGACTATACAAATCATGCCCACGTGGAATGGTACCAAGAACGCTGACAGCGTTTCCGCGCTGAATCGCTAAGCTGATTCTTTGTGCGAAAAAGGAGCCAGCCCTCTTGTCACCTAAAGAGGCAATCAACTGAGGTCTTAAAACGGATAAAAAAAACTTGCACTTTGACTCCATGACCCTAAGGTCTCAGCTACAAACGGCACAAATATATAACTCTTGATGTGAGATGCATACTTCCGCCGTCTGCCGGATTCGGCCATTTCCGCCGCAGCTCCAGATCTTGATGCTGTTTCCCTGATATGGGACGAGGCTAACGTATCAACGTATGTTGCGTCCCACATAAGAGCCCGTCCCCGATCCCAAGAAACCAGCGTCAAGTCGTCTGGTCTCTTGCCATCATCCCGACATATCCCGAAAAATGTAGGAGTAATCATTTTAGAAATGTATTACAGTAATAGGATGACTTTTAAAAGCGCCATCTATTATCAACCTATCAAAGTTTTGTTAAAAATTTGCCGCGTTGGAGAGTGACAGAAGCTACTGATTTATTCCAAGACTACAGTTCACGCATATGAGGTTGCGGGTAAAAGCTAGTATTGTATAAACAAACTGTTGCAGCATTATTTATCGGATTTACATATGCTATTTTGTTTTACTTTAGACGTATCGTTCTATATCGTTTTATTCTCACTTGTTTATATTAAAACCGGCTATATTGTCGACGTAAAAAAGACTTGCACAACTACTTCCATTCAGGCAAACCCGACGTGAGGCTGTTTACTATATTTGCAAATAGAAATACTATTTTTTTATCAATGACTTTTTATACTCCGCCATGCATCGTAAACTTTGTGTTAGAACAAGAATAAAAGGTATATTCAAATATAATAATACTTTTGTCCAAAATTTAGAATTATAATCAACTTATAACTATTGTTCTGTATAAGCCGTTTGGTATCCGGCTGAGTAGAATAGACCACCCTTATTTCTTACCGAGGTATCGTAAAAGGCGACTAAGGTAAGACAAACCGCCGTATGGTGTCAAGCTGAGTAGAGTAGACCACCCTTATTTCTTACTGAGGTGTCGTAAAAGGCGATTAAGGTAGGTTGACCCACCGTGTGGTATCCGGTTGAGTAGAATAAACCACCCTCTTTCTTAGCGAGGATGCGTAAAATATGACTAAGGTAAGTTGACGTCAGGCAGGCGTCCGGTCGTAAAATACGCAGCCAAATCATGTGACAACATGTTTATAACATGTTGATGATGTGGATGATGATTTAAAGTTTAGATTAACAATTATAATCAAGATATAAATTTGTTCTGGATGTTGCTACTGCAAAAGATATTGAAGCCGTATTTTTATCATGTTATTATTCAACAGTTTTTTGGTACATGGCACGTAGTACGTCAAACTGAACATTCGCGACCGAATGAAGCCTGTTCACAAATTGAATTTCTACAAGAAAATAATAGGCTAACTGTAGTCGAAAGAGCTGTTAATGAAAACTTTTTAGAAGAAAGACGAAGCGATGGCACCCATAATGCTGGAACAGCGAAATTCAGTTTTACGAGAACAGAAAGCGAATGTAAGTATAGATTTAATTGCCTGAATAAAAATGCAAACTGTAACATCTTCATATCAGACAGAGAAAGTGACTTTGTTATGTAGTATATAAAACAAAGTCACTTTCTCTGTCTGACCCTATGTCCTAATATCCCTATGTATGCTTAAATCTTTAAAACTACACAATAGATTTTGATGCGGTTTTTTTTAATAGATAGAGTGATTAAAGAGAATTTTTTATATGTATAATAACATTCAATACGGAGTAGAGAAATACTGTCATTTTTTGTCACCTTTTCTAATGTGATGACGGAAATATTTTTTTTTTTCCGCTTACATTGCAAACGCAGGCTGAACCGTACGAGATTTATTAAAATAATGTACTAAGTATTTGTACACCTTGAAAAGGTCTATAGAAAATTCCGCGATGGTATATTTCTATATCTTATAGATAACCCACAATAGCATATTATGTCATTTTCTTTTTACGAAAAATAACGCCTTATTTTCGAAGCAATTGTAAACAACACAGCATTAATCTTTATCCAATTAAGTACCTTAAATAGATTGTTGATGTAATATAGATCAAATTAATTGTTTACAGCACGTAATTTAAATGAACATTTTCAAAGATATTACAGATTTAAAATGAAGGAGCACAGTCATTGGGGCAGCGCGCCGCGTGCCTATACTTTGCGCGTCGGAGGCCACGCTTCGCTCAATAGCAGGAAATCGTCACGATATAGGGAAAGGGGAATTGTTTTACTTCAAATTTAAAGCGTGCGGACCATGGGCAGTAATAAATAAATCAAAACTACTGGATAGATTTTAATAAAAAAAAAAATTCTGAGTGATATAGGCATAAATATGTTATGCCCGTGCGAAGCGAGAGCGGGCCGCTAGTTATCCTATAAAAAATTGTCAGTATTTGGTGTAATGTTCTGAGATTAAGGTAAATAACACAAACAACATCTTATGGAACCGTTTAATAGGCGACTGACGCCGCGACCGTTGCCTGCCGCGCGTCTCGCATTATTTATATGTTTACCTACATTACACCTCCGCAACTTATTATAGGCTATACAATTATCTAACCTACTTACAACTATTTATAATAATTACGATCTATTACTAACTTAGCACTAATTACATTTACTTAGCCACGAAGGGCTTAACTTCTTTACGCACACGTTTGGGTCGATTTTCCGCGAGCTTAATAATTTTCGGCGGTGATAACGGGCTCTGTACACCTGCCTCGCGCTCTGAACTCCGACTAGGGATTAACGGTATATTAGGTACACAAGGACTCGTTATCTCCGTATCTTTTGAATCTGCGCGCGATCCCGGACCCACATCCTCACACTCCACCTTTTCTTCCCCGTCACTCTCGCCCGGACAAGAGACACTAGACAATCGTGCCCTACGTCTTATTTGATCCACATGACGCGATAGAAGTCGACCGTTATCATCGCCGATTGTGAACCTGCGTGAACCTAATCTATTAGTTATCGTACCGCTTTTCCATTTATCTGTACCGCCATATTCTCGAGCCCACACGGCATCCCCAGGCTGGAGAGTCCTAGCTATACCCCCCGCATACTCCACCTGCCGCTGTTGCTTCGCGTTAACTGTATCTTCGCGCCCGCGTTCGCCGCGTAACAGATCCAGTCGTGTTCGAAGTGGACGTCGCTGTAAGAGCATCGCAGGCGTTTCATCAGTGGTCATGTGAACCGAATTCCTATATGCTAGTAAAAATGTTTGTAATGAAGCTTCTACATCCGCATTATCACGTAACGCCTTTTTTATCGTCCGCTTACATAGCTTAACTGCGTTCTCAGCCGCTCCGTTGGACTGTGGATGATATACAGGCGAAAATGACTGACGGATTCCATTTCTAGTTAAAAAATCTTTAAATTCATTACTACTGAAGGGAGGTCCTTGATCTGAAACCAATTCGACCGGTAAGCCAAATACAGCAAACATCCTTCTTAAGACTCGAATTACATTTGATGCATTTGTACGTTGCATTTCGTGAATGTCTAACCATTTAGAGCTCGAATCTATTATCACGAGATAACTCTTGCCTTGGAACGGTCCAAGAAAATCAATATGAATGCGAGTCCACGGCTGTGCATGGTACGGCCAGGGTTGTGCGATAGCTCGCGGAGGCGCAGCTGCCTCTGCCGAGCACGTGTGGCATCGCCGGCACGTTTCCTCTACATCGATGTCAATATTTGGCCACCAAACATAACTTCGCGCTATCCCCTTCGACTTCACTATACCTAAATGTCCGCTATGTATTTCTTTGAGGATTAGAGCACGCAAGGAATCAGGAACTACTATTCGGTAACCCCACATAACACACCCATAATCAATATATAATTCATTACGTCGCATAAAGTAAGGTCTCAAGTCATCCTCTGGACAATGCGATGGCCACCCGGTTTTAACATAAGCATAAACTCGGTTTAATATTTTATCTTTTGCCGTTGCTCTTTTCATACTGTCATTGGTGACCGGTAAAAATTCTTGTACAAAATTTATATACGTCGTTTCGCTCACTACTGTATCTTTACTGCTGGCCGCCGGCAACCTAGACAAGCTATCGGCGCAGTTTTTGTTCGACGGAACGTACTCAATATCATAATTATATCCTCCTAATAAAACTGCCCATCGTTGTAAACGCGACGCGGCCATTACTGGTATACCAACTTTTTTTCCAAATATGTGCGTTAATGGTTTATGGTCAGTTCGTAACAAAAACTTCCTTCCATACAAGTATTGATGATATTTCCGTAAACCAAAAACGATCGCGAGCGCCTCCTTATCTATTTGCGAGTATGCCCGCTCCGCGCTAGTGAGCGAGCGCGAAGCGTAGGCTACAGGCCGCTCGCCCGATTGCGTGACGTGCGACAGCACTGCGCCCACCCCTACGCTGCTAGCATCAGCCGTCAGAACTAGCGGTAAATCTACGGAGTAGTGTATTAAGACTTCGCTGGACGATAATAAGTCTTTAATTTCCTGAAATGCCTCCTGACATCTACTGCTCCATACAAATTTAACTCCCGTCTTTAAAAGAGAATATAGTGGAGCTAAAATCGTACTTACATTTCGAATAAATTTAGAATAATACATAACCATCCCGATAAACGCTTTCAGGTCGGACGTATTTGTAGGCGCAGGGGTAGCACTTATGGCTTTAACCTTGTCAGGGCATGTATGAATACCGTTCCTACTTATAATATACCCTAAATATTTAACCGACGACTTGAAAAAATCACATTTATCCCTTTTTATTTTTAAACCGTATTTTTCTAATCTATCGAAAACTTTGTGCAAGTTTTGAATATGTTCCGCAGTAGATTTCCCCGTAATGATGATGTCATCAAGAAATACTCCTACATGATCTAAACCCTCGAATAGCTGTTCTAAACGTTTTTGGAATATAGCCGGGCTAGACGAGAGACCGTACACGAGCCGATTATATCTGAACAGACCTTTGTGAGTATTTATGACTGTATATTTACTCGATTCGTCTAAAACAAATTGCGCATAGGCTTGCGAGAGGTCGATCTTGCTAAATCGATCCCCTCCATCTAATTTCAGTAGCAAATCTTCCACTCTCGGCAACGGATACCGGTCGACTTCTATAACCTTATTCAACGTGAGCTTATAGTCCGCACATATTCTAATGTTACCGTCTTTCTTTAACACCGGCACTATGGGTGTCGCCCACTCGGAACGCTCGACGGGTGTGAGGATGCCGTCCTGTACCATTTGGTGGAGCGCGCGCTCCACCGGCTCCCGCAGCGCGTACGCCAGCGGCCTCGCGCGCAGAAACACCGGCCGCGCGCCGGGCGGCACGTAGATGCGTACCGGCTCGCCGGTAAATCGTCCCAAGCCCTCCGCGAACACATTACAATATCTGGAACTGAACGAGTTCAAATTAAAATCACAACAATTAATATTGTGTATGTTTTTTACACTGACGTTAGAAAGTTCAATATTTAGAGATGTTATCCACTGTCTGCCTAGAAGCATTGATTTTCCATTTTTTACTATATACAAATCTAGAGGTTTGGCTATTCCGTTATACTCGACGATCGGAGTGATGACTCCAATCGGCTTAACAATTTCTCCTGTATAATATCTTAATGCCAACCGACATGGTTTTATACATAATTCGCTAAAATATTTATCGTAAACCGCTTCACTAACGCAGGACACCGCACTGCCCGTGTCACACTCCATTTCTAAATTAGTTCTGTGTACTAGGATTGAAATAAAGAAAGGTTTACACTCTGAAATAGCTAGTCGATTCATATCAATAAAAATTACCTCGTCACTAACGTCACTGTCGACCTGGTGTTCCACTGCTGTCACTTCCATCGTGTGATGGGTAGATAAATTTGGGCACATGCGCCGCAAATGCCCCCGCCTATTACACACCCTACACACATACGCGCTAAACTTGCACCCGGCTTCATTATGATTGCCGCCACACACTCGACACTCCCGCTGCCGACGAGCGCGCTCCACCGGGGCCGGCGCGGCCGCCGCACGGCCCGGAGCGCCGCGAGCGGCCGCGCGCCCTTCTCGCGGAGACCGCGCTCCCGCCGCGGCCCCCCGTGCGCTGCCGTGCCACGAGGCCGCCGCGGCCCGCTGCGCGCCACCGTACACTGCTTGGCAATCCACCGTTAATGAAGTTTCGCTTCCCGCACTTGCTTTAATGGTTCCCATGACTATAGCTGCATCTTTTTCCGCTGCTTCCATGCTTATAGCTAGATTATAGGCTTTCGTGAAATCTAGTTTACTTTCGGCGAACAAACGTTTGCAATTGTTGATACTTTTTAATACATACTTAAATTGGTCCTTATATTTACAGCAACTGACTTTTGGATTTTGAGAACGGATTACTTAAACTTTGCGCTTGCCTACGGCTGTGTGAATAATGGACAGACACAAAAAAATGGTAAGTATCCAACAAAATTTAAAATACCTTTCTTAAAAATGTTTTTTTTATAATTACTTAACATGAAATTCCACCACGAGATGTGTTAGCAATAACGTTTATCATTACAAAAACGAACAAAAATTGGGAACAATAAATACTTTCTGCATTTGCCTGGCAGTAAAAGATAAGCTATAAAATGCTTAGGTCATAAATCTGATCCCCTATAAAGTAATGGTGTATTCTTTAAATGAAATCGTTCAGATGTTATTCCTAAATCATTCAGAATAAAGAAATATGTTACTATAATTTCTTAATATTATCTGAATAATGTATAAATAGGAACAATGCATCCTATCCTAAATTTTAAACAGAAGTAATAGTACATAAAACAAATAAAAACTCTAAACATGAAAAAAAATTAAAGTAACTAATTCTTTTTATACCTAAGCATGGATCCATGTTCAAATATTCCAAAAGTAAGATATGGACTTAGTTTATATCAGATGGTGCTTTTCAATTTCATGCTGTTCCTGTTAAATTAACAGGATTTCTATAGCCTATATATTATTCCGGTGCATAAGTAATAATTGAGCCAAATTTCATCGATATTGGTTCAGCGGATTCGCTGTGAAAGAGTTACAAACATACATCCATACTCACAAACGTTCACATTTATAATACTAGCTTTTACCCGCAACTTTCATTTGCGTGGACTGTTGTCGTGTGATAGGTCGATAATAAATGGTGCTTTACAATGTCATCCTATTCCTCTAGAATAAACAGGATTGCTATAGCCTATATGTTATTACAGTGTATAAGGAATAGTAATGCTAAATTTCATCGTTATTGGTTCAGCGGATGCGCTGTGAAAGAGTAACAAACATATATCCATACTTACAAACTTTCGCATTTATAATATTAGCAATTTTTCATGATTAAATTAAATAAAAGTTTTGTGGACGGAGCGTCCACCAAATAATATGGCTTACGTTATGGTATTTTATCCGAAGTGTGATCTTTGATGTCTTCGGCAGGTATTTAGTATTGCTTTTATTTATAATACTCATTCATCTGGTTTTGTCTGTTATTTTTTTTAATCCGCTTACAGGCGCGATGGCCAGAGATTAGGGCCAGGATTTTTTTTTAATTGCATTTTACTACCACTTTAAAATGTTTTTATCCGCTGAGAGGATACTGGCAAAAAGTGGTTGCTCTTTCCAGAAACTTTATTTATTAATTTATATTACTTGTCATTTAATGACAGGTTTATCCATATCTGTAGGCACATCAGGGCCATCTGCTAGTGTCATTAGCTGCAGGTGCAATGACCAGATTTTATGAATGTGGATAAGCATGGATCGGGCGATAAGAATAAAACGACATCAATTCTTACTCCAATACAAACAGTGTAGATGTCAAGCATCTTCGCCAATGTAAACGAGATCTATGATTATTAGTAGCTTCATGATGTTAATTAGTGAGTCAGTAACAATCATAACGCAACACGTTCTTCCTTCATTCGCAATTCGTTGCGAATGAAGGAAGAACTTTTGTAAATTTTGTAAATTCCTCTACACACGCGCATTTTGTATCTCAAGATTTTCAATTATCTAAATACATAGTAAATATCAATAAAGTACAAAAATAATTAAAAGAAAATTTATTTGTGTTTGCCTAAAATCTGTAACTACCAATCTTTTGCACGCACCCTGTTACAGCTAAAAAAAAGCTTTCGATCCGTACAAAACCAAAAGTCAACGTACTCACAAATATAATCTTTTAATGATGTAATTGACGATAATGTATTATACATCTCATTATTTTGTATCTACTTGACTTCTAACCTAACTGACTATTAGAAAGACAGTGGAAATTTACTGGAAGATGTATAAAAATACTAACTTTTACCCGCGACGTCGTTCGCGTGGACTGTTGTCGTGTGATAGGTCGATAATAGATGGCGCTTTTCAAAGTAATCATATTCCTGTAGAATTAACAGGATTTCTATAGCTTATATGTTATTCCGGTATACAAGGAATAATTGTGTCAAATTTCATCGATATTGGTTTAGTAGATTCGCCGTGAAAAAGTAACAAACGTACATACTAAGTTTCGCATTTATAATATTAGTAGGATTGGATAGGATAGGATTTCTTTAACACATTCTACGTCGTTAAAACTCACACGTTACTAATCATCATTACTACTAATCATAATCCTAAGCTGTCAGTAAGTAAGCAGTAAGTAGTCTAGCCACAAAAAAAGACATGTTTAGGAGGACCTTCCTCAACGCTCGTAAGTTAGCCACGTCTGCGCATCTGATAATGTCATTTTCCAGAAGATAAAGAAGCAACAGCACAAAAAGTTGCATTTTCACAATAATGTTCTAATTTTCATTCGGAATTATTTGGAATTTTGTGAGAGATTGACAAATGCATATTGATTCATTAGGGAATTCAAAATAAATTCATATATTATTTTGTGGTTTTTTCGCAGTCACGTTATGGCAACTTGGACGGATCCCATCCTTTCCCACCAACATGATGGAGGCTCTGATGAACCAAACGTTGTTCACTTTGTTTGGCATCACAAGAGACGACTTAACTGAAATAGACCATTCAGAAGCCGCTTGCAAAACCTTGCCAGAAATCCCTTCTGGACAACCTGTCATTTTCGCCGGACAATGTGATCCCAACATGAATGTGGTTCAAAATTTCGAGACTCCTAGGGTAAGATTATCGATTGGTGAAGATAATTTAAATGATTTGTATATTTATAGCGTATTTTAAAATCACCATCACCAATTACCAGATATATTTCAAATAGCTACGAATCCTATTCACTTCAATTTTAGTGAAATAAGGTAATTAAATAGATTAAATTATCATTATGTCATTGCTCATTAAACTGGCATTTCCTTAATTGCACACACACCTTTGGTCCTGATCGTCCAGGATGAGGATATGTAATTTTCCTGAAACCTAAAAAAATATTAAACCTTTTAATTGTAAAGTAAAGTAACGGCCTATTACTATGTCAATGCTAAGCATAGTTCTCCTCACTTCGTTTTTGGAGAGAAGGGTTGGAGCTAAGCTAACCTGCCACGCTGGTCCAATGCGAGTTTGTAGGTTACACATATTCCCAGAAAACTCTAGAGATATGCTGGTTTCCTCACGATGTTTTATTTTACCGAAAAGAGTAGAGTTACTCCTCGAAAGAGTCGCACAGTGTCACTGCTGGATTATCACAGAAAATTCCGGAAATTGACAAATTATTCATGTCATCAAAATTCGCTAATATTCAATATTTATCTTCCCCTTAAATTGCTGTGTGGTATCTGGCTGAGTAGAATAGACCATCCTCATTCCTTACCAAGGTGTCGTAAAAGGCGACTAAGGTAAGTTGACCCACCATTTGATATCCGGTTGAGTAGAATAGACCACCCGCTTTCTTACCGAGGTGTCGTAAAATACCACTAAGGAAGTTGACGTCAGGCAGGCGCCCGGTCGTAAAATAGGAAGTCACATCATCTGTAACATATTTTTAACATATCGTGCCCACCCCACTTAGAGCGGGATAAAGGCAGGAGAATGATGATTTATCTTCACCTTCACTCATAATGGATTTCATTTTTTAATTAAACCCATAATAGTTTACAGAAAAACGCTCCAGGTTTACGTACTCTTGTTTTTAAAATTCCTCTTTTTAGTTTATGGGCGAATGGTTTGAGATATCAAGTTACTTCACAGCCAACCAACTAGGTAAATGTGCCCGAGCGAAATATGATCTCAACGGCAATATAGTTGATGTTGAGAACAGCCAAGTTGTAAACCAGACACTCGAGATAATAACAGGAAACGCAACCTTCTCTTCTACGGACAATAGCGCTAGACTTATCGTCACATTGGAAATTCGGCCGCAAAGTAAGTAGACATAATTTTGGACTATTTAATAATTGCAATAAGTTTGAGAGTATGGATGTACTTTTGTTAGTCTTTTATGCCGAATCTGCTGAAACAATATCGATGAAATTTGGCATAATTATTACTTACACGCCGAGGTGACATATAAAAATCCTGTTAATTCTAAAGGAATAAGATGACATTAAAAAGCGCCATCTATTAGCAATCTATCACACCACAACAGACCATGCAAACCAAATTGCGGGTAAAAGATAGTAAATTATAATTACCCCCATAATGAGTCTACGCAACAAAAAACAGCATGATTTTTTACGTTTGCGTAGAAATGGGGCTAGTGAACGCTTCGATCTCGAAGACCTCTTTTTAATCTCATACAATGAAATCTGAGATAACCGACTAAAAGTCATCTATAATTAAAAATTCTTAAAAATATTTTAACCACCGAATCCTAAAGTCCTATAAGTTGTTTAATCCAGATAATTGTAGTCCACTTATCTTAGACCCTCCACCTTTCCTATAATATTTGCTTCTGAAAAAAAGATAAATAAAAAAATAAATACATGTAAACAAATTTGCGAATTGAAAATAAACATATCACCGAGCATTTAATGTAAATCGGAAGATAAAAAGTTTGGGTTTTATCTAATCTTGACACGAATTTTAAAAGACTCTAACAACATTCACGACTAATTATTTATTTGGTCTGTACGTAAGCGGAGCATGTGTTAAAAACGAATATAAGATAATTATTTAAAACTACACTAAAAAATTTCTGCAACTATCACTTGCTGCAAATCTTTAAAAAATGTATGGAGTAAAGTAAAAGTCATATTTCACTCCCAAATCCACCAGTCATCGTTGAAAACTCTGCACTCGAATGTGGAAACAAAGATCCATTTTCCACATTTTCCAATCCAACTTGGATGTAAAGTATCCGGAACTTTACGAATGATATATTTTTCGAAACTCTCTCAGTAAAGGAAGACAAAAGAAAAAAACAATTTTTCGGTTTTATTAATCGATTGATGTTTGAAATATATGTTAGCTAAAACGTCTACGCTTACCTTTACGTCTTCATAATCTTTAGTCTCTATCCTAATCATTAATTCATTTACAGTTTATGTGAATTCTCCGCTATTAATCTTGGCAACAGATTATACAAGCTACGCAGTTTCTTACACGTGCTTGAATCTCCCCGACAATCGAAAACAAGGTGAGTTAATCTTGAGTATGAAATAATTTTGTATGATAAAAAAAGGATAGTCCAGTTACAAATATCAGAGATCTATAAAATTAATAAATTATTTATTTTAATTCAGTTGTTCACATAAGTTTACTGTTCTTACCAAAGCTTATGTTCTTTTTCATTTCTCGAACCTCTCTTTTTCAGAGACCGCAGTTTAGATAAATATTAAAATTGAGGATTTTTTTACATTAAAAACTTTTATTGTTACAATCTCTGGCAAATTAAAAGGGTGTCTTAATTTTTTTTTATGTTATCACATAAAAACTTTAAGATGCCCCGTAAATAAAAAACTACAACTCGAATATATACGGTTCTAAACAAGCATAAAGGAATTTGAAAACAAAAATATCTAAGTAATCAACATCTAACTTCACCCATTGAACGTAGAAATTGCATTAGATTGCCGTGGCGTGTTGAAATTTTATCATGTTCATAATATTTGGTTACTAATATGTTCATTTTTTAACGTCAGTTGTCATGGTGTGATTTTGTCATTTAGACTTCTCCTCAGGAGAGGACTTATTTACAATTATTCCATTATTTGCCAGTAATATAGTCACCATTTACTAAACCTAAACATATTTTTCAGTGAATGCATGGATTTTGAGCAGATCACGCCAATTAACAACCGCTGCCCAAATAGCTGTCAATGAAGTGATCAATTCCGAAACAGATTTGAACAAACGTTTCTTCATCACTAGTGAACAAAGTGATGAAAGCTGCTTTTACTTTCCCGAGCCCGAACCAGGCCAACCAGTGATCTTCCGAGGGCAGTGTGATGTTAACATTACAGCTATGGCTGCATTTAATATAACAGGAGTAAGTAATGTTACATTTAAGATCAAATCATTTTAAACAAATTTGTTGGTTACTAACAAAAAGGTCAAATCAAATCAAATCATAATAGTCTTTATCAAATAAGGTCTTTCAAGCACTTTTGCATCGCCAATATTATTAATGAAGCTACAATTGGTTCGAAATGTTGGTACTCTTACCCAGAAGACCCAGGAAGAAACTTGGTGGTCAATCTTTTAAACATTTTCAATTTTACATTATTAAACCGCAGTCTTGTGTGAAGCTGAAAGGATTTCCAAATCCAGGCTTTTGTTATCATAAAAAAAATTTAATACATAATTTTGTAATATGCTTTACGTAAAAAGTTTTATGGACAGTATCTTTTTATTTGAATTTGGAATTAAGAAGCATCTTCAGCAGCAATGCAATACAATACAATGCACTGAAAGTGAAAATCTACCGATATCAAACTAAAGTCTCTACTAGTTTGAGATATACCAATAGAAATGTCTGCCCATTGGCATCATTGCAATTAATTATTATATTCATCCTATATTAATCCAATACTACTTAGAGGGTCGATTTTTGTCCGGAGACTTTTGTCTCTTATTCTAGTATCATTGTTTATTTCGTAACTATTCTTGTTTATTATGACATGCTATGACATGAAAGTTATATATGTTTTATCTGATTCCGATAGCAAAAATTCATCGGCAAAAAAATCTATTTGTGACTGACAAAGGTCTCTAAAATAAAAGTCAAAATGTTATATTCTAAAAAACCTATATGAAAACACAACACTCCTCTTTTCGCAATTCAATGTTCAACCAGCCGCATTATATTTTATGGTCTAATTATAGGTGCGAAACTTAACATTTCATTAGTTTATTAACACTATATTGCCAATTAAAATAGTCATAAAATCATTGGATAGAAATCTTTATCATGTCTTAAAGTTTATTACTTCGAATTATACATAAAATGTTAGTCCACGACCCAATCTATGGTTTTTTAATGGATACCATTTTTATATTGAAGACTGCGTGTGCTATTTATTTGCGATAATGATACATCTTCGATGATGATGAAAATGCTTGAAACGAGTTGGGTTATAGGTTTTCTTATCATCAGCAATGCTCTTAAACCCTGGGAATCCAGCATTAGGTCTCTCTTAGCAGAAGCCGTTCTTGCAACCAATTAATGCTGTAGTCACTTCAGGGGTTTCCTGCAGTTTGGATATGAATAAATTCCATGAAGCAAGAGCCTCTGCATATGTTGGATTTAGATAAAAATATTTACAAGATCCCAAATGTAATAATCATAAAGATTAAACACAACCGAACCATTTTTTAACTATCATTATATCTTCGAATATATTAATAGTGAGCATGATATTCATATTATTATAAAGAGAAACCTACCTGTGTTCAGTATCCGATTTATTGACTGTTAAAAAAAGGACGGGATTTAAATTTTATTTTGAAAACTGCTCTTGAAAAAAGACCCGGATACGATCGAAATTAGTTCGAATAAAACTTATGGCTTGGGTTCAGTTCGTTTCTAAAAACACAAATTTATAGAAGTTACAATAAAATTATTTTACTGTAATCCGAGTTTTTTAAGAAAATAAATGTAATGCTAAGTGTATGAAACAGGCAAATAACATACCTTCTACACGCAGGACGAGTCACCACATGTCACGAACACACCACACCCACACACCGCCAATACCAACACTCCACACAAGCACTACACACACTCACTACCACAACCTCAACGATCGTTTCACCCTGAAACCGAAGCATCATCAGTAGGATAAGCTCCACGAACAAAATCGTAATGCATTACGATTTATGTAACTTCTGTACTATGTAACTCCGCAAAATAACGCCTATTCTATAAAACACAAATTTATGTTTTTTTACCAGTACATGGGATTATGGCACAACATTGAATCATATCCGTCGATCTCCCAAACTGGGACTTGTGCAAACGCCCAGTATACCCTAATGGATGGTTTTGTTGACGTATTCAACACTGAAGTCAAAAACCAAACACTTCTCAGCATCAATGGCGTAGCTACAGAAGCTTCTAGCGATGGCAGTGCCAAGTTCACAGTCAACTTTCCGATTGGCGTTAATGAAAGTTAGTAGCTGATTAATTTTATCAAAAAAAAGTAAAGTAATGGCCTATTACTATCCCATTGGGTAAAGACCACCTCTCTCCGTTTATGGAGAGAAGGATTGGAGCTAAGACCTACCACGCTGCTCCATCACGGATCAGTAGGTTACACATATCCCCAGAATTCTCTAGAGATATGTAGGTTTCCTCACGATGTTTTCCTTCACCGGAAAGCGTGTCACAAATTGCAATTATCAATTAGACACATAAGTTTTAGTAGAAAAACTCATAGATGCCTACCCGGGGTTTGAACCCGTGATGTCCTCGAAAGACCCGAGAACCCTGGGCTATTATTTTCCTTTATTAATAATTTATACAGTGAAGTTAAGGAATAGTTCTAAATTAACTACACCACTTGTCTCGACACCCTTAAGACCAACATGATCTTCAGCAATATCAACCATTACCACAATTTTTTGTCAGAGATTATCATAGTTATTGCCAAGGTCGAAGAGCAGCTACATTTTTATCATCTAAGTAATCCTCTATAGTAGGCTTTCTGTATCAGGCTCTTTTAATAGTCTTTCTAAACTGCTGTAATTATTTGTTTATTGCATTATATTTGTTTCCTATATTATCCTAATAATATTGCTTTCCACAGCAACAACAGCAGATTACTGGGTCCTGGATACAGATTATGCATCTTATGCATTAGTCTACAGCTGCGTCAATATAAATGCGGAACAAAGACAAGGTGAGCAATATTTCATACCAATTCTTTTTTATAGATTTAAAATGTAAAATTAAAAGACCTTCAAAACACATTTGGTTAATTGAACAAGCTAAGTACTGAAATTGAATATAAGTTTATCGAGATTCGAATTCATCGCTTCAATAGTAACCCAAATCAATAGTAAGAGATCCCTTTCATTAGTTCCAATAAGAGCTGAATATATTCAAGAGAAGAGATGCATTCGTTTTCTAACAGACCGGACTTTCGATAAAATAACCGCACTAAAATCGATACGTTTGAGAGCTATGTTGCCACATACAGACACATTGTAACGCAAGGAGCTACGTAAAATTTATCACTGGGTAATATATATCACTACTGTGATAAAAAAAATAGTTATTGGTAGTGGCAACACCAAATAAAGCGATAAACAAGGAAAACACTGTTGTTAAATCCAAAAAGATCCCAACAAACTACTGATTTTAAGACTTAAATTTAATTAAAACCATACAGCGAATATATATAGTATAATAAATATACTGCTAAAAGGCACACATGGTGAGATAATATGTAGCTTAAACCAATTGGCAGATTACCTTTATATTCACTAGTTGTGCCAGCAGCTTTGCCCGCATGGACATCAGTGTCACAAATTTTGAACATAAAAGTAGTTGTCGTGAGTTAATTATAAGATATTTTTGAATAACTTTACCCGTCTTACGCAGGCAATGACAGCTTTATATTTTGCCGTTTTTGCAATATTTCTTTACTGCTGTTCCTCACCTATTCATCTTAGCGTAATGTTTTATAATTTATAGCCTTCCTCAATAGATAGACTATCTTACGTTTAAAGAATATTTCAAATCGGTCCAGCAGTTCCTGAGATTAGCGCATTCAAACAAAAAAAATCTTCTGCGCTATATATTATATTATAGATTCTCAGACAAAAACAGATTTCTTTACTATGTTCAAAACGCTTATTCCACCTTCATAAAGAGAAGAGGAGACATTTGCTTTAGCAGTGGTTGATTCAAATAACACTGCATATTTAATGTTGCTATACATATTTATAATTCTAATTCAATGTACAAGAAAAGAGAATCAAATTAAAATAAACTTTTACAGTCACTAGTTGGAAACTCAGCAGAAGTAAAGAGTTATCACCCGCTGGTGCTGCAGCAATAGACCGGATAATGGAAACAATACCAGTATTGGATAAACAATACTTCGAAAATAATGACCAGAGTGCAGAAGGATGTTTCTACTTTCCTACACCGCAACCTGGAGTTCCAGTAGTGTTCCCAGGACAATGCGAAACTAACTTAATTGTCTCGATGAATTTTGACTTAACTGAGGTCAGGTTTGGATATTTTTGTTCAAATCCAAATTGAATTGCTCATATTATGAGAATTATTAAGTTACATGGATCCTTATGATCTTGGTTTAAACGAAAAAAGCCTTTAGTTATTAGTTAAATTAATGTACACTATGTACAAACAGGTAGCATGAAGATTCAACTCAAATTGAATCTCAACTACATGACCACCACTATTTCATTATCTTAGGTGATCTGTTACAACTTGAACTTGAGGTGATGGTGCAAGAAGAACATCGTGACTTATTTTGGATCATTTGCCTGTAAAGAAAATTAATCTTGATTGAGAAAAGCGGTTGGTAATTGTAAAACTTGTTGGTTGCTATTGTTTTATAAAGAATAGACTTTTAAGAAGAGAAGAAAATACACATAAAGTCTTTAATATCACTTTGTATTTCTATTAAAAAAAAATAGTAAAGAGTCAGCTAAAGTAATTCATTGTACAATATTACGTGCTAATTAAATTTGGTTAAATTAATATCGTCTTTAAATTTTTACAGTTCCAAGGAACTTGGAATGAAATCAGAGCATATCCAAAAGAGCAACAGCCTGGCCATTGCATATCTCATGCATTTACTACAACTAGCGCCGGCTTTAATCTCACTACCTCGAGTATAGTAGACCAATTCATGAGGAACTCTATGAGCACTGTTTCTCGCACTACCACTGATGGGAGCGCAAAGTTTATTATTTCTTTTACAATTGACAATGAAGGTATATATTTTCTGTAGGGTTGGTAGTATAACTCTGGTTCTGTCACAGAACGTATTTATTTTTGTAATCTTGGAATTGAATTTAACCTGTCTGTCCAAATTTTGCCATTGTTAATTTTAATCTGATCTTTATTACTGATTTTATTTTTGAACAATCATTTTTACTACTCTTTGGTAATATTTATTGTTGAATGTTTTATCATTAATATTTCAAATTTAATTATTTTAAGGTTAACCTTAAATGAATATTGATTTCCTCATATTATTTACGTATTTTTTTAATATTTCTAGATTAACAAATCTTTTGTCAAACGTTCTTGTTTTTTTTTTTGTATAACACAATTTCAAAAGTAATTATTTTATTAATACCTCTATGCTTATAGATATAACTATACCGTATTGGATTTTGGATACCGACTATTCGAACTATGCTTTGGCATACAGTTGTATTAACATAGCTCCAGACTTTAGAGCAGGTATACATTTTTTTTATTATATACGTAGTATATAATTTGACTTAAATTAAGATGTACTTTATTATAAATTACAGTTATATTATTATCGTATTTCACTGCTTAATATCGTAACACTTTTATCATTGTTAAGTTTTTGCTTTTTACTTTCAATAGGCGTTTCGGCTAATAAATTATGTACCTTTTAGTTTACAGTTGGCAACTTAGTAGAACCAGACAATTGTCTGAAGCATCTATTATAGCTATCAATGCCGCTATCGAAAGAGTCACAGTACTAGACAATAAATATTTTGAAACTGTTGATCAATCTGATTTAGCTTGTTTCTATCTACCCGAAATACCACCAGGGAATCCTATTATACTGAATGGACAATGTGATCTAACAATTCCAGCGGTACCAAATTTTAATACGACCGCGGTATGTACAAGATTATTCAAGAAATTTAGTCTTAATATATGTCTTTTATATCTTCTTTTTTCGAAAAAGCAAATCAACTTTAACCATGATCAATGAATGATAAACGAGAGCTGTATACCATTGATAGATGGTATCACTTGTCGTGTACTCCGCCATACTTTTTTTACTAAATAACCAATGTTGCGATGCACCGATTAGGAAGTAGAACTAGAAAGTTATGTAAACTAGTTTTTTCCGTAATTATCAACGCTAAATTCGATTAAGGACGCAATAACTAAACTACATGCAATAGCCTCATTTTATCCGACCAACCGTCGGGGCACTTGTTAACATCATTGTCAACTAGTTACTCTAAAAATTTAACTTATATAATGAGTTAACATTAACATGACAGAAAAATCGCATTTTTTCTTTTAGTAAGCAAACAAATCATTATCAGTATAGATTAGTAGCTAACCTCCAGGAATTATTTACATAAAATCTCTTGGTCGCTTTGGCATACCTAAATGCGGCTAACATTCTAATGATTTTGACAAACATTGCAAAGATTAAACCTGAACAAAATATCCAACATAATTTGATTGAATCCTGTATAGTTAAAGTAATGAGTTAATTAGATTCTACATATTTCAGTACTTCGGGCGCTGGCGTATGATTGAGAGCTATGCTAGCGATTTCGGAGGAGGCACTTGTAAGATGGCAACATATTCTTTATCCAATGATGGCACAATCTTGGTACAAAACACTCAAGTGGTTGATCAATCATTGGACGTCAAAACTGCAACTGCTATTCAAAGTGCTGCTAATGGTGGCAGTGGAAAGTTTATTGTTCTTGCACCTACTCCCAATGGTATGTTTATTTTATCAACTCAAACATTTGAAAGCGCATTACTATTGACAGGTTTTATTACTGCTACATATCCAGTTGTTATTATATATATCATTGTCTTTGTTGAAAATACGAGTGTATAATCTACTAGTTTTAATAACTTTTAGATCACATTAAGCTTACATAGTTTCTCAATGAGTTTTGAATTCTATAGTAGCACCTGGCACAACAAACGAAAGATTACTTTCAAAATGATATGCGTGTACTGAATCAAGCATACTCAGCTTGAGTCAGCGTTTTTAAGAATATTTATATTATAATATTTTAGTTGATATCATGATACTTGAATCATAATCATTTTATATACATTTTAGCACGGTCTGGTGAGTTCTGGGTTCTGGATACGGATTATACATCATTCTCTCTCGTATACAGCTGCGTAAACATCAACGCACAGCAAAGGAGGGGTAAATTGATTCAATATTAACAGACTAACAATTTCCTTAACAGATTAATAGTACTCCTCTATAACGATAAAAGTTAATAACTAATTTAGTAATACCATTCAGCTACTATGCTATTTTATTCTTCTTTGAATAATTAGTTACTTCTTAACATTGTTTAAAGTTTTATTATGTTTATGTTACTTACAGTTTGGAGCTGGAAATTAAGTCGCACTAGAAGTTTGTCTCAAGAAGCTAACGAAAGGATGCAGCGGACAATAGATCGCATCGATGTTTTAAATAATCTTTATTATCAGCGCATAGACCATTCTGATAATGGATGTTTTTACTATCCTATACCAAACCCCAATGCCCCAGTCATTTTCCCAGGGCAATGCGATCCAGACATTAACGTTGTTACCAACTTCAGTATTGCTGGGGTTAGTGTGATTGACTTTAATTTCGTCATTGTCAATCATTGCTTTATCATTATTAACTCAACCATATGAATTTCTTTTTTGATATTTATAATCAAGGAAGATTGCTGCTCATACATTTGAATAAAAACATTAATCCAACAAAATAACTACAGTGGCCTTGGGCTCATGATACTTATCATATTAGTTTTTATTCAGTTCACGTAAGGATACGCAACTGTGATTAGATGGAATAAATAGAAAGCAGCTAATACACTTCTAGAGTAGACCCTTCAGATTGCACTTATTTAGCATTATCTCACACTTTGGTTTATTGCACCTAAACCATAGGTCATTAATAAATATAAATACAGTGTGCATTTGCGGACTTACACACTTAAATTATTCATCGTTACAAAAGGGTCGCCATTTCTATCATCCATAGGCTTATAAGGTTTCTATAATGTGCTAAATTTATGTTCACAATTTATCATATGCTTTTGTACGAAAATATCAAGAACCTGTAGAATTCTACCTAGATATTTTCTATAATATTATGTAACTTGCAACATAATGAAAAAACCACAAAACGCAACTTTATATCATAATTGTTTCAGTATATGAGCCTGTGGCACGACATCGCAAGCTACCCCTCTTATTTCCAGACAGGCACGTGCCCTAATGCCTTATACACATTAAACAATAATGGAACTGTAAATGTTTTCAATACACAAGTTGTAAACAACGAATTGGATACTATACTAGGACTTGCCGAGTTTGAAACGAACGACGGTAGTGGGAAATTTAATGTTAGATTTCCTACCTCAGGAACCCCATGTAAGACATACATTTAAATAACTAAAAAATGTACTAAAAGTAATTTTAGTTAGAATTTTATTAAATGAACGAATATTTTCAGCATTTAGCACCGCAACGTACTGGGTTCTAGATACAGATTATGTGAATTATGCTCTTGTATACAGTTGCGTGAATATTGATGAAGAAAGACGTCAAGGTAACACCTTTAATTTAATAATAATCAGCTTCATCATCGTTGATACGTAAAAATTATTAAGTAAAAATTATTATTAACATTTGTTTTGGCCAAATATAATTTTGCTAATTTTTTTAAACGCTAGTATTTGATGTGTATGAATGCAAAAATTGTATACAATATTAGATATCTAACTTCTTCATCTCTATTGATACTTCAGATTCTTCCCCCTTTCCCTTCTCCTAACTTTATGCCCCTTTAAGTGGGGTCGATATGAAATGTTTTGCGCTTCCATTCTCTCCCATCATCAACTCTGGCGCCACTCCTTTTATATTCATGTCATACTTCACACAATCCAACCAGCTCTTTCTTGGCCTTCCTCTAGTCTCATATCGTTGTTGTATTATGTTTTATTCTTTATTTACTTGCAGTATTGTCCTGGAAGTTAAGTAGAACGAAGCAGTTAACAACGGAATCAATAGCAGCGATAAGCAACATCACACGGACTATTCCAGTGCTTGAAGACAGATACTATGTCGCAAGAGACCAAAGTAGAGACGGCTGTTTCTATTATCCTGATCCGCAACCTGGAGTACCCGTTGTATTCCCTGGACAATGTGATTTGACTATCCAAGCCGTGCCTTCATTTAATATGACAGGGGTAATTAAACGCTGCGTTTTCCGATTTCATCTATGTGTTTTAGATTTCTTATAGTATCAACGATATCAAAATATTGTTAGTTTAAAAATCACAAAAGACTAACAATGGCTTACGCTTACCATAATATAATGTACTATATTATTACATGACTACAAATGTTTAAATTTGATAACAATTATGGATCACTTTTACCGTAGTTAATGTATAGAACCGGCTATACTCACGTCTTATTCTATCGGGTTAGCCCGACTAGCTTTAGTTAGTTAAATTTAAACATTGCTTGCACTTTTACCGTATTTAATCTTACAAAATTAATATTTATCAATCTGTTAGTAATATTTAGTATTGTCTTTTTGCATTATTAGCGCAGAAATAAAGCACATTTTGATTTTATTAACTCTTTTCATTTGACATTTAATAGATTTTCTTTCATTGTGGATTTAAAGGTTAAAAATTTTGATCATTACTTTTATACACTGTTACAGTTTGAAGGCACTTGGCATGAAATAGAAGCTTATCCTATGGAGCAACAGACTGGCCAATGCATTAACCATCAGTATAATTTGAACGACAACTATTTTAACCTCGTATCTAACAATGTAATTAACCAAGTTCTCGGTAGTACTAATAGTAATGTAACATTTGCCTCATCACAAGATACAAGCGGAAGATTGGTTATAACGCTCGCTTACGACGGAACGGGTATAGTAACATTAAAATTATTAACATATAGGGTATAGTAACATATCACAATGTATTAAGCGATAAGCCTGACACTTCAGAACAACTATTTAATCACTGTTTTAATAATGCACTCATTATTACAATTAAATAGATTAAAACACACTTTTTAATGCTTGTTTATAATTTGTATAAGTAGTGTTTAGTGAACCTTATCAAATAATTACAAACAGGTAAAACCTCGAAGAGAAGTTCGTGAAATCATTTGAATCTTTAAATTATATTTTGGATTGTTATAGTTCTTATATAGTATATGTAAATTCAATGATGATGCCTTTAACAATACTCATTGGAAATATTAACAGAAAATCGTATGTCTTTTGTTACAGTTTTACCATTCTGGATTTTAGCTACAGATTATGAAAGCTATGCTTTGGCATACGGCTGTGTGAACATAAATAATGACTTCAGAAGAGGTAAAATTTAAAATACATATTGTTTATTTTAAGTTATTACATTTATTATAGAGGCGACTAAAGTAAGTCGACCCGCCAATAGGTATCCGGCTGAGTAGAATAGATCATCCTCATTTCTTACCAAGGAGTCGTAAAATATGACTAAGGTAAGTTGACGTCAGGTTTATGGCCGGTCGTAAAATACGAATCCAAATCATATGACAACATGTTTAACATGTTGTGCTGACCCCACTTAGAGCTTAGGGATAAGGGCAGGAGAATGATGAGTTCCGTTCACTTTAAAAGCGTGTTTTTATTATATTATTTACTAGCTTTTACCCGCAACTTCGTTCGCGGGGACTGTAGTTTTGGAATTACCAGTAGCTTCTGCCACTCTCCAACTGCAAATATCTCTATAGAATAATCAGAATAGTCACAGAGATTTATAGTTTCATCAAGAGCATAATTTTATTATTTTAGTAAATAACCCGTACATGAAACATATATTAAAAGGAAACTTCCTAGATTGGGCTTATCTGCTACAATAAAATCCATACATGTACATCAAAAAATTCTTAATTTTTTCTGGTATTAAATATCACTATAAATATTATAAACTAATAACGTGCAAGAAAACTTTAATAATAACATGAATTGTCAACCTGTTTTTTTTTAAATTACCTATATAGGTTCAGCGCTGGATTCTAAGTTTTTAGTATAAAATCGAAAAAATATTATTATTAGAACATTTTTAAATTATGTTTTTGTGAACATAAAGTTTTACAATAAGTATCTGAAAATATATTAACAATTTACAGACAAAACAATTTAGAACCACTCCATATTATGAAACAACAATGTCCCCGCAACTATCTGTCTGCTTACAATAAACTTAATAGCTTCATTCAATAGAAAAAATCTATACTAATATATAAAGCTGAAGAGTTTCTTTGTTTTGTTGTTTGTTTGAACGCGCTAATCTCAGGAACTACTTGACCGATTTGAAAAATTCTTTGAGTGTTTTTGAACAGTAGCATTTTTAATATGAGTAATCACACTAATATATCAAATGCGAAGTATGGATGTATGTTTGTTACTCTTTCACGGCGAATTCGCTGAACCAATATCGATGAAATTTAGCACAATTATTTCTTATACACCGGAATAATATATAGGCTATAGAAATCCTGTTAATTCAACAGGAATTAAATAATTGTTAATTTGTCAAAGTCAAGTGATAAAATGGTTCTACTCGTATATCACATTGTTTGGCTTACGTCGAAAGAGTTATTCAAAGAAAGTTTTTATATATTTTGGATTCTGTTTACTGAATACATGTAACTGAGCTATTATAGCGAAAGTCTGTCTGCTACGTTTACATGGGCAATCCTCTGAACCAATCAATATTCATGAAGCACAATTAATGTTTATATGCCGGGGGAACATATAAACTACAAAAATCCTGGTTTTTCTTTATATCCTGTAAATTTAAGAAATAGGTTCTATATTACACTGTTTGCATTACGTCGAAAAATTAATTTTAAGAAAGATTTTAAAAATTTCAGTTTTCTTTTATAAGATAAACTTTACTGACCTATTCTATTACAAATCATATGGGTTTTTTACTATAACAATTAATATTAATTGCGATAGATAGTGATTTTTTATGTTCAATAAGGGGTTATAACTCTTTTTTTATGGAATAAGGCGTTAATTTACGGAGATACATAATAAAAAAGTAATGAAAAATTTATTTTGCTATGCTCCGCTATAAAAGAAAATACATGTAATGCTTAATGTAGAGTGCAGGATTCGCTCTCATAGGTGATACCTGCAGAATTCGTAAAAACTACTACTACACTACCACGTAGTCCGGATTGGATTACCATGGTAGATATAGCCTCCAGTCGCCTTCTTAAAGGAGAGAGAAGGCATTGCCCACAATGGGAGATAGTAACAGGTCATTACTTTCCTTACAGAAATAATAAATATATATTTTTTTAAAATAATTAAAATGCAAAGCAAATGATACAAATGGTCCGATGATTACGTTTACTTTGATTTAAGCATCTAGGATTCCATTTGCTATTTCACCCCACTTAAAACCAAAAATTGCTAAAAATATGTCATATATTGTGTCCTAATATATATTGCTACATTTTCATTTTAAAATCTATACGCTATATGAAGCTGAAGAGTTTGTTTGTTTGAACGCGCTAATCTCAGGAACTACTGGGCCGAATTGAAAAATTCTTTGAGTGTAATATGGTCCATTTATCGAGGAAGCCCTATATAATGTCACGCTAAGATGAATAGGACAGGAGCAGTAAAAAAAATATTGCGAAAACGGTAAAAGTTAAAAATTTCCATGCGTGCACAGTAAATGGTGAAATTTATTGAAAAATAAAAATTGTTCACCTCAAACAGTTCTCAATAAAAATATAAAAGTCTGCGACAGCATATGTATATTTAAAAGGTTAACCCATTTTAACCATTTTACGGTAAATGATCAAAATACTAAGGTTACTTACAAAATTACGGTTTTAATCTTTCCACGCGGGTGGCAATTGCTAGTTTCAAATTAATGCCTTCAAGGAATAAAAAGTTTGAAACAAAATACACCCTTCATTAACAATGATTATTAACCATATTATAACTTGGTAAGACGAAATCCTTACTTTTAAATCTTACCTGTAAGTGTGACTCACTGTTCAGTTTAGCCCGTGCATTATAATGCTATCGATAAGTGTATGTTACCCTTTTGTTAAGCCTAAGAAACAACGAACGAATAAAAATGGGAGTTTCTTTAAAAAATCAGCCTTCATCATAAAAATATTTTTGAGCTTCTCTTAGTAATATATGTTCTGAAGTTATAGTTCCTGAAGTTTTCTAACTTACTGAATTACATATATGTAGTATATGTAACTCAGTAAGTTAGAAAACTTCAGGAACGGCGAAAAATGGAAAAAATGTAAGTACCAGTATTTGCTGACCGATTGAAGTAAAACATACCCTATATGTTGAGTGAGGTTTTCCACTACATTTTAGTGAAAACAGCATCTAAATCGGATCAGCAGTTTCTGAGATTAGCGGGAACAAAGGCACAACGCCTTTAGAAGGCAAATAAAAAACTGGACTAAAAAATGTGAAATTCTTCAAAAAAAAGTCGGCTTCAGACCGGCCTAGTACTCATAAAAATATTTGTGCTTCTCTTAGACATGGTAATATATGCAATCCAGTAAGTAAAATCGGTTCTGAATCGGCAAAAACGGAAAAAAATCCAAGTACCAGTATCATAGTATACGGCCTTTCAACATAAATTGACATATCTTTTTTATTTGTTGACCGATTGAAGTAAAACATACCCTATATGTTTAGTGAGGTTTTCTACTATATTTTAATGAAAACAGTGTCTGAATCGGATCAGCGGTTTCCGAGATTAGCGGGAACAAAAGCAGAATGCCTAAAAAACTGGAATAAAAAATGTGAAATTCTTAAAAAAAATGTCGGCTTCAAACCGGCCTAGTTCTCATAAAAATATTTGTGCTTCTCTTAGACATGGTAATATATGCAATCCAGTAAGTAATATCGCTTCAGTATCAGCAAAAACGGAAAAAAATTCAAGTACCAGTATCATAGTATACGGCCTTTCAAATTAAAATTGACATATCTTTTTTATTTGTTGACCGATTGAAATAAAACATACCCTATATGTTAAGTGAGGCTTTCTACTACATATTAGTGAAAACCGCGTCCAAATCGGATCAGCGGTTTCTGAGATTAGCGGGAACAAACGCACAGACATACAGACAAACAGACAAACAGAGAAACAGACAAAAATTTTAAAAACTATTCTTTCATGTTTAGAAGCGTGTTTTGAGATGACAACACTAATTTTTTCTTTAAAATATCAAATGTACAGATTTTAACACCTCTACGATTTTATTATATGTATTGATTTCAGTTTACAGCTGGAAGCTTAGTAGAACTAAAACGTTAACTTCGTCTGCTAATATCGCTATCAATAATAGGATAGCAGATATTAATGTATTAAATCAACAATATTACGAAAAAGTGGACCAATCAGACGATGCCTGTTTCTACTTACCCGAACTAATTCCTGGAGTCCAAGTAATTTTCCCGGGCCAGTGTGACGAAAACATAAATGTCGTACAAAACTTCAGCGTTACTCGAGTAAGTGCCTTGTTTGTGAAGTGATATTTAATTTGGGATTAGATCATGATAGACAAGTAATATTCAAAGTTATTCGCATATCCAGCCCTTAATTTAAAGATATCAGTAGTAAAAAAAATGTAATTGACAAATAAAAAATGCTTCGATCGCCACCAAAATTTACAAAATCATCTGCTGGATCATTCTAAAAATTGTCTGAAAATTTCATTAAAATTGGTACATCCGTTTTGGAGTCCGTAAATGACGATGGACATCTGTGGCTAAGTCTGATTGCGACTTCCCCTGAAAATAAAACTGTTATTAACAGTTAAAAAATGCTCCGATTGCCACCAAACTTTACAGGATTATCCTCTGGGTAAATCTTGAGTTTGTCTTTAACTGACAATGACAGTTTTATTTCGACTGTAAGTTAAAACTTCACTGAGCAATGAGTGGCCAAATCGTTGGTAGTATAATGGGCACTCTCTGTTTCGACTTTTAACGCATTACATGATCTTTGATAGTACATCTCTTGTTTCAGTACTTAGGTCGTTGGAGACTAATTCAAAGCTACCCACAACTGTCACAAACTGGTTCATGCATCGAAGCAATCTATTCTGCAAACGCCGACGGATCAACTGTAGACGTTTACAATACTCAAGTTATTGACCAGGAGCTAGATTCTATTAATGGTAGAGCTGTCTTAGCGACTAACGACGACAGTGCAAAGCTTCTTGTATATTTCCCCAATAGTAAGTGTTTACTTTCTCAACATTTTTGCAAAAGAGGTAAGTCGCCGTCTCCAAATCGAATGGGGAACGTTTGGAAAGCGACATATTTTAATTATTGGTTTGTGTGTTTACTGTTTACTTTTTTTATGTTACTGTGTATATATATTTTTTTATGTTATTTTTAATTTTATTTTTTATTTTTTTATAATCTTAATTTTTTAAGTTAAAATAACTTATTATTTTATTTTAGGCACTGAACCAGCCCCATATTGGATTTTGGATACAGATTATGATTCGTACTCTCTTGTATATAGCTGCAGAAATATCAACAGCGATAGGCGCCAAGGTAACTGGCCCTTTTTAATTCTAGTCCCAACAACAGGTATTGTAAATTTAAAAAGTTTTTAAAACAAGTTTTACAAGGCAAAATGTTTTTTGAGGAATTTTATAGTACATAAGTAAATCAAATTAATCTGTACTAATATATAAAGCTGTAGAGTTTTTCTATTTGTTTGATTGATTGTTTGAACTACTGGACTCATTTGAAAAATTCTTTGAGTGTAAGATAGTCCATTTATCGAGGAAGACTATAGACTATGTAACATCACGCTAAGACAAATTGGAGAGGAGCAGCATTAAAAAATATTGCGAAAACGGCCAAATTTAAAGCTTTCCTTGCGTGCGCTGAAAGTTACTCAAAAATTTCTTATAATTAACTCACGATAACTTCTTTTCAATTTATGTTTTTAAAAATGTACCATTAAAAGGAAAAATTAAGGACAAAAATTACAGTTTTTCAATACTTATCAATTTTCAAATTACAAAATTACTTATTAATTTTCGTTTTATTTATAGAGAACTACGTAAAAGTATTTAGAATTGCGATCTTGAATGTAATCACATGTTTATATCTTCTATATCGATATTAACAAAAAAAATATAATCCTACTACAAAAAAATTATAAACCATAACTCTATTTTTAGTATTACATAGATTTAATCTAATCACGGATATACAAATAATCCTATCATTAATTTTGTATATGGACCTCAGCAAAATAACGTCTAATTCTATGAATAACTGTAACATAAATGTTTCAGTAATCAGTTGGAAACTTAGCCGCACATCCGAACTGACGCCGAACGCTATAGAAAAAATAAATCAAGTCGTAAACAGGATCAATGTTTTGAATGATCAATTTTATACTGCTATTAACCAATCAGATCTAGCTTGCTTTTACTATCCAACCCCTGGCCCTACGCCTGTCACATTCCGTGGACAATGTGACCAGAATATTCCTGTTGTGACCAACTTTAACGCAACTGCCGTAAGTAGGCTTGTTAAAATTATATTTTTTGTCTATTGGTTTCCGTTACCTGGAGATCTGTGTAAACACAGTTATATTATGGTGAGCTTTCTCAATTTTTTTATTATTTAAGCAGAAGAAATCTTGTGAATCAGTTGATTAGCATAGGACCAGTTTGGCGTTTAAGGGCGAGACCTCATTAGCGCTTAGCATTGTCGTTGCGTCGTTTTCCATATACTTTTATGACATTCACCATTAGACCATCGAAGGACGAGTGACGAAGCGGAGGAGCTCCACTGCAACGACGGACAGTGATCCACTGCTAGGGGAGAAAGCTAGACAAGCGTAACGAGCTGCGATAACGTGCATACCTTCTTGCGTTGTCTTGACGCTGTGGTTTGGCATTCAATGCGTCGTTTCGCTGCGATGACACGATGTAACGACGCAGCACAACGTAACCTCGATTAGGGCCCTCGCCTTCAAAAATATAAGACACTTTCAGTGCCTTTCAATTTACGAATAACTGTCACTCTATTGTATCAGTCAGTCTAAACGCATTGATGTTTTCGAAATGTGGTTCTGGAAAAAAAAATACGCATCCCATAGATCCCATAGCCCACGACCCCCAGTATTTGGGTAACGACACAAGTAGGAGGTTAGCTTATTGACATGACTTGAAATCCTTTTTGTGCTAGTCTACACATAATCTTGCATTTTTAAAGTAGAAGGGCAAGCCGGTCAATAATAGAGTTATTATACCAGATTGTATAGGGGAGCCAGCCTAAAATGTGTTTAAAAGAGAAAGCATTAATTGCTTCTCTTTTAGCTATCGATCAGTTTTTTTTATGTGTGATTAGGCACACATAAGCATGCATGCATGATATAGGCAAATATAAGCATGAGTCCTCTCATCTTCCCTCTTTTATTATTTGTAAGAAACTATCATTCACAACGCCTACCTATGGCTTCTCAACTCTATGTATAAATAACTCTATGGAATTCTCACCTATTTTATATCGATAGCAACTATTTTTTCCTTCTTTGCTTGCTTTTACAAAAATGTATTTTTCATATTCACAGTATATGGGATTATGGCACGACATTGCATCTTACCCTACACAATTCCAAAATGGTACATGTAGCAACGCTTTATATACTCTTGTAAACAACTATGTAGCGGTGCGCAATACTCAGGTCGTCGATCAAACATTGGATACAATTTTCGGAGAAGCTAGATTTGCTACTAGTGATGGTTCTGCAAAGCTTATAGTAAGCTTCCCTGTGGCTGGTACTAATTGTGAGTACCTTAATGAGTGAGAACCTTAATTTCGCAACTAAATATAATTGACATTTTAAAACAGAATGGTTTAATTGAAGTGTAAGAAATATGCTTGCACCAACGGACGTGAATTATATTACACAATTAAAGATTATTGGATGCTAAAATGCTTGAATTTAAAAACTTTTTCAATTTCATACAAGACTGGTATTTGATATTTTACGATTTCTTTACTTTTCAGTTAACGTTGAAACTCCGTACTGGGTCCTCGCAACCGATTACACCTCATATTCATTGGTGTACACGTGTGTTAATGTCGACACAGAGCGACGACAAGGTATTGTGATAACAGTTTTGCGTCCTTTATTTATATTACATCCTTCATTTATATTCTTCTAAACAACATCAATTGAATTTATAGTAAAATTTATTCTCCTGCCTTTATCCGCACTCTAAGTGGGGTCGGCACATGATTTGACTACGTATTTTACGATCGGCCGCCTGCCTGACATCAACTTATCTCATCGTATTTTGTAACACCTCGGTAAGAAAGGGGGATGGCTATTCTACTTAACCGGATTCCACATGGTGGGTCAACTTACCTTAGTCGCCTTTTACGACACCTCACGAATGAGGGTAGTCTATTCTACTCAGCTGGATAAAACACCATGGTCGACTTAGTCGCCTTTTACCTAAGTAAGAAATGAGGGTGATTCTATTTTATTCAGCCGGATACCGAATTTATAGTAAAATTAAATTTCATTATCATAATAACGTTAGTGTTGTTTATAACTATAATATTTAAATGTTGGACAATCGTATGTATTTTGAGGAAATAACTTACATTGCTGAACATATTTTAGTTTGGTCTTGGAAGCTTAGTAGAACAAGAGAATTGACCGCGGAAGCAGATACTGCAATCAATAGAGTAACAGCAACTATACCAGTTTTGGACAGTCGTTATTATAATTTAACTGATCAATCGAGTGAAGGCTGCTTTTATTATCCTGAACCTGAGCCAGGAGTACCTGTTGTATTCCGAGGTCGCTGTGATATGAATATACAAGCTATTCCCAATTTCAATATGACCGCAGTAAGTTGAAAGTATATTTTACCTCTTACTATTCCACTTTACTGCTGGGCATAGACCTCCTCTCTCCGTTTTTGGAGAGAAAGATTGGCGCTAAGATCTACCACGCTACTCTAATGCGGATTGGCAGGATACACTTATCCCTAGAATTCTCTAGAGATATGCAGGCTACCTACGTTGTTTTCCTTCACCGAAAAACGTATGATAAATTGCAAATATCAATTCGACACATATGTTAGGTTTTAACAGAAAAACTCATTGGTGCCTGCCTGGACTTTGAACCCATGTTCGTCGATAGAGAGTCGCACGTTCTCACAGCCCAAGCTGGAGTTTCACAGCTCATTTTACTTTACTTTTATATTTTACTATTTGCCGTTAAAACTTCAGAAAAAATATTATTCTGTACATGCATATTTGTTGTTTTAGTTCCAAGGCATTTGGAACGAAATAGAAGCATATCCGAAGGAACAACAGATCGGCCAGTGCGTAAGCCACGAATACACTTTGGGCGTCGGAAATTCTTTAAACCTTGTATCGTCCAGTGTATCTAATCAATCCCTAGGCATCACCAACAGCGTAGTAACTTTTACTTCAGCTCAAGATTCCAGTGGAAGATTAACAATCACTCTTTCATCCAATGGATCGAGTAAGTATTATAGCATGAATTATATCATTTTCATCCGTTCTTAACATTTTTTAAATTTCCTGATATAATCAAGGTTACTAGAAATTCAGCTGCAATAGGGATAAAGAAACAATCTTCCCATCAATTTGTCTAAAGTAAAGGTCTCAATTAGTTTATACTACAAGAATCTATACAATCTATCATACACAAGCTGAAGAGTTTGTTTTGTTTGATTTTTGAACGCACTAATCTCAGAAACTACTAGACCAATTTGAAGAATTCTTGGAATGTAAGATAGTTCACTTATCGAAGAAGGCTAAAGAGAATAAAAGAGGAGCAGCAATAGTATATATGGCAAAATATTTGCCGGTTCTTATTGGTTATTAAAAGTATTAACTAGTAAAAAATTTACTATCGCTGTCAACATATATCGCCCTAAGTTTTAGACTTATTTTTAGTTTTAGACTTGTTTTAGAATTATAATAATATTAATTTATGTTTCAGCAATAACCATACCATTCTGGATCTTGAATACTGATTACACTAGCTATGCTTTGGCTTACAGTTGTGTGGACCTTGATAATGATTACAGAGGAGGTATGTTTGATATTTATTTAAAATCTAAAAATTACATTACAGAATCGCTAAACGTATTCAGGATAATATTGCGGGTGTTAAGTTTTACATCAACAGTCATTTATTGCTAAATTCTAATGTACATACTAAATACATCAGTTTCATGCAGGTGACCTGTTATTTTCTGATTTTTATAATGACTTTCACCTGTAAAAAAAAATTGTCTAACAAATCTAAAGCTGCATCAACGCTTACTGTCAAAAATGATAATCGGGCGCAAAACTATCTTAAACAATATAAATCTCTTAACTTAACTTTGATATCACCTAAAAATAACTGAATCAGCATTCAATGACTAAAATAAATCAAAGTATTTATACTTTCAAGAACCTTACATAAAATATAAAACTAAAAATCATTTCTTTATAGTTTTCAGTTGGAAGCTGAGTAGAACGCTGAATTTCACAGATGAAGCTAAAACAGCCATTGACAACACTATAAGAAACATAGACGTACTAGAACATAGATTCTATGAAGAAGTAGAACAAACAGACGAGGCTTGCTTCTACTTACCAGAACCAATACCAGGTCAACCTGTAACTTTTATAGGCCAATGTGATGAAAATATAACTGTAGTACAAAATTTCAATATAACCGAAGTAAGTAACCGAGAAACAAGCTTAGAAATTTTCCTAGATAAATAAAACAAAAAAGTGCATTTTAAATATGAACTCGGACATATAGCTTAACATGTTTTGCGACGTATTCATAACAAAATTCCAAGTAATAAAAAATTTAGTATCGGTCTAGTTCTATGTACATAAAAACTAATAAAAAGGTACAAGGACTTGAACTAAATTTTTTAAGAAAGGATAAAAGAAATAAAGGAAAAAACAAATAGAACATTTCTCGAAATCAACATGATTCAGTGTAGTATTTTAAAATCTTCTCAAAACACCCTAATTATGTAACTCAAGAAACTGTAGAAGAATGAAATGTAGTACATTTCATTCGTTTACGCTTAATTCAGAACATTTTTTTATAATAGATGAACACTTATTAAATTTACTATAGTATCTTGGACGATGGCGAAGGATAGCAAGTTACCCAGAGGTATCTCAAATAGGCCAATGTAACGACGCCACATATTCTCTAAATGCCGATGGATCGACAGTAGATGTCTACAATACACAAGTAATAAATGAAGAACTTGATTTCATTAATGGCAGAGCAGTTTTAGCTTCAAACGATGGCAGTGCTAAACTCTCAGTATATTTCCCTAACAGTAAGTTGTTATTGATTTATTTAAACGTTAATCACATCTGTTAATGATTTTAACTTCTTATTTCGTAAAGCAATCATTTGTAATATTGAGTATCCATTTTTCTATAATGTTGTAAAGTTTCATCACATAATATAATTAAATAAGATTATCGGATTAATATGCATCGTAATTTGCATATAATTTCGAAATCCAAGGTCCATTTAACTTTCAAATTGCTAATTTTGATTTAAATTGAATTGTTCTAAAAAGATCACTAGTATAAAAACTGTTATTGTTATACTTCCAGGTGTAGAACCAGCTCCATATTGGGTCTTAGATACGGATTACGAAACATTCGCCTTGGTCTACAGTTGCAGGAACTTAGCTAATAATAGAAGAAGGGGTAAGTAATATTGTTGATAGTCTCCTGAAAATTCACTACTATCCACTAGCTAGTTGGTAGTGAAAAACGAAAACGTTTATACTAATCAGTTACACCAATGAATATTTAGTAAGGAATGAACAGCCCACCTAACAGTTGCCAATAATGTGTTAATATTTGGATCATTTCTTGAAATATAAGTGTATAAGTGATTTTTTAATGGATTAAGGAAAATATACCAATATATTATATAAATATACCAATATATTATAATAATAGGCAAATAATAAATAAATAAATAAATAAATATATGGGACACTTACACACACGGTCGTCCATCCCCAAAGTAAGTAACTTAATACTTGTGTTATGGTAGACAGAAAACTGGTGAATATATACTTATATATTTTTTAAATACATACTTAAATACAAATATACACCCAGGCCCAAAGGCCAACAAATTCATTTATTGAAAATGTTGGCCCTCGGCGGGAATCGAACCCGCGACCCGCGGAGCTGAAGGCAGGATCACTACCCACTACGCCAACGGGCCAGTCAATAATGTCATCCACAAGACAAAATAAATTCTAATAATCCAAACTAATTTAGTTTTTCCAAAATTCGTTTAATGTAATCCTTAGATCCATAAATTTCTGCACTATTTACTATCCGATACTTTAAAGCATTTTCTGGTTTCGTCTAACTTAAAATACAAATATGAAGTTTAATTTTTTTATAATGTTATAATATAATAAGTTATAATGTTATTCAAGTAACAAGTTGGAAACTCAGCCGAACTACACAGCTGACTACAAATGCTACTGAGAGAATAAACCAAGTAGTGAATACAATCAATGTTTTGGACGATCGCTACTTTGTAACTGACGACCAATCAGATCAAGCCTGTTTCTATTTACCACAACCCAGTAACAGTACGCCGATCTTCAGAGGCCAGTGCGACGAGAGTTTACCTGTCGTTACAAATTTCAATGCTACCGCAGTAAGTTTTGTTCAGATTAGAATTTTATTAACATTGCACCTAATAATCTTCAGATGTATCTTGTTACTTTTCGTGAGTGTTATTCATAATTAATGTATAGAAACCGGCTATACTCACGTCTTATTTTATCGGATGAGCCCGACTAGTTTCAAGCCCATACAGGGTTCTAATTCGTGAGCTCTTTATACGGCGTTATCGCGGTGGGAAGTTCGTGTAGCAGCTTTCAGGGTGCGACTCGAGAGCGTCTGGAGCGGGGGAGGGATGGTAGCGGCGTTGGCCGCGCGTCATCTATGCACTCCACTACCGGGAGGTAAAGGACTAAGTATAGCCGGTTTTTATACATTATTTATATTTTAAAAAATACAATAAGTTGTAAGTCGTCAAAGCAGTACACACACACTCGCATTTTGTTGATATTTTTAACTTTTCCTTTATTTGCAGTATTTAGGCCAGTGGTATGATATAGCCTCCTACTTCAACTCGTTCCAACAAGGTTCTTGCACTACTGCTTACTATAGTGATGGCGATGGAGTGGTTGATGTTTTCAACACCCAAGTCGTCAATCAAAGACTCGATACAATAACAGGAGTTGCGAGATTAGCGACAACAGATGGCAGTGCTAAGCTCACTGTTAGTTTCCCTGTCGCCGGCACCAATGGTGGGTTACACAATAATAAATTACAATTTATTATCTATAACCAAAAGTTAAGCACACTGAATCAAAACAGTACTAGAATTGTAGGCTCAAATCCCTTCATTATCTAATAACAAAAGTTGTAGTCACTAAGGTTCCTTAATCTTACGCAGAAATAATTAATATTCATTAAATTTTGGACATAAAATTACTAATCACGAATTAAACTTTCAAGAACAAAATATTAATGCAGTTACAAACACAACTAAAAGATGGCATAAAAATGTCTAAAGCAATTTTATTTTACAGCTCCTGTATAGCAAATAATTTAAATAATAATGAATATACTAAAATAAGCTCTAAAATCCGATTCAGAACTTCAAAGACTTCGAATACTTTTAACTGTTTTTATTGCAAAATAAAGGTCAGGCCTTTACCGCATTATTCGCCATATTCCTTCTATATGTTTTTTTTTCCAGATACTACTAATTCACCTTATTGGGTACTTGCTACAGACTACGAAACATATTCTCTTGTATATACCTGCGTTAATATTGATGCAGAGCGACGACAAGGTAAAATATCGGATTTATTATTCAACTTCTTGCTTATCAAATTACTTACTTTTAGTAGTTTTAGTATTTAGTACTTTCTTACATTACGATGAATGTATGTTTATTTTAAACAAATTTTTGATATTTTTTCTTCTGCTATACCATTATGTTATTATAGTATGTAATATAATATGCATTGCTATCAAAGTATGATTTAGCTAATGCAAAAGTTTTCCTATGTTTACATTAGTATTTTAAACTAATAATTTGACGAAATATAAAATCTATAACAGACCTAGTCTCAGAAATTGCTCAGAATTTCCACATTTTAATATATCGTCATTTATTATTTTCACAGTTTGGTCTTGGAAACTGAGTAGAACTAAACAACTAACAAATGCTGCCACGACAGCCATCAACAGAGTAATTGCGTCTGTACCAGTACTTGACGATAGGTTCTATGTCAGAAGGGATCAAAGCGACCAAGGATGTTTCTTCTATCCAGAACCTCAACCGGGTGTACCTGTCGTATTCCCCGGACAGTGCGATCAAACGATACAAGCAGTTCCCAACTTTAATATGACCGCTGTAAGTCAGAACCTAATTCATAATTGACTGATACTAAATTATGTTACTCTGGTTTCCGTCAATGGTTCATTAAGTAACATTTCTAGAAACTATTACGTAATGGTTGGATCAAGGTTCAAGAAAGTGCTTTCATGAGTAATAAGTAGAGATCACGTGTATTGAGGCGATCTCTCACTCTGGAATTCTATTGATAGTATTGGCCTTGTCTGTACTTAAGATAGTCAACATTTTTTTTATATAAATCTGTAATTTTTCTTAAATTGATTTTGTTGCCATAAAAAATAATTTTGAAGTATATTTTAATTTTTTTACAAATTATATGTTAAGATGGATTAAGATAAGACCGCTGGGGTGCCAAAGTGGTCGGCCTCCTCGTGGCGCACCCTGGGCAAGCTTAGTCTTGGCGAACGGACCACTGAGGGGTGGCCAATCCAGTTGTCCCTCTGATTAGCAGAGGGCAATCTGGACGGGCCGGGGACTTCGGGGGGGTTGGGGTGAAGTCCCTAATGAGCGACGGGTCCAGTTGGGCTTACTCTAAGTCTGGCTGGACATGGTAACGGCCACCGTCGGCGAAACCCGGAAGCCCAGCAATGGGAACGGGGACCTTCGGGTTGTGAGGAAGAAAACCTCTATAAAAAATTACCCGGTGGGGGCGGAAACGCCCACCAAGGCGTTGGGGCCCCTACTTGGGGCGCGATCTCTCCCTGTCGACCGTGACATAGCAAACACGGTGGGCAGGGAGCGATCGTGGGCAGCGATGGCCTCCTTTAGCTCTGCGGAGGGGGGCGGAGGGAGGCGGCGGAGCGGTTCCACGAACTGTTGTTCTGGATCCAATCTGCTGCTGGTGAGTCCAGGTGTTAGTGACTCGCCCAAGCCCATCGTCTGCCGCCCTAACTGGGGACCTTCGGGTGTTCCGAACGGGGTACATCGGACACCTGGCTTACAGGTCCCCGAGGCGGTCGGTGCATCTGGTGCTCCCGATGCACCGGTTAGCGGAGGGGGGTTTCTCTTTCGAGGGGCCCCTACCTGGAGGTGTTTATTCTCTGGGATCAGAGCTGTCGGCGGGATGGGGGCAAAATGTACAATGATACCCTGTCCTTGCCATTGGCAGCGTGGTGGAGCACACAGGTCGTTTTAGTCGGTGCGAGTCCGACATAATCGCCGCCTGTCCCCGTCGGGCGGCGGTACCCATAAGGGGTTTTTTCCTGTATAATAAAAAAAAAAAAAAAAGACCGCTAAGACTGTTAGTGATAAGACTGCTTTTGCACTTCTGTATGTGTCCCTGTTTCTTTTTATTTCTTGTATTTCCTATGTATTTGATGTGCAATAAAGAGTTTTATTATTTTTATAAGATAGTTTAATACAAACGTCAAATGAAACACAGAAAGGTATTTTAACAAAGAAGACCAATTATTAAAAGTGTAGTAACCAATGTTATTAAGTTATTTTGTCCCTGTCATAGGAGCATCGTTTAAATATTACACTTTCCGAATTCCAGTTCCAAGGTATTTGGCACGAAATAGAAGCTTACCCAAAAGAGCAACAGACGGGTCAATGTATTAGTCATGAATATACATTAGATACTGTAAATTCTTTGAACCTTGTATCATCTAATATTAACAATGAAACTCTGGGAGTTACTAATAGCAGAGTCACATTTACATCACTTCAAGATACGAGTGGAAGACTAACTATTACGCTTTCCGTTGGAGGATCAAGTAAGTATAATAGCGTGTCAAATAAGTACAACATTAAAATCAACTTCCAAATATTGAAGTTAACTTTGAAAGCAAGTGCTTATGAATCGATATCTCTACTGCTGGTTACGAAACTTGCCCGTATCGAGAAGAGTTAGCGAAATATTGAGCGATTGCTCTTTTCAAATTATTATTCTTTAACTAGATTCGTCATTGTTGTCTTGTAAATGGTCGAAATGTTATGAATTTTATTGAATCCTCAAGTATAGTAGTAGGCTTTCTGTTTTAATAATTAATAAATATATGTCATAATTTTGGATTTTCAATCTAAATACACATCATATGCTAATATCGACTGGCCCGTTGGCGTAATGGGTAGTGACCCTGCCTTCAGCTGCGCCATTCGCGGTTTCGATTCCCGCCGAGGGTCAACATATTCTATAAATGAATTTGTCGGTATTTAAGTTTGGGTGTATATTTTTATTTAAGTATGTATTTAAAAATATATAAGTATATATTGACCAGTTGTCTGTCTACCATAACACAAGTATTAAGTTATTACTTTGGGGACGGACGACCGTGTGTGTAAGTGTCCCATATATTTATATTTATTCATATTTATATAATATATTCAAATATGTTCCACACAAATTAGGAAAATCGAAATTTTATGTTAGATTTATTTAAAAAAACAATAAATTTTCTACCTAAGGTTACTTACATGTATATTTTATTTTTCGTTGCGAGAGACAACTTTATTGATTGTCTTTGGCTATATATGTTATTTAGACCAATGAAAACCGTTTTCCTTACCGATGATTTGTTAAATTATTTGTCAACTTCTTACAGCTATAACAATTCCATTCTGGGTTTTGAGCACAGATTATGAAGATTACGCTTTAGCATACAGCTGCATTGACATTAACGAAAACTCAAGAGCAGGTAATTAATGAGTACATTTTTTCCATGAAATAAAGTTAAGAAATACATTATTTAAAAAAGTTTGTCCAAGGTATTATTTAGTTGTACCTGCGACTTTAGTCACTAATATTTAAATACCCTCAATTATTTATTAAGTTTTTTTACTGTCCCCGAAGGAAAAGCGTTTTTTTTATCCTTTAAATTAGCCCGGTATAGTATAAGCAATTGTTTTACAAATTTCATCACTATTAGTCGATAATGGACCATTATTTGAGCAATATTGATTAAAATTATCACGATCTAAGCTTACATACCAAATAATGTAAAATCCACGTTTTTTAATATAAAAAACAATATATTACATGATTAAGGGAAATTTAACACTAATTTTGAAATCACAGGTGACCGTAGCTAATAATTATTGCATTCTATGAGTCAAGATGTCGAATAGTCTTTTCTTTGTACATATTATTAGAAATTTCGCTATCATTGTATCAAAACTAAACGCTTTTACAGTTTACAGCTGGAAATTAAGCAGAGAAAAAGAACTATCAGCAGCTGCAAATACATCGATAAACAATAAAATAACAGAGATTGATGTATTGGATAATATGTATTATGAAAAAGTTGATCAGTCTGACGACGCTTGTTTCTACTTACCTATTCTATATCCCGGTCAACCTGCTATATTTTCCGGACAGTGCGACACAAATATTCCAGTTGTACAAAATTTTAGGGCTATACAGGTAAGTTTCATTAATATATGTTTACTTTTCGATCCCTCTCTCTCACTGTTTAACCAACCGTCTACTTATGTCATAGGTTTCTTCAAGGGATTTCTGAGGTCCTAGATCCCAAGATCCAAGATCTTGCACCGTCTATCTTCCTTACATCTCTTTTACCTAGGGCTCGATCTACGCTTGATTTTTCGGAGCAGGGTCACCACTCTAACACCTTAAAACCATACCATCTATGGGGTTCTTGAATTATATGCCGCTTCAGCTTACCTTCCATAATGTAAATTGCGGCTTTTGTTATAGTGAAACTAAAAAAAATTAATATAAGTACAAGTAATATAAGTTTTGAAGTTATTTATTATCTAACGTTTACCCAAACGTTATTGTTGTTTAACGATTACCCGATTCCTTGTTGTTCCTTCTTTAAATGTATCGATGTCACAGAGCTCTAATTGACGCCCTCTATTGAGACCTGATAAGATGTCGAGGTGATCGTGCCAAAAATTTCGAAATAATGTAGATACTGTTATATCAATATTAATAAGTACTTAATTTAACTTCAATGAAATTCTAGCAATGTAGTTATATTAAAAACTAATAATTTCCACTTATTTTACAGTACCTTGGTCGCTGGCGTTTGATTGAAACATATCCATCTGATTTCCAAAGTTTGCAAGGCGGTTGCCAAGAGGCTACATACGCGCTAGGTTCCAACAATATCATCGATGTTTACAATACACAAGTTTTAAACCAGAATCTTGATACTATAAATGGTACTGCAGTTTTGGCAAATGCTACAGCCGGCGATGGGAAACTTCTTGTTACTTTCCCGGGTGGTAAGTATTATAGTTTATTGTATCAATTTACTATTTAATCTAATTTAAGTTTTTTGCCACTAAATCGTTATTGCAAATCAAATAAGCTTTCAGTTTTATCTAGTGCATAACTGATTGCCGGTTGATCTGCTGCTGATCGACTGATTCCAAGTTATTAAATAGACTACTTTGCGAAGATTCATAACACAAAAGTAACCCGCTAGACTCTCCAGATAAATCGCGAATAGTAGTAAATTGAATAAATAAAAGAAGTTAAGAACCTTTTCGTATATTTAGCAAATTCAAATGTTTGATAATGACTGTATGTATGGTGTATTTTTAGTAGATTATAAACAGAAAAAATCCCCTAATTTTTATATATTTTCGTTTATAGCTCCTGAACCTTCTGAATATTGGGTTTTGGACACGGATTACAACACCTACGCCTTAGTGTACAGCTGTCGTAACATTAACAGTCAACAGCGCAGAGGTACTTATCATGAATTAACGATTATTGAATCTAATTAATCTTCTGATTTCTCTTACAATTGAATGAAAGTATATTTAGACCAAAACTATTATAATCTTTTGTTTTCTAGTATGGAGTTGGAAGTTAAGTCGAACAACAGAATTGACACCTGAAGCAACAATCCAAATTGACAGAGTCGTTAATAGTATCAATGTCCTCAATGATCGGTTCTATCTTAAAATTAATCACACCGATGACGCTTGTTTCTATTACCCTGCTCCTGACGGAAATCCAGTGCAATTTAGGGGCCAGTGCGATGAAAATTTACCAGTGGCAAGCAACTTTAGTGCTGAACAAGTAAATAACATTTTCCTACAAGACAAAATATGTGAAACACTTTAGCTTAACTGAGTGGTATTAAGTTTTACACACCTCAAAATTTCTTGGTTTTGATGATAGTGTTTTCAAAGTCATGCACAAAAATTCCGTTTCACGTATTCACAATTTTGATTCTTTTTTATTTTATTGTTTGCGAATATAATATCAGATTTGAGTTCTTACTCATTTTGTGCTCTGCTTTGAGAAATCAGGAATAAGAATTTTCAGCAATTTAACTATATTGTATATAAAGTTTTAATCCCTGTTTTTAATTTGCAGTACACAGGCTTATGGCACAACATTGCATCCTATCCAACGCAATTCGCACAAGGCACTTGTGGCAACGCACGCTACACGTTACGAGATGATTTTGTCGAAGTTTTCAATACTCAAGTAATTGATCGAGCCCTTGACACAATAAATGGTACAGCTGTATTGGCGACTACTGATGGATCCGCCAAGCTTACTGTTAGTTTTACCATAGGAGGAGTAACATGTAAGGAACAATTTCCAGTCATTTAGACATTATTTAGTTGAGTTCGTTTATGTTTGGATGTTTGTTATTCGATCACGAAAGCTGAATTAAGATAAAATTTGGATCACAAAAGTTTTTAACCTGAATTGAGACGTTTATTATGTGGTTATACCATATAGTATATCTTACACGCTGAGGTCCACTCACTAAACTAAATTAAATATTACCTTTTTCAGCCCGAGCTCCATATTGGGTCCTGGCTACGGATTACTCATCATACTCACTTGTGTATTCTTGTGTAAACCTTAGCTCAGAACGAAGGCGAGGTAAGTAAGTTAAACTTTTTAGCATCTCAAACTGATTGATTAAAAAAATCTTAAGATTTTAGAGTTTCTGCAGAAGTAGGAAAACTTATCTTAAAAGTGTCAACCACTTTTTAAAATATGTTGATATTAAAAATTGATAATTGCAATTTATCACTCGCTTTTCGGTGAAGGAAAACATCGTGAGGAAACCTGCATATCTCTAGAGAATTCTTGAGATATGTGTAACCTACCAATCCGCATTGGAGCAGCGTGGTAGGTCTTAGCTCCAATCCTTCTCTCCCAAAACGGAGAGAAGAGGCCTATTCTCATTAAAAATCATATACGAGTAAATCAAAATCTTGAATTTCTAACATTCATTTGTGATAGATAAAATGTTAAATTTTGAAAATGTATTACGTGCAACTTATCTTTTACAGTTACATCTTGGAAACTAAGCAGAACAAAACAACTGACGGTGGAAGCTGCAACAGCTATTGACAGAGTTATAAATACGGTTCAAGTTCTCGATGACCAATACTATAGTCTGACTAATCAAACTGATAGTGGCTGTTTCTATTTCCCTGAACCTCAACCAGGAGTTCCCGTTGTGTTCCCCGGACGGTGTGATAACACCATCCAAGCAGTTGCAAACTTCAATATGACAGCGGTATTTTTTCATGCATTTACATTTTAACGAATGAAAAGAAAACTATAAGATATTAATAGATGTTGTGCTAAAATAGAAAGCCAAAAAAACTTTTAAAAAATATTGATGAATATTTTTGCATCAATTTTCAGTTCCAAGGCATTTGGCACGAAATAGAAGCTTACCCGAAAGAACAACAAACCGGTCAGTGTATCAACCACGAATATACTCTAGGACCCGGCAACACGTTAAACCTGGTATCTTCTAATATTTTTGAGCAAATTCGAAACATCACCAATAGTCGAGTAACGTTTGCGTCAACTCAAGATACGAGTGGGCGATTGACAATCACTCTAACATCTGGTGGATCTAGTAAGTGAAATCGATATGCATTATTTCACTGTTCATTTCATTCTTGCAGTTATCTTGGAATTGTCAATATGGCGTTAACATCGTCTAAGACTCAAATTGTGAAAATGAAAGCGTAGAAACTTATTACTTTCTGAGGAAATTTTTAAGAATGCTTATGATGCCTTACCACGGCTTGGGGCGATGTTTAGTATGGTGATATTAGTATTGCTGGTATAACACCATTGATGCATAATTCTGAAATATTCGTAATTACTTTCAAAAGTATTCATAATTAAATTCATTATATTTCTTTGCAGCTATCACTATTCCATTCTGGATCCTCAGCACAGATTATGAAGATTATGCGTTAGCTTACAGTTGTGTAAATCTTGAGCAAGATTCTAGAGCAGGTATGCTGGTTGCATAATAATGTTGCTGATCTTTCTAGTAATTTCTAATAAGTACCCTATAACGTACCTCTGTGGTTTTTAGTTTGGTCCCAATCAAATAATTATACATAAGGAAAAAATTTATTTATTTATTTATTTATTATGTCAAGCCAATAGTATTTTACACATACTTATTAATACACATTTTCATACGGTAAGTTCTAGGTAAAACACTTTTTAAGGCGAGTACAGCGTTATTGTAGGTACAAAAGTTATTTATATAACTAAAACTCAGATTAAGTTATACGTTAAGGAAAATTTTGATAAAAACTATTACTAAAACTTTACAACTTAAAGCAGGCAAGCAAATTTTTATATTTCAATAGTGGGTCGTAGAAAATGAGCAAAAAGGATTGTTTCAATATCACTATGATGTATATTGTCATCCATTACCAGCTACGTTTTATCTAGAATTAATAATGGAACTATAGAAAGGATATTTGATTCACAAACTTAAATTTTTAATTAATTTTGGCTCTTCGAGGTACACAAGAAAATCTGTAATAATCCATTTACAGTTTACAGTTGGAAGTTGAGCAGATCGCAGCAACTTTCATCAGCTGCAACTGTTTCTATCAATAACAGGATAGAAGATATTGATGTTTTGAATAACCAGTACTACGAGAAGGTAGACCAGTCTGCGGCTGCTTGTTTCTTCTTACCAGATTTAGCACCGGGAGAACCAGTAATATTTGATGGACAATGTGACCCTAACTTGCCAGTTCTTTGGAATTTCAACGCATTATCGGTAAGTTATAAGATTCTCCTCTTTCCCACAAAGAATCAGCCTAACGATTCAACGCGGTAACGATGTCGCCATTCTCAGGTCCATTCCACGTGGGCATGATTTATATGTATAGTACTAGCATCTGAGTAATTTAGGATACATATAACTTGTATGTTTTAGTTTTTAATAAATAAATATATCATTTAATGTTATCGATTAGATATCAAGAGGTTGTTATATTATTTTTAAACAACAATATAAAAATAACATAAAATATTTTATATTTAAAAACACTTATTTCGTAAATAAGTGATTTTAAATATATAGCAATAATAAGTATTGCTTCATGATTAATAATTAGAGATGATTTCCTAATAAAACCAAATTTAAAAAATATTTTTATCAATGATCACGGATCTAGAATTAATTATAAATCATTTATTTAAATTATTTTAAGCAAACAATTTTCTAGGCCTTTTGTACATTTATATTTTTTAAAAAGAGGGCAGTCTACGGTAAAATCTACTTTAGGATAATGATTGTACAACGTTATATGAGCTAAGAGGTTTTTTAGGTATCAATTCTACTATAGACCAACTGTTTAACTCAGTCCTTGCGTGCGGGGTACAAAGGACGCGGAGGTATCACGAAAGCGGGGACTGTTGTACGTTGTGGACACCCTTACCCTGCACGCGAGGACTAAGTTAAACGGTCGGCATATACCCTTCCCAATGAGATCTTGTATCTTAACAAAAGTCACCCGAGTGCAAATTAATTTTACCATCATAGACAATTCTTTATAATTTCATATTTCTCTTCTTACAGTACCTCGGACGTTGGCGCGTCATAGAGACATACCCATCAGATTTCCAAAGTTTGCAAGGTGGTTGCCAAGAGGCCACTTACTCTTTGACTACTGGAAACACAATCGACGTGCTTAACACTGAAGTTGTAAATGAAACTTTGAGTTCAATCAACGGTACAGCAGTCTTGGCATCGAATATAAGCAATGGAAAGCTTCTAGTGACCTTCCCTGGAAGTAAGATTGCTTTTAAAGTGGGTATATATGTGTATATGTTTGTATGCGTGTGCTTTTATTTCTATCATACACATTCTACCACTAAAATATATGTGATCATGTATTTTTGTCTATCTCCTTTGTGTGCATGTTCGTGTAAAACGTTGTTGTTTCCTTCTTTAAATTTGATAATTGATTTTCTTTTAATGCAAAATTACTTTATTTTTTTGAACATTTGGTATACTATTTTGAATAATATACTATTTAATTCCAATATTGATAAATAATTTACCAAATTCCTTAAAATCAACAATAACAAAACAAAATATAAATTCAAAGAACACTTACTAAAAATCTGAACATAAATGAAAAACTAAAATCAATTATTAAATACATCTCAGAATCAACCTGTATCACAAAAGTTTTTGTGGCAATTGCAATAAAGCTTAGCGTAGTGTTCACAAAACTCGTGAGTGAGTGAGGTAATGAGAGTTATGACTTGGAAGAGCACTAACTTTTTTAATAGTTCGTAGTATGATGTCATCAAAATAATAATTACAATGTATCTACCTCATAAAGCCTAATTTTGATTTCGGTCACTTTAATACCAAGCGTGCGATATATTCTACAGTGTTTTTAAAAACTTAATTATAAACTTATTTGTTTTAGGTCCAGACCCAGCCGATTATTGGATTTTAGGGACAGATTACCAATCCTACGCTCTTGTGTACAGCTGTCGCAACATTAACAACCAGCAACGCAGAGGTAATAAGCTAATATATCTCAATTTCTGTAATCCGTGGTAGCTGACTATGGGCCTCATAAGAGGGCTCAGAGTTCCTAGCGGGCGATGGAGCTCGGAGTTTCTCTACGTGATCAAATCAGAAATGAGGAGATCCGTAGCAGAGCCAGAATCACCGACAAAGCTCAGCGTGACATGAACGTTCATGTGACTCAAACAGTATTTTGAATTTGAAATTGAATTAAAATTTCAGTTTGGAGCTGGAAACTCAGCCGTACACGAGAGCTGACACCGACAGCTATATCTAGAATCAACGAAATAGTCAACAGTGTCGACGTGTTGAACGACCGCTACTATTTAAGTGTTGAACAATCTGACGACGCTTGCTTCTATTATCCAACTCCTGATGGCAATCCAGTGGTATTCAGGGGCCAGTGTGATGAAAGTATACCAGTGGTCACTAATTTCAATGTCACAGAGGTAATAATTTGTTCAATGCTACATGCAATCTGCAATGGCTCACGATCAGACAAAGAAGAACTCTCCACATTCTTTCCTTACTCTACAACGTTCTTTTTTATCATCTCCCATCCTCGTACCTTAAAGATAGTAATTTATAGAATTAGGCGATACTTTGGGGAGATCCATAATACAAAGGTAATAATAAAATTATTTTGCTATAATCCACGATGAAGTAAAATAGAAAATATATATGATGCTAAATGTAGAGTAGACAATCGTTTATCATACCTGATACATGCAGGATTCGTAAAAACACATGCACAAACCTCCACCACCGCTACCACAATACACAAGCAAGTTTTTTTATACTTATGTACAATAAATAAATTAAACAAACAAACAAACATGATTTCTTCTGACCAAAATGGTCAGAAGCTCATAATGCCGTGATGTTCATGATTAGCTGGACGTTGGGATCCTAAACTGTTAGAATTGCGATCCGGCAACAGAAAACGCAGTGTTGTAAATCATAAGAAAACAGAATACCTTAAAATAGTAGCATAAGAAATTAAAGTTCCTTCTTGAAGTGAATCTATTTAGAAGAGACCTAAGTCAAGCAATGTACGTCAACCATTAGAGAGAGAAGAAAGAGAATCCTCTCTTTATATGTACCTGCTATGCTATCCTGATGTGTATATGTTATTATGTGTGTATATGAGGCCACATAATTTACAACTTAGGATAGACTACGTCGCTTTTGTTCGTATGCGTATGTTGTCATTTCTGATCTATTAGCAGATTAATAACTATAAGTAATTGTTTTGTGTTAGCCGTTAAGTGACTGACTGATTACCTTTATGACAAACTAAACTGACACATTTCATCCATATCACAATATTTATTCATCTACAAGGCGTTGGCCATTTGTTTTTATTTTAAACAATCATTGCTTTGCAGTACATGAACACATGGTATGACATCGAAAGTTACCCAGTTCAATTCCAAGATGGAACGTGCCCAACAGCTACATACACTTTGAATGACACCAATGTGGACGTTTACAATACTCAAGTGGTTGCCCAACAGCTTGATACTATACAAGGGTCTGCTGAATTAGCGACAACGGACGGATCCGCTAAATTGACTGTGTCATTCCCGATCGCGGGCTCTAATCGTAAGTCCTACCTGACTTATATTATTTTATATTATAATATTTAATTTGTAGATTTAATCATAAGAAATTTATAGACATCAAACAAACAATAACCTCTAAAAGAACTAAACTACGTCACTAAAGAATCACCGAAGGGGTAAAATGGAGTGCAAAGCGCAAAATCTATTCTAGTATTAGGAAATTACTTCGTTAAGATGTCTCATCTTAATGACCAAATGTCACGCACAAAAGACAAATTCCATTTAATATTCATCTGTTTTATTCTAAAAACAAAAGGAGCTTAAAGAAAAAAAGGGCAAATGGCAGAAGATCTGCTTCTCTTCTGGCGTCTAATTCTTTATTTTAAGCACATTAATTATGCTTATGAATGTAGTTGTATGAATAATACGTAATTTTTAATTTTTTTAATTTAATTTCAGTTACAACCACGACGCCATATTGGGTATTAGCTACTGATTACGCAAATTACGCTCTTGTCTACACTTGCACCAATATTGATTCAGAAAACCAAAGAGGTAAAAGAAAGTTCACTTTTTAAGAAAGCATATTCATACATCATACAAATTTTTTTATAAACATATTAGTATTATAAACACAAAAAACTAGAAGAGGCTACGATAGTCACAGACTTTACACAAAAACCCTAAACTTAATTTTAATATTCTAGTTGCTAGCTGGAAACTAAGTAGGACAAATTCACTTACCAGAGAATCAGAAATAGCGATCAATGAAGTCATCAGAAACACACGAGTTCTACGACAAGACTACTACTTAAGAAGAGGGCACACAGAAGAGGATTGCTTCTATTATCCAGATAACGAAGGTGGTCCGGTAATACAGAGAGGACAGTGCGAGATCAGTGGAGTAAATATTGTCGAGCAGTTCAACATTAGCTCGGTAAGTTCATCGATAATGCATTACAAAAGCAAACTAACACAAATAGGCATTAAAGTTGGAAATATGTTCCTAGCGAAACTATTTGGACTATTAAACTGAACAAGAATCGAAAGAAAAATTATTAATTAGGTTGAAGTTCATTTGCAAGTGCGCTGCGTTAAAATGATTCTACCACCTTTGGGAAATCCATTAAAAAACTTGATATTGGTGCTGAGACTTGAGATAAAAATTATTAAATGCGGGTAGATTCTATTATAAATAAATAAGCTAAATAGCTGAACTTATTCGAAAGTCCTATAATCAATCGTTTCATTAATCAATTCATATCAACTCCTCCGATCTACAAAAACCAAAATAGTTTATATAATTGAGGAAAATGTTGAAATAAATATCATCTAACTCTCTGTACAAGTAGCAAAGAATTCAGCCAAATTGTTAAACTCCCCTCCTGATGTATCTATTTTTTTATGAAATCCAATCTCTCCTTAGTTTTCAGGGCCTTGGTATGAAATGTCACGCTTCCCATCAGAACTTCAAGATGGCGAGTGTGTTTCTAACGAATTTGTCGTCAACGGCCAAAATATACAAATGAGTCAGAACATTGTCACTAACGAAAGACGGATAACTTCAACTGGTCCAGTTGTGATGTCCCCTGACGGTAGAGGAATATTGGATGTTACGCTGAATGACACTATTGGGGGTAATCTATCTTTATCATTTGACATTTCAGGATTAGTAACTATAACAACAAGAACAGAAAATACTTACAAGAAAATCATACAATGTGTTATGAATAAAGGAACAGAAGTATCTAACAAACATATACACATAGAAAGAAATCTAACACGCGACCGAATATACAAACCCATCGGGTCAGTAATACAAGAGAGTTTGTGTGTCTTAATAAGACCTATTTCGATAATAGGCAAGAACTAGGTCTAGGCTTCTTGTAGTTGAATTGAATATGCGTTTCACACGCAATTGACTTGGTAGCCATCATTATTTGGAGAATCAATCTTATTCACTCTTGAGTCTCATTTTCACGATGATAATTAAAGTTGAAGAAATAAATAGCATCAATGTCTATTTCAGTTTTGTTAATGCATTAGGCCTATATCTAACAAGTGTGGATATCAATAAAAAATTATATAATATATAAGACTGCACCAACGATGTAAACCTTGTAACTTCACCATGAGCTCGACGTTAGAGCATCTAATACTTGTAACGAGAGAACGTTGAGAACGAGACCAAGATCAATATGAAGTCCACAGCCCTCCTCACAAAAAATCTCCTTTTAGGACTCAACACTTGCGAACCCAAATATTATGCCCTTCTCCGGTGCTATCACATTCAACTCCATATTGCTTTTGTGTACATCACGTTATTCTCTGACATTTAATAATGCATTATCCTCAGGAACCTTTCAAATGACATTCTACGTGCTGGATGTTGTATACGATGATTTCGCCTTGTTGTATGGCTGCAGAAACGTCGATAATACAACTAAACAAAGTAAGTATGAATAATGATCTTGTAGAATTATTTTTGATAAATCCTGTGTACGACGAACTGTAATAAAAACACTTCTATACTGATGATGATTACTTATCTTAAGAAACCAACGCTGCCATACATTATCGTACACTGTACTTCCTTTGTTTGTGAAAGGGTTATTTCTATTAACTAAGACGCCACTCATTGCATCTAAGTACCTACCCCACATGTTGTTTCTAAATTTCAAGACAGCAAAATTAATATAATTAATTTACGAATATTTCAGTCTTTAGCTGGAAACTCAGCAGATCCCAGACGGGTCTATCAGAAACGGCAATTACAAGGATCAGAGAAATCGTAAGAGAAACAGGCCCTCTGTTCGAGGGTTACTTTGAAAGTACAGACCAAACAATTAGCGGTTGTTTCCATTATCCAATATTCGATGAAATACCTCCAATTATTGAATTGATAGGATCTTGTGATACGAGCATCCGTGGTAAAGCTAACTTCAACATACAATCTGTAAGTGTTTATATTATCAGATGATTTAATGTGATATTTAACATCAAATTAATTAACAGATACAAGCCTCTTACTTCGTTTCGATAAAAGATATAAAAGCGAAGAGCCTTGATCAATATCTGAAAAACCTTTCGCTTAATTGTTGGTTCAATAGTAGAATACGAAAGGCAGTATTACTCAACACGACACATACAGTACGAAGATTACGAAGACCTACCTATTGGGTACTTAATTTGACCCTTTGATTCTCCAAATTTCTTCAATGCAGATTGAAACGTTACTCTTTTCTCACGAATCCTCAAATTAAATGCTTGAAAAAATTATAAATATCATCACAAGCTTTATGAATAACCATATTCCGTATACTTAATGTAAGCCTTTCTGTAAACAAGGTTAAAACGTCCGCGATGGGGCTTGTATTCACCAGCCGGGGCTGTCTTTTGTTGCTCGATTCCATCGGGCGGGCTGAGCTCCTAGTGGTTCTTGAACCACACCGTATTATAGCAATTGACACGTTTACAATAGTTTTTTTTTTATTTATATATACCTTATTATACACCACAGATAAAAAATACAGAAAAGAGACAAAATAGCAATAAAAAAGAAAACAAAATGTAATGTATAAAAGCCGGTCTTATCGCTTAGTAGCGATTTCTTCCAGACGACCTTAGGGTTAAGGAGAGCTGAAAATTTTATGTGGGTGGTGCACTTTTATAAAATTAAATACATACACTGAATACAATAGGCTTGTATTCAGTGGTTCGACCGTAATGTTGCGCTATATTTCGCATCCTCTCCCACCTAATAGGACGATTCGGTGCGATATGGGTCATCCCGTCGCAAACGTATTAATATGGTTTTCAGAATGTTATTGTAGAAATGAATACCAAACTACCTACTTCTTTTTTACAGTATCTTGGCAAATGGTATGAAATAGCCAGTTACCCTCAGCCATTCCAATCTGGCAAATGCGCTCGTGCGCAATACAATGCAAACGCGAACGGCGTAGATGTCATTAACAGTCAAGTTATCAATAGCACCCTTGATGTTCAAATGGCCTCAGCCGTTGCTGCTTCAAATGATGGTCGTGGTGAATTTGACGTCACATTTATTTTGAGTAACGGAGGTTAGTAACATTGATTTAAGCACATTAGAAATAATCATAGATTTTTAATCAATACATACTTGCTTTAGCATCAGATCATAAATAATAAAGCATATATAATATATTGGTAAGTCAATGGCAACCATCTTAATAACACCCTTAGCTTGCGGTTGTCGAATCAACTTAGTCTTAACTTAGTATTTACGACACCTCGGTAAGAGAAAGGGTCGTCTATTCTACTTAATCGGATACCACACGGTGGGGCAAATTACCTTAGCTGCCTTTTACGACACCTCGGTAAGAAATGAGGGTGGTATATTCTACTCCGCTGCATACCCCACGGCTTGGTTCAAGAATATCATATTTTATTTAAAATAAAAGATTTTTCATCATATTCTTTAACCGGCTGCCCACTGATAGACATAGATCTGTTCAAGTTTTTGTAGATTCCCTACACGGTCCTGTAGCACTTGGGAATTAAAGAAGGAAATTCTGAATCTACTGTTAATTTTGATTACACTTGATTGTTACAGTGGTCAACGTTGCAAATTACTACGTATTAGAAACAGATTACACTGGTTTCGCATTAGTGTACAGCTGCAGAAACCTAGCTAACGGATATAGACAAGGTAAGCTTAATAATTTTAAAACACAATAAAAGTCCTATACGTTATTATTTAAAAAGACTATAAAAATTTATCCGCAACAAAAGATACTACCGCTATATTGAAACAATTTTCTTCGATTCTCTTTCCTATCTCCCTCCTAAATGCTGTACAAAAAATAATAAACTGTGGCATAATAATCTACAGTTAAAAATAAAGATTAAAAAAAAATTGAAGATGGCACTTAAATTGCTGACTTTAAAATAACACATGCGTCATTGTGTTCAGTTTCTAACCAAGGCGAGCGTTAATTTCACCTGTTTATTTATTTATTTCTACTATTATCTTAACTCAAATAGCGTCAATTGGATACGAACATTGAAAGTGTTAAATTATATTGACCACCAAAATAAATAAATTAAAATTTGTATTCCCCATTCATACTTTCAAACCAAGTATTTTTAGGTTTACATAGAAGTTTCTCTATTTTTTCTATTTATCGGGCTAAGGCTTGAGGCCTATCCACTAGGCTGACCTTTTATTGCAAATAATAAAACAATTCATTTTCATCGACCTAGACATAGCTGTTTAGCAATATAAAATGAAATCAAAATAAAAACCATTGACAATTTCAGTCACAAGTTGGAAATTAAGCCGCGATACAACATTACCTGTCCATGCAGACCCGATAATAGACAATATCATAAACAACACTCAGGGGCTCTTACATGAGTACTATCAACCAACCAATCAGAGTGAAGAAGCCTGCTTCTATATACCGGAAGTAAACAAAAACGAAGCGCCATTGTTTAGAGGACAATGTGGATCTATTAGTGGCATGGAAGAATTTGATGCTCAGAGAGTAAGATTTCGTTATTTTCTATCATTATTATTTTCCTTTTTTCTTAATATAAATTACCTTTTATGTATGTGAAGGTAGAATCTTGCAAGTTAAATATGACCCACTTACCGGTGTCCGATTGAGCTGAAATTTTACATTCTGATGACTGTTTTACGAGTGCCGATGACAATGCATGTTTGTGATAAGCATTACTTACTACTGCCAGAATTGGCTCCAGACAAAGGAACTCCTCAAGGGTTAACATTAAGGACATGAAATGTTAAAAGCCTCTTATCTCGACTTGTTTAAAACCTTTTATTTAACCTGTTGTATGTATGTGAATGTGGAATGAAATTTGACCCACTTCAAATTTTTCAAACTGGTCCAGTCCCAATAACAAAGCATGTTTATGATACGCGTTACCTATTGCTGCTGCCAGGATTGGCTGCAGACTACGGAACTCCTCAACGATTGGTACAACAGTAGAACAGTAGGGACATGACATTTTGTTAAAACCTTTTTTAACTTTACTTTTTACGCCGCCTCGTTAATCTATTGTACTCAGACGGATACCACACGACACATTGCTATAACTCACATATTATAGTAAAGTAAATAAGGATATATAATGTAAGGCAGCTTTCTGATCTGTAGTTAGTCATTTCATTTGGTCGTCACCAACTATAAAAGAACCATTCAGTTGTAATAAATCAACTTCCTCGGTTGCCTTTTTTTCTTTTATTCTCTATTATACAACTTTCCTTCATTATTATGTTGTATATTCAAACATTTCTACCCGTAACTGTCTCCGTGGTTTTTACTGTCTTTAGATTAAGTTTTAGATTTAAATAACAATGGTTGCTATTAAAAACCAACGTAAAGATATTCCTCAATTTAAGCTGTATGGTGTTCCAATTCGTAACGTCACATTTCTGTATATTTTTCTTATTTTTACTGTTATCTACTTTAAGTAAGTAGCCTGTTACTATCCCACTGCTGAGATTAGGCCTCTTCTCTCCGTTTTTGGAGGGAAGGTTTGGAGCTAAGACCTACCACGCTGCTCCAATGCGGATTGATAGGTTACACATATCTCCAGAATTCTCTAGAGATATGCAGGTTTTCACGATGTTTTCCCTCACCGAAAAGCGTGTGATAAATTGCAATTATCAATTAGACACATAAGTTTTAACAGAAAAACTCCTTGACGTCCTCAAAAGAGTCGCACGGTGTTACCGCTGGGCTACCACAGCTTATCTACTTTTCTGTGACGTTATTCATAAAAGGTTTTGATTTGGTTTAGTTAAAATTTTATTAACTTTTTTTACCAGTATCTCGGCTGGTGGCATGAAATCGAAAGCTATCCAACTGACAATGATAGGGGAGCTTGTGTCAGTTCTGAGTTCAGACAAATCGGCAACGAATACCACGTAACTGATACCAATATTTTTAACGGTATCGCTCAAGTTAATACCAGCGTAGTCACTGTGACTAATAATGGAAGACTTAGAAAAACTTACAGCAATGGACAAGTCATTGGTAAGTATTTTTAATTTATAAAGAAAAAAATAAGCACTAAGGTCTAGTCAATGAATCTGCACTAATATATGAAGCTGAAGACGTTGTTTGATTGGTTGAACGCGCTAATATAGATATAATAGAAACTATAATATTAGAGATAGAGATTATAAATAATATAGATATAATAGAAACTACTGGACCGATATGACTGTAAGATAATCCATTTATAGAAAGGATATCGACTATATAACATCGCGCTAATATGAATAGAAGAGGAGCAGTTATAAAAATATTGCGAAAACAGCAAAATTTAAAGATTTCCTTGCGTGCGGTAATGATATCGAGGGGTAACGGGCTATTTGGTTTAAGCGACATTTTTGCAACTTTACAGGAGAGCCTTTTAAAGTTTGAAATTTCGAAATAAAATTCATAACAAAAAAACTTCTGCAGTTATTTAAACGGGGTAAACTGCATTGAAATTTAATTAAAAATATCTAGTTGTTGATGCTAATACCAAATAAAGCGGACCTTTATTTACAAAGATAAATGTCGCTTAATACAACGTGCCCTTTATTAGAGACAGGAAAAACGATTTAAGTGACTTCATAACTACAACTGGCTACAGGGGAAAAAATAAGCGACAACGCATTCTATTTACGGAGTAAGCCAAAAGGTATGAAGTAACGAAACCCAAAATTAGTAGAAATAAGCTATTTATCTTAACTAATAATTTAGATTAAAATGACTGTCAGGCTAATTTACTTAAGTGACATATAACATTGAAATTGTAACGTTTAATGTTTATGGTTTATTTACATCTAATACTATCAATGGCTGATAAAACAACCAGGATATATTGCAATCACCGAAAATTTCAGGTGCTTACATTGAATAAATAAACACAACATAATAATCAATCAAAGTATTTATTTAGAGTAATTATTATTATAACAGTCTCACTAGGAACATCAATTATATTAATTTACTTTTCAGTCTTAATTTGCAAAATTAGGTACATTAGTATTTTGTATGATAATTTAGTAAAATCAGTCTCAATGTAGGAACATCAACTATAATTATCTATTAGCTATTCATTCAGGAGGTAAGGTAATTACTTGAGATCAGTTTTCATAAAACTTTCTAAAAGTATAATTTTGTTAATATTAATCAACAATTGTAAAATAAAAATATAAAATCAACAAAGAAAACTTAATTATAAAACACAGCTGATGCTGATAATAATCATAAGTAATTAAAAGTAACGTAGGTATTTAGTTATCATTTTCTTCGACTATGTCCTCTATATCAGTATCTAGTAAAACTTCTTTGGTATTACTTTGTTGGAGATTTAAATATTCTTTATGAAATATCTTGGGTCATATCTGTCTTCGGCACACTCTGGACTGTGACTGAGGCGCCCGCGCACGATAGTTCAGTTGAATGATTACGATTTTTAACACCCGGGCGTGGAAATGAATATGGTATCATATAACATGATTGAAATGTACCATATTAAAATTTTGTGATTGAAATACCGACTTGTATTTTTATGAATACTGGCAAAATGTTCCAATATACATCATTAATTTTATCGTCTGTATTAAATGACATGCATTTTAAAAAAAAGTAGGACTAAAATGGTTTAACGACTAAACAAAATATCTGAACAAAAACGAGTATTTGATTCAAGTAGCACCCGGCGTGGAAAATAGATGCAGCTAAAAGAGTTTAAGCGACGACCCATATCGTATTTGGGTGACGGACAAATGGTTTAAGCGACATCACACCGTGTGATTAGGGAAGTCAAAATGATTTAAGTTTCTTCTTAATAAAATTTAGAAACAGGAAAAACGCTTTAACTCTTATTCACTTATTTATGAGAGATAGGGTGACTGGTTTATGTCTCGGTTATTAATATGATGGTATGTAAGTACATAATTTAATAAAAAATGCAAAATCCACGTCGTTTAATACACTGCCACTTTTGAAACTACCCAAAAATAGCATTGTTTCAAGCGCCAAACAAGTGCTCTGATTTGAATGATTCCGGCATCATTCGACGGAGAAAAAATCGCTGATTCCGAATATGTATATAACTCAATATCGCCCAAGATGTCGCTTAAACCAAATAGCCCGTTACCCCTCGATATAGTAATGATATAGTCAAAAGTAATAATAAAATTATTTTGCTATAATCCGCGAAGAAGTAAAATAGAAAATCGAAAATAAAAAAAGTAAAATAGAAAAATATCACAATTGTGATAGTGAACGTATATAGTGCTTGTGTATTGTGGTGGCGGTGGTGGAGGTTTGAGCATGTGTTTTTACGAATCCTGCATGTATCAGGTATGATAACCTATAGTCCACTTCAATTAGCATTATATATATTTTCTATTTTACTTCTTCGCGGATTATAGCAAAATAATTTAATTATTACTTTTGTATTATGGATCTCCGCAAAGTAACGCCTAATTCTATAAATTATTCATGATAACTACTTTTATATTCAAAATTTCACTTCCGGATCTAATTGTGACACACTAATTTCCATGTGGGCGAAACTGCAGACACATCTAGTATTCAATAAATCTAAATGTAAAATAATTAATGTATACGATATTTTTTGCCACTATTGTGTACTAGATTTTACCCGCAACTGCAGCAGTCATCTCGCTTACTCCCCGGTTGAGGGGTTGATGGGGTACGGGCCTCAAGGCGTACCTCTTTGCCCGGGCATTTCCTCGCAGGCATTCTGCTTGGTCCATGTTCCGGCCGTAGGCCGAGGTCACCTAAGTGACCTAAGGGTTGTCGGTATTCGGGCCGTGAGCCCAGGTCACCTAGGTGACATAAAGAATGTCTGGTTCGGTGGGGAGGTCTGGAAATGTTAGCTCCCAAACCTCGTAGTCATCGTCAGGAATTACACAAGTCCAGTGGTGGTGTCGTAATCGGTGGTGTTGTCTCGTCCGGTTGTTTCGCCCTCTCACCCGTCGCGTCGTCCTCGTCGTCGCCGTCGTCATCCGCATATACTTACGCGCATACCCGCAACTTTGCGTGGAATGTTGTCGTATGATAGGTTGATAATAGATGGCGCTTTTCAATGTCATCCTATTCCTGTATTAACAGGAATTAACAGGATTTCTATAGCCTATATGTTATTACGGTGTATAAGGAATGATTGTGCCAAATTTCATCGATATTGGTTCAGCGGATTCGCCGTAAAAGAGTAACAAACATACATCCATACTCACAAACTTTCACATTTATAATACTAGCTTTTACAGTCATCCTATTCCTGTAGAATTAACAGGATTTCTATAGCCTATATGTTACCCCGGTGTTTAAGGGATAATTGTGCCAAATTGAATCGATATTGGTTCAGCGGATTCGCCGTAAAAGAGTAACAAACATACATCCATACCCACAAACTTTCACATTTATAATATTAGCTTTTACTGTCATCCTATTCCTGTAGAATTAACAGGATTTCTATAGCCTACATGATATCCCGGTGTATAGGGAATAATTGTGCCAAATTTCAATCAATACTCACAAACTCTCGCATTTATAATTTAAGTAGGTTTGTTAGTAATAAATTTGGAATTCTAACAAAGTTTTAACTTATTATTTCGTTTCAGATATCTGGGTACTTGCAACGGATTATCAAACATATTCTCTCCTTTACTCGTGCGAAAATGTTGATAGCCGAAACATGCGCAGTGAGTATTTAAGATTTAAATGCAATCTTATTTCTTAATTTCGTCTATACTATCAAGAGTTTTTAAATATAATCAAAATGTCATGGTTCATAATTATAAAAAATCTTAATATTAAAAGAATAGACACAAAGCTTTTTTAAGCACTTTACAATTGTCAAGAATCAATGAGTAATTTTTAGAATTTACTCCTAGAATGAATCTGCTGATGATGCTTCGGTTTCGGGGCGAAACGATCGTTGAGATTATCGTAGTGAATATGTGTAGTGTGTTCTTGGTGGCGGTGGAGATACGTGCGGTAACTAATCTTGATATAACGAGTAAAATAGACCACCCTCATTTCTTACCGAGGTGTTGTAAAAGACGACTAAAGTAAGTTCACCCGCCGAGTGTTATACGGCGCCTTAGAAAAGACCACCCTCATTTATTACCTAAGTGTCGTAAAAGGCGATTAAATTAGGTAACTGATCTTATGGTATCAGGTTTAGTAGAATAGGCCGCCCTCATTCTTACTGAGGTGTCGTAAAAGGCGACTAAGGTAAGTCGACCCGCCGTGTGGTATCCGGTTTAGTAAAATAGACCACTCTCCTTCTTACCGAGGTAAGATTGTCGTAAAATACGACTAAGGTAAGTTGACGTCAGGCAGGCGGCCGGTCGTAAAATACGTAGCCAAATCATGTGACAACATGTTTATGACCATTTTGTACCGACCCCACTTAGAGTGGGATATGGGTAGGAGGATATATAATAACATATATAGTATGGAATTCCGAAAAGTAACAACACCTATTTCTAGAAATTATTAAATATTTTCTTTCTTCAGTATGGAGTGCCAAACACAGCAAATCTCGTCAGCTAACACAAGCAGCACAAGATGTAATGGCGTCAGTAATCGAAACAACAAGGGCATTAGAAGCGCAGTTCTACCTACCTGTTGACCAAAGTGATGTGGCCTGTTTCCACTATCCAGAACAAACTGGAAATCAGATCATCATACCTGGACAATGCGACTTGAATATACCCGTTGAGCAAAGATTTGATGTAGCAGAGGTAATCATCATCAATCAATATTATCATCATCATCATCATCAATATATATAATAAAATCGTAAATGTGTTTTAATAGTTTTGCGATTTTGTCGTGGTCTCCTGGCGATGCTTCGTTACGGGGCGAAATAAATGTTGAGTATGTGGTGGTGAATGTGTGCAGTGTCCCATATATTTATTTATTATTTATTTAATTATACTAATATCGAGGAACGCAGTCCAAACACTAAGGCCGAAGGTTTTGACGTAGACGAATTACAATAAAGGATTATGACTATGAATTTTGGAAACTTTTCATAATAACGATTCCATTTGAATACGTATCGCAACAATAATATCAATTAAGAAGCCTAATTATAGGATAGCGCCTGTTATATTTATGTTTATTAATAATTTGAATGTACGTCTACAAACTATTGCTCTTGAAATTGATATAGGTGCTTTTTAGATTTACGTTATTTCGTTTTATAAGTATCAGCAGAGTAGAATCGAATGTAAAACTTACATTCTTCCTTAACGTTTTTAGTCTAGAAAATAAAGAGCATACGATAATCTTACCATCTAAACTCTTTAAAATTAAAGTCTTGAACTGAACGTTAATATTACTAATGTTGCCAATTTTTGGAATAACTAATAAAATAGTATTAATTAAAAAGAGTACTAAGTATGTAAATGGAGTAATAACTTAATATAATGTTATTAACTCCTACGAAATTTTTTATTTGACGCTATCATATTTTTTTGCTCCATAGTATGCCGGGACTTGGTACCAGATAGAGCGATACCCGCAAATCCATGAGAACGGCTCCTGCACAGCCGCGAGGTACTCCTTCAACGAGCAGACCAATGTTGTCACCGTCCTCAATTGGCAAGTCGTTAACGGAGTATTAGACACTGTTGAAGGGACAGCGACAGTCAATTCTACGGATGGCAGCGCTAAATTGATTGTCAATCTTCCTATACGATTTACAGACGGTAAAAAAATTATAGTACTTATTAATCTATTTTTAAATGAACTATCGGATATGCTATTTCTTAAATAGTTAGTTTCTTAAGTACAGTAATAATTGCGAAAAACAACGTCTTTTAATTTAGTTATGAGATTAATTTATAAATAATGCGTGAAAATGGTTGATGACTGAAAATGAATGAATGAATGGATTATTGTCTCTGAAATCTAACGAATAAAAATATAAAATATAGAAATAATATATGTAACCCGTATATTACAAAAAAGGAAAAAATTCAATCGATTCACAAAATCGTTTTATGTCAAGAACTTTTATTCTATTCAAAAAAAGAAATTTTGAGTTGATCTGTTAAAAATCATTGTCAAGGTGAATGTGGTTGTGTGATATTTAAGTAGTAATAAATATACATGGCACATAATGAGCCCGTACTATAATTACTATAATTTGCAGTTATAGTATTTAATGCAAATTAATGAAAAACTCCTCTAATAATTCAAAACTTTTAGATCCGCAGCCTGTTATGGTATCGACGGAGTTGTACATCCTTACTACAGATTATATAACGTACTCGCTAGCATACAGTTGTGTCAATGTTGGTCCATATAGGCGAGCTGGTAAGTATAAGTTGTTATGTAATAACTTTTAATATTAATAATTTAATTTATTACTAGGACTATAAAATTATTAAATTTAAGACTAAAGCTTAAAACATATTGCTATTGGACACGACATGTCAATATTCTAGTGAAGAGTATTTCTTTGTTGTGAATGGGACAATTAAAAGTTTTAAAATCAACTATTAGTGTATAGAGAGCAGTGTTTCCTCCAAATAGTCAGATATTTTGTAGAAAAAAGTAATAGATAGATGGATTATATTGGTAATCCGTGATAATTAAAAAAAGTTACTCTGGAATTTTGAAAGTAACGCCAAATATAAATTATTAGATTAGATTAGATTTTGTACCTTAGCATAAATAATTTTAAAAAGGATAATGCTGTCACCAACTTGCCTTGACTGTTCAATATTGACTGGTTTTAAATTAGGAACTAGAGAGCTGGGTCTCCCTAGTTACCCAAGGCCAACTAGGGTACGGGCCTCGACGCAAACTTCTTTGCTCGGCTGGTCCTCGCGGTTACTTAAAACCTGAACTGTATTAAGCCTTAACAGACCTAGGTCAGGCTCTGGGTGTAAATTGGACGTTGAATGTGGGACTGATGGCTCCCAGACCTCTAACGATTAGGATTTATACTATTGCATTAAGGTATCATTAATTAAAGACTAGATGATGACATCATGTTTCAACTTTGTTTCGACTTTACCGTTTTACTATGGCTTTTTAGTGACCGGTTGGCTATGGCTGAATAGTTTTATTAAAAATATTTTTCAAAAGTAATAATAAAATTATTTCTTCGCGGATTATAGCAAAAAAAAATTATTATTACTTTTTTATTATGGACCTCCGCAAAGTAACACCTATTTCTATAAATTAAAAATATTTTTTTTAATGACAGTTGGAGCATGGAAGTTAAGTCGCACACGTACAATGACTGAAGAGGGTAGATCTACCATCGATACCTATATATCCAATAGAGAAGAACTCCACCCACCATTTTTCACTCAGGTGGAACAACGCGACGACTGTGAAGAACCGAATTCATCGATTATAGTCAAAAGTAGTGGTATTATTATGTTAATTTGTAGTATTTTACTATATTTGTCGTAGTAATTTTTTAACTTTTTATTTGAAATAAAAAGTTAAATAAGTCGATTTGTTATTTATTTAGTAGACAACTTTAAATTATGTTTTCTTTGCACCACTGTAAAATAATTATATGTATATCTTAATTTATATGTATATCTTAATTTATATTAAAATAGAATTTAAATGAATAGTTTTAAGTAAAACATATATAAATTAATAATTATTGTATTTTTTATTACTGCATTCAAAAAGTGCATTAAAATACTTACTTTTACCTAAAAAGATTATTTGTAGATAAATTATTTATTTTATAGCATTAAAATAACTTACATGTATTTGTATTTCTATATTTTCTGTGATCACATATTTAAATAGATTAAGTTCAAAATAAATTCTTTCCAGTATTCTTAGTTTTATTTTTTATTTCAATAAAATGTGTTGGAGAAATCATTGAGTTATTCATAGTATTAAAAATAAAAATCTCTCAATCTCAAGTCACGTCTAAATACACGGCTAATTTTCGAAATTATATACGGCGATGTACATATACATTAGGTAAGCCGAGTGGTTTCTTTTTTGAGTAAAAACTGCAGAATTTTCTTTGAAACACTAAAATATAAGCTGACATTAAGCATAAACATAGGATAGAAAACTAAAAAATTGTGATCTTTCTTAGAAGTAGTTATATGTATTTTAGATGCTGTTCATATCATTATAATAGTAGATTAGAGGAGCCAGGCCTGTAAATGACAGTGTCACAATAAATAATGAGGAGGAAGATGAAACTCGTATACTTATCTTTGTCTAATCACAAATAAAAAGACACAAATAAATTCACTCTCATTTGCTTTCCCGTTATTGTAATAGAGCACATATTAGGCTGGCTTCCCTACTCTCGTATAATAACTCTATGCTTGAACCTCGATCAATAAGAACCGAATTGCCAGGTTTTGTCCGTGAACTACTAACAAAAATATTTTATTAACCCAAACAATAAACGTTTAATGGAATTGTGTTATTTTGTCGTTATCCCTTATACTTTGATAGAAATATCTTTTAAAATATAAATCATACACAAAATTATATTTGTTAGTTATGTTCTATTAATTTATAGTATTTCTTTAATTATCTTGACTTTACTTATTAACTATAAAAAAAATAACTTTTTTTTGTGTATAAACCGTACGGGGACTCCCGCACACATAAGTATAACTGGTACCCACATACACAACAGTGTAAGTGTATGTATAACTTCTTATATTTTTTATACAAAAATTGCAAAATATATTTATTTAATGCTCTAGAAAACATGCTTGTTACGTTTGTAGTTTTCAATATGTAATGACAAATAATATTTGCAATGTTAAATAGTAGATTTGATTTCATTAAATTGCAACATTCAAGTTTCAAGTAGCAGTCATTCGTAATTTCATTCATTCATCACTTCAGTCTTGATTCTATCAATTCATCTTCGTGATCCGTGGATTAGGAGTAAATGGATGTGAGATAATCACATTTTTCTATTTCGACTAAGAATATATTTAGTGAATAAACGTTTCAATCAAAGTACTGGTAGATATCAAAACCATGGCCGGGAGTGAAGAGATACCCGGTAAAACAACCCAAGAAGATATAGATGCAGCTGAGAAATTAAAAAATGAAGCAAATGAATATTTTAAAAGTGAGTTCTCTCTTAAATCGTTATGAAATTAAGACATTTAATATAATGGTTATGCTATATTGATTAGTTATCGAAAATATGTGTATAAAAATAAAACCTTTGTTTGCTTTAAATTAATATATAAAAATTGGACTATAACCTCTTTTTAGAACAAAACTACAATGGTGCAATTGATTTGTACTCTAAAGCTATTGAGAAGAATCCGAAAAATGCTGTATATTATGCAAATAGGAGTATAGCTAATTTAAGATTGGAGAACTTCGGGTATGCGCTGACCGATGCATCTGCGGCGATCGATATCGACAAAACCTATACAAAAGCATATTACAGGAGAGCGGCGTCGTATATGTCTTTAGGGAAATACAAGTTGGCGCTAAAGGATTTCGAATTTGTAAGTAAGACAATTATTATAACTAAAAAATTTAATTTCAAACTTGGTTTTATCTAAGTTTTGTAATTTAAGATACAAAAATAAAGAGAATTATTTTGCTATAATCCGCGATTAAAAAAGAAAATATACATATGTTATGCTAAATGTAGAGTACTATTCGTTCTCATATCTGATACATGCAGAATTTGTAAGAACTCATACACTATCTGACATCGATCACACAATACACAAGCACTGCACACATTCACTACCACAATCTCAACAATTGTTTCACCGTGTAACCGAAGCATCGTCAGGAGATAGACTCCACGAGTCTATCCACGAGTATATATATCATATATTTCCTTTTATCATGGATTATAGCAAAATAGTATTCTCATTACTTTTGTATTATGGACCTCTGCAAAGTAGCACCTAATTCTATATATAATTTAAGATAGATTTAACTTGTACATTTTTGGGTATATAAAAAAAAGTTTTATCTACTCTATTGAAATTTATGCGCAGCTGCCTTCACCTCTTAATGAAGATACAACAAAATGTAATTTTACTCACTAATAAAAAAGTAATTTGTAATTATTATATGTAAGCAAGTTGAAAAAGGTCTTATTCTACGAAGATATTTGGCGAAGGATATATCTTTATAGTGCAAAGCAAGTAGAGAATTTGTATATGTAATAATAGCAACCTTTTATCATGCCATTCCTGAGCTATGGTGTCTTCCTCATAAAATGATTGGAGCTTGTACATACCAGTCTTCTTTATGGGTGTACAGTTTTTTTCACAATGTATTCCTTTATCATGTTTTTATACAACTCTTGGGCCAATCCCTTTTGATTGTTCAACTAATATATGTATAGAATTACAAACAATTGTATATATTAAGAAGCTGTGATGGCCCACCATGTGAATCTCTAGAGACGATCACGGGTTCGAACCCGGGCAGACACCAATGAGTTTTTCTCTTAAAACTTATGTGTCTAATTGATAATTGCAATTTATCACACGCTTTTCGGTGGAGGAAAACATCGTAAGGAAACCTGCATATCTCTAGAGAATTCTGTGGAGGTATGTGTAACCTACCAATCCGCATTGGAGCAGCGTGGTAGGTTTTAGCTCCAATCCTTCTCTCCCAAAACGGAGAGAAGAGGCCTATTCTCAGCAGTGGGATAGTAACAGGCCGTTACTTACTATATATTAAGGTTTTATACATGTAGTTACATAAATACATAAAGAAATATAAATATAAAAAGAAATATCTATAATAAGAACAAAGCAAAAGTACACAACATATCAATTTATAAAAGATGCTTTTGAAAATCAATATTTCAATTTTATGACAGTTTAACCCTTGACATGTTCAGTGAGTACCATGGGCACAAATCATTGGTTACAAATTTTCACAATTATTTTTGGATCTATTTTTATTTACTATATAATAATTATACCAATAATAAGCATACCATTTACTACTACTAGACCAGTCGACAGAAAGGTTTAAGTTAGGTATAAGAGATGTACTTATACATAAAGCATATTACAAAATTGAGGATTATTTGGATGATAAAAAAGCCTGGATTTGAAAATCCTTTCAGTTCCATACAGGACTGCGGTTTGATAATGTAAAATTGAAAATGTTTTGAAAAAGATTGCCCGCCGAGTTTCTTTCTGGTTCTTCTCGGTAAGAGCAACATTCCGAACCAGTTGTAGCTTCATTAATCATATTGATCCTTGATGATTCAAAAGTGCTTGAGCTTATTTGAGTAAAGATTATTTTGATTTGATTTGATTTTATGATCCCTGGTTATTCAAAGGGTTAATATTGATGTTATACATAGAAACACATCATCATTCTCCTGCCCTTATCCCGCTCTGAGTGGGGTCGGCACAACATGTTATTAACATGTCGTGACATGATTTGGCTTCGTATTTTACGACCGGCAGCCTGCCTGACGTATACTTACCTTAGTCGGATTTTACAACACCTCGGTTAGAAAGAGGGTGGTCTATTCTACTTAAACAGATATCACACATTGGGTCAACTAACCTTAATCGCCCTTTACGACACCTCGGTAAGATATGAGGATGGTCGATTCCTTTTTATAAAATGATATATATAGAAACACATTCAGAATCATCATTCTCATAGCCTTATCCCACTCTAAGTGGGGTCGGCACAATATGTCTTCTTTTTCCATTCTCCTCTATCATTCGTCAACTCTGGAGCTACTCCTTTAACATGCATATCATTTTTCACACAATCCATCCATCTTTTTTTCGGCCTCCCTCTAGCCATACATCCATCCACATTCATATTTAAAACTCTTTTGGTCACATGATTTTCATCCCTCCTCATTACATGACCATACCAACTTAGTCTCGCACTTCTCATCTTTTCTGTAATGGGCGCAACTTTCAGACTTCCCCTGATATAATCATTGCGTATTCTATCAAGTTTTGTCACACCACACATCCACCTTAACATTCTCATCTCATTCAGAATATATTATTAAGAAAAATATTTCTTTTTCATTGCAATATTGTTAACATTATTGAATACATATTATCTAATCATGTCATGAGTCAAACACATTAAACTGATAAAATATATAACTATATACATATATTAATTGTATGCTGTGTGATATCTGGCTGAGTAGTGTATATCACCCTTATTTCTTACAGGTGTCGTAAAAGGTGACAAATGTAAGTTGAACCATCGTGTAGTATAGAGTTGAGTAGAATCGACCACCAACTTTCTTACCGAGGTGTCGTAAAATACGAATAAGGCAACTTGACGTCACGACGACAGAGGCCGTTCGTAAAATACGTAGTCAAATCATATGACAACATATTGTGTTGACCCCACTTAGAGTGGGATAATGACAGGAGCATGATACATATAAAAACTGTAGGTTGTTATTTTGGGTGAGGATAATTAAGTATATATTAATTTAAAAGAACATAATAGTAGTTTATGATACTGTTGCATAATAAGGGTTCTTATAACACGAGCGTGTTTTATCACACGAGTGTTATAAGACCAAATTATGTACAGTGTCAAACACTACTTTATCTACTCTCATACGTAAAACAATATGAATAAAAATCAAACTTTGTTATATTGAAAAGATTTTTAAAAGTCAAATGTTAGCGCCAAGGCGCAAACATCGATTGCGCATGCGTGTTGCGTCGCCGCGGACTCGTTCATTGAAACCTTTTTTTTTAAGGTAGAGTTCAACCTCCTTGGTCCGGCTGGAGGTTGTATAGGTGTAATCGAATCGATATAGAAGATAATCGAATCGATATCGAAATTTTACTTTGAACTTTTTACATAATGTGTATCTTTTATTCCCCCAATCTCTTAACACCAACCCATAATAAGTTAAAAACTCTTATAACAGAATACTTCACTGTTTCAAAGTAATCTAGCTTGTTGCGAATATGTACCTATATTGTACTTTTTTAGTAACTTTAATATTGTATTTACTATTGTATTGACTGACCCGTTGGCCAGTGGGTAGTGACCCTGCCTTCAGCTCCGAGGGTCGCGGGTTCGATTCCCGCCAAGTTCCAACATATTCTATAAATGAATTTGTTGGTCTTTGAGCCTGGGTGTATATTTTTATTTAAGTATGTGTTTAAAAATATATAAGTATATATTCACCAGTTGTCTGTCTACCATAACACAAGTTAGAAGTTACTTTGGGGACGGACAACCGTGTGTGTAAGTGTCCCATATATTTGTTATTATTATTATTTAATTATTTATATGATTTGATTTATTGGTATTTTATCTTACTTATTTGCTTAGACTAAGCGTCTGATATTTTCTTTTATCGCGGATTATAGCAAAATGATTTTTTCAATACTTTGTAAAAGTACTTTTCGTTTTTTTTATTTTACTTTTTATGTTCCTAGGTAACCAAAGTGAGGCCAAACGATCAAGACGCGAAAATGAAATACAACGAGTGTAATAAAATAGTGAAAAAGATCGCTTTCGAAAAAGCTATATCGGTCGACAAAAAGGAAATCAACATTGCAGATACCATCAACCTGGAAGCTATGAGTAAGAATATTTTTACATACATTTTAGGATTGTCTAAGAATAAATTTGTATATCGGACTAGCAATCACCAGTGGCTCCGCCCGCGTAGAAATATTAAAACCGTAATATAGTACTTTGATAACCATAAAAATGGTTGAAGTGGGTTAACCTTAAAAGCTAGACATATGCTGTCGCGGACTTTTATTCAGAACTTTTAGAGGGGAACAATTTTGTAATACAGGTTTTGTCAATAACTTTCACCGTTTACAAAAGTAATAATAATTTTTTTTTTTGCTATAATCTGCAAAATAAAATGCAAAATATTTTTTTAATTACTTTTGTATTATAGATCCCGTAAAGTAACGCCTACTTATATAAATTATTTAACGTGTACACGTACGCAAGTGCACGCAAGGAAAGCTTTAAATTTTGTTTTCGAAACATTTTTTATTGCTGCCCCCCCCCCCCCCCTTTTCATCTTAGCGTGATTTTATATAGCCTATAGCCTTCCTCGATAAATGGACTATCTTACAGTGAAAGATTTTTTCAAAGCGGCCCAGTTCTTTCTGAGATTAGCGCGTTCAAACGAACTCTTCAGCTTTATATATTAGTATTGATGTCTATAGTTACAGAGCTGTGATAGCATAGCGTTGAGACCTTGCAACTTTCTAGAGGGTGACAAGTTCAAATCCCAGGCACCAATTTTTGTTTTTAAAGCTATGTGTCTAATCTAAATCTATGCTTATTATGAAACGTCAATCACATACAAACAGTTTGTAGGGACTGCTCGAGATTTTTCCAAAATATACTAAACGGATGTGTACGGTTGTTCACTAAAAGGTAGTGAAATTTTTTCCGGAAGGTTTAGGTAAATATTACATTACGGTTTTATGCAAATTGTGTTGCTCCAGGCCGTGCAGCTGTATAGCCGTGTGGTATCCGGCTGAGTAGAATAGACCAACCTCTTTTCTTACCGAGGTGTCGTATAAAAGCGACTAAGTTACTAAGTGGCAGAGGGTGGGTAAACTTACCTTAGTAGCGTTTTACAGCACCTCTGTAAGAAATGAGGGTCGTCTATTCTACTCAACCGGATACCACACGGCGGTGTCAAATCACCAGTAGTTATTCCTAATGTGGAGCGAAAATATATTCATATTCAAAAAATAACATTGGCGTAGATATTGTGTGTGGACTTAACGGATGGCTGATTACGACTCTTTTTTTTGGATAATCCTTGAATACAGGTTTAATGCGCTAAAAATCACAGAACTATGGTTTATTATAAATTTTCTATTTTTCAAATTAAACTTGCACTGTCTGACGAAATATTTTTACAATTTTTTTGAATTGATTTAATTTCTTGTCTTACACAAGAAAAAGTGTCTTTGATCACTACAAACGTAATGTAGAATAATATAAATAAATAAATAAATATATGGGACACTTACACACACGGTAGTCCATCCCCGAAGTAAGTAACTTAATACTTGTGTCATGGGTGACAGACAACTGGTGAATATATACTTATATAATTTTTAAATACATACGTAAATTCAAATATACACCCAGGCTCAAAGACCAACAAATTCATTTATAGAAAATGTTGGCCCTCGGCGGGAATCGAAACCGCGACCCGCGGAGCAGAAGGCAGGGTCACTACCCACTGCGCCAACGGGCCAGTATAAATTGCAAGTATCAATTAAACACATAAGTTTTAATACAAAAACGGTGTTTGCCCGGGGTTCTTACTCCTGACTCTATTTTTGAAGAATCAAAGAAAAAAAGTAAACTGCCTATTTGTATTTGCCCATTGTATTTGTTTGCGGTAATTTTAATGTAATAAATACGGAACTTCATGGGCGTGGATATGTCACAAGTTAAATAAATGGTATTTTGATAACCATAATAATGGTTAATGTGGGTTAACTTTAAGAGCTAGACATATGTTGTCGCTGACTTTTATTTAGAACTTTCAAAGGGGAACGATTTTATAATACATGATTTATAGAATTAGGCGTTACTTTGCGGAGATCCATAATACAAAAGTAATAATAAAATTATTTTGCTATAATCCGCGATGAAGTAAAATAGAAAATATATATAATGCTAAATGTAAGTGGGCAATCGGTTATCATACCTGATACATGCAGGATTCGTAAAAACACATGCACAAACCTCCACCACCGCCACCACAATACACAAGCACTATATACGTTCACTATCACAAACTCAACAATCGTTTCGCCCCGCAACCGAAGCATCGTCATGAGATAGACTCCACGACCAAAATCGCAAAGCAGGCTTTTATATAGTGCTTGTGTATTGTGGTGGCGGTGGTGGAGGTTTGTGCATGTGTTTTTACAAATCCTGCATGTATCAGGTATGATAACCGATTGTCCACTTACATTTAGCATTATATATATTTTCTATTTTACATCTTCGCGGATTATAGCAAAATAATTTTATTATTACTTTTGTAATATGTACATTATTTTTGAATAACTTTCACCATTTGCGCACGCAAGGAAAGCTTTAAATTTTTCCGTTTTTGTAATATGTTTTATTGCTGCCCCCATCCTATTCATTTTAGTGTGATCTTATGTAGCCTATAATAGCCTTCCTCGCTAAATGGACTGTCTTACACTCAAATACCAAAACAACAAATTCAACAATCAAAAACCGCGTTCAAACAATCAAACGGTCTTCTTCTTTATATTTTAGTATAGACTTTTGCATTCTTAACAATCGTGTCGATAGCGATCATTCAGAGTAGATTAAATATATTTTTTTAGATTAAATATATATTTTTGTAGTTTTCCGTGGTATCCGGCTGAATAGAATAGTACCACCCTCATTTCTTACCGAGGTGTCGTAAAAGGCTACTAAGGTAAGTCGACCCGCCGGGTGGTATCCGGCTGAGTAGAATAGACCACCCTCATTTCTTACCGAGGTGTCGTAAAAGGCGACTAAGGTAAGTTGACCCACCCTGTGGTATCCGGTTGAGTAAAATAGACCACCCTCTTTCTTACCGAGGAGTCGTAAAATACGACTAAGGTATGTTGACGTCAGGCAGGCGGCCGGTCGTAAAATACGTAGCCAAATCATATGACAACATGTTTGTAACATGTTGTGCCGACCCCACTTAGAGTGGGATGAGGGCCGGAGGATGATGATATATTTTTGTAGTTTTCAGGATATATTTATAGTTTTTATATTTTATATATTAGTATAGTTTGCATCATTATTGTTTGAAGTCATAAATAAATGCTGTGCGTACCTGTAACTTAGAAACATATAGGAAAGATGATGTATTGTTAAAATTAGTTTCAAAAGTATATGTATATGATTTCTAGTTGGTAAGCCTTATAAATAAACTAGCGGCCTGCCCCTGCTTCGCACGGGTATAAAATATATATCTCATGTCAGTCGGTGTAAAAAAAATGATTAAACTCGATCGAGTAGTTTTGATTTATTCGTTACTGCCCGTGGCCCGCACGCGTTAAATTTGGAGAAAACCAATTTCTTTTCCCTATACCAAGAAGATTTTCTGCTATCTTTGGTATATCTAAATTCATATAGTACATTTTTACTTATTTACTTTTACATTTTCCCTATGTATTTTATTTTTACAATTAATTACAGAATGCCTTTAAACATACTCTTGAAAGAGGGACATAGCTGCTAAAGTCGAAGTGTTACAGGGCGAAGCGCGGCGTCCTCACGGCATTTTAAATCTGTAATATCTCCGAGAATGTTCACTTAAATTACATGCTGTAAACAGCCATATTGATCTAAGTATATTAAATCAACAATTTATTTAAGGTACTTAATTGGATAAGGATTAATGCTGTATTGTATAAAAATTGCTTCAAAAATAAGGCATTATTTTTCGTAAAAAGTAAATGACAAAAAATGCTATTGTTCGTTATCCATAAGAGACATATACCCTCGCGGACTTTTCTGTAGACCTTTTCAAGGTGTACAAATACTTAGTACATCATTTTGATACATCTCGTAGGGTTTAGCCTGCGTTTGCTTCGTAAGCCGAAAAAAACGTAATTATTTACAGAAACCTCAAATATTACAGTATTTCTCTACTCCGTATTGAATGTTATTACATACAAACCTTCCTCTTGAATCACTCTATCTATTAAAAAAACCGCATCAAAATTTGTTGCGTAGTTTTAAAGTTTTATGCGTACATAGGGATATAGGGACTTTGTTTTATAATATGTAGTGATAAATAAATGAAAATGAAATATGATGAATTTTGTTTACTATTCACAATATTTACATAAAGTCCAACGACACTGTTTCCTTATTTGTTCAAAGCATCAATAATTCATGTCTAGGTATTTCATGTTTTGAAATTGACAGGTCAAACGTAAACGGTGAATATCTTTAATATTTAAATGAGTTAATCTTGTATATATGTATCCAGTCTGAGTGCCGTGTGGTATCCGGCTGAGTAGAATAGACCACGTTCGTTGCGTATTTATACTTGTGTGCTTAAGTGTGTGTATGTATATATGAATGGGTGTTTTTTTTATATCAATGCTTCTGTCATCATCATCATCCTCCTGCCCTTATCCCACTCTGTTACAAACTTGTTGTCACATGATTTGGCTACGTATTTTACGACCGGCCGCCTGCCTGACGTCAGCTTACCTCAGTCGTATTTATCGACATATAGGTAAGAACTCTGGTCCGTACTACTTAATATACCACACGGTGGGTCAACTTACCTTAGTCGCCTTTTACGACACCTCGGTAAGAAAAGAGGTTGGTTAATTCTACTCAGCTGGACACCACACGGCGGATCGACTTACCTTAGTCGCCTTTTACTACGCCTCGGTAAGAAAGGAGGGTGGTACTTATTCCATTCAGCCGGATACCACACGGCGTATGATTTGTAAGAATTTGTTAAAGAAATATTTTTTTTTATTATTTACTAGCGGCCTGCCCCTGCTTCGCACGGGTATAAAATATATATCCCGTGTCACTCAGTGTAAAAAAAATGATTGAAATCGATCCAGTAGTTTTGATTTATTCATTACTGCCCGTGGCCCGCACGCGTTAAATTTGGAGAAAAACAATTTCCTTTCCCTATACCAAGAAGATTTCCTGCTATCTTTGGAATGTGAACTTTAAACATGTCAAATCACTGTGGAGTGGTAGTTTTAATTCCACAGTGACTATACCATTATCGTTTGTTTTTGACTAGCAATTGAAGATGAATACGAAGGGCCGAGTCTTGAAGACGGCAAAGTGACGGTCAAGTTTGTCACTGAGCTCATGGAGTATTACAAAGAGCAAAAGAAACTGCACAAAAAGTATGCTTATAAGGTAAGTAAGCCGACAATTATGAACCGTTTTTTAATATCTTACTGCATGGCAAGGTCAATAAAGAATTTTGAATCATTTATCCCTTTATCGCACTCTAAGGGCTCATTTTCACTGGTCGATAACTCGGTCGTTATACTGCATACGGGGAGTCCCCGAATACGGAATAACGACTAGTGAAAATGCGCCATCGATATCTCAGTCGATATACCGCATGCGGGTATTTCCCGCACACGGCCTAACAACCAATGAAATTCATTGGTCGATGTAAAGCAAACGCGGTGCGGGGATTCAGTTTGCCAATGGTGTCAGGAACGTCAAAAACTGATAAAATTGCTACACATAAAATTAATTTTTGATCCATAGCTTGCACGTCTATTAAGCTCCACTCTAAAATATACTTCATAGATACACGCTAAAGAAAATTAACATCCAGCGGGCCTCATCGACTAATGGAAACGGTTACCGCATGCGAGCTCTATGGCATGCTTAAACTTAAATCTTCCGTACGTTGTAGCGACCAATGAAAATGAGCCTTAAGTGATGTCGGCACAACATGTTGTCACATGTTTTGGCTAATTATTTTACGCCGCCTGTCTGACCTTAACTTACAATAATCACCTTATACGAAACCTCGTTAATAAATGAGAGTAGTCTATTCTACTCAACCGGATACCACACGGTGGGTCAACTTAGCTTAATCGCTCTGTACAACACCTTGGTAATAAATGAGGGTGGTCTATTCTTCTAAGCCGGATAGCACGTAGCGGGTCAACTTATTATTCGCCTTTTACGACACCTCGGTAATAAATTAGGGTGGTCTATTCTACTAAACCGCATACTTACTACACGGTGGCTCAACTTACCTTAGTCGTCTTTTACGATACCTTGATAATAAATGAGGGTGGTCTATTCTACTCAACCGTATACTACACGGCGTTCTATAATTTTTTGTATATGGATATTTTAATAAACTTGTAAGTGTTACCGAAATGGTTTTTTTAAATCTAACTTGTCACTGCATGCCCATAATTATCCCCTGTTGTCGCCAATGATTTCCGCTTTGTATTTTATAGCAACACAGTCATGAAAAACGCCCTTTTTGATTTAAATGGTGGCAATAAGTTAAATTATAATAATTCTGCTTACGTAATATTGGAACGGCCCCTATTATTGTAGAAAATGTGCGTTAAAACCCCATATAAAAATCTTGCGTATTTCGCTATATAACACCATCAATTTGTTCACCATCAATTGAATTCTCCATTGCAGATCCTGATAGATGTAAAAGCATATCTACAGAAGCAACCATCTCTAGTCGATATCAAAGTGCCCGATGAAAAGAAGTTCACGGTATGCGGCGATATACACGGGCAGTTCTACGACCTGATGAACATCTTCAAGCTGAACGGTCTACCTTCAGAAGAGAACCCTTACCTCTTTAATGGTGACTTCGTTGACCGAGGGTCGTTCAGTGTGGAATGCATTTTCACTTTATTCAGCTTCAAGTTGCTGTATCCGGATAACTTTTATATGTCACGAGGTAAGTTAGGACTGATAAAGTCCACTTTACTATATTCTAGGCATTTACCTTGGAGTGGAAACATCGATGAATAAATAATCCATTTTTCTCCCTACAAAGTAAATCGATTTGTAAAAAATCAAATCTTCAATAGTAAAGTAGGCTTTCTGTTTCTCAGGTAACCATGAAACTTTGGACATGAACCGCATGTATGGTTTCCGCGGTGAGGTGACGTCAAAATACACATGCCAGATGGCTGACCTCTTCACCGAGGTCTACAACTGGCTACCTTTAGCGCATTGCATAAACAACAGGGTGCTTGTGATGCATGGTGGACTGTTCTCGAAGGATGACGTCACCTTAGATGACATCAAGATGGTGGACCGGAACAAACAGCCACCGGAAGACGGTATGTAACTTTTTTCTCAAACGCAAAAAAACAAATAAAACAGTTAAAACAGAAACAATTAGAACCTGTTAAGTACTAGGTAATTTTATTTTTCAATTTATAAGCAGTCAAGTACTTGCAGCCAGGTCATTTTATTTTTCAAATGAAATAAAAAAACAAAATGAACAATAAAGTGAACACTGAAAATATTATAATCAGTCAAGTACTTGCAGCTAGGTAATTTTATTTTCCAAATGAGATAAACAAACAAAACGAACAATAAAGTGAAAACAGAAAATATAATAAACAGTCAAGTACTTGCAACAAGGTATTTTTTTTTTAATGGGAGCAAACAAACAAACGATCAAAAAAGTGAAAATAGAAACATTTATAAGCAGTCAAGTACTTGCAGCCAAGTATTTTTTTTTATGGGCAAAAACAAACAAAAAGTGAAAACAGAAACATGTATAAACAGTTAAGTACTTGCAGCCAGATATTTTTTTTTTCATGGGAATAAACTAACAAAACCAATACAAAGTGAAAATAGAAAATTAATAAGCAGTCAAGCACTTGAAGCTGTGATGGCCCAGCGGTGCGACCGTGTGAATCTCTAGAGACGATCACGGGTTCGAACCCGGGCAGACACCAATGAGTTTTTCTCTTAAAACTTATGTGTCTAATTAATAATTGCAATTTATCACACGCTTTTCGGTGAAGGAAAACATCGTGAGGAAACCTGCATATCTCTAGAGAATTCTGGAGGTATGTGTAACCTACCAATCCGCATTGGAGCAGCGTGGTAGGTCTTAGCTCTAATCCTTCTCTCCCAAAACGGAGAGAAGAGGCCTATTCTCAGCAGTGGGATAGTAAAAGGCCGTTACTTACAAGCACTTGCAGCCAAGTAACTTTTTTTTAAATGGGAAAAAACAAACAAAAAAGTGAAACAGTAACATTTATAAGCAGTCATGTAATTGTAACCAAGGATTTTTTCCAAATGGGAAAAAACAAACAAAACGATCAAAAAAGTAAAAATATAAACATTTATAAGCACTCAAGTACTTGCGCCTAGTGAGTTTTCTTTTCAAATGGGAAAAACAAACGAGTCCTTGCAGGCAAATAACTATTTTGTTTTTAAATGGAAAAAAGAACATAAACAAACAAAAAAATGAAAACAGCAAAAAAAATTTGTTTTTATTTGTTTTTAGGTAACAAACAGTACAAATTGATCATTAATATAGTAACTTAATGCTAATTCACAAATTAAATTAATATTATTATTATTTTTATTACAAAAATGTACAAGTTATATCTAAGAATGCTGGCAGCATTTCTACACTGAATCACTGTATAATTAATAAATTTAATTACATTTATTTTTCGAAAATACATTTTATTAAAACGATATTTAAGAAGATTTAATTATGACAAAGACATTTAAGATTTATTTAGTGTCGTTATTTCGGTATCACTCAGTACATCAATGTTCTTCTGCGAAGTTTCTATAGAGTAACATGAAATATTTTGTGGTAGAATTTACGATACAAAAGCACTTGTTTACAAAGTTTACGAAAAACTTGAATATAAATTGAAATTATCCATCCAGGCATTATGTGTGAGCTGCTCTGGTCTGATCCCCAATTCATGGCTGGTCGAGCTCCCTCCAAAAGGGGGGTGGGATGCCAGTTCGGACCTGATGTCACCGCCAATTTCCTCAAGAAAAACGGCCTGGACTACATCATAAGGAGTCACGAGGTCAAGAATGATGGATACGAGATTGCCCACGATGGCAAATGTATCACCGTATTCTCCGCGCCTAATTACTGGTGAGCATTTTAATTAATTTGGTAAACGCAACGCAGACCTTCACCAATACGCACTACACACATTCATTACCACAACATCCCATAACTTAAGCATCATTGGGAAATAGACTCCACAAAGCCTGACGAGCCAAAGCCAAAGCCTCCACAAGCCTTGACTTGCTTTGGATAAAGCCTGCTCAGTATTTAGTATGCTTAGTATTACATATCGCACGCTTAGTATTAAAGTGACCTAATTTAAAAAATTTAAATGACGCGATTTTGTCGTGGAGTCCTATCTCCTGATGATGCTTCGGTTTCGGGGCGCAACGATTGTTGAGTTTGTGATAGTGAACGTGTGTAGTGCTTGTATTGTGGTGGCGATCGTGAAGTGTTGTAGTGCATGTGTGTCTTTACGAACCATGCATGTAAGGTATGAAAACGGATAGTCCACTCTACATTTAGCATCATATATATGTTCTATTTACTTTATCGAATTAAATTATACTTAAATAAAAAGTAATTAATATCACTTTGTCCTTATTACAGTGACACCATGGGCAACCTTGGCGCTTTCATCACAATGAACGGCAAGGACCTCCAGCCTAACTTCAAATGCTATGAAGCAGTTGTAAGTACAGTTTGTTTGTACATATTAGTATTGTATATCACTACATACTATAAAACAAAGTTGCTTTCATTAACTTATTAAATTAGTTTTAACATTCTTTGTCCCTGATTTATAACAAACAAAATATTCTGTGTATCACTACATATTATAAAACAAAGTCCATATTTCCGTATGTACGCATAAAACTATAAACTACGCAACCGATTTTGATGCGGTTTTTTTAAATAGATAGAGTGATTCCAGAGGAAGGTTTGTACGTATAATAACATTTAATACGAAGTAGAGAAATAATGTAATTTTTGAGGTTTCTGTAAATAATTACATTTTTTTCCGCTTACATTGCAAACGCAGGCTAAACCCTACGAGATTTATCAAAATGATGTACTAAGTATTTGTACACCTTAAAAAGGTCTACAGAAAAGTCCGCGATGGTATATATCTATCTCTTATGGATAACCCACAATAGCAGTTTTTTTCATTTACTTTTTACGAAAAATGATGCCTTATGTTCAAAGCAATTTTTATACAATACAGCATTAATCCTTATCCAATTGAGTACCTTAAATAAATTGTTGATTTAATATAGATCAATATGGCCGTTTACAGCATGCAATTTAAGTGAACATTTTCGGAGATATTACAGATTTAAAATGCCGTGAGGACGCCGCGCTTCACCCTATAGCACTTCGAATCTTTTAGAGTTAGTTTAAAGACATTCTGTAATTAATTGTAAAAATAAAATACATAGGGAAAATGTAAAAGTAAATAAGTAAAAATGTACTATATGAATTTAGATATTCCAAAGATAGCAGGAAATCTTCTTGGTATAGGGAAAGGAAAAAGTTTTTCTCCAAGTTTAACGCTTGCGGGTGCGGGCAGTAATGATTAAATCAAAACTACTGGATCGATTTTAATCATTTTTTTTACACTGACTGACATAGGATATATATTTTATACCCGTGCGAAGCAGGGCCAGGCCGCTAGTTGTAAGATATTTTATGTGAAATTATGAATTTTGTTTGCTATTTTTCAGCCGCACCCGGATGTCAAGCCCATGGCGTATGCTAATTCGTTCCTGAACATGTTGTGTCAATGATATGAGCCCAACTTGTCGGCGAGTCCCGATTCGGAACTATACTACGAGTAGATCCGATTCCGCCGGCAATTTTGACTTGATCGCAAAGTTTGGGCACGCTGTACCGGATTTTGATACCAAATGTTATGGACTATATGAAATGATTTCAATTCCAGTGGTTTTTTTTAAACAAGCCTGCGGTTGAAACTTGTCCAGTTTTGTTTTTTTTTTTAATTTCGATTTTATTATCGTTGCACATCAAATATAAAAAGTATGCGTCAAGTTTTAGAATTTTCTAATATGAATGTTTCTTCGTGATTTAGGGCAGTGTTTCCCAACCTATTTGTGTCATGCCCCACTCTAGCCTTTATAATTTTTTTATGCTGTATCTAAAATATCTATTTTTTATTAAATAAGTTAGACATAATAAATCTTTCATTATGTCATGTCCCTACTGGTGTATATTTGTATTTAAAATTATATAAGTATATATTCAACAGTTGTCTGTCTACCATAACATAAGTATTAAGTTACTTACTTCGGGGGTGGATGACCGTGTGTGTATATGTCCCATATATTTATTTATTATTTGTATTGATATAGGGCCGGAACGAAAAGATTGAACTCACGTTGAGTCTATTCTTCAAATTACCTTCTTTAAAAATGAAATTTTGGCTCCTGTGGGGCGTGGACGGCACTTTGGGAAACACTGTTTTAGGTTATTAATTCATTCTAATTTAGGGTAAGAAAATAGACTGCTCAGCTTTTCTTATACTTCGAATTTGTTTTAGTGTAATTTGTTCTAAGGGTTTTGTTACGATTTTCTTGACGCGAAAAAAGCCATTGATATAATTGGCAGTGAACAAATCGCACGTTTATTATTAAACTGACCTAATTAAAAATTCTCATTTCAATGTCATATGTTACATCGCGTTACGAAATATTAAAAAAAAGTCTTGCTCTTCCAAGTTATGGGTTTTTATCACTCATGAGATTTGTAGGATTTCTGCGCTTTATTAAAATTTTCCACAAAACTAGTTTTTTAAAACTAGGTCACTAATACTAATCGTGGGAAATACTAAACATTAATTTGATGAGGTGCTCTTATGATCTTATCTGTGGTATTATATCAGCTATGATTTAAAAATTACTTCTTAATCTTATATAACTTATGATTTAGAAAGTCCTTGTTCTTAAATTTTTTTATCAATTTGAAAAGCACCAAAAAAATTTGTAATAAACTTCTGTAATAATAAAATTAGTAATAAGGAAAAGGAATGATAAAACTGGACTGGTTTCTTATATTTAATACATTAATTGATTTTCATCAACTGATTTTGGTCATTATATGCCAGTATGTTACTAAGGTTGGATTACGTAACGAAGACACGATCATTATGATACGGTATTTAACATTAAAGAAGTTTTAAGCCTTAAAAGCGACCAGTGATCACAATGTTACGTAATCAAGGAGATATGTTGTTTTTTTGTCGTTTTGTAATCGATTCAATGAAGAATATTATTCATAATGCATCTTCATCTTCCGGCCCTTATCCCACTCTAAGTGGGGTGGGCACAACACGTTAAACATGCTGTCACGTGATTGGCAGCGTTTTTATGACCGGCCGCCTGCCGTCAACTTACCTCTGTCGTATTTTACGACACCTCGTTAAGAAATAGGGTGGTCTATTCTACTAAACTGGATACCCCACGGTTGGTCAACTTACCTTAGTCGCCTTTTACGACACTTCGGTAAGAAATGAGGTTGGTCTTTTCTACTCAGTCGGATACCACACGGCGTATTATTGATAATGCATATAATGGCATAATAAAGACTGTATTGCATACACGTATTATAAAAATATTGCATACATATATTTTTACGGACGGTCATACTCCATTTGTCACAAAAAACATTTACCCAAAATCCCATAATGACGCCGCACCTTAAAAATTAAAAAAAACCCATTTCCGGTGTACTTAACTCCAACTCTAAACATTCAGAATTTAATAAAATGTAAAATGATGGCCAAAAATAATTTCATTGTATAATATTGACGACATAATGTAGAAATAATTCTATATTAATACCTCTTTTACTCTGTACATGAATGCATTTTTACTCTGTATTTAGTATCTAGTGTTGCCATTACTTAGTTTTATATTTTTTAAATGTTGCAATAAACTGTTGAATTTTTTTATTTTTTTTCGTAATTATTTTTTTGTGCACGGCTTTTTGAACCTTTTATTTTATACCATATAAATGACTATGAAAAAGTGGTTATTCAAAAATATATGAAAATACTTGATATTTTTTTAATGCAACTTTTTATTAACTATTCTTTTGTCCCTGCAAAATGGGACAATGTTATTAAATCATAGAAAAAAAAACTCCAATTTTTATGTTTCCTTTATGACTGAAATTCAAATGTAATGAGTGAATAGTTTGAAATAGAAAGCTTTTAATTCATGAAATTCCAATAAATTCCATTTTATGTATCTATATTTTAGTAAGTAAGTTATATTTAGTTTTATTATTGCGCATTTATTAGAATTTTTGTTTCGCAAGTTATTATTATATATGCTAGCATGGAGAATGTGCCTTTTTGCTAAATTGCAACCCATTCCGAATTTAATACTTGCAGCTTACAAATAAATTGGTAATTGAAATTAATTTTAAACACCCACATTTAAAGTTAATTTTTTTCAATGCAAACACCAATGCGAGGTAATTAACCTATTCCCGGGTAGAATATGTTCAATGACGTATAAAGTTTTCTAGATTTTCTTTAGCTTTGAAATAAAGCAAAAGGTTGGACATTGCAGAACAAACGTCTACATTATTTTTTTATGGCCATTTTGTGTTTAGATTCAACATCTTTCGCGAATTCCAACGACTATTAAAAACGACTGTATAACTCAAGCTATGATTTCTTCTAATCATAACTTGTGATTTAAAATTGTCACGAATTATATATTTATATAATTCAATGACGTAAGGGTGCTTCTTAAACATATCTTATATAATGTCTGATCACATTTTGACTGTCATTTATTCAACATACAAAATGCTATTCAACATAAATCCACTATGCACCGAATTACTTCGCTACTTCTGTTGCCTTCAGTTTTCTGATTTGTTTGACATGTGTCATGTTTGCTTGACATGTGTTTTGACAATACTTGTCAAAACACATGTCAAAAATCATGTCAAAGATTTATAAAATAATTTTCAATTGGATATGAAAAGAATTATTTAATTTTATTTGATAACTAATATCGGCAAGTAATAGATATTGAATTATCAATATCGCTTATTAAAAAATCTTTACGCAATTTGCCGTAATTCTACTTTAACTATACAATCTCATAAGGTCATCATCAGATATCCAAATATGGTATTTAAATAATGTGTTTGCTAAACCTCTTTAAGAAAGCCATCACAAAGATTCAAAAATTAGTTGCCTTTTACTAGGTGATAGGCAATTAATTTTTTAAAATGTACACAAATTCAACTATATTGGGGTTGCCTTTTAAATAATTTATACTATCATTCTTGAATAATGGAAATGTCTTCACATTTTAATCAAATATACAAGACGACATTTACCACCTCCTACATAATAAGACAACGTTTTTGTTTATTTAAAATTTATTTATTTATAAAACATTGATTTTCATAAAGCCGCAGGCGTATTTATTTACTTAAAACTATTTTAACGAATTAATTTTTTTATATATATATATATAGTTAAAAAAAAGATAATATATTTTCTGAAACATATGTAGTTATTTTACTTTTATTATAACTTCTTATTAATTTTAAAATTATTTTAATAATGTATTTATTTATATTAATATATCAGCAATCGAAGTTACCATTTCTTACCAATATAATTTACAATAAACTAACTCTTTAAAACTTATTTAGAAGATTTATGTCTAAGACGCTGATTTTTAATGTTTTTTTATAAATATTATTACTCAGTCGCTTTAAATTATAAATGCGGAATGTAGTGTCTTGAATACTAAAAGGTAACATTTTTTAAAAAGCTGTTTTAATATAAAACATTCTAAAACACAGAAACTGTGTTGCAAAACGACTGAATTAGTGGAAAAAAACGCAAAATGCGTCAGGGTTGCCCTGCGAAAAACTTTAATTTGGTCTTTATTTACATTTTGACTTTCTAATATACTCATACGCTAATTTTTCGTTGTAATATATAAGAACATCATTCTCCTTATCCCACTCTAAGTGGGGTTGGCACATGTTCTAAACATGTTGTCATATGATTTAGCTACGTATTTTACGACCGATCGCCGGCCTGAAGTCAACTTGCCTTAGTCGTATTTCACGACACCTCGGTAAGAAATGAGGATGGTCTATTCTATTCAACCCGATACCACACGATGTGTCAACTTACCTTAGTCGCCTTTTACGACACCTCGGTAAGAAATGAGGGTGGTCTATTCTATTCAACCCGATACCACACGATGTGTCAACTTACCTTAGTCGCCTTTTACGACACCTCGGTAAGAAATGATGGTGGTCTATTCTAATCAACCGGATACCAAACGGCGGGTTAACTTACCTTAGTCGCCTTTTACGACACCTTGGTATGAAAATGAGAGTGGTCTATTCTAGTCAGCCGGTTACCACTCGACGGTTCGACTTACCTTAGTCGCCTTATACGACACCTCGGTAAGAAAGAGGGTGGTCTATTTTACTCAACCGGATACCACACGGCGGGTTGTAATCTCTAAGAACGTCTTATTTTCAATAATAATTAAAATGAGACTATTAATTGCAATAAAATATACCCACGAATTTATATATCAGATTCGTGAATTTAGTTTATGGTAATATTAAGGCTATATAATCATATATTCATGTGTATTCTAGATTAAGATGGTCAATGCTTATTGGTGCAATTAGTATTTATTTACGTCAGTGATTGTTTTAAAAATATACATTGGCGATAATAGGCGTTAAGGTACCCTAATAACAGGGTAATAAATTACTAATACTTATTGTATCATTTAAAAAAAATCTTTATTTATATTTATTTAGGGGCCGTTCAAGTACGTAAGCAGATTTATTATAATTATTGAACCCCATCCCCCTTGTCAGCAAAAGTAAGCAAAGCAAAGCTCCCCCCCTTACCCTTGGGTAAGGGGGGGAGCTTTGCTTACTTAACAGGGGTAAGGGGGTTACCTTTACCCCCTTACCCTTGGCGGGAGCTTACGCCCTTCCCCCCTATGCTTACATAGACATTTATCAATCAATGTTTTGTTTTTTTTTTATATTATAATTATAACGTTATAATTATATTTTGAAAAATGAGAAAATCCATGATTCTGAGTTTTTAATGCGTTTCTTTTTAAGCAAAGACAATGTGAGGGTTGCCATTCGTGTAAAGAAGTAAATACCAGTGACGTAATCATCTAGACTCCCCTACCCCCCATGTCATCCAAGATAAGCAAAGCAAAGACACCCCCCCCCCCTTCCCCCATAGTACTCACGTAATACTCGAACGGTCCCTTATTATTTTTGTCATTTATTTATTTATTCATCACAGATTACATCAAAATCATATAAACATTTCCATTGTATGGGTGCTTAAGGGCCGTAATTTGCCCTCCATTTAAAGCATCGATTTATCAAAAAAAAATCATTACACACATTCATTTAACTTATAAGTAATTCCAAATTTCATATAGAATAAGTAGTTGCACTAATAAAGCTGCCAAATATAATGCTCAAAAGCATATAACTTTTATGTCTAAACTTATTCAAGTAGATAATTTAATTATACAATTAAATGTCGTGCTTGGATTGGACATGTTTAGAATAAAATATTATTTTAGATCGAATGAATTATAAAAACAGGCATTATTTTGCGGAATTACATAGCACAGGAGTTATAATAGAATTCTTTTGCTGTTATCCGCATGTTTAGAGAATATATGTAATGCTAAGTGAATGAAGGAAACATCCACATACATGCAGGACAAGTCGCCACACGTATTATCAAATTCCGCCAACATCAAGCACTGCACACACTCACTACCACAATCTCTACGATTGATTCGCCCCGAAACCGAAGCATCATCAGGAGGTTTCAATGTTGAGTGTTGGTGTTGGCGGCATTTTGTGGTTATTTGTCCTGCATGTATAAGCATTATATATAGCATTACATAGATACTCTTAACAAACGCGGATTACAGCAAAATAATTGTATTGTAATTTCTGTACTTTAGAACAACTATCATCTCTTAAAGAATGATGAGTTTGCTTTTAAACGATTTTGCATATATGTATGTATCAATTTAATTGTAATTATGTTTATATTTTTGTAATCGCTAGCGAACCAATAATAAAAATAAAAAAAATATTTAAAAATAAAAAAAATCTCAGGCGATGTTCCGTGAGGTTACAGGGCTGTTTATAAGAATAGCTTTATGAAGCGATTTATGAAAAAAAAACTACACAGATTCCTCAAGGCTTCTAGCAATATACTCTGCAAGTAAAATACGTGCAGCGCTCAATCTAATTGGGACTTACCCAGGTACAGAAAACATCTAATATTCCCTATACCCAAGAATGAATTAGTTTTAAAAGAAATCCAATTTTTTCAGTTTCTAAGTTCTGTGCATTTTTTGTCTGTGGTCAATGTATTAAAAAATATATCACACCATCCTTTACATACCTTTTTGTTTTCATTTCTATAGCAAAATATTAAAATTAAACTCTTAAAGGACTCGATTCCAGTCCGCCTTTAAATCATTGAAATTAAAATGTTGAAATTTGCTCTTTCCTCCTATTTTAAGTTACTATAAACCCATGATTTCAATAACACAAGTATTAAGTTATACTTTGAGGACTGACGACCGTGTGTGTAAGTGTCCTTTATATTTATATTTGTGATAAATTCGGCAATAATAATTTTATAACAAATTTTCTCACTATTTAAACAATTAAGACATAGATTTACTTTAAACTTCCATTGTGAATGATTATTTTAATATAAATTATACATATTATACTTTAATTTAGGGGTTTCAATCTAATCACGACATATTTTATTCGTCATAAATGTATATCGGGAATTCAATAAGGAACAGAAAAATGGAATGAAGCAAGGAAGAAGCAGGTTGTAAAAGAAACATCGGGTATTGAGTTGCCGAGCATATCAGATTTAGAATAAGTTGGTGTTGTCTTCATAATAAAATTGTTTAATTTGTATATTTCGTTTTTCTCTTTACCCCCTAATTGGTTTAGCTTGTGATGCAAGAACGGTTTAATAGCAGTCATCTTTACGGTTCAAAGTTTCGAAACTTGGACAAGCATCAATGAGATTTCTATATTTATATGCTTGTATGAGCCAAATAACTAAGCTTTCATAGGTATTTTTTTAGAAGATATACTTAGATACGAATTCCAATGAAAGGGAAAGAACTAATCAAACTAGAGATAGTAGTGAGAGTTTTTGTAAAAGTATCGCGTTAGCGTAACGCCAATTTGTATATCCCTGGAATAACGGTCACTAGATGACGCTGTTGCACCATCATACAATTTGGTGTTACACTAGATACATTACACATGCGATCGAGTAGATAAAAAAAACTCGCACTAAGCAAATGACTCGAAACGAAGACTTTAGATTTGGAATCGATCTCCCACAACTATTATAACCTTGTAAATGTTGGCGAAAATAATTCAATTTAATCATCATTAATTTTAGCCTTAAACCAATATTATTATGAGATCGGTGTAACTTAACATAGAGTTATTATACTAGAGTACGGAGACCAGCATAGAAGTTGACCATCGAAAAAAAGAGAAAGCAAGTAATCGAAGAAAATGTCGGTACCTATCTCTTTTGTGTATTAGTCAAAGATAAGTAGATATAATATAAGTATCTTATCTTTTCTTCATATTGGACACTAACACTTACAATCCCATCTATGGCTCTCCTACTCTATTTAAACCATTGAATTTATAGACTCGTCCACAAATTTTAAAAGTGCCATAAAACTAAAATATTTCCCATAAAATTTATTAAAAAGTATGAACAAAAAGACAACTAAAAAAAGAGTTAAAAATTTAGGTGCAAATCGAGCTAAAAAAACTTATAATAAAAATTTAATTTAACTGGAGCAGCGTGGTAGGTCTTAGCTCCAATCCTTCTCTCCAAAAAAAAAATAAAAAACGGAGAGAAGAGGCCTATGCCCAGCAGTGGGATGGTAACAGGCCGTTACTTACTTACTTAATTTAACTGCTTATTAAAAGTGTATAGTACACTGTCATCACATCAAACAAGACTCAATTTTTATTATTTTTCGTGCTGAAATGAGCGAATAGCTAATGAAACTCGACTTTAGTATAGACATATTATGAGCTTAGAAATAATAAATTTATCTGTTTAATTTAACATGTTTATTGCTTAAGAAGGCACTAGTTGCGTTATCATCTTGACTACGGTCTTCCTGTCTAGCTTACACTTCGGGTACAGTTGCTGGCAGTCTGCGTCCAGCGAGCGGCCAGCTAAAATTGCCTCGTACACTGACGTCCCATCGAGAATGCGACGTACTAAGGAATTACTGCGAAGAATCAAGATTATGACTTTAAACTTTCAAATTGAAATTTCATGTCTCTACTGTTAACCGTTGAGCAGTTCCCTCGTCTGGAGTCAATCCTAGCAGAAGCATCAGATCATGCTTATTCATAATCATGCATTGTCATCATGACTGGACCTATATATAAAATTTCAACTCAATCGGACCCCAGGAAGTGGGTCAATTAACTTCCAAGATTCCACCTTCACATAGTCTCTGACGTTACTACTTTATATGCATACTTCACACAATCCATCTCTTTTTCGGCCTGCCTCTAGTCACATAGCCATCCATTCATATTTAACACTCGTTTGGTTTATTTTATCCCTCCTCAGTACATGTCCATACCATCTTAATCTCGCACTTCTCTTCTCTTCTAAAATAGGCGTAACTTTCAGATTCCCTTATATAATAATTTCGTATTTTTTCCAGTCTCCGCACACCACATATTCGGTTTAATATTCTCATCAGTCAGTAGAATAAAGTAATAATAATATTCATAATTCAGATATCCACTAAAGCATTATTTATTTGTCTCATGGGTATTGAGACCAATAAACAACAACATCCACGATCTTTTCCCACTTGAATCACTCGTTCGCAACCCTTTTAAGGACCCTCAAACCACAACCTCTTAAGTAGTCGTATATATGTGTTATCCGGTGACCTTCCGCTAATTAGAGCGCTGATTATGCCCTTTTGCCCTACTTCTGCAACCCTAATAACTAAATGAAATGCAGAGAAAGTAGAGATATGAGGTAGATTAAAAACAACAGACCCCATATCTCATACAACAAATGTGATATTCTGATAGAAGTCAGGTTACTAATGGTAGTTGTATTGACTGTTTTATTTTTATTTTACCACATTACCCCGTAGGTGAACTCCGGCGGGAATGCGTGACACTCACACATGGAAGGATACAAATGAGGATATCCGCTAAGCTTTCTTCTATGGGTTATATTAAGAAAAAAATCACTATTTACCTGTATAAATTGGCTAGCATCGCATCGAAGTCGGTTGCGTTGCCAGTGAGCATGTTTTCGTTTGCGTTTTGCACGTACGAGCATGCGACCCGTTGCATGCATGACGATGAGTCGACGTTGTACCGGGTCAACATTTCGTCGAATCGGTTCACCATGTCTGACATCGAAAACAGCTCAGTTTCGGCGCCTGTTGACGTGATCATAAATATTATAAGCAAGCTGAACTTGCAACTATATCCTACTAATATTATAAATATGAATGTTTGTGAGTATGGATGTATGTTTGTTACTCTTTCACGGCGAATCCGCTGAACCAATATCGATGAAATATGGCACAATTATTCCTTATACACCGGGGTAAACATAAAGGCTATACAAATCCTATTAATTCTATAAGAATAGGATGACATTGAAAAGCGCCAACTATTGTCGTCACACGAAGACAGTCCACCCGAATGAAGTCGCGGGTAAAAGCTAGTTCTCTATATATAAAAAATAATGTTTGTATGTCCCTTATAGACTCCGTACAGGCTGATTTTAATGAAATTTCTAACTCTAAAATATTTAAAATGACCCAACGCAAGATCCCAAGTTTGGAGGCGATCGGCGCATTTTTTTAAACTGTTGAATTCTGTTCTTCTGAATTTGAAACCAGAGTGAGCCACAACGCGTAGCTGGAGCACTAATTTGTTATACGAAGTGACCAATTATTAAAACTTACTTCGACCATATCCTCCGTAGCCGTAGGAAAATGCATGAATAATTTTAGGGAGAATCACCACAGCTCCGAAACCAAGTATGGACCCGAGTAGAACACCGCCGAGGTCAATCTTCAAGGGTCCGTAGAGACCGGGAGCAGTACTTCCATATGGACCCTGCAAACAAAAAGCACAGCTAAGTATACCGATGTGTATCGATCATGCAATTACAGAATTGGATCACAGTTGTAACAACGCAACTTTTTTTGTCGTGACGAGAAAAATTTCCTGATGAACGCCTACCAGCCCGTACTACTAAGAAGTTTCCGACTCGCAGGGACCAAACAACTTCGTCTCTAACTACCAATCACCATGGAATCGCATTTGTATTTCTTTATGCTTGCACTTTAATACTCTTTTCTGCTTTTTCGTCTCTTTCTTTCTCCCTTTTAAGTATATTTTTTCGGAGTACATCCTCATGTTTGTGCCACTCTTCATTTGCGAGCATGCAACAACTATCTGATGTTCTATGCCCAAACCGTACCTCAATTCAATAACCAATCTAATATTATAAATAGAAAGCGTTTTTATTAGTCCTGTCAAGTGCTTATTTTGAGACGGATCGATGTGATTTTTAGTAAACTAATACTTGAATGTTGAGAAGTATAATAGGTTACTTGTATCTCGGATATACAGGTTTCTAGAGGATGTCCAAAAGCGTGTGATAAATTATCAGACACATAAGTTTTAACAGAAAAGCTTATGAGTTTGCTTTTGAGTTTGAAACCTGTAACGCCTCGAAAAAACGCACGGTCTCATCGCTAAGCGATCACAAGCCATAAAAAAAGTAATAGTGTATTGTAATTATAATATAAACAAGTCAACTTAACAAGGCTTTTAAAAAGCCTTTGATAAAATTTCATCTTCCTACTGTTGACCATTGAGGGGTTCCCTAGTCTAAAGCTAATCATGGCAGCAGAATTATGTAATGCTTATCATAAACATGCATTGTCATCGGGAATGGACCAGTATATTTCAACTCAATCGGACACTGTGAAGTGGGTCCAACTTAACTTGCAAGATTCCACCTTCACATACATGCATTGCAAGTTGAATAAAAGCTTTTAATATAAGTTTAACTCACCGTGTTCCCGAAGTCGGTTACACCAAATCTCTGTGTCCTCTCTGATTTATTATCATCTCTGTTCTTTTCAGCTCTTGCTGATGGCTCCGCAAGCTGGTCTTCGGTGTGCTGGAATGTGCTTGGCAAGAACCTTTCAAATCATAAATTTGAAGTTTTATACATTTTAATATCGTCATCGTAAATGTAAAAAGCTTATATTTATATAATCCTTTAAATCTACGTTTATTTTTAAGTTTCGAGTGGTATCGCCACTTCAGTTTTTCCCTGTTCCCAAAAGAAAAACGGGATTTTTATTCCATGTATCACCCAGCTTTAACTGTCTTTCAATGTTAGTCAAATTTTTTTCAATGTTGGTCAAGCGGTCAATATTGGACAAATAGACAGTTTATTATTATCACTACATATTATAAAACAAAGTCCATATTTCCGTATGTACGCATAAAACTTTAAAACTACGCAACCGATTTTGATGCGGTTTTTTTTAATAGATAGAGTGTTTCCAGAGGAAGGTTTGTACGTATAATAACATTCAATACGAAGTAGAGAAATACTGTAATTTTTGAGGTTTCTGTAAATAATTTCATTTTTTTCCGCTTACATTGCAAACGCAGGCTAAACCATACGAGATTTATCAAAATGATGTACTAAGTATTTGTACACCTTAAAAAGGTCTACAGAAAAGTCCGCGATGGTATATATCTATCTTTTATGGATAACCCACAATAGCAGTTTTTGTCATTTACTTTTTACGAAAAATGATGCCTTATGTTCAAAGCAATTTTTATACAATACAGCATTAATCCTTATCTAATTGAGTACCTTAAATAAATTGTTGATTTAATATAGATCAATATGGCCGTTTACAGCATGCAATTTAAGTGAACATTTTCGGAGATATTACAGATTTAAAATGCCGTGAGGACGCCGCGCTTCACCCTATAGCACTTCGAATCTTTTAGAGTTTGTTTAAAGACATTCTGTAATTAATTGTAAAAATAAAATACATAGGTAAAATGTAAAAGTAAATAAGTAAAAATGTACTATATGAGTTTAGATATTCCAAAGATAACCAAAAAAGCAGGAAATCGTCTTGGTATAGGGAGAGGAAATTGTTTTTCTCCAAATTTAACGCTTGCGGGCCACGGGCAGTAATGAATAAATCAAAACTAATGGATCGATTTTAATCATTTTTTTTACACTGACTGACATGGGATATATATTTTACCCGTGCGAAGCAAGGGCAGGCCGCTAGTTTATTATAAAATTGAAGATTATTTGGATGATAAAATGCCTGGATTTGAAAATCCTTTCAGCATACAAGACTGCGGTTTAATAATGTAAAATTGAAAACTTTTAAAGATTTACCGCCTGGTTTCTCATCACTCCTCGGTACGAACAACATACCGAACCAGTTATAGCGTCATTAATCATATTGATCCTTCACAAGTGCTTGAAAGATCTTATTTAAATAATGATTATATTTTGATTGATTTGATATTAACATCGTCGCCACCGTTGAAGGTCGCCTACACGATGGATCTACCAGATCAAATCTGTTGTGGGCAGTCCGGTGCATGAATGTACCCTAATGACCGCAAATCGTTAAAAATTGCGAGAAATTGTGAAGCGCATAACAACTTCTTCTTCTTCAACCGATGGACGTCCACTGCTGGATATAGGTCTCTTCATGGGATCTTCACAACACACGATTTTGTGCTTGAATCCAGCGGCTCCCCGCGACCTTTTTGAAGGCATCAGGCAATCTAGTAAGGGGTATTTCGACACTGCGCTTTCCGGTGCGAGGTCACCATTCTAACACCTTTCGTCGAATGGCGGCATAACAACAGCTGCTTCCAAAACCGTAACTTGTTAGCGATCACGACCGGTCTGACAAGAGCGCTACAATTGAGATATTAATGTCAATTCCTTACCCATCGTTCCGATAACTGCTCGCGACGCACCCCAAGCAAGCGCACATCAGTACCGCTATCTTCAGACCCATCTTGACCAAATCTCAGATGTCACTGCCCTATTCCGTGTCCGTATGAATACTTTATAGAAATCGTTCCGAAGCATGCCTCGGAACAATAACATGGGGAAACACTATTGTCATATGTTGATTACACCATCACACTTTTACGAAAACGTCACGGTTCGAAATGGTTGAGATGGTATCGAAACGGGAAGAGATATCTTCCTAGCGTTTCAAATTCAAATACAAATTCAAAATATTTTTTATAAAAGTGGACTGCTTACAGTACTTTTGAATCGTCAAATGTTTTTAAAAAAGCTACCACTGATTTGGAAGTTTGCTCCTACCGAGAAGAACCAGCAAGAATCTCGGCGGATAATCTTTTCAACAAAAAGTAATTACAATTTGATGGTTACAAGTTAATCGTTGCAGCTTAGTGCGTAGCTAATTGCAGTTAAGAAATGCTACTATCATTCAAATAATCTTCGATTGCATAGTATGCTTTATGTAGCAGCATTGTTTTAAGATAATTTCTAAACTTGTCATTGTTTAATCCCGGTCTAAGCCAGGGTCCGCTTTCCTGCTAAACTATTTCCGTTAGAACGCATGGTTGACTCCGCAATATCAAGCCTACATTTTTTCCGTCGGCCGCGTGGTCTATGGGCAAATACAGGCATGTTGAGACACCTGTGTCCCACATAGCTTTGGGGTCGTCGAAGCACATGACCCAACCAGCGAAAAGGGTGCAAGGGCTCCACCAATATCTTCGGAGCTCACCCAACCTCACATTCTCGTGGTGCACCCTGCTGAATTAACAAACAAGGCTCTGGTGGTCTCGTTTTTACCCCTAAATAGAGGTTTCTCTGGTTAGATGGTAGTCGCTGAGTGTAAAAAATGAAAACACCAAAAAAGGATGGATAGAAAAACGGGAAGAGATATAAACTCACAAATCACTGCATTCTCCCCGTTGTATATGGTCTGGTCTTAAAAAATACTACACAGATTTTAATCGCGCTTTTCACCAAGTCAGAATGTTTCTGTCTCTATCTCTCTCACACTCTTTTATAGACCTTCTAGCTTCAGTGCCAGTGGCTTCACCCCTTCGGAAATCAGAATGCCATAAAATTTTCCCAAATTGAAATAACGAACATAAAAGTAGTTATTCTGAGTTAACCATAAGAGATAGAGACATGCTGTTAGAGACCCTTTTTGTAGTATTTTTGTAGATCTAAAATTCTTTACTACATTTCTTTGGCGTGTCCCTGCCGGTTTACGCGAGTAAAGCTCCAAGCAAGAGACTTTTTTTACAACCGCGCGACCTCTTAAACATAATTTACATAGAACCGTTATGCTTAACTTTAACCTTCCGGAATAATTGCACTACCTTTGAGTAGAAACCGTATCAAAATCCGTTCCGTAGATTTTAAGAAAATTGATCTCTTACAGACAGTTTTTGGGGAATTTCTTTTATAATAAGTATAGATAGACGTCCATTGCACGACATAGGTGGTGTACCGACGCTGCGGTTTTCGGTGGTGGGTCGCCATTCCAACACCTCAAGACCCCAACGCCCAGCGGTTCTCCAATAAGTGACCCGCCAATCATTACTTCAGCTTTGTACTTCAACGTAACTCCTCATTTCTAAAAATTAAGGGTGGTCTATCTACTCGGCTAGATATCACACGACGGGTCAACCTACCTTAGACGCCTTTTACAACACCTTGGCAAGAAATGAGGGTGGTCTATTCTACTCAGTTGGATACCACACGGCACTATGATTGTGATGGCTTTAATTATTTTTTTGGGATTTATCTCTAAATCTAAGCTGTGGTAGCCCAGCGGTAACACCGTGCGACTCTTTCGAGGAGGTCACGGGTTCAAACCCGTGCAGACACCGATGAGTTTTTCTGTTCAAACTTATGTGTCTAATTGATAACTGCAATTTATCACACGCTTTTCGGTGAAGGAAAACATCTCGAGGAAACCTGCATATCTCTAGAGAATTCTGGGGATATGTGTAACCTACCAATCCGCACTGGAGCAGCGTAGGGTAGGTCTTATCTCCAACCCTTCTCTCCCAAAAACGGAGAGAAGATGCCTATTCTCAGAAGTGAGATAGTAACAGGCCGCTACTTACGGCTTTATCAAAACTAAGGAACGAGTAAATAAATTCTACCTAATCACTGTCTTTTAGGATTGAACCCACGTTTCTTATCTTAAGGTGGCGTCGTCGCCGCTGAAGCAACAGGTACTTGATAGACATGTAGCGTGAAAAATTGTACAAATTGGCTCCCATCGTGAACATTGATACTACTAGACAGTGAATAATAAAATATTTACGTAACACTTTATATATTTCCACTTTAGCTGTCTTTCTTTAATATTACATAGATATATTTATATACATAAATTGAATTTCGGAAACGGCTCAAACGATTTTCATGAAATTAGCTATTTTTTATTTAAAAAAGAAGTTTTAATCCGTGTTTTCAAGTATTGAATGACCGCAAAAATATAAATAGAATATAAAGTAGTAGAATATAATGTTTTAATAGCTCAGTTAGGAACTACGGACTGAAGAAACGAAAATACCAGGATCAAATCTCAGATATCACCAGTAGATATTTATTTTCCTTTTTTTTTATTACATTTATGTATTAAAAAAATACAGTGGAAAGCTCGGTCACCCAGCCACTAAAGCTTATAATAAAGCTTAATACATACAAGATGTATTCTAAACGGTGACATACGTAGTAATTTACTTAATTACTAACTAACAGTCACGCTTAGCTTTGACGCAGACTGTTTTTACTTTCCCTCGCCTAATATTCTAGTTTTTACTTTATAGTTATAGGTGTCACTCAGGACTTAAGAAGTTTTGTTAAAATAATAATAAATATATGGGACACTTACACACACGGTCGTCCGTCCCCAAAGTAAGTAACTTAATACTTGTGTTATGGGTATAGACGACTGGTGAATATAAACTTATATATTTTTAAAATACATACTTAAATAAAAATATACACCCAGGCTCAAAGACCAACAAATTTAAGCTCTCGGCGGGAATCGAACCCGCGACCCGCGGAGCCCAAGGCAGTGTTACTACCCACTGCGCCAACGAACCAGTCACTTAAAAGCTTCTTTAATTTTAAAGAAGTTAAAAGCTTTTTCAATTTGGCTTGTTAAATCTGAGAGCCTTTTAAGGATTCATAAAATGAACTCAATTACACAAACTCAAACAAATATTTAGCATTATTATAACAAATAACTTTAGGATTCATGAAATTCGAGTTTTCAACTACATCGGCAACAAATTCAAATTCAAATTATAATATTCTTTATTCAAGTAGACTGTTTACAGTACTTTTGAATCGTCAAATGTTTTTACAGACGCTACCGCTGATTCGGAAGTTTGCTCCTACCGAGAAGAACCAGCAAGAAACTCTGCGGATAATCTTTTCTACAAAAAATAATTACAATTTGATGGTCACAAGTTAATCGTTGCAGCTTAGTGCGTAGCTAATTGCAGTTACGATATGCTACTATCATTCAAATAATCCTCGATTGTATAGTAAGCTTTATGTAGCAACATCGTTTTGAGATAATTTCAAAACTTGTGTAAAGGCAAGTCTAGATGATGTTGAGGAATTTTGTTATAAAAACGTGTACCGAGACCGACAAATGATTTTCGGACCGTTTGGTCATTAGTTGATGTCTGTTTCTTGTATGTCTGTCATACCTATCACTATCTTTACTACACAAGTGAATATTTTTACGTGAATATTTAAATGCCGTGTCTTTTTCTTCTTAGGCATACAGTGATAGCAATCTCAGAGGCTTAAAGTCGTTATAATTCTAACAATACGCGGAAATGTTCGCAACGTAGCGACAGTATTTCTGCAAATTGAACGTAAAATAGCGTCAAACCGACAAACGTTGTAGAATATCTAACATGGTTGTTCATTAACGAGAATAAGAAAGTATATTTATAAACTTTTATTTAATTATTTCCAGAAATCAAAGTTGATAATTTTGATAAGTTGATAAATTTGGGGAATTTAATTGATAATTGTGAATATGTTATGTCTGCAAAAGTATTTGGTTCTAATTTTAATAGCCATGGTGATTGTATGTGAAGGATTGAATGAACCAAGGCAATCTAGATTGTTTTCTTTTAACTCTGACGCTGAGGATGTTGAGGTAATAAATTTCACGTTTTAATTATTTTAAATTTTTACTTACTTAATTCCATAGTACAAAAGTTATATCAAATGCTTTGCCATTTTGTCGTGGAGCCTATCTTCTGGCAATGCTCCGGTTACGGGCTGAAACGATCGGTGAGATTGTCCTAGTGAACAGTAACTTATCTTGCATGTATAAGGTGTGAGAACGGTTTTGCTTCCTGCACTTAGCATTACATATATTTTCCTTAACAAACGCGGATAATAGCATTATGATTCTACCATGACTTTGTACTTCAATGTAACTTGTTTTATATTTAATATCTGGGTGACCTGGATTTAATATCTGGGTGGTAATTTTTTGCAAAAAAAAAAACTTAAAAAAAAGAAAAAACAATTATTTAGTTGGGGATCGATCCTTGGCATTCACATTTCTCGAGGCTGCCTGTTACCCGAATAAGCTACGTCGACTTGACAGCTAATGGCGAAAATTCAATTCAATATAAATGTTAGTGCTTTTTAATGCCCAAAAACAGGGATAAAACAATATTTTTTTTACATAAAACCTAGCTAGATCAATTTTTCTCCCCCAAAACCTCCTACATGCTGAATTTCAGGAAAATCGTTGGAGCCGTTTCCGAGATTCGGAATATATATATATATATATATATATATATATATATATATATATATATATATATATATATATATATATATATATATATATATATATATATATATATATATATATATATATATATAACATTAAAGGTAAATTAACACTGTACAAAGAGGTCTTTATTGCTTTAAGCAATCTCTTATAAACTACATTTGATCAATTATTTTTATAAATTTTGTTAGTATTTATTAATATTATAAATTGTGTAAATGTGTTTGTTTATCTTTATTTCGTGACCTGCAATATATAAACGCTTCCAATATGGCCCATTAGCGCAGTAGGTAGTGATCCAGCCTTCGGGTCAGCGGGTCGCTGGTTCGATTCCCGCCGAGGGTCAACATATTCTATAAAATGAATTTGTCGGTCCCTGAGCCTGGGTGTATATTTGTATTTAAGTATGTATTTAAAAAATATATAAGTATATATTCACCAGTTGTCTGTCCACCATAACACAAGTATTAAGTTACTTACTTTGGGGACGGACGACCGTGTGTGTAAGTGTCCTATATATTTATATTTATATTTATTTATATATTTAAAAAATTTGATGGTTCTTCGAGCCTGGGTGTATATTTGTAGTTATGAAAAATTATATATGTATATATTCTACCAATTAAGTTACTTTAAGGACGAACGACCGTGTGTGTAAGTGTCACATACATTTATTATTTATTATTATTAATATGAATATAGTTAAAAGAACTAGAGATTGACATAATTATGTTTAAACTCGGTTCTGAAATCAATTAATCACTATCACTACATATTATAAAACAAAGTCCCTATATCCCTATGTACGCATAAAACTTTTAAACTACGCAACAGATTTTGATGCGGTTTTTTTAATAGATAGTGTGATTCCAGAGGAAGGTTTGTACGTATAATAACATTCAATACGGAGTAGAGAAATACTGTAATTTTGGAGGTTTCTGTAAATAATTACATTTTTTTCCGCTTACATTGCAAACGCAGGCTAAACCCTACGAGATTTATCAAAATAATGTACTAAATATTTATACATCTTGAAAAGGTCTACAGAAAAGTCCGCGATGGTATATGTCTATCTCTTATGGATAACCCACTATAGCATTTTTTGTCATTTACTTTTTACGAAAAATAATGCCATATTTTTGAAGCAATTTTTATACAATACAGCATTAATCCTTATCCAATTAAGTACCTTAAATAAATAGTTGATTTAATATAGATCAATATGGCCGTTTACAGTATGTAATTTAAGTGAACATTTTCGGAGATATTACAGATTTAAAATGCCGTGAGGACGCCGCGCTTCGCCCTATAACACTTCAACTTTAGCAGCTATGTCCGTCTTTCAAGAGTTTGTTTAAAGACATTCTGTAATTAATTGTAAAAATAAAATACATAGGGAAAATGTAAAAGTAAATAAGTAAAAATGTACTATATGAATTTAGATATTCCAAAGATAGCAGGAAATCTTCTTGGTATAGGAAAAGGAAATTGTTTTTCTCCAAATTTAACGCGTGCGGGCCACGGGCAGTAACGAATAAATCAAAACTACTGAATCGATTTTAATTTTTTTTTTTACACTGACTGACATGGGATATATATTTTATACCCCTGCGAAGCAGGGGCAGGCCGCTAGTTAATTATAAATGTAAACTATATATAAATATAGATAACAGAGGTGCACAAGTCATCTGCTACTAAACCGATAACAAAATAATTTCTTTTAATTATTTTTAGGTCGGAATCGATTTTTCACTACCATTTTTGAAAATACCTATCAAAAAGACTTTTAACGCCGTTGCACAATTTGGTCTACCGGGCTTCGTAAGTATTATAGCTAAGCTAAGCTTCGTAACTATTATAGCTCTTGAATACCTTTACAAAAAAGTAAAGTAACGGCCTGTTACAAGCTCACTGCTGGGCATAGGCCTCTTCTCTCCATCTTTGTAAAGAAGGATTGGAGCTAAGACGTACAACGCGGCTCCATTACGGATTAGTAGGTCACACATATCCCCAGATTTCTCTAGAGATATGTAGGTTTCCTCACGATGTTTTCCTTCACCGAAAAGCGTGTGATAAATTGCAACTATCAATTAGACATATAAGTTTTAATGGAAAAACTCCTTGGTGCCTGCTGGGGTTTGAACTCGTGACACTCTCGAAGGAGTCGCACGGTCACACCGCTGGGCTATCAGCTATGGGAATAGCTGCTCACGCTGTGCTACGCTAATTTTCTAATTTTTTCAACAACTATCATTTTATTATATAATATCAATGTTATTAATGTTATGAATGAACGAAATATACATTAATAATGAATTAACGTTTCAGAACTTATCAAAAATAAATATAAACCCAATGGCTCTAGTACTTAGCGGGCTAATAATTATATCCACAAGTATTTTTGCACCCATACTCAATAACGCTTTGGCGTGGCATCATTTGGACCGCTCTTCACGAAGTAAGTACACGAGTTTATTCATTTACCTATGTTTACACTAATTATTGACGATTATAAAAATTATGGTCTAATTATCACTTGTCAAAAGTAGTTGTATAAAAAATATATTGTTATTCATGTAATAAATAGTACCTGAGTGACAGAGCCTTGCTCGGTAATTTTTAGAATGATGTAAAAAAAAATTTTTTTTAATTGAAATGAAAAATTAAAAAATAATAGGGCAGGTAGGGCTCGATCCTAGGTATTTTCAAATCTCTAGACCGCTCGTGCCCCAAATGAACTACCATGACGTTACGTTTGACACCGAAAAATTGTGATTGTATTCAACGTAAATTAAAAAAAAAATTTAGAGCCTCAAAACAGGGATAAAATTACATTTTTTTTAATAAAACTTATCTAGATCGATTTTTCTCCCCCAAAACATACAAGATTAACTCATTTAAATATTAAAGTTATTTTAAAAGTAGTTATGGCCAAGTCAGTTCAATCCTTCGGCCAGGGTTTTATGAGTAGTTTATAAAAAAAATATATAGGAACTCATTATATATTTATCATCATCATACTCCTGCCCTCATCTCTCTCTAAGTGGGGTCGGCACAAAGTGTTAAAAACATGTTGTCAGATAATTTAGTTACATATTTAACGACCAGCCGCCTGCCTGACGTTGACTTACCTTAGTCGTATTTTACGACACCTCGGTAAGAAAAGAGGGTGGTCAATTTGACTCAGCCAGATACCACATGATGGGTTGAATAACTTTAGTCGTCTTTTACGATACCTCGGTAAGAAATGAGGGTGGTCTCTTCTACTCAGCCGGATACCATACGGCAATCATTATATATTCATCATATCCCTAGATAATTCTTGAGGCAAGTGTGAGTTACCCATTTGAATTAAAATCAAGTAAATAGCACTTCTAATTATTTTTTCCAAATATAAAAGTCAATTTGCAAATTCTAGAATACCGATTGCTACTTATTTATTTATAGAAATAAAGTAACATTCAGGATATTGTAATTAAATAAAAGAAAATTGTAAAAAATATTTAATTTCTAAGTCATTAACTTCAAATATTAAAAACAATTATGGTAACTGTTCAATAAATATAGTCCTACAACACAATTTAGAAAGCCAATAAAGTGTGAATCAAGGACAGGGACCACAGCAAATCTTCTTCGAAACCTTACTCTTTGGTTTTATAGACGTGCACGATTTCTTACACTTTATTTTTGGCGCCTCAACTATTCCGGCATCGGCTGGGATATACTGAGTTTCCACGTGGATGAAGTTCTTACGCTTTCGCGGCGCCAAGTCAAAACATCCGAAGGGAGGTGTGTACTCAATATCCCAGGTTGCATTGCTGGATAAAGAACTTAGCGATTCTGATTTACAGACGCATTCAGGCTCTTTAAACGCTGGACAACTATCAATGACTTTGTCAATAGCCGTCAGATCATTACAGTAAACATCCATATAAGCACATTTGCAGATGTCTTCCACGGCTTCTGATAGAGCCTTTCGGATTTCAGCGTCGCGCTGCCTTTTTAACTTCACCATTTTTCTAGCCTCAACTTTAGCTTGTTCTTCGGGACTCCGTTTTTTGATAATCTTGAAAATCATAGGATCGCAGTCGACGTACGGGTCTTCGTTTGGTGCGATTTCTGTCAAATCTTTTAATGGATTTACCTAAAATTTGGGTGGACTATAAATTTAAAATTTTAAAATTGAGAAATATAGACGTATAGCTACTATCAGATCTACATTTCTCTAGAAAGTATATCTAATTATTTAATCAATGCCAATTTAAAATTGATTGGATTCGTTTGGAATTTAGAATATCTATATCCGGTCAACCCGTCTCTACATAGGAGGCTGGTCTGCGGCTGGGCCGGCCTAATCAGCCAAACTCTCAGAAAACTGGAGTTGAACAATGGCTATAGTATATCTACCCAATGAAACGTAATCAAACTCATTACAAACAATATACTGATATTGTTTCTTACTAATAGTGTATAGTTTCCGAACCTTATTGGTGCTACACTCTACCTTTCTAAAATTCTAATGGCCCCTTACATAAGACCGACTAATTTTATATTGACAAAAGCTAAAAGATACCTGTATTGTGAATACGTCCCCTTTTCTCTGAACTTTTAGAGTTGGCTTCGGTTCTAATGGTTCATCCGGCTCAGAATCACCGCCACCCATATCTGCACCTGCAGCACGTCCTTTTTTCTTTTTCTTTTTACTTTTATCCTTGTCTTGCCCTCCGCGTGGACACTTGAAAGTCATGATTTTTGCCACACTTTTACCAATCACACCAGGCTGCCAACCACGTCGAGGCTATCAAGAAACAGTTCATACTCAAGATCTGAAGTACATTTGTTTATTATAAATTACTAAGATGTCTTTATACCTTTATTCCCGGAACATCCGTTGCAGTCCACAACCATCCCATCTCCGCTGGTACTGGGTATCCAGGTTTCAGGAATGGATTGCATGATTTGTGGCCAATCATTACCCCTATAAACACCTTTAGTAGTTTAAAAATATTCTTTAAAAATACAACATATTGATAATTTCATGTCATTTCATTTTAATTACGATGACATATTCTATGCATCAAATATTTATAATGTTAACCACCATATTTAACAATTGTCTATGAGGATATAATTTCAGTGTAATATTTAATACGCAGGTTAACTTTTCTATCATTTTAATAGTCCATCTTAAGTTCAATGTTACTTATAGAAAGAATTGTAATTATAATGTATCTACGTAATTAACACAGAACTGAGAAACTCTGAAGAACCACAGTCACCAACATAACTCAAAGATTCAAAGCTATACTAGCAAGAAACATTGCGTATAGGTCATTTCGAGACTAAAATGGCAATCCCGCGCCGATGTTTTACCTATAGGTAGATTCAAGCGGCACAAGATCAAATTGCATTGAAATCTTTTAAAGGGATAAACCTACAACAGTAGTCATCGTTACCTGGATGTATGTCTCCAAAAGTATAGTTATATTTAGAGGCATTTTTCTTTTTCTTCTTTTTATCATTGTCTTCATCTTCGGCCATCTTGAAAATTTATACAAAACTATCTAGAATAAATTACTAATTTATACTTTCGTGTTTTATACCATTTTCTAAAATTAAATAAGGTATCAATGACGCGTTAGAAATGCATGTTATTTTATTATATTGGTGAGATCCACCTCAATCCGCAAGTGCTAATTATTGTTCTTAGAATTGAAAAAATCAAACGCATGCAAAAGACCAAATTTTTGCCAGTTATTCCCATTAGCTGACAACATACCAAGCAAGGGATAGAATCGTTCTGGGCAATATCATTGTTAATAATTTGAAATATGTTTAATATTTTAATTATCAATATTAACTAAAAACTAAAATGTAGAGAATGATGCTCGACTAGTGAATTTTCTCATATTTGTGTATTTCATCGACATACGCCTTACCATACTAAGTAAAAAATAATAAGATTCGAGTTGAGTACAGAAAATGTAACTTTTCAAATTTAAAGTGAAAAATGAATAAATTATAATAAATAAAACCTGAATATAAGTTGTATAAGTTTAATTGAATCTTAAGGTGTTTATACTAGTGGGTTACAAAATAAAATATCAATGATACTTAAGCATTTTTCTTATCTTCTTTATATTTCTCTTGGATAGCTAATTTGTGAGTTCCGCAGCAACCTTTACCCATCAGAGATAGCAGTCTCTGTTCTTTATCACAACATCTTCTTTCAGTGTCCACATTGAACTTATTTACGCATCTAAAATCATGGTCTTTCTCATACTTCATGTAATCTTTTATTGCTTTCTTTATCCGTTCGTATTCCTTAGAACAGCAAACTTTACCTGCGTCGCTGTAACTAGGCGGCAGGGCAGGTAACGCTGCATTTTTATACATTCTTGCAAATCCGTCTGGTACTGCACAAGGCCTTCCTATCACAGGACAGGGTCCAAGTTTTATTGGAGGCAAACCGTAAGGTAGAGGTTCAGCTTCATCTTCGTCATATTCAGCTTGCTTAACTTCATCCTCTTGCATCATTGTTACGGGACAGTTGTGCTTATGTTTGTAAGACGGACAGTATGGTCGATGTGCCTTTCTTGCTTCGATATTCGCAATTTCTGTAATACACTCACAATCAAAAGTTTTACACGGGGGTGTAGGTTTGGGTGGGTTACATTTGCAGTCTTTATCGTCAGGCAATTCAAAGCAATCATAGACGGCTATCTTTCGTTTTGACTCCTTAACTTCAACATTATATATTAAAGGTTGATTGTTACCGGCACTTCGTGGAGATGCTTTATTTTCCGGTACACATGGAACATCTTTAAATGCACTTTCTAAATTTTGCCCCCAAGAACATCCTTGACGGCCACAGGAGCAACCTTGACTATATGACGCAATGTTTAAATCGTTGTCTTGACAATTATAATTCGGCATCACATTTTCGATAGTAAATTTTTTGCCATATATAGATTCTTTAAATCCTGGTACTTTGGTAACACTAAAGACATAAGCAACTGTTGTTGTACTAGTCTTCGGTGTTAGACCTGTTCCTGTCATTTTGTTTTTGTTGTCTTCACAAGTTTGACCTGCTTGAGTCATACCACCACATCCTGTACATTCTACTATACCCCTTTTGCTTCCTTTTTCGGACTTTTCAGGACATTCTTCACGATGCCAACGATCATCTTTACAGTCACATGTACCACAAATTTTTCTTGTTGTATTATCTTTTGTGTCAGTTACTTTACCTGCAGCTTCTTGCTTATAGGTTTCCAAGTTTCTGATATAAGTTCTGACTTTATGAGCTAATGGACAATTTGTATTACCACAAGGTCCAATGATATCACCCATTCTAATCTTGTCTATTGGATAAGTCTTTTTCCGTGAAGCTGCTGTATCTTCAGCAGCGTGCTTGCAACTGTAATCGACATCTTTTTGACCAATTCCACAACTTTGTAATTCGGTACAAATTTCTATTTTTTGCTGAGCATTACTCACGACAGCAGGATCTTCTAAAGTAGTAGTTTCATATAAGCTGCCCACCATACAAAAGTTTGGATCATCACCTTCGATTCTCTTACATTGAAACATGCTGGGTGCTTTATTTGTTCTAAAAACAAATGTGTCTGGATCTTTCATAAGTTGTTGGAATTCTGTTATAATACTTTCACCTAAAGCACTTAATCTGAGAATAAATGATATTTCACCTACTCGCTTACAGCAGCACTCTGCGAATAATGTTGTATTCTGTTTTATTGTAAGAGGTTCATGAATCTTACAAGACTCCGCTGTTTCTTTTAACATATGGTAGAACTCAGTTTCCCAATGCATTGTTCCAATACCAACAAATATTTCTACCTCATTTTCATCATCATTCCACACTTCGATCTCTAGTGGGAACTTACTAAGTATCATAAGTACTGTATCAGGGTACGAAGGAAACAAGTATGACTTTCCTACTCTTATAGTTCTTGTCCATTTTCGTTTTCCGTCTTCATCACATTCAATAATATCATCCTTCGTATCTTCGTTTAGTGCCAACTGGCCCTCTTTGATAATAAATTCTACTTTAGGTCCAAATTTTATCTTTATTATAAGATTTTTATTGGCACCGCTCTTTTCATCTTCTTCAGATGCATAGATAGTCACCTTGTCTATGAATATCTCAACCAGGTACATTTGCTCCATGACCTGTCAAGTTCAATCAGAATACTCATTGTTAACGCCCTTTAACTCTTGATTTTATAAACACTTGATTTAGCTGCCACTTCATTTAAGAAAATGACGTAAAATCCACAACAGTATAATAGAAAAATTTCAATCGTCTAATTTTAATTAAATTAAACTACAAATAAGGCATTTTTATACGACAAAATGTACCGTAGACGTTCAGAAAAGTAGTTTCCTAAAAGTAAATAGTAAGTAAATAGTAATATAATAATAAAAATGATATAGAAAAAATACTTACAGCTGTTGTAATTAACGACCCTGCCCTATTTAGGCATTACTATGGACACTGAAAATTTTATTTTGTAACCCGAAAGTTAGATATTTTCATGAATTCTACACAACTGACATTTTGTCGGTGTTTCGATTCATTTGAAATGAGAACGTCATAGCCAAGCAGGTATTTTTCCTCTATTAATGCAAAAAAAGGATTTATTTAACATTTTATTTTTTTAATAGTTAATGCGGACCATGAAAGCAACGGTACTACTTTATATATAGCTGAAAAATTATTTGCAAATAGCCGTGGTTGCCCGGAAAGAATTTCATGCTGGTCTAGTCAACTGTCTACGAAACCTGAAATTATTAAAACATTGAAAGAAATTATGAGGTAATCAATTAAAACTACATACAACCCGAACTAATTTAATAAATACGTAACTCAGTCTGTCTCTTATGCTTTCACAGCTTGGATAATATTGTCAAAATTTGGTACAATTAAGATTTATACCGGATGAATATATAGGATAAAGAAATCCCATGTATTTCCTTCGGAAACATAGTGCATGATTCTTTTAACGACTAAGTTGACCCGGAGGAAGCCACGTGCACATCTAATAATGTATATCTAACATAATTAAATAAAAATAACCTTTCAATCCATATAATTTCTTCTTGTAAAGTTGAAATCAAATATACCAACGATAAGTATCTATCCATAGTGTAGATGAGCTATATAAGTGTGTTAGAGAGAAGAACAAGCACCGCAAAGATATAGCATATTTGTATAGTCTACTCTACATAGACCGTAGATCTCAAGAGGTAGATAGATCATAGATCTCATGAGGATCACAGAAAGCCGCTGGATCAAAACAGTACTAAAACGAATGGAGTCGAAATCTTTAAGAAAAACCTTGAAGTAACACGAGTCAAGCACTCGTACATCAGTAAAAAATGGTTGAGTGTTGTCTATATAATCTAAATATCTTTAATCTATTTTAGCAATAAACTGCTATCAACGATGATCAATACTACGGCTCTTGAAATAGCAGCAGCAAGAGGGCGTAATGGTTACAATTGCGAATCATACATCCCTTGTCCGATAGAAGAAAAATCGTTGCCAAGAATAATGAAAAGTTTTTTGACATTAACTAACTTTAAGTCTCGTGACCAGTTCAGTTGACTTTGAATTCTTGTTATATATTTATGAAATATATGTTTGTTTTATTTTACATCGTAATCTTTTTTGTTCAGTTGGCTTCATTGAATGCTATGTATGGCACGAAAGTTTTACATTGGCTTTCTTTGAAATATTATTTATCTTTACAAATTAACCTAATACTTGCAAATTGTGATCCCTAGAGCGTCTTTGAGTTTCTATAAAAATGACGTGCTTGACACTGCATCGCGAGCTCAAAGAAAATATCTTATTAACCCTTTGATTTAAATTTTCTTTTAAAGAAAATTCCTGGGATATATATACTCTAAGTGAATAAAGTCAATAGTGGAATAGTAAAGGATATCTGTAAGCTAGGCTTCTTTTCTCTATATAGGTATAATTCAAAAAGTGTGTTTTCATTCGTCGAGTGTTTTATGCCGGTATTAATTTTCATTTTATCATTATACATCTCACTAACTAGTTTCTTATCCTTGAATTGTTTCCTGTAATATTTATTTTGTTAAACGCTTCTTTTCCATCTTTAATATTGTATCAAAGGACAAAACTCTTTATTACAAAAGAAAGTTTTGAAAGCCGATAGCCAATTTAGCCACCGTTTGGATCACTACTCTTGTTTATTCCACCTTCATGGGAAAAAAATCCGCAGTTAATTTTAGTACCTGCTATGAAGGACGTTTTATGGGTTAAGAAATGGTTAAGAAAAGAACAACATTTTTAATAACAGTTTCAACTCGAGGTAAAAATGATAACAACAGAAAGTAATCAACAATTTATTTATCAAATATATGAACAATGTTTTTATATTGGAGTTTCACGGCACATTCTAAAGGCGTGAAGCCAAGGATGTCTGGCAAGTCCCTTTGTACTTCATCATGTACCAGCAGATATCGTACCACTTCAGAATTATTGCATAGCACCGCCTAAAATAAATCTTAACTTATCTTACAATATTTAAGTTTTGGTTATTTACCTTACCCTGATATCCGTCTGGTATCTGGATGAGTAGAATAGACGACCCTCAATTAGTACCGTCGTAAAAGGCGACTAAAGTAAGTTAACGTCAGGCAAGCGTCAGATTGTCAAATGCGTAGCTATATCATGTGACGACATGCTTATAGCATGTTGTCCCGACCCAGTTAGTGTAGGTAATGTACATAGCAGAGACAAATAAATTTTTATTTGATGCAATATATGTGACTTGTATGTATGTTTGTATGTAGAGGTGGAATCTTGCAAGTTATATTTGACCGTTGATGACCCGGTGTCCGATTGAGCTGAAATTTTATATACTGATCCAGTCCCAATGACAATGCATGTTTATGATTATCAGGATCCAATGCTGCTGCTAGTATTGGCTCCATACGAATCTCCGACGACGACGAATTAACAGTAGAGACGTAAATTAGATAAAAGCTTTTTTACTTGACTTGTTATAACTTGCAAAAAATCAAATACTCTCATGCCAGTGGAAAGACTCCTAAGTCGGTCTATAGATTTATTATTGTTAACACTAAATTTTTTTTAAAACTTAATATAGCCGACGTTGCTCAGTAAAGATGCAGCTTTCCAATAGTGAAAGAATTTTTGAAATCGATACAGTAGTTTTTGTGTGAAAACACTACAAACATACATACAAATTTTTCCTCTTTATAAAATATTATACTAATAAGTATAGATTATAATAAAAATATATCAGATATCTTCTATATAATCTTATAATATATATTATAAGATTATAATAATAAATATATCTTCATAACCTTACTGACTCTGACTAACTAATCTGACTTACCTTATGTAAAGGAGTTTGTTTAATTTCATCGGTAGCATTCAAATCCGCTCCAGCAATTCTCAAAGATTCCAATCGATTCACAACTCCGCTTCTTGCGGCGAGTGATAGCATTTCCGCGACAGTTTTTGCATCAGCATTAGTGAGGTGAGCGCCGCATTGTTTTAGTAGAGTTATGATTGGACAGTCGTCTTTATGGATGGCTGTTAGTAACGGGGTTTCACCGCATCTGTGGATGATATGATTCTATAAACCATAATGATTTTCAAATTTCGAATGAAAGTCAACTATGAATTGTGTAAATTACTTTGTTTCACCATTTTACGTTTATTGATTTTATTGTAATCTATCAAGATTAGGATCACAAAAAAGATGAGGTGAACGGAATAAATTATTTAACAAAGAATCAGCTTAGCGATTCAGCGCGGAAACGCTGCAAGCATTCTTGGGACCATTCCACGTGGGCATGATTTGTATAGTCCTAGCGTGTAAGTAATTTAAGATAGATATAACTTGTACATTTTTGCTGTAAATAAATATATACATTTCATCAGTAAAAAACTAAGCAGACTCTCTAAACAAATATAAAAAGCACACATTGAATATCTATTCAATGTGTGCTTTTATCTGAATGAGTATTCGAGCATATTACTTGACTTACTTTATTTTTTTTCTTTTATTGGTAGAGATTACAACATAAAATATAAACACAATTATAATTAAATTAATATATATCATATACTATAAATATATTATAAATCATATACCTATGCACAATCGTTTAAAAACAGACTCATCATGCGTTAAGATGTCATTACAATCAACACATATTTATAAAATTATGCAGTTAAAAATTTGTAAAAAAATATATTACAATAAAATCTTACTTATTCAACGTACCGGCGTTGAATAAGTTAGAAGCCTAAGAAAATAATTCAGAAAAATACAAATAAGCATTAAAATTAAGTTGACATATCTATTGTACTGTTATCTAATGTACTGTCGTTAATATCTAATGACTTGCTAAATTTGTTGTAGCAATTGCATAACCAAGGAATCGAGGCATTGGTACCGAGTACGTTTGTGCTAGTGGGAGGCACGAGGAGTTTAATTGGATTACGCGGGTCTCATAGGTTTATAAAGTTTGTTTGTCCTAATACTACGACTGACGCGTACAATAAAAAATTAAGTATTTAAAGACTATGATTCACTCTCTGGTTCGATTTTTTCTCAATCATATTGATAGGTAACCCAGTATCAGGTCATAGTGGCGATGAAATTGAATCCGCAATCAATTTTTGCTTCGTCATTACAGGAGTTGAAAAAATAAATAAAAGGAGGCTGATACAGGAATATTGATCTACTTTACTATTGATAACATAAATAATAAATACGCGCATGACCTGGTATAAGATAGTAACGACAAAATGTAACTAGTTATAATAATTATATTTTGAAAATAAAAACTTCCGAGTTCCTTGCTGGCTCTATTCGGTAAGAGCAGTTTATCGGACAAGCAGTCATATTGATTGACTGATTTAAAAGCAATTGTTTACTTGAATAAATAATAACTTAAATTGTATATAAAAGGTCCTAAATTAATGTTTAGATATGCTATGGAACATAATACCAGCGTGTTAATTACAAAACGTAAATTAGAGTGCTCAAACGTAGCGATGAATTTTAGTGATATTGCTACATATTTTAATTTCACAATAGTTTTTAATTTGTTCAAGTGTTTTAAATATTTATACAATTTCACTTATATCTAACGTGTATGGAAGTTATATCTTGCCTTGACTTTAAATGTACGTTGGCGCCATTTTTCAATAAATACTCTATGATCGGGACATTCCCTTTTAGTATCGCTTCGTGGAGCACCGTTTTCCCTTCCGAATTTTCCGCGTTCACGTCCGCTCCCATATCTAAAATATAACATGTTTATTACGTATTTAAGGCAAAGTTTATATCACCAATCTTTTTTTTTTCAATTACATTGGAAACCTTAAAAATTACAGTATTTCCCTACTCCATATTGAATGTTATTATACATATAAATCTTCCTCATTAATCACTCTTACTATAAAAAACTGCATTAAAATCTGTTGCGTAGTTTTAAAGATTGACGCACACATAGGGATATAGGGACAAACAGAGAAAGCGCGTTCAAACAATCAAACAAACAAACTCTTCAGCTTTACATATTAGTATAGAGCAGGGCTTCTTAAACTTGTGTCATTCACGACCCCATTTATGATTACGAGTTTCTTGACGACCCCATACAAATATACGAGAAAATTTTTTTTTTCATGATTTATTAATTAGTTAACAATATACATAAATAAAAAAAGCTGTGATGGCCCAGCGGTGCGACCGTGTGAATCTCTAGAGACGATCACGGGTTCGAACCCGGGCAGACACCAATGAGTTTTTCTCTTAAAACTTATGTGTCTAATTGATAATTGCAATTTATCACACGCTTTTCGATGAAGGAAAACATCGTGAGGAAACCTGCATATCTCTAGAGAATTCTGGAGATATGTGTAACCTACCAATCCGCATTGGAGCAGCGTGGTAGGTCTTAACTCCAATCCTTCTCTCCCAAAACGGAGAGAAGAGGCCTATTCTCAGCAGTGGGATAGTAACAGGCCGTTACTTACTTTTTTTTACTTATACATATACAATATCTTGTATATACATATATTTCATATGTATAGTTTTAGAATTAGTTTGAAACATACAACAATCTAAAATTAAACATTGTATAAAATATTATAAAATTGTGTTTATTATAGTTTCAAAAATAAAAGTTGACTCTGACCATCTTAATTTGCTCGAATATATTCAAGTAGTTGCGTGGTAAGTATTAAAGTAAAATATAAGTAAAAAATTCTCTCGCGACCGCAGATTTTTGCTACAAATAGTTTAAAAGGCCCTGATATAGAGTATAGATATGACAGAATCTCTTTCAGAGAAAAATAGATTCCTGGTCTTTTTATATTAAATATATGGGTGACCGAGCTTCGCTCGGTATTTTTTTACAAAAAAAAACTTAAAAAAAAAGAAAACAATTATTTAGTTGGGACGATCATTGGCATTCACATTTCTCGAGGCTGCCCATTACCCGAATAAGCTACGTCGACTTGACAGTTAATGGCTAAAATTCAATTCAATATAAATGTTAGTGTTTTTTAATGCCCAAAAATAGGGATAAAACAATATTTCTTTTACATAAAACCTAGCTAGATCAATTTTTCTCCCCCAAAACCTCCTACATGCTGAATTTTTAGGAAAATCGTTGGAACCGTTTCCGAGATTCGGAAAAAAAAAAATTATATATATATATATATATATATATATATATATATATATATATATATATATATATATATATATATATATATATATATATATATATATATATATTTAAATATTAAAGATTAAAGTAAGAAGGAATTCATTTAATTGTTATAAAGTTTATGAACTAATTGGTAGATCATTACTCACCTAACATTTTCTTAACAGCTCTTGCATCGTCATGCTCTATCGCGTAGAGAAGTAGAGCGCTGAATACTTTGTCAGTTACTTCTATCAATTTCTTTGGTGATTGTATATTGAGACTCGTAGCTAATGCATCTATGAGGGTATTGTCCTATTGATAGGATATACAATTTATCAATTATTTACACTTAAATTAAAAATTTAAAAAAAAAACAATATGTATAAGGAAAATTTTCAATTTTCGACTTATTTTCTTTATACAAAATAATATAACATAATAACTAGCAATTATATGTATACAGCTCTCTCGTGAAAAAATTTGAAAAATAAAAATTGTAATAACATTTTGGTATAAAAGTAATAATAAAATTATTTTGCTATAACCCGCAATGAAATAAAATAATATATATAATGCTAAGTGTCGTAATATATATTTTCTATTTTACTTCATCGGGGATTATAGCAAAATAACATTTTGGTAAATATTTCTGCATACCTTCGCAATATTTGAAGTTATAGTACATAACAATTCTTTTATTTTGTAAATTATAAACAGGAATCTTGTATTGAATTCGCTTACATAATATTTAACAGGTTATTTAACTAACTATTAACTGATTTCTTTTTCAAAACATTTTCAGTACAAATTCAAATTCAAAATATTCTTTATTCAAGTGAAGTGTTTTCAGTACTTTTGAATTGTCAAATGTTTTAAAGAAGCTACCACTGATTCGGAAGTTTGCTCCTACCGAGAAGAACCAGCAAGAAACTCGACGGATAATCTTTTAAACAAAAATAATTACAATTTGATTGATGGTTACAAGTTAATCGTTGCAGCTTAGTGCGTAGCTGACTACAGTTAAGATATGCTACTATCACTCAAATATAATACAACAGTATATGGAACCGTAATGTATTAGTGTAATTAATAACAAGTCAATAACAACGATATTCCAAAGAGATGATGACTACACACATACCTCAATAGCTATTGATGATGTATTCGTGAGCTCTCCTCTTATATTCGTCACCATCATCTAAAAATAGTGATATTTTTGCAATATAAAGTTGAAACTAAATTGATATATATACTTTTTTTTATATATTAATTGATATATATATATATACGCCGTGTGGTATCCGGCTGAATGGAATAGTGCTACCATCATTTCTCACCGAGGTGTTTTAAAAGGCGACTAAGGTTAGTCGACCCGCCGTGTGGTATCCTGCTGAGTAGAATAGACAACCCTCATTTCTTATTGAGGTATCGTAAAATACTAACATGAACTTATCATGTTAGGCAGGTGGCTAGTCGTAAAATATATAGCCGGGTCATGTGACAACATGCTTATAGCGTGTTGTGCCAACCCCACTTAGAGTGGAATAAAGGCAGGGAGATGATGATGATTGAATTGATATGTATATTGTGTTTGATCTGTATAATATTGGATTTTCCCAAGTGACTTCGAAGTCACTAAATATAAATTGAAAAGCTTACTTCTCAATTTATAAAAGGTACTACCAATTTTCCAACTTGCCTTAAGTTCTATTAAATAATTATACCTTACAATTATTCAGTTCACGCTCTTTCCTACTTCATTTTTCACTTTCATCTCTCTTACGCACTCTTTTACTCTCTTTTCACACTCACCTTTAGTTTCACACCCTGTACATGAAGCACTTTCACAACGGATGAATTATCAATCTAGTAATTATACTAGAATATTAAACATTAATTTAATATTTAAATGAGTTAATCTTGTATGTTTATATATATATTCGTAATCTTAGAAACGGCTCCAATTTTTTCTGAAAGGGTCTTGAGGGAGAAAATCTAGCTAGGTTTTATTTTGAAAAATTCGTTTTATCCCTGTTTTGAGGGCATAAAATACTATTTTTAAAAAACAATTTTTGCCAAAAACTGTGAAGTCAGCGTAGCTTATTCGGGGAACGAGCGATCTCGAGAAATGAAGATACCTAGGATCGAGCCCCACCTACCATAATTTTTTTTCTTTCTTTTTTTTAATTCCTTTTTTTATTTTGTAAAAAACTAACGAGCAAGGCTCCAAACCAGGTACTTTTAGTTTAATCATTATTTATATTACTTTAGGAAAGGTAGAAGAGAATGGAAGGGAATGGAGAAAATATCTGCCGATCCCATTTAGAGTGGAAAGAATGAGAATTAAGTACAAAGTGTAGACAAGTACCTCCACTTTCTGCTGATAAGTTAGCTCTGGCTTCGAGAGCACGTAGGAGAGCTTGGTAAGAGCGGCCTCTGGGGTCATGTCGTAGCCAGACACCACGCCACACTCGGCTATCAACTATCAACAACAACATTAATTACATAACAACAACAAATACACTTTATTGTACAAAAAAAAACGCAAAAAAATACAAAAAACTAAATACCATTCACGTACAATAAAACATTAGCCAGGTAAAGTTTCGTGTACAAACTTTAGTTGCACCAAATTTCGTCAATGTTTGACTAGAGGATTAGTTGTAACAGACAGAAATAAAGACATACTTTTACATATATAAAAGATTCGTTTAAGTGTATTTTTTTACCCTTTTTAGATTTACCCTTTAAATCTTGTAGCTAGCCAGAAAATATCTTTAAAAATCTCGGCAGTACTTCATTTTCTATTTTTTTTTTAATAATTGTGATAATGTAGGGCAGTAGGGTGAGTATGTTAACAATGCTTACCCTCCCAGTCTCGTAAACGGGTGCCACGACGCTTCCCTTAGCGCACTGGGTGATGTTGACCACTATAACGCCGCGCGCGACCGCCGCTGCTATCTCCACGAACACGTCATCTCTGTTAGAGGGAATGTTCCCTGACCCGTAACTCTCTAACACCACACCTGATTTAGAATAAATTATCTATTACCTTACATTTTCTATACTAATATATAAAGCTAAAGAGTTTGTTTGTTTGAACGCGATCATCTCAGGACCTACTCGACCGATTTGAAAAATTATTTTAGTGTAAGATAGTCCTTTTATTTACTATAGGCGATATAACATCACGCTAGGATGAATAGGAGAGGAGCAGCAATAAAAAATAGAATGAAAACGGCAAAATTTTAAGCTTTCCATGCGTGCGCTAAGTAAACGGTAAAAGTTATTCATAAATCATGTACTACAAAATTGTTCCCCTCTAAAAGTTCTAAATAAAAGTCCGCAACAGCATATTAGCTTTTAAGATAAACCCACTTTAACCATTTTTATGGTTTACAAAAGACTATAATATTACTGTTTTAATCTTTCCACGCGGGCGGAGCCGCTAGCGATTGCTAGTCACTACATATTATAAAACAAAGTCCATATTTCCGTATGTACGCATAAAACTTTAAAACTACGCAACCGATTTTGATGCGGTTTTTTTTAATAGATAGAGTGATTCCAGAGGAAGGTTTGTACGTATAATAACATTCAATACGAAGTAGAGAAATACTGTAATTTTTGAGGTTTCTGTAAATAATTAAATTTTTTTCCGCTTACATTGCAAACGCAGGCTAAACCCTAGGAGATTTATCAAAATGATGTACTAAGTATTTGTACACCTTAAAAAGGTCTACAGAAAAGTCCGCGATGGTATATATCTATCTCTTATGGATAACCCACAATAGCAGTTTTTGTCATTTACTTTTTACGAAAAATGATGCCTTATGTTCAAAGCAATTTTTATACAATACAGCATTAATCCTTATCCAATTGAGTACCTTAAATAAATTGTTGATTTAATATAAATCAATATGGCCGTTTACAGCATGCAATTTAAGTGAACATTTTCGGAGATATTACAGATTTAAAATGCCGTGAGGACGCCGCGCTTCACCCTATAGCACTTCGAATCTTTTAAGAGTTTGTTTAAAGACATTCTGTAATTAATTGTAAAAATAAAATACATAGGTAAAATGTAAAAGTAAATAAGTAAAAATGTACTATATGAGTTTAGATATTCCAAAGATAGCAGGAAATGAATAAATCAAAACTACTGGATCGATTTTAATCATTTTTTTTACACTGACTGACATGGGATATATATTTTATACCCGTGCGAAGCAAGGGCAGGCCGCTAGTTACATATACAAAAATAACGAATAATAGAATGCAACATTTAATTCTACAAATTATTTAGTAACAGATATATTTTCATCTCTAAAAATTTCGTACTGTGAGTGTGAAGGTATTTGACCATAATATAAGATTGAGAAATAAAACGGATGCTAGATATGTTGACAATTCTTTTAAAAAGTATATATGTTCTGCCTGATCTGAGAATATTATGATATATTTAGTTAAGTGTCTTTTATATAAGGCAGGCAAGTGGCAAGCAGTTAAGTGTCTTTTATTTTCGTCAGGCAGGCGGCTGGTCGAAATACGCAGCCAAATCATGTGACAACTTGTTTAAAACATGGGGTGCCGACCCCACTTAGAGTGGGATAAGAGCAGGAGGATGATGATGATTGAATACCTTCAATAGGTGGTTGACAGAATGCTTTGATAACTGAAGAACTGATACTCGGAAATATCCTCAGAAGTCCGACATTCTTGGACATAGCAGCGTGGAGGTGGCATTTCTCGATTACATTGGGCTTGAATATAGCCTTTTTATTCACTTCAAAGTCGATCCCGACCTCGACTAGCGGCACACAGTTAGGCGAGTCGAACGCGTAGAGATTATTTACGGAGACCTTTCTTGTTCTAAAAAATTAATAAACAGTTAATTGCTTCTTCAAGTGACATGAGGTTAGCTCCTTATTTGAATAAATAATCAGCTTAGCGATTCAACGCGGAAGTTGACAGTGTTTTTGGGAACGTTTCACGGGGGCATGATTTGTTTGGTAAAAAGTAAAGTAACGGCCTGTTACTATCCCGCAAATGGGCATAGATCTCCTCTCTCCGTTTTTTTTGGAGAGAAGGATTGGAGTTTGGACCTATCACGCTGCTCCAATGCGGATTGGTAGGTTACACATATCCCTAGAATTCTCTAGAGATATGCAGGTATCACGATGTTTTCCTTCACATAAATGTATGTAATAAATTGCAATTATTGATTAGACATATAAGTTTTATCAGAACTCATTAGTGCCTGACCGGGGTTTGAATCTGTGATGTGTATCGAAATTTAATAATATAAGTTGAAATCATCAAAAATAGATTATTAAAACAATTTTATTCGATGACTCTAGAAACTCGAATATTATTATATGATTTGTTATTTGTAATTTTGCTTATTAATCTTAAAAGGTTACCATTCCTTAATATAGTGTATACTATAAGTGGGATGCCAAAGTGGACGGCATCCTTGTGGAGCATCCTGGACAGGCCTTTGGAGCATACTAATATGTATTCCTTAGTCTTGGTCAATGGGAACGGGGACCTTTGGGTTGCGAGGAAGAAAACCTCAATAAAAAATTACCCGGTAGAGGTCAACGCCTACCAAGGCGCTAGGGTCCCTACTTGGGGCGCGGTCTCTCCTTGTCCACCGTATCATGAATCATGGGTGGGCAGGGAGCGATCGTGGGCAGCGATGGCCTTCTGCTCTGCGGAGGGGGGCGGTTGAGCGGTTCTGGGAACTTTTATTCTGGATCCAATCTGCTGCTGGCAAATCCAGGTGTTCCTGGCTTACATGTCCCCGAGGCGCTCGGTGCATCTGGTGCTCCCGATGCATCGGTTAGTGGAGGGGGACTTCTCCTTTGAGGGGTCCCTATCCGGAGGAGGCGTTCTCTCGGATCAGAGCTGTCGGCAGGGAGGGGGGCAATATGTACAACGATACCCTGTCCTTTCCATCGGTAGCGTGGTGGAGTACACAGGTTGTTTCAGTCGGTGCGAGTCCGACATAACCATCGCCTGTCCCCGTCGGGCGGCGGTACCCATAAGGGGTTTTTCCTGTATAAAAAGAAGTGTATACTATAAATGCATACCTGTTTCCTCTAAAGAGTTTGCTTCCAAAATATACGGTGACTTCGGGAATATTTAGCCCTCCGGCAATGAGCAATGACGATACGAAATTATCAGCGCCGTCGCTTCTCGGCTCAAATATTGGAATCTGAACAATTTGCCAGTAAGTAAGTAACGGCCTGTTACTATCCCAGTGCTGGGCATAGGCCTCTTCTCTCCGTTTTTTTTTGGAGAGAAGGATTGGAGCTAAGACCTACCACGCTGCTCCAATGCGAATTGGTAGGTTACACATATCCCCAGAATTCTCTAGAGATATGCAGGTTTCCTCACCGAAAAGCGTGTGATAAATTGCAATTATCAATTAGACACATAAGTTTTACTAGAAAACTCATTGGTGTCTGCCCGGGGTTTGAACCCTAGACCTCGTCGAAAGAGGCGCACGGTGTTACCGGTAGGCTACCACAGCTTCTTGCCAGTAAATTCTTTGGTAATTTCATAACACTTATATAAGCCAATTCAATGATTAATTTATATATAAAAATTAAAGCAATAGCAATACAAAATTATAGTCAGCCGAATCCCACACGGCGGGCCAACTCAACTTAGTTGCCTTTTACGACACCTCGGTAATAAAGAGGGTGCTCTATTCTACTCAGCCGGATACCACACGGCGGGTCAACTTACCTTAGTCGCCTTTTACGACACGTCGGTAATAAAGAGAGTGTTCTATTATACTCAGCCGGAGACGACACGGTAGATCAATTTACCTTAGTTGCCTTTTACGACACCTCGGTAATAAAGAGGGTTGTCTATTCCATTCAGCCGGATACGGCGGCCGGTCAACTTATTCAGTCGCCTTTTACGACGCCTCGAGCAATATACTAGATATATTCTTTAGTTACCTGTGAACCAGTGATTACGACGCCTTTCCCTATGTTTTCAAACATGAAAGATAAAGCTGAAGCTGTGTATGAGAGTGTATCGGTCCCGTGAAGTACGACAAAACCGTCATATTGCTCGTAGTATTTCTAAAAATTAAAAAATTAAATCGATTTTTATCAGGCATTCAAAGACAAATTGCTAAAACATTGTTTAATTTAAGTATTGATCGAGCATTGCTCGGTAATTTTTTAATAAAAAAAGAAACTTCAAAAAACAAAAGAAAGATTGGGTAGTTAAGATCAACCCTAGGTATTTATGGTAGGGGAGCCCGGGTTGCTAAATTTGCAGTGACTAAATCGTCATGGGGATCTATAGGATTGTGAAGATTAAGTCCTGAAAGGAAGGACAATACACAAGCACTGCACACATTCACCAACACAAAACACAAAGTCTCGCAATCGCTTTGCGATTTTGTCGTGGTGTCTATCTCCTGAAGATGCTTCGGTTACGGGGCGAAACAATTGTTGAGATTCTGTTGCTGAATGTGTGCAGTGCTTGTGTATTGTTGTGTCATCGGTGTCGGTTAGTGCATGAGTTCTGCATTTATCATGTATGAGAACGAATAATATACTCTACATTTAGCATTACATATATTTCCTTTTATCGCGGATTATAGCAAAATAATATTCTCATTTCTTTAGTTTTAACATTAACTCATTTAAATATTAAAGATAAACATTTGATAACATAAATGATCGCACCCGCACGCAAGCCGATAGGAGAAATGAAGCATCGCCCGTAAGAATACAAATTTCGACTTTATTTACTTTTTGTTGAAATTGACTAATGCTGTTAGCCCTAATGGCTTTGACAGTGTCACCGGAAGGATGGGCGAGCGCAGAAGCTTCGCTGGGAACTTTACAAACCATTGCCCTATCTAAGTATAGAACAAAAAATCTGCTTAGCTCGTTTGCAATTTATTACAACGCCGTACAGTGCAATCTATGGATAAGTAAGTTAGTAAGTGATATTATATAAAAATATTATTTATCGTTTAACAAAAATGTTTTTTTTATTATAATAAAAAAATAAGTCATTACACCCATTTGGGTGAACTGGGAGCTTTTAGAACTTTTTGGTCGGTAATAATGGTTATGAGAGTCTGTTAGATAAACAAGAAATTTATTTGAAATACCGGGACTGTGGAAAATCTAGAAAGAAGAACATTAGTCTATGTCTGTCAGGTGTGTATGTGTGTGTCTCTGGGTGTTTTTACTTACCATAATATCCTTAGAAATATGTATCCATTCCGTTTCAGTCATATTGGATGAATCCAAGAGAGTTTCATACTCTATTATTTTATAAAATATCCTTACATCCAATTCTTTCGCTTCTATAAATTGATAATATAATAAATATTTTAAAAGATATAAATAGAACAGCACGATGTCAATTTTTTTTGTATCATCACTACATATTATAAAACAAAGTCAACAATCCGCGTTTTTTCGCGGATTATAGCAAAATAATTTTATTATTACTTTTGTATTATGGATCTCCGCAAAGTAACGCCTAATTCTATAAATTATTTAAAGTCGCATTCATTTCTTGTACGCATAAAACTTTAAAAGTACGCAACCGATTTTGATGCGGTTTTTTTTAATAGATAGAGTGATTCAAGAGAAAGGTTTGTACGTATAATTACATTCAATACGGAGTAGAGAAATACTGTAATTTTTGAGGTTTCTGTAAATAATTACATTTTTTCCGCTTAAATTGCAAACGCAGGCTAAACCCTACGAGATTTATCAAAATGATGTACTAAGTATTTGTACACCTCGAAAAGGTCTACAGAAAAGTCTGGGATGGTATATGTCTATCTCTTATGAATAACCCACAATAGCATTTTTTTGTCATTTACTTTTTACGAAAAATGCCTTATTTTTGAAGCAATTTTTCTACACTACAGCATTAATCCTTATCCAATTAAGTACCTTAAATAAATTATTGATTTAATATAGATCAATATGGCCGTTTACAGCATGTAATTTAAGTGAACATTTTCGGAGATATTACAGATTTAAAATGCCGTGGGGAGGCCGCGCTTCACCTTGAATCCAGCAGCTATATCGTTCTTTAAAGAGTTTGTTTAACGACAAGGAAGCTGTGAATGTTGTATATAAAGACATTCTGTAATTAATTGTAAAAATAAAATACATAGGGAAAATGTAAAAGTAAATAAGTAAAAATGTACTATATGAATTTAGATAAGATAGCAGGAAATCTTCTTGGTATAGGGAAAGGAAATTGTTTTTCTCCAAATTTAACGCTTGCGGGCCACGGTCAGTAATGAATAAATCAAAACTACTGGTTCGATTTTAATCATTTTTTTACACTGACTGACATGGGACTATTTTATACCCGTGCGAAGCAGGGGCAGGCCGCTAGTATCAATATATTTCTGTTATATGTTTTATGTCAACATCAAATATATATATTTAGGTACGTACGTACTTATTCTGCATAATTATTCAATTAAATATTAGCACAGCAGCTTTCATTTATATATTCTTATTTTAGTTTCTTATAATAAATATTAATTTTTATAAAAAGTTTTTTTTTATTGTGTAATATTATAAAAAGGAAAATTTTAAATGTATGTTTGTAATGTTTTCATACAAAAACTACTGGACCGATTTGAAAATTTTTTTCACCATAAAGCTGTATTTTTACTGAGCAACACAGGCTATATTACATTTAAAAAAAATTAGAGATCCGTAATAAAAATGTAACAAGATGTAAAAAATTAGTCATAAAAATCTATCACCGCATGCGCTGCGGAAACTATTGATGATATATTTAACAAAAATAAATCAATAGTCCGATTTAGTAGACTTTCCACTGTCATGAGATCGTTATGTGCGCGGGTGAAAACGCGGGATATTACTAGTCTATAATAAAGGTGTGCCTTTTCGTTACGTAACTAGAACCATTGCTTATGCGTGGTTTTTTAGACCGACGTATATAGCGACATCTAGCGAGCCCTGTTCCCGCATCATACAAATTGGCGTTACGCTAACGAGATCGAATAGGTTGAAAAAACTCACACTAAACACACAGTTTTGTTTATACAATAGGTGTTACATTTCAATTCAAATTATTCTTTATTGAAATAAACTTATAAACAACTGCTTTTGAATCGTCAAATCTACTGCTGGTTCGAAAAGCTGTTCCTAACGAGAAGAGCCAGCAAGAAACTCGGCGGTCGCTCTGTTAAAAATATAATTCTTATCAATAGTTACATTTGGTCAGTACTGTCTTGTACAGGGTCTAAGAGTAGCTGTGTCCACGCATTATTATCATCTAAGTAATCCTCATTATTAGACTTTCTGTATTGGCTTTTTATTAATAGTGTTTTTAAATTTCTGTGATGTAAAATTAGGATGTTAATTATCATTAATTAACTAACATCATAATAATTAAAGTTGCCAATGAAAGATTGCATTTGGTTATTTCGAAATAGCAAGTGAGTAAAAAGTATTTATATGTAAACTAATAACTATTACCTGGTAACACCAAATATGAAGTGTCAAAGTCAGCTTCACTTAATCTTTGCCTCCATAGCATGTTGTCGTGCAGCTGAGGGTAACCTCTAATTAAATTCTCAAATGCTCCCTTTTGCGGTATAAGTACTGAAAATAATGGTATATTATGACATAATGCCCGGTTCACATTATTCCACTCCAATAATCCAGCGAGTCAATCCAATCCAGTGGAGTTGATTATATCGTTTACATTATTCCAGTCATTAAAAGCTGTCGCATCTGTACCAATAGAATTCCACAAATAAAACAATACGTGTTCACTGTTTTGCGTGGTAGTCAATCACTGGATTCAACTGGATTGGCCGTTCACACTATTCCAGTGGCACTGGAATGGGCGAGCTGGAATGAAAAATAGAACGCCAATCCAGCCGACTGGACTTGATTGATCACTGGATTGGTACATTCCAGTGCAGGTTCACATTATTCCAGTAGCATATCAGCGCTGGAATGGAATGGTTGACTGGAATAATGTGAACCGTGCATAATTATATTAGAGACTAGCAATCGCCAACGGCTACGCCCGCGTGTAAAGATTAAATCCGTAATATAGTATTTCGATAACCATAAAAATGGTTATAGTGGGTTAACCTCAAAAGCTAGACATATGTTGTCGTGGACTTTTATATAGAACTTTTAGAGGGGAACAATTTTTTAATACATGATTTTTGAATAACTATCACCGTTTACTCAGTGCACGCAAGGAAAGCTGTAAATTTTGCCGTGTTCGTAATATTTTTTAATGCTGCTCCTCTCTTATTCATCTTAGCGTGATGGTATATAGTCTACAGCCTTCCTCGATAAAGTACTTACACTCAAAGAATTCTGAAATCGGTCCAGTAGTTCCTGAGATTAGCGCGATCACACAATCAAACAAACAAACTCTTCAGCTTTATATATTAGTATAGATAAAGCCGGCAACGCAGGCAGGATATGCTATTTTCTATGTATCGAGAAAGAAGGTTAAGTCAAAGAATTTCCGTAACTCTACAAGAAAGTAAAAGTGCATCACTCATTGTTCAAGGTTTTGTAGTTAAGTACGAGTGGCGATAAGGTTTGAATATAAAACGCAGTTACTGTGACGCATTACTGCTGCGTTACAAAATCAGAATAATATTTCTGAGTTATAGTATGACTTTTTTCATCAACTTTTACGTACCAAGAAGTGATCGTAAGAAGTGATAGCGTGCGGTATCCGGCTGAGTAGAAACGACCAACCTCATTTCTAACCGAGGTGTCGTAAAAGGCGACTAAGGACAGTTGACCCACCATGTGATATCTGGCTGAGTAAAATAGACCAACCTCACTTCCTACCGAGGTGTCGTTAAAGACGACTAAGGTACGAGTAAGTTGACCCACTGTGTGGTATCATGTTGAGTTCTATAGACCACCCTCTTTCTTACCGAAGTGTCGTAAAAGACGACTAAGGTACGAGTAAGTTAACCCAACGTGTGATATTCGGTTGAGTTGAATAGGCCACCCCCTTTCTTACCGAGGTGTCTTAAAATACGACTAAGGTAATTCGACGTCTACCAGGCGGTCGAATCTTGTTTACAACATGTAATGCTGACCTCACTGAGAGTGGGATGAGGGCAGGAAGAATATAAAGTGATCGCTGTATAGCGATATAACCGTCAGATTGTAGGATTTATTTATATAGTTATAATACTTTTTTTTTAATAAGAAAGAAAGAAATACATTTATTTATCTGTGCGCTACACACGGTGCTATAAAATAATACAGAAGCTTTCAACCAAATAGATATAAATAATGTTTAATAATGATGACAAAAATATAATAATGAAACCAATGAAAAAATAATATGCCACCGCATATAGCGCAGCAATGAAAGGCTGAAAGCTGAAAAAGCTGAGCTGAATGCTCAGCATTTTTAAAAAATTTCAGCATTCGCAGCATATTCATAATAGTGTCATTCCTGCTCTTCTTGAACCATCGGGATATTTCGGGATGATGGCAACAGACCAGACGGTTTGACGCTGGTTCCTTGGGAACGGGGACGAGCTCTAATCTGGGACGCAACATGCGTTGATAGCCTCGTCCCATATCAGGGAAACAGCTTCAAGATCTGGAGCTGCGGCGGAAATGGCTGAATCCGGCAAACGGCGGAAGTATGCATCTCTCATCGAGAGTTAAATATTTGTGCCTTTTGCAGTTGAGACCCTAGTAGAGGACGTAGAGTCAAAGTGTAAAGAAAAAAAAAAATTAATTGCCTCTTCAGGTGAAAAGAGGGCTGGCTCCTTTTTCGCACAAGAAATCAGCTTAGCGATTCAGCGCGGAAATACTGCCAGCATTCTTAGGACCATTCCACGTGGGCATGATTTGTACAGTCCTAGCGTGTAAGTAATTTAAGATAGATATAACTTCTACATTTTAGCTGTAAATAAAAAAAATAGTGTCATTAATCATTTTAGAAATAAGTGCTTAGAAGCATACTTCTACTTCTTTGTCAACCAATGGACGTTCGCTACTAAACATAGGTCTCTTCATGGGATCTCCAGAACACACGATTTTGTGCCGCTTGTATCCTCTCTTGTAGACTCTCCGTGACCTTTTTGAGAAAAATCCGCGACAGAATGTCTCTATCTATTATAGGTAACTCACAATAACTACTCTTGTGACACACAGATTTCCACGCAGGCGAAGCAAGCAAAACTAGTGCTAATATAATCACCCTTGACCCTGCCCTTTAAAAACATTACAATATATCACTCGCGTCGTATTTATCAATATATTTTATTACCCGTGAAAGCGTTACTGAGTTGTTTTGATCGTTATGATATTGTAATTCCCCATTACCGATAACAAACATGAAGATTTGTTCAGACGTAATAATAGACAATGTACACAGAGCGGTTTGTTGACAAGCTGTTGATGAATTGAATGGCGTAGACTTATATTACTAAGAATAGAGAAAATAGCCTTAAAAGTGACATCATTCTCCTCTCCTAATCCCACTCTAAGTAAGGTCGGCACAACATGTTTAAAGCATGTTGTTCGTTGATTTGGCTAGTTATTTACGATCCGCCGCCTGCCTGACGGCAACTTACCTTAATCGCTTTAGACACCTCTGCAAAAAATGAGGGCTGTCTATCCTACTTAGCTGGATACCACACGGTTGGTCAACTGTTAAAACGCAACTAAGATAAGTTGCGTTTTAACAACACTTCGGTAAGAAATGAGGGCGGTCTATTCTGCTCAGCTTAATACCACAAGATTGGTCAACTTACCATAGTCGTATTTTACGACACCTAGGTAAGAAAGAGGGTGGTATATTCTAATTGGCCGGGTACCACACGGTTGGTCAACTTATCTTAGTCACGTTTAAACAATACTTCGGTAAGAAAGAGGGTGGACTATTCTGCTTAGCCGGGTACCACACGGCTGGTCAACTTACCTTAGTCGTATTTTACAACACCTCGGTAAAGAATACATATATTACAACACAGAGAAACCAAGAGGGAGATCGAGTAAGAGGGTAAAAGAGAGTAATCCTCTTTTTTATTAGTGATTAGACAAAGATGAAGTATACGAGTTTCATCTTCTCTCTCGTTATTTATTGTGTCACTTACAGGTCTACCTATAGCTCCCGTAATTTAAGGATAATATTTCTATGATAAATATGGAATGGTTTTCTGATTTCAAAATACCTCAAGGATAAATAGACGATCGAATATGTTGCGTCCACGAACGACGAACAACAATCCTTTAACTAAGACACATTGTTACTATATTCTTAATTTAATACACTTAAAAAAACTTATTTTATACAGTCAAAAGGTAGTAAGTAAAGTGAAACTAAAGAAACGGCTTGTTACTAACCCACAGCTGGGCATAGACCTCCTCTCTCCGTTTTTGGAGAGAAGGATTGGAGCTAGAACCTACCACGCTGCTCCAATGCGTATTAGTAGGTTACACATATCCCCAGAATTTTCTAGAGTTTGCAGGTTTCTTCACGATGTTTTCGTCACCGAAAATCGTGCGATTGATAGCAATTATCTATTAGACATATAAGTTTTAATAGAAAAAGTCATTGGTATCTGCCCGTTGTTGGAACTCGTGATTCCTTGGAAAAAACCTATCACAGCTTATTTAAGTAAAGAATGAATATTTTTGTAGTCTCACTAAAAATGTTACCTCAATTATGATATTCCCTCAATATTCATTTGAACATTTTAATTTCTAACACTTCTTATATAGTGAACAATAAATAAAAAATTTCTTACCGCCATCTTTATTTTTCACCATACCGATAGTGCCACCTGTATAAAGTACTAATACTCTCCTCTCGTTCCTTCCCAAACTTTTCACTGAATTCGCCATATCTAATAACGATAATTCAACATAGCTCCTAGCTTTTTTCACCTTCTTTTCAATTACAGAATTTATTGTTTTATTATGAATTCCATTTAAATTTAAATCGCCATTCTGGTAAACACTTTCCCGCGCTTCTCCGTTGCGTTCGGATACATTATCCTGCATATTTTGTAAACAATTATTTTATAAACACAACGCGCACGTTCCGATATTGAGTCTGAAGGCAAACTAAATCAGCGACCGAATGACTATACCGTAAGCTAACCGACGTAATATTATGCAAGTTTGCCAAACTATTAATAATCCTGAACGAAAGCAGATTATTACATACCATCCATCGAGTTTTATACGTCACACATTAATTCCATTACCTCTATAACACCGTTAATGTATATTTAGTTAATAATTCATTTCGATATTGTTCATGCTCTACATATATTTTTTTTAATCGCAATCATGTTTTAAAATTTAAGAGCACGTGTTAAAGTTTAAAGTGTTTATTAATACAATTCTAACCTTTACACCTTAACTAATTGTATATGTTTCTCTACTTAATTATCGCTTCTGTTATTTATATTGGGTTTTGAATTATGCAATAATTATATTCTTTGACAACAATCAAGATTATAAACTTTAACAACTTAATGTTAGATTATTTACAATATGAGTTTAATGGTTTAAATATAGTTGTAATGTATTTATTTGCTTATAATTTTTCGAATAAAGTTAAAAGCCATATTCATAGTTGTACGAATTTTAAAAACTTCTTCAACAAAGTAAAGTAATCTCAATAAGATTCGCCGTCAGTCTGATATTGTAATTATCAATTATATTGTATTTATACCCGTAATATTATAGGCGCAATAAGCAGGCCTGTATGTGACAACGGAAAATACATTAAAAATGAAAAGGAAAATTAAACTCATATACCTACTTTATCTTTGTCTAAGATTATCACAAATAAAAAGACAGGCTCTTTTGTTTTATCTTTGATTCTTTTTATTGTAATATCTCACTTTAGGCTGGATGGTAATCATAAGCATAGATACAAATAAAAGATTTATTTACTAGGTACGTTAATCTTTTAATATATAAAAATGAATGTCTGTCTGTATGTTTTTATAGACTCTGAAAGGGCTGAACCGATTAAAATTTAATTTTCAGACATTCTTTAGAATAACACAGCGTATAATCAGGTAGAGCTCTGTTTCGAAGGGAACTCGAAACTAGAGTCACAGCAACGCTAGGCCAGACTGGTTCTCATTATATTTCTAGACGTCGATGCGGTATTCTAATACCGGTAAAGACCCAGCGCTTATTAAAAACGTTGCAAAAATGTCTCGATTTGACAACTATTAAATTGCCGCTACCTTTTATGCAGAAAGAATCGATTTAGCCATTCTACACGGAAACCCCACCAACATTTTTGGCACCATTCCACGGCGGTATGATTTGCGAAGTATGAGTTTGTACATATTTTTAATAAATTAAACATAGTTAATGTATAGAACCGGCTATACTCACGTCTTATTCTATCGGGTTAGCCCGACTATTTGATGGATGGGTTCGAAACTAGTCAGGCTAACCCGATAGAGTAAGACGTGAATATAGCCGGTTCTATACATTAACTAAGTTAAAGTCAAAATAAAAGGTTTTACGAAATTTCATTTTCCTACTGTTAACCGTTAAGGAGTTCTCTCGTATGGAGACAATCCTGACAGCAGAGTTAAGTCATCATAAACTGTTGTCAACTGGACCTATATGTAAAATTTCAGATCCATCGGACACCGGGAAGTGGGTCAAATTTAACTTGCAAGATTCCACCTTTACAGTCTAATTTCGCTATCTGCGTAATTCGATTAAAACGTGTTGTTTTGGTTACTTTAGTTTCAACCAACAACGCATCTACCTACTGCCCTTATCCCACTCTAGGTGGGGTCAGCACAACATATTACAAACATGTTATCACAGGTTTTGGCTACGTATTTTACAACTGGCCGCCTGCCTGACGTCAACTTACCTTAGTCGAATTTTACGACACTTCGGCAAGAAATGAGGGTGGTCTATTCTACTTAGCCGGAAACCACCAACGGTCGACTTACCTTAGTCGCCTTTTACGATACCTCGGTAAGAAATGAGGGTGGTACTATTCTATTCAGCCGGATAACACACGGCTGCAACTAACAACGCAAGACAAGAAGAAGAAGGTAAAAATATTATTAAACAGAGATAATTAATATAATCTTTTTTTAATCGATTATTGGGATAAAATAATCAATTAATAATATATTGTTTATAAATTTATTTTATTGTTAATAGATATTTCCACTTTTAAATTTAATTATAAATTTAACATGAATCTTTCTTTATTCTAATTTATTAGTTTCAAAGTTTTCAACTGTGCTGCGATTCTCTTCTTCGCGTCTTCGGAGATAGGTCTTTGAGGTAATACAGGGGGTCCCATTTTTAGGCCAGTCACGATCTCCATGCCGGCTTTCATTGTAGGCACCCATGTACCTGGAAATTATAAATAATAATAATAATAAATATATGGGACACTTACACACACAGTCGTCCCCAAAGTAAGTAACATAATACTTGTGTTATGGGTGACAGTCAACTGGTGAATATATAATAAATAATATAATTTTTAAATACATCAGCCATCAGGTTTCCGGCTGAGTAGAATAGATCACCCTCATATCTTACCGAGGTGTCATAAAAGGCGACTAAGGTAAGTTGAATCACCGTGTGGTATCCGGTTAAGTAGAATAGAATATATATTTTTTTTTAAATACATACTTAAATACAAATATACACCCAGGCTCAAAGACCAACAAATTCATTTAAAGAAAATGTTGGGCCTCGGCGGGAATCGATCCCTCGACCCTTGGAGCCGAAGGTAGGGTCACTACCCACTGCGCCAACGAGTCATTCAGATTCAAATTGAGTTACATGTTTAAAAGTATAGCTCAGAGTCACTCAGTATCACTCGGTCAAGTATAGCTCAGAGTCAGAAATGAGGAGATTCGAAGAAGTACCAAAGTCCTGGTGACTTTATATAACTCAGCGTGTTGCGAAGTTGAAGTGGCGATGGGCGGCGCACATAGTGCGAAGAACCAATGGACGTTGGAATCTTAAGGTGTTAAAATGGCGACCCCGCATCGAAAAACGCAGCGTTGGTATTCCTCCCACGGGTAATCTATACTAATATATAAAGCTGAAGAGTTTTTTTTGTTTGAACGCGCTAATCTCAGGAACTACTAAACCGATTTGAATTCTTTCTGTATAAGATAGTCCATTTATCGAGGAAGGCTATAGGCTATATAACATCACGCTAAGATGAATAGGAGAGGCGCAGTAATAAAAAAATAGAACGAAAACAGCAAAATTTAAAGCGTTTCAATTAATGTTTAATTAACCTTTATTTTAATTTCTTACCTTCAGCTGTAATTGCCTCTGCAGCTAAGCATAATTTTTCCTGAAGTGCTCTCGCCTGGACGATATCGCATTTGTTAACAGCATCCAATATATCTTGAGCCAAGCGCGGGAACAAGTTGAAAGTTGTACCGATACTAGATTTTATGCCTAATAGACTTGCTGGAGCCAGCAACTATAAGGATAAAACCATGATATAAATTAACGGCTTTTTAGTATCATCAACTGTACGAAGAACTTTTCACTTTTTGGAGAGAAGAGAAGAGAGAGAATGGGTACGATTTCCGACGAGGGCGAACATTTTCTATAAAACGAATTTGTTGGTTCTTCGAGCCTGGATGTATTTAAAAATTAAAATTAAATATGTATATATTCACCAGTTGTCTCTCAGCCATAACACTAGTATTAAATTACTTACTTTTAGACCGTGTGAGTAAGTGTCCCATATATAAAAATGAGAAAAAGTTTGGCGTTTAGACCCACGATTTTAAAAATGAATCTGCAAGTTACAAATCCCAGGAATTCTATAAATATCCATTAAAGAAAATAAGAAGAAAAAAGACATGTATTATGCTTATACATGTAACTTAATTTTTCGGATGGGACAATGTCTCCGCACGGTGCAAAAAAACTCCGTCCGCACTCAATATTTGGCCCTAACTGCTTCTTTTTGACTTATTTATACGTTTTTCTGTAAAGAAAATTTATATACATTATACTAACAGTGTCAGCACCGAGAAAGATTTCCTGGCCTTCCTTCAAAGTCCTGAGAACTTGCGCACCTTCGCTTAAGTCATTTGATGTGAACTTAATACCTTTGAAATTCGGTATATTTTGTGTAGCTTCAGCAACAAATGCTGGCATATTAACTGTAAAATGTTCAACTATTAGTACTTAGAAATGATAATGAAAAAAAAACAAATGATTCATATACGCATCATAAATTTATACTAAAACTTAGTTCTTTTCATGTATGAAAGATATATATTTTCTTGTAGTTTATATGCTTAATTTTCGGAAAATTATAGCTCAGAGTTGAAGCGCAAGGAAGCTATAATTTTTTCATGTATTCGTGTATTCGTTTCCCTTCGTACATATTTTTTGAGACAAAAACGTAATGTTTCAATTCTCAGTTCAATGTGTGTACTTAAATGAAACTCGTATTCAATGGCTAACAATGACTCCGTTACGATTTGCCTTATAGCGATAGTCCAGACGAAAAAAAACTATGCAAGTCAAAACTAAACTGACGCTTCGATTCTTGAGAAGGTGATAACATGGCTTATGTCGCTGAATGAGCACTATTCATGTAATTGAATGTAAACATCCACAATTTTTACCTTTTTTCTAATAGAAATTTGCTTTTTACATAGTAACAAGTCAAGTTAAAAAGCTTTTAACAAGAATTCATGTCCCTACTGTTAACCGTTGAAGAGTTTCCTTGCCTGGAGCCAATCCTAGCAGCAGGTAATGCTTTTCATGAACGTGCACTGTTATCGGGACTGGACGAGTAAAATTTTAGCTACATTGGACCCGGGAAAATGGGTCAAATTTAACTTAGAACATTCCACCTTCGCATACATACACGGCAAGTTGGATAAAAACTATTAAAAATATGTCTCAATATACTATGCATATGTTTTATACGACGCTTTCTGCACTTCAACTTAGCCCTGAGAGCTACAGAATCTGAACCATACGTACTTTCAACTTTACTCCAAGCTGGTATATGATAGTATAGTACTGGAAGATTGGGTGCGGCCTCTGCAACCTGTTTCACGTAGAATACCAGTTCTGAAACCGATTGCGGTTTGAAGTACAGCTCAGGAAGGGTCAGCAGTGAATTGACTCCAGCCTTAGAGCAGTAACTTGCCTAAAACAAAAGCGGTTACTTATATGAAACTTCATGTGCACCAATATGTCTATGTTTATGCTAGTATAAAGCTAAAATTGCCAAATAAAAGGATGTCATTATCAAACGTTCTTCCAAACTTGATAATTTTTTAAACTTCAAGGTCGTCGATAATTCAAAAAGGTTCGTGAATACCTAAATTTTCAATGTTCGTCTTTTTCACTCTATTCTTCTTTACATTGCTGAATAAGTTGTCTTGTATATATACCCCATAAGATCTTGTATCGCTTGACTACAGAGGTTCCTACAATTTTTTTAATAGCCTGTCCATTTACCGACGCTTGGTAGTCTATTCTTTGTGATGTTTCAGCTTCGAAATATGCAATCAGCTTCGCAATTGCTATAGTCCGAAGTCTCTATCGTATATGCATATCCATTAATCTAGGATCAATTATTACAGTATTAAAACTTACTAAGTCCAACACATCTGCGAGTGGAGCTCCTCCCACTTGTACCATAATATGCAGTCCGCTAACTTTACCAGCTTTTACCCATTCGTCGGTAATCAATTTTCTGTCTGCCACAGATAGAGACATATTCTCTCCTGTTGTCCCTCCAACTAAAAATGTTTCGAAATTATTATCCACTTAAATTTTTAAAAACGCAATATTTTTATCAGCGACTCTCAAAATTTCGAGTGAGATGAGAGAAGCGTTAAATTTGAGATGCTTGAGGTATGACATGCGTGGAAACCGTAAGATATGCAAGAAGTAAGTAAAAAAGTGAGATATATCAGAAGTATGTGCATATAGTTTTTAAAGCATTTTTAAACGCTTCTTTTGTCCTTGATCAGGGGACCGTAGCGTACGAACGGCGTTTGCGTTTACCATAAACGGTTGTCTGTGGTGTTTTCCATGCCAATAATAGGAAAATTTATATTGGTTTCATCACTTAAGTGACATCACATAATTCATATTTGTGTGCATTTGTGAGAGGGCATTAAAATCAATTTTTTATCTGATTCATTATGCCTATGTCACCAACCCCAAAAAAGCTGTGGTAGCCCAGCGGTAACACCGTGCGCCTCTTTCGAGGAGGTCTAGGGTTCAAACCCGGGGCAGGCACCAATGAGTTTTCTAAAATGAGTGAAACTTATGTGTCTAATTGATAATTGCAATTTATCACACGCTTTTCGGTGAAGGAAAACATCGTGAGGAAATCTGCTTATCTCTAGAGAATTCTGGTGATATGTGTAACCTACCAACCCACATTGGAGCAGCGTGGTAGGTCTCAGCTCCAATCCTTCTCTCCAAAAACGGAGAGAAGAGGCCTATGCCCAGCAGTGGGATAGTAACAGGCCGTTACTATCTCACCAACCCCAAGAAACTAAAAAACAGCAGCTCACCAATAAAAAACCAGTAGAAAACAAATAGTCGGATTTCATACCGTACTCATATAATGTCTACTTTTATTATTATAATGAACAAAGTATACTAAAAAAATAAGAATTCAAGTAAAATTATCTTTTACTTTCATTCTAAAAATGAGATCCGTTTAAAAATCATAAATATTTTTTGTCGAATTATTCATTCATTTGGCTCTCTCTGGCTTCTGACCACTGTCGTATTTTTCTAACAACGGTAAATGTTTCAATAGGGCTTTGCCTCTTTAGCATGTAGCTGTCATTTTTACACTGAAATATATTAGATATCAGAAAAAATTTCCATTATGTAATAGTTGGCGCTGAATATGTTGAAACAGAAAACAGGGGGCATCAATGGGAAAACAGCAAATCTACTGTTAAAACAGTAGGGTTGGCAAGACTGATGCTCAACGCTGTTAAGTCTCTCAAACGACAGACTAAAATCCCCACAAAACTGTAGTCGGATAGCAGTTTTAAGCTGCTTGGTTCTCGGACTAATTATCAGATATTATTGTTCACATAAAACAATTCTGACCTCTAGATAGTAGCGACATTAAGATAAGTGAAAATTATGAATAATGCTCGAACATGACCTATATTACGTACTGTCTAAGATTCATAATGCAAACAATGGATTCATGATATGATGATTTCATGATCCATAGATCATGGAAGCAGAACATGCTATCACACTATTTGGCTATGTATTTTACGGAGGGCCGCCTACCTGACGTCAACTTACTTTAGTCGTATTTTACGAAACCTCGATAACAAAGAGTGTGATCTATTCTACTCAACCACACGGTGGGTCAAGTTACTTTAGTTACCTTTTACGACACGCCGGTAAGATTTGAGAGTCTATTCTACTCAGCCGAATGCCATACGGCATATTACATCATATAACACCCTTCCACCATATAATTTCAAATCGAATTATAGCAAAATGAAAACTGACGTGCGAATGAATTGCTCAACTCAAGCTACATTAAAGATCTAATTTGGATACCGGAAGTAATAGCTGTCTATACTTTTTATAAATCTAAAGCTGTCTCTGTAGGTAATCGATTTTCAACAAATCAACTTAACGGATTTTTGTACAGTTTTCACTAAAAGCAACTGCAATTCTTCCGGAAGGTTTTGGTTAATAAAACATTACAGTTACATTAACTTGTGCTATAGAGGTTGCGCGGTTTTAAAAAAAAAACTCGCCTGCTGAGAGCTTTGGTCGCCTGCGTCGCGTAAACCAGCAGAGATACGCAAAAGTAATGTATCAGAGTATTATGGATCTACAAAAATACTACAAAAAATAGCATGCCTCTATCTCCTCTGGTTAACTCACAATAAGTACTTTTATGTTTAAAATTTCAAATTGCAAAAAAATAGTGACACTGATTTCCACGTGCGAAGCCTTTGGCACAGCTAGTATGATATAATAATCTCTTACCAAGTACTGACTTAATTCCATTGTCAGCTAAGAATTTAGCATAAGCAGGAATAATTTTATAGTTAATGCTGCGGTCTGGATTCAGGGGTGTAAAAGTAGGAGGCATCAATCCACGGGCAGCGAAGACCACCTAAAATATTTAGAAAAGTACTCTATGAATAAATTTCGTAAATCGCGCTTATGGTTCTCTATTTTCATGTCTTAAATTCTTAATATTAAAATAACAGTTAAGCGCAATCTTTCTTGATCGATAAGTCAGTTAGAATTTATATTTTTGATGAACAATTCTAACCTATACCGTGTGGTATCCGGCTGAGTAGAAAAAAACACCCTCATTTCTAAGCGAGGTATCATAAAAGGTGACAAAGGTAAGTTGATCCACCGTGTGGTATCCGGGTGAGTAACATAGACTACCCTCTTTCTTACCGAGATGTCGTAAAATATGACTAAGATAAGTTGACGTCAGGCAGGCGGCCGGTCGTAAAATACGTAGCCAAATCATATGACAACATAGTTGTAACATTTTGAGCCGATCCCACTTAGAGGGGGATAAAAGCATGATGATAATGGTGACTCAAATACCCAGACTCGAAGAACCAACAAATTATTTATAGTAAATGTTCGCTCTTGGCAGAAATGGAACCCACAACCAGCGGAGTTGAAGGCAGGGTTATTCCTTTCGATTCTACAATAAAATTCCGCAATCCGTACCAGTAGCATTGCAAGGAGAGCCTTAATTTGTAGCTCGGAAGCAGACCAAAGTCAGTTTTTTAACGGAATAACTCTAAACATATCCATACTAGATCAGTCTACAGAAAGGTTATGCTTGTGCGTAAAGAATAATAAAATGGAAGATTATTTGGTTGATAAAAATGCCTAGATTTGAAAATCCTTTCAGCTTCATACAAGTTTGCGGTTTAATAATATAAAATTGAAAATGTTTGAAAGATTGACCGCCGAGTTTCTTTCTGGTTCTTCTCGGTAAGAGCAACATTCCGAACCAGTTGTAGCTTCATTAATCATATTGATCCTTGACGATTTAAAAGTGTTTGAAAGAGCTTATTTGAATAAAGATTATATTGATTTGAACAAAAGTAATAATAAAATTATTTTGCTATAATCCGCGATGAAGTAAAATAGAAAATATATATAATGCTAAATGTAGAGTGGACAATCGGTTATCATACCTGATACATGCAGGAGTCGTAAAAAACACATGCACAAACCTCCACCACCGCCACCAAATGAAATCAAATCAGCCGGAGTTGTAGATTTTGTTTGCAATAATGTACTTGACGCAATGTCAATATTAAAAACTACACTTACCGATTCGTGTTACAATAATTAATAATAAAAAAGATAACTTAACTAACCATTTTGCCGTTGTATTTTCAATAATTAACTAACACAAATATAACGTGTTGTCGCTGAAAACAAATTGATATAAATAATTCACAGGCTAACACTTCGCTTTGTATAAACACGATTTAACAAACGAAGCTGTCGTAGTAACACTTTAGTTTAACATGAAAATTGTCTTTAAAACCATTAGTATAAAGTATCTGTTGCTGCAAACATATTGTTTGATAAGAATGTTTTACTTTACGATAACCGACACATATACAAAATATGTAGGTATCATAAAATTTAATATCTATTACGTAATGAATCTCCGTGTGGTATCCGGCTGAATAGAATAGTACCACCGTCATTTCTTACCGAGATGTTGTAAAAGGCGACTAAGGTAATTCGACCCGCCGTGTGGTATCCGGCTGAATAGAATATACCACCCTCATTTCTTACTGAGGTGTCATAAAAGGCGAGTAGGGTAAATCGACCCGCCGTGTGGTATCCGACTGAGTAGAACAGACCACCCTCATTTCTTACCGAGGTGTCGTAAAAAGCGACTAAGTTAAGTTGACCCACCGTGTGGTATCCGACTGAGTAGAACAGACCACCCTCATTTCTTAACGAGGTGTCATAAAAAGCGACTAAGGTAAGTTATGTCAGGCACACGGCCGGTCGTAAAATACGTAGCTAAATCATGTGACAACATGTTTATAACATCTTGTGCCGACCCCACTTAGAGTGGGATAAGGGCAGGAAGATGATGATCTATTACGTATTGGAACAAATTATGTAGGTACCTACCTCTCGTCAGGGAGTTATCTTCATAGGGTTATACTAGAGTAGGGGAGAAAGCCTAAAATGTTTCTTCTTATCTTCTTCTTTCTATCGAGAAAAATCAGAAAGAAAGTGGGCTACCTATCTCTCATTCAATTTAATGTGTGACTAGCTTTTACCCGCAACTTCGTTTGCGTGGACTGTTGTCGCGTGATAGGTTGATAATAGATGGCGCTTTTCAATGTCATCATATTCCTTTAGAATTAACAGGATTTCTATAGCCTATATGTTACCTCGGTGTATGAGGAATAATTGTGCCAAATTTCATAGATATAGGTTCAATGGATTCGACGTGAAAGAGTAACAAACATACATCCATGCTCACAAACTTTTGCATTAATATTAGTAGGATTTATAATATTAATAGGATAGGATTAGACAATATCGTATAAAGTAAGGGCTTAAAGTGAAAAGCTGTGATAGCCGGACGTTGAGACCGTGTACCTCTCTCGAGGTGATCATGGGTTCAAACCCTGGACAGGCATCAACGAGTTTTTCTGTTGAAACTTATGTACCTAATTGATATTTAAAAAAGCGCGTGTAGCGCTTTCCGGTGAAAACATCGTGAGAAAACCTATATATCTCTGGATAATTCCTGGGATATGTGTAACCTACAAATCCTCAGTGTGGTCGGTCTAAGCTCTAACCCTTCTCTCCAAATAGGAAAAGAAGAGGCCTATGCCCAGCAGTGGGGTAGTAACAGACCGTTACGTTATTATTTTACTTTAGACAAAGATAAGTTGAATTCTCTCATATGCCATACAATCTTCTATCGATTATATTAATAATTCAATCGCACCATGCCAGATTATAGTTACAGTTAGTGAACTACGTAAAATTGGGGCCCAAAAATATTATACCTATTTAGATCGCTCCCGCTTTTGCATAATCACATATACGCATCCAGCTGTAACGATTATCTTGTAACCATCAAATTGTAAAATTTTTTTAAAAGATTAGCCGCCGAGTTTCTTGCTGATTCTTCTCGGTAGGAGCAAACTTCCGAATCAGTGGTAGCTTCTTTAAAACATTTGACGATTCAAAAGTACTGTAAACAGTCCACTTGAATAAAGAATATTTTGAATTTGAATACGATCAACCTGTATACATTTGCAGATATTAGCTTCATGTAAGTATATTTTGTATCTGCACAGTTTTATCAGCCAGTATCTATAGATAAATGGCTAAAGAATGAATGGTAAAGATAATTCCCCGGCGTTTTAGTCTTTTGATATATATGACGAACAGTATTCTGAGATAAACGCTAAGTATTTATTTTAAATAATCTCTGCTGACTCTCTTTGGAATATGTTTAGCAATAAGTATGTAAAAAAAAATCCAAATAAAATATAGTACCAATGATGATTCTGCTCACGCTTATTCAGAATTATAAAAGCCGAAAGAACTGACAAGATATTTAAAACATAACCGTTTGCAAATAAACTACAGGAATATAGTATACACATATTATAATATGTTATATAATATCCTGAATAACATAAAATAAATAATTTGAATTGAGCTTTAAGTTATTAAAATATTTAAAATTTACTATTTAGCATCTGTCCCAATAATATCATAAACAAAACGATGTTTTTTCATTTGAGACGAATACGCATTCATTGTCTATGTATTGTATAAGTGCCATTTAAGTCAGCTGTTTTGTTTGCCGAGTTTTTTCATGTGTTAATTTTTTTGTTAAAGTACGAAAATGAGTACTATAGTCAGTGAATTGAGTATGAACGATTTGAACAGTAAGTTTTTCGATATAATACAAAATGAGACTACAGCTGAGGATGCGGCAAATTTTATCTTTGATAGTGTTTGTGATGATGTGACTTTGGGTGTGCTGTTCGAGGTTCATCATGGAATAAAAACTGGTCTAACAGAGCTCTTGGAAGGGGAAATAGAAGACGATGAATCTTACAAGATAGTGAACTCGCCGGAGTGTGATGTTTTTGGATTTTCGATATTGAAAAAGACACCGGATTCAAATTGTTCGTGTCCAAACTGTGAGAGACCAGTATCCGCCACACGATTTGCACCTCATTTAGAAAAATGCATGGGTCGGTAAAATTATACATAGTTACACAAGTTCCAACATCTATAATTATTCTATCATCTCAAGTTACTGAATGGAAAATTAGATGTAGTTTTATTAGGCATACTTAGCAATCAAAATAATATTTAAACAAACAATTGTAAAGTATTTTCGTTCCGTGTGAGTAGAATAGTACCACCCTCATTTCTTACCGAGGTGTCGTAAGTGGCGACTAAGGTAAGTCGACCCGCCGTGTGGTATCCATCTGAGTAGAATAGACCACTCTCTTTCTTACTGAGGTGTCATAAAATACGACTATGGTAGGTTGACGTCAGGCAGGCAGCCGGTCGTTAAAACAGCATGTTTATAACATGTTGTGAAGACCCCACTTAGAGTGGGATAAGGGCAGGAGGATGATGATGAATTGTAAAGTATTTTCATTATCTTAAGAAGCAAGTATTGATGCTCCATTATTTGACTTGTTACCCAGTTAGGTCCAACATAAAAAAAATCATACATTATTGAATTTAGATATAGTTTGTGTGAGAGATTTTAGCTGAAGCTTATTAAGGACCTATTTGTGAATTTATTACTAATTACAAGTTAAGAACAAACAAACACACAATTAAGAATTCCTGCACATTATATTAGAAGTATGCTGTTGTTCATATTAATTCATTATCATCTTAGATTAATTATAATCATTTTCTATAAAATTTTACAAATTCTAATATAAATAATATCAACCTGTTATATTAAATAAGAAGCTAATGAATTGGTCCATTTTTCATTTTATTACAGGGTCTTTGAATAGGATATCATCTGTTATAAATTTCATAATATTACTCATAATTTTTTTTAGGATTAACAAGTAACTAAACTAACTGTTATCCCACTTAAATGAGTCTATCAATAAAAAATTAAGGTATACAATCCTTAACAGACACTAAATAAATAGATAAAAAACACATCTTTATATTAAGTGGCATATATTATTAGCATAGCAATAGTTAATATAAACTGTGTTTTGTTCATTCACAGAATGTAACTAAGTTTACTTCAAATTTTTATTGATATGTAATACATTTTCAAAATGGAATAGAGACATTTATCTACTTTCGGGGATGCCTGTGCAGGATGGATGGTCAGCTCCTATTCTGGACTATTCCAACCATTTCCCCATCTTCTTCTTCTTCTGGGAGTAGTGATACTGGGATGACTGATCTATTCTGATCGCCACTGACTACAGTTTGCTGCCAATGCAGGTGTCCTTCAGAAATTCCAGGATCTTTTTGGCAACAAGATCTTTCACCTCTTTTCGGCGTAGACTATGAGACCCTAGGAGTGAGTATCGAATGTGAACAGCGCAGGACAGTCGCACAGGCTATGCATGGGTGTTACCTCCGCCTCTAGGCAGAGTCTGCACGATCCTGTGTCTGACAGCTTCAGGTCTAACATGCGTTTATTTAGTCCAACCATTTCGCCATGTTGGGACAAAGGTTTCATTGCTGTCCTGACAGTGTCACCTGCTCTAATCTACCAGTTGCTCTTATGAACCTGATAATGTCCCTGAAGGAGATATTTCTCAGGTCCTCAATTTCAATTTCGTTTTTACCTTGTATCTCTCATCTTAGCAGCAAGTACATAGGGCACTCAGCTGTAAGGTGAAAACTTGTTATACTTGTGAAGAATATAAAATATTTCCAAAAAATAGGAAATTTCAGACAATAAAGGCATCTTATAATAAATGTAATTATGTAATAATATCTGGGTGGCCGAGCTTCGCTTGGTAATTTTTTACAAAAAAAAAACTTAAAAAAAAAAAAAAACACAAGTTGAGTTGGGAATCGATCCTTGGCATTCACATTTCTCGAGACTACCCGTTAACCGAATAAGCTAGGTCGACTTGACAGTTAATGGCGAAAATTCGATTAAATATAAATGTTAGTGTTATTTAATGCCCAAAAACAGGGATAAAACAATATTTTTTTTTACATAAAACCTAGCTAGATCAATTTTTCTCCCCCAAAACCTCCTAAATACTGAATTTTAGGAAAATCGTTGGAGCCGTTTCCGAGATTCGGAAAATATATATATATACAAGATTAACTCATTTAAATATTAAAGATAATTGTTGCTAGATGGAGAAAAAACTGGAAAATTTATTGAAATTTAGATTCCTACTTAAAATATAGAATTAAAAAATCTCCATTTTTCTACAACATTAGGAAAAAATATTTTTTTATAGGCCATTTATATTATTTGTCACACAGTTGTCCATGTATATTATTATATTATTAAAAATTTATACACCCAGACTCAAAGAACGAACAAATTACATTTAGAAAATGTTGACTCTTGTCGGCAATTTATTCTGTGACTTAAGAAACTGAAGGCAGTGTCACTCCCAACTGCACCAATGAGTCCGTCAGTAATATAGTACATAATTCAGGGTATTTAAACAGTGATTTCGAGATGTTCAAAGCATGGGTATCAGTAAATTTTTAAATTGAAATATAGTTTAAATTGCCTCATCAGGTGACAAGAGGGCTGGCTCCTTTTTCGAACAAAGAATCATCTTAGCGATTTAGCGCGGAAACGCTGCCAGCATTCTTGGTACCATTCCACGTGGACATGATTTGTATAGTTCTAGCGTGTAAGTAGTTTAAGATACATATAACTTGTACATTTTTACTCAAATTAAAATAGTTAATGTTCAAATATATTTTAATTTATCGAAGCTTGTGCGTGTCCTGTAGGTATGGGACGCAACAGTTCACGTATAGCGTCGCGTCGTATCGCCTCAAACAGCAGGGAGCCTACCTCCTATGCCGGGCTGCTAAGTGACGACGAAGACGACGCCGACTGGTCCGGCGCGTCGCTGCACAACGAGCGACGGAAGCGCAGGATGAAGACCAACAGCAAAAGACCCGCAAAAATGCACAAGTACAGTTCGGTTTATATAATTTTTAGGCTCTTGAGAACTGGTTATTCACAACTCATTTACTTATTCACTATTGTTATTTACTATTTAGCTCCAACCCTATTTTCCTAAACGGGACAGAGGATTATAAATAGTAACAGCATTTTATGTCTCTTGTGTTACAGACATTTGAAGTGTGACGATTTTTATATATTTTGAATTTTGAATCTTATTATATTTATATATGTATTTGTATATTGTATGTATTTATGGACACGTATGTATGTATATGTATTTATGTATTCATATGCATATCGTTATTAATATTCTTTGTTTTATACACACCACCTACTATATTCTGTAGCTATGTTCGTTCATCAACCTGGTTGTCTGGAAGAATCGCTATTTAGCGATAAGTCCGCCTGATTGTATCACTAATTTTGTTATGTTTTAGATTATTATTTTGAGTTTTTACTTTTACTTTTGTGATGATCAATAAAAGTGTTCATTCATTCATTCTGTAGTCAAACCATTTTTGTAACTCGGCAGACTGTAGTGGTATATGCTCAACTTTTTTTTTATAGAAACAGACTGCTTCTATACCTTATGTACAAACCCCTCTTTGTATTTCTTTATTTCGTTTAAATTATGACGTAACGTGACTAGATATACAAAATGTTAACGTTGTAGTATATAAATGAATTAATTTAATCATTCATCAGGAGCAACAATGGGCACCACAATTCAGACTCTAATGATGGTAGCAACACCTACGACACCATGTCAATGACGGAAAGGAAGAATCTGCTTCTTCAGATCTGCGGTGTGGTATCTGAACACACTAAGAAGGTGTGCACGCGGTAAGTAGTTCAAGGGTGCCTATCAAATGTCACTTTTGTATAACATGTATAAAAAGGGTGACAGTATCGCTCCTTGTGGGACTCCGCCATAGATTAGGTAGCGAATGGACTTAGTGCTTATCTATGGAGTATCCATTTCTGTTCTTTCAGCCATTTCTATTCTTGTCATATGTACTAATTTTTGTAGATGTAAAATATTTGTGTGTACAAATTGCATTTTTGGATGAAAATTTGACTTAATATCTTAATATATTATGTAAATGTCAGAATAACCAACATAAACGAATTCCATATAGAAAATGATTTTATTGACTATACAATTGTCATTAAAAATTACATTATAATTTTAATGTATATGTATTTAAGTATGTATTTTCTCCGTGTTTTATCCGGTTGAGTAGAATAGACCATCCTCGTTTCCTACCAATGTGTCGTAAAATGCGACTAAGGTAAGTTGATGTCGGTCGTAAAATACGTAGACAAATCATGTGACAACATGTTTAAAATATGTTGTGCCCACTTGAAGTGGAATAAGGGCAGGAAAAAGAAGAGTATTTAAGTATGAATTAATATTATATATGTATGTATGTATTTCTTTCCTGTCACCTATGACAGAAGTATTAAGTTACTCACGTTGGGAACGGATGACAGTGTCCCAAATATTTATTTATTTAAAAAAAATCTTTTTTATACCCTATAAACCATTCTAATATTACATATACAGACACATAGCCTAAATGTAAAGATTGTAAACTGTATCTAAGCAAAAGTAATAATAAAATTATTTTGCTATAATCCGCGATTAAGTAAAATAGAAAATATATATAAGGCTAAATGTAGAGTGCACAATCCGTTTTCATACCTGATACGTGCAGTATTCGTAAAAACACATGCACAAACTTTGCGATTTTGTCGCGGAGTCTATCTCCTTATGATGCTTCAATTGCGAGGCGAAACGATCTTGAGTTTGTGATAGTGCTTGTGTGTTGTGGTGGCAATATGGTGGAGGTTTATTTTTTTCTTTCTCTTTTCTAAATATATGTGTAAAAAGAAATAAATAAATAAAAAAATAATTTTATTAATAATAATAATAATAATAATAATAAAACGTTTATTTCGCACCACAAACCATACAAAAAAATAAAAAATAAACTTAATCAATTTAATTAATTTTACAAGAATTTATGGTTGTGGATTGCTGGTGCCTATGGTAGGTAAAAAAACCCGTATTACAGGTCACCAGGCCTCCACCCCTCGAAATGTGCTACAATTAACTTAAACTAAAATAATCGGAGCGAAATAACAGCTTATGCTGTGTGTTGTATGTGGTACGTGAAAAAGACTAATACATGCATGTGGTAAAAATTTGCGTGTAAGAGTGTGAGAGAGAATGTGTGCGTGTATGTATATGTGTTTGTGTGTATGTGTGTGTGTGTGTGTGCTTGTGTTTTTGAGTGCGTGTGTGTTAGTGCATCTTTATTAATTATACGACCACTTCTAATAGACCTTCCGTAACAGCATAGGATTGATTTTGAAGCCAATTTCCCAAAGTTAATTTGTATTTAAATCTATTTAGACTATATAAGGACAGGATTTTATGTAATTTATTATAGAGATAGGGACCTAGGAAAATGAAAAATCTGTGACTAAACGCGGTTTTCAGTTGTGTTGATAAAGCCAATAGGTGGTTACGGCGCTTATTTTCCTGATTATAATGGGTTATGGTATGCTGTCTTAGAGCAGTGGCCAATACATATAGCTGTCTGACTGTAAGGACTTGACAGTAGTCATAGAGCTGATCAGTTGGGAATAAACGAGGCTTATAACAACACACTTTGAGTACTGCTCTTTGAGCGCGCTCAATAGTTATGAAATGACTTTTGGCCGCACCACCCCAGGCAGATAAGCAGTAGCTGAGAATAGATTGGCATAAAGCAAAATATACCAATTTAACAGTATCTGCATCAGCGGACTGACGTAACTGCTTAAAGACATAAATTAATTTACGGACACGACTAGATAAATGCTCAATATGATTCTTAAATGTTAAATTGCAATCAATTGCTATGCCTAGATATTTAATGGATGTGACGCTTTCAATATAATCTGGACAACTTGGTATATTATTCCTGTTAGGATTTGGCATAGAAACTATTTGATAGGAGGACGCTATTGAAGGGTTACGAATTGAAAAGTTAAGGACCTTAGTTTTGGTTAAGTTAAGGGTTAATAAATTATGTTTTAACCATATCCTCACGGCATTGAATCCAACCTGAGGGGAGTCGTAAGTCTCAGTCCAAGTTTCTGAGGAGAATACAAGTGCTGTATCGTCTGCATAAGAGTAAATTGTGCCATTTCTGAGACTCAGGTTGCATAAGTCGTTAATATAGATTAAAAACATGCTAGGGCCAAGTATGCTCCCTTGAGGCACGCCGTAACCAATATGCAGTTCAGAGCTCTGAAATGGTTCAATTTTCACCATTTGCATTCTGCCTGTTAAATAGCTCTGGAACAGTGACAATGGAATTCCTCTTATTCCCAGAGACTCTAGTTTGGTTAGTAAGATAGGAATAGAAACTGTGTCAAATGCCTTTGCAATATCGAGAAATATTGCAAGACATTTTTGACTTTTATCCAGTTTTGAAACAATGCAATCAATTAAATTATGAACAGCATCTGCAGTGGACATATTTTTCCTGAAGCCAAATTGTTTAACAGATAATAGATTATATGTGTCTAAAAAACTAGTGAGTCGCGAATTGATAACTTTTTCAAGTATCTTGGATAACGCAGGAAGGATTGATATGGGCCTATAATTTTCAGCGCAACTTCTATCCCCAGACTTAAAAATGGGACAGAGAATAGCCTTTTTAAATATATCAGGAAAGATTCCTGTATTAATGCTCAAGTTGCAAATGTGCGTAAGCGGAGGAACGATCACATCTTTATACTTCTTTAAGAACCTTGAAGAAATGCCATCCCATCCGGCAGCACAATTATCTTTAAGAGAGTTAATGAGGCGTTCTACTTCAGTTGCATCGGTCTCCAACAATACAAAGGAATTAATCGGGCTAATCGGTCTTGGGTTGTATGCGTCACAGGGGTTTGAGTCAAGGTTTTCACAAAGTTGTCGTCCTATATTCGCAAAATAATAGTTAACTTGGTTAATGGCGTCTTGCTTATTTATAGAATTTAAGAGATCATGAGCTGAAGTTTTTTGTTTAGACAAATTAGTGACTGATTGGACAACCTTCCAAAGTTGCCTAGAGTTTTTTCCTGCTTTAATAAATTCTGTTTTTTCATATTCACTTTTGGCTTTTCGCAAGAGGTTAGTACAGAAATTACGATATCTTTTGTAAGAAATTTTAAGTACTTCATTAAATGGGTCTTTTTTAAACTTTTTGTATAAATTATCTCTGTGCCGCATACATTTTAGCAGGCCTGGGGTAATCCAAGCTTTAATAGTCCTATGTCTTCTTGATAAAAATATACGTTTAGTGTTATTTGATATAGCTAAGGATATAGGCTCCACCAACGATTTAGATGCGATGTTGGGATCTGATGCCATAAATACAGGGGTAAAATTTATGTTAGCTAAATCTTCAGCCAGCTTTACCTCATCTATCTTCTTTATGCAATTGCGGTTATTATTAGGCGATTTGTTTGTCGTAAGAACAAGCATAACTGCATAATGATCTGTAACGGTACATTCTATGACTAATACTTTACTTGAGAAAGTAGTTTTTAAATTAGCATGATCAAGACAGGTTTTGCCGTGAGTTGGTAAGGTGTGTCCCGGGAGAAGGCCATAATACTTTTGTATTATGGATTTCCGCAGTAACGCCTAATTCTATAAATAACTGTATCTAAGCTTTAACTTCCAGATCAACCCGGTGTCCTCAACATACAGAAGAGCAACGTCGCGCTCTAAGGAACACCGTTCTAGAACCTTCCACTCCTGAGTCACAAACTATGGGCCTCACAGCCGATGACGCAGGCTCACCGCCTGACTCCAGCCCTTCTTCATCATGTTCATCATCCAGTCGAAAACGGGACCGGCATAGGGCTGTACCAAAAACGAAGAACAAACGGGAACGGCTATCACCGTTGAATGGAAGAGATTAAGGGCTGATATTAGTCAAAAAGTATGGTCTTTAAAAGATTTACATGTACTGAGCTTTATTTTAGTATATCTAAGCTATCATGAGTAGTTTTTAAACATAGCAACAGGCTATACAATTTAAGTATTTGCATTGAGTAAGTTTGCAGATTAATAACCTTATAATGAATGAATTTCTTTCTTGTAACTTACAAGCTATTCTGCTGATGCTATTGATGGTCGAACAAATCTTATATATTTTTTTATTCTGGACTTGTTAATGGCCAAAGGTTAATTAATTTTGAATGCCACGGTTTTAGGCCATTTCAATCTAATTTGACTCAATCTTATTAATTTTCCCGACCAGCTAGTAATAGTAAAGCAAAAATTGCTTATTTATTATAGGTGGTCATTTTAATATGCTGAGACTCCTATATCTACAATTCAAATTTTACCTTCCACCCAAGCCACTTTGAGTTTGTTGAGCCAAAAAATATAGCTTGGAGATTAATGAAGTGCGTATAGCTTGTTTCTAAATATACATATGTCTATAACCTAGTTAGGAATATCATAATTTATACTTTATGCATTTAAGCTTATAGTGATTTCGCGATTATGTGGAAAATATTTGCTCGAATTTCTTATAAAGTTTTGTATTTATAGCTGTAGATAGATGTACAATAAAACATATAAATAACCTTATTCTAAACATAAAAAAAAATTTACGCAAACGTGCGTCTTCTGGGTAACGCACTCAGTAAACCCACCCATGTTTTTGAAAACATATTTTTATATAAGTTAATGGTACTTTTTTATATTTTCAATACCTTACCCTAGCAACATTGTTTCTCATTTTGTTAGAATCTATAGATGTCAAATGAAATATATATATTTATATTTTTAAATCTTATTAACGCAGTCGAATCCTATAGTTTTTTATTAGTTTTAATATTTATAAACAACCTTGCCTTTTAACAATTTTTAATACATGGACAAAAAACACCAAATGTCAATTATTTTTTATCCCGTGTTCATATAATATCCAATGTATCCAATCCAAACTCTATTTATATTTAAGCATAATTTGTGAATGTTTATGTTATATAATGACACTATTTTGTCTCATTAATTTATATGTCAAAATGAGGCAAAATAATATGTTGTTGGGTCGTTATTTGTAATAGGATGTAAATTAATTTTCCTATTCTATGTGCCTCAGAACGTTAAGCCTTAGGTCTTTATTGTCTTTGACCATTTATGGAGATTATCCGACAGTATGGTATATTAAAGTTGGTAGTATATATTAATTAAATCTTCTTCAACTGATGGACTTCCACTGCTCGGGACAGCGTTTTCCGGTGCGGGGTTGCCAATCCAACAACTTAATACCCCAAAGTCCATCGAATCTCTGCACTGAGATAAACCTTAAATATGCTAGGTCAAAGAGTATGGGGTCAGAATTTTTAAGAACATTCCCTTGAAATAAAAATCAATTGTCTATGTTAATTGTAGAAGTTAACATTAAAAGCGCTTATAATATATATCGTACTTATTAGAATGCTATTAGTTAAATGAAATTGAATTCAAATGAATTAAACAAAACTCAAAACTCAAATTATTTTTTTATTCAAGTTGGCTTTTACAAGCACTTTTAACTCGTCAAATTACAATGAAGCTACAACTGGTTCAGAAAGGTGTTCTTACCGAGAAGATCCAACAAGAAACACTGCAGTCACTTTTTTCATAAATAATTAATTTGATTTTTGATTTTGATTATATAATTGTTGGACAAATGATAAATTAATGTAAACTAGTGTGTAGCTGGTTGAATATCATATTAGTCGAAAAATAAAATATCTCCTATTTAATTATACCATTAAGTGTATGTTATTGATTTAAAATTTACTAATCAAAGAATGTAGATATTGTCTTTTGAAAATATTTAATGTATAGAATTATTATAAATACTAAGTAGTGGCTTTGTGAATTGTGTACATGGCCTGGTGTGAAAATAAGTAAGAATTGAGCTTTTAGAAATGAAATGATATATTCCTTGATAAGTACCTATTTATTCCTATTTAATATTAATGTTAGGAATTAAATTGAACAAAGATATATAGAATCATATTAACTTGACTGTCAAAATTTGGTTATATAAAAATATTATACTTTATTTGATCAACTTATTATCATTATCAACTTGGCTATCGTATTTCTTTGGCAATCACACTATCATGGTCTTCGTATTACCTTAGCAATAATACTAACAACCTTCGTATTAACTTAGCCTTCATATTACCTCGGTAATCATACAAAATAGGTCTTGGTATTACCTTGGCAATCATACTAACTTAGTGTCCATGTTACTTTGGCAATTATTCTAACTAAACCTTCTTATTACCTTAGCAATCATACTAACTTAGTCTCCATGTTCCCTTGGCAATCATACTAACTTAACCTACGTATTACCTTGGCAATCATACTAACTTGTACGATTAATTAAATCATTTAAACTTAGCATTATCATTACAGCAACTCAACCATGAAATAAACTTGCTCGTTAAATAAAAGTTATAACATAACCTAGACTTTGCCATCGTATTAATTTGGTCAAGTTAAGTAAACTGCAAAGTGTTTATAGTTTATTTAAGTTGCCATATAGCCGAATTATACTATTTTGATGTTTTGAGAAATATCTGGATTTAAATTTATATATTAGGTTTAAATGAAACATATTGTACGATGTAATAATTATATTTCTGTCTATTTGAGAACCGCGACCTGCTGAGATATATCGATTATTTTCGTTCTTCTATACATTTTCCTCTTTTCTAAAATGATCTAGATACTCCAAGTATATCTCATTCAGTGAGCGACCTCTAAGCTTTTTTTTTTTGACACTTACAAGCAGTGGAATATATAAATATAGAATCACTTATAAAATGATATTAAAGCTAATATACTACTGAATTGTTATGATCTCTGATTAATCAGGTTTTGATTGAATAATAGTGACACAGAACATCATGTAACCATCATCATTCTCTTACCCTTATCCTACTTTAAGTGGGGTTGGCACAACGTCTTCTTCGCCCATGCTCCTCTATCATTCGTCAACTCTGGCCACTCCTTTAACATGCATATCATTTTTCACACTATTTCCTATTATTTTCGCCATTCCTCTAGTCATAGATCCATCCACTTTCATATTTAAAACTCTTTTGGTCACATGATTTTCATCCCTCCTCATTACATGACCATACCAACTTAATCTCGCACTCATCTTTAGACACACAACATCATGTATAAAAGTTTAATGTGACATAGTAGAAAAAAAAAAGTAATAATAAAATTAATTTTGCTATAATCCGCGATGTAGTGAAATAGAAAATATATATAATGCTAAATGTAGAGTGGACAATCGGTTATCATACCTGATACATGCAGGATTCGTAAAAAACACATGCACTAACCTCCACCACCGCCACCACGATACACAAGCACTATATACGTTCACTATCACAAACTCAACAATCGTTTCGCCCCGCAACCGAAGCATCATCAGGAGATAGACTCCACCACCAAAATCGCAAAGCGAAGCAATACCCAAGTAAGCTTAGTTATATACTAATCGGTTCAACCCCACCATTTATTTGATTTTGCCTGCGAACAAGTGTAACAAACTTGAACTAGAAACATTTATCTGATCGTTTTTATAATCGTTTTTTATAAATTATTGACAAAGTAGACTTATGAAATTGTTTGTAATGTGTTGCATTTAAATATATGATATAGATGTATTATAATAGATAGCATATAAAGACTTATATCATATTAATAATGAAATTGAATGTCATGCTTCATATAGCTAATAATATATTTTATGTCAGAAAATTAATACAATTTTAAGCGCGTTTCGGATAATGTGCCCAGATGTTTTAAGAGCGTTGACGTTCGTGACGATTTCAATTTTGTCTCCCATTTCTAATAAATCATCTTGATAAGTGTATAATTTACAAAGTTGCTTAATTGATTGTATAGAATGGTACATTCCGATGGCGTTTTTAAAATTTTAAGGTCAGCAGATTGAAGGTAAAAGAGCTAGTTTTTGAAAAAGCGGTTGGAAAAATGTCTATACTTGTGGCCAGGATTTGGATCAAACATTCGGGATACTGCTATTATGCGGAGTAATATGCCTTCTATTCGCTGTTGGCGATGATTGTTGATCGTGTGATCGTCTATAATCGGCACGATCATCATGCAATTGGCCACACGATCATCAATATTAATCATGCTATATGACGCTCTTACGTATCTTTGAAAGACCGACAAATCTCGGGTTGTAAGCGATCGTAGGCGATCACAGCCGATGGTTGGCGAGTACAGCCGAGTATGTCTACACAATTGTGGTCTCGTTTAATCGTATGTAATCGCTGATTGTGAAAAGGAGCCAATGAATTACAGATATCCAAAAAAAATTATACTCGTGTTTGGATTTCGTTACGATGTTTTCAAACGCCATAAAGATCTTGATTAGTTGTAAATATTAACTGACGGCATAAGTTTTTTTCATTTTAGTAAGGGGTACATTCTCTGACTTTAGTATATCATGTCTTACACTATGGCAATTGTCAAAATTTCGTAATTCGACATGTTAATAACATCGTTCATCCTCCTGCCTTTATCCCACTCGAAGTGGGGTCGGCACATGTTATAAACATGTTGTCAATTGATTTGGTTACTTGGTTTACGACCGGCCACTTGCCTGATGTCAAATTATCTTCGCCTTTTACGACACCTCGGTAAGAAATGAGGGAGGTCTATTCTACTCATCCGGACACCACACGGCGGGTCGACTTACCTTATTCGTCTTTACGACACGTCGGTAAGAAATGAGGGTGGTCTATTCTATTCAGCCGGCTACCACACGGCATATGTTGGTAAATTGTTTTTTCCAAAATAATTCGTACTTTCATATTGTACTAAAAAAAAACATTGACAATTAACTCCAAAATACTATTCAATACTCTTATGCTTTAATCTGCCGACCTAGAAATTACCTAAAAGTGTAAACTGCAAATGAAAATTGTATCTAATTTCCATGTAAGTTAGATCACTTTTGTCGGTGTGCGATGTTTAAAAATTTAACGTAATATATAACTGTCGATAGAGAAAACAATATACTTCATAAGATTTTTTTTTATTATTTCATCCTTGTGATTCCCTGCTTTGCACGAGTGGGCGACAACGAGAAATGCGACGCATAATTTAGTACAACTACAGTAGGTGAAGTCATACCAACAGCACTCCACTATACGTCGCCCTAAGCCGTGGTCCGGCCTCACAGGAGGCACCCTTAGGACGACGTTCCCCCACGTTAGTAGATCTTCTGCGCTCTACTTTTCGCATATCGCAACTTTGATGATGCTTCTGCGCTCGCCCGTCCCGTCCGGTGACGCTGTAAAAGCCGTTAGGGCTAACAGCATACAGTCAATTAGAAAAAAATACACTAGGTGTAAACAATGGTCGCTAAGTTACTCTGGTTCCAACCGATACAGTTTCTTGGAAAGAACGTATCGATAACATAAGATACAAATAGATACTAAATAATTTATAGAATGAGGCGTTACTCTTCGAAGATCCACAATACAAAAGTAATAATAAAATTATTTTGCTATATTCCGCGATTAAGTAAAATAGAAAATATATAATATATAATGCTAAATGTAGAGTTGAAAATCCGTTTTCATAACTGATACATGGAGGATTCGTAAAAACATGGAGTTTTCAGGAGTATATCTCCTGATAATGCTTGATATAGCCTCTCTTATAAACCTATCGGAAAATGAAAAAAAAACGTGCAAACACATAAAAGAATAAAACATTGTTTATTGGCATAATAATAAAGTATTTACATTAAAAGTACAGATATCACATGAAAACACAATAAAGAAATTTGGTATAGCAAGCAATGATTTTTAATATATAAATAAAATAAATTATAATATATATAATTTTCAAAGAAACCGAACGCGACTACCATAGACACGATTGAATATCATCCGCCATATTGAATAGTTCGTTACGTCATGCTAAAAGCGTAAGTAATGTAACATTATATCTCTTAGCACATGAATGGTTGAAAATATAGTATAATAAAATGATACTTAACATACTAAAAGAACTAACTTTAAGATAATCTACAAATACTCTCGCCTGATGCAGTACATAATTCCTTAACTTAGGACCTACATCTTACGCAAACAAAAGGCAGTTAACGTTTGAATCTAGTATCGTGATTGATATAAATTAAATTAAAAAAGCTCTATATTTATTTGAATTTAACTATTAGACCTTTATGTCAAGACATTGAATAAGCGACGAGTTACCAGTGCCAATGAATTTGTAATTGATTGGACAATATTTAGACCACCGTTCCACAACATTGACAAAAACCACGTCAATATCCAACAATGAATGTCTTTATAGAAGAATTTAAAATACTGATTTTTTTACTTGTAATAGTATTAATTTCATAGGTCATCTTGGTATCGTTCTATTAGTTTATTTTTTGTTCCTGAAATCTCTGACCTTTGAATCTGAATCTTTTGTTCCAGCAGCGTTTCGTTTCAATTTTGCCTTTTCCAAACTTACTGTTTGACGAAGATAATTAAATTTTTTTACTTGCCAAAATCTTGATCATGGAGAGAACTTAATTAGTTATTACCCAGAGATGGTTTTTCGAGTTTTCAGATAAGGCAGATAAAAAATTTGGTTATCTATGTTGGCTTAAGCTCATTGATCAAACGAAGGCATAAAATAAAAAAATTCTATCAAATAAAAGTCGCGACCATGATATGATCAATTCTATCATTAATAAACACGAAAACGCCCTAAAAAGTACATTAAAAAAAGTTATCGTTATGTTCTCCATTATCTATTACGTTGTACTTATACACTAATTTATTTTGGTCAAAAAAGTGTAATAAAACGTATATGGTTTAAACGTCTGAATCCGAGTATTAAGTAACATTAGGAACCATACCATTTATAAAACATTTCTCAACATTTAATACACGTCCGAAAAAATGTAAAATTTCATAAAACTAATTTTAACAGGTAATGTTAAAAGCACTTACGATATCTTCAAACTTTTTGTGGATTAAATAAAAGGTAATACTTAGATAAAGTATTAAAAACTTAAGTAAGTTACTTTAGCAGTAGGAAAATGCCATATTAACACAAATTATGTAAAATACTTTCTTCCTCTTTTAATCTCAGATAATCTACAGAAATTTTGAAAATATTAAAAACCGACGTAAAGGAGACCCAAACACCAAATTTTATAAATATATCAAGTTATACCATGAACTTAATTAGTAGATTTCAAATACCTATTCTTTCAAACACTATCTCTCTAGGTTCTACAGAGAGCGTGAGTATAAATGAGACAAGATAAAATCCTTCATTAATTTAGACAAACTTGAATGATGCTATAAATCTTCAGTTGTTATCTTACACTGAGAAGTTGTAAGATACGCTAACATCAAACACAAAAAGGAAAGATTAAGTTTTAATTGGAAAATAAACGCGAGAAATCCGTTAAAATTAATTTTATTAAAAATGGATAATAATTGCGTGAATCCAAAAAATATTCCTGATTTATTAATATTTATCAAAAATTTAAGCACCGTGACGACAATGCGCATTTTTTATAATTCTGGTAAAAAGAAAATTTACCACCAGCGATTGCGAGAGACTTTGCTAAAACATTAATTGCTCCAGTTTTACCATCAACAGAATGGTCGCTTGAGTAATTTATTGTCATCAAAAAGGAACTGATTTATTGTTATAAATAAATTTTCCATAAATGATTAATATAGTGTTTTTTTCTGTCATAGTTGACGATTTATTGCTTTACGGTAAATTTTCATATACCTGAAATTATTAAGTCGCTCCTATATAAATGACATAGAGCGATATATTTGCGAATGGAACATTCGAGAAATCCCTAAGCGCATTCTAACACACTTATCTTGTTAAAACACTTAAAGCATTTTCGACAAAGACTCTGAACCGGAAAACATTCTAAATCTATGTCCTTTTTAGTTTTCAAAATATGAGGTAAACGCAAAATAAGGGTTTTTAAATGTCTAAATTAAGAAAGTAAAAGATATTCGATCGAATATATTCCAAACAGTCATTTGTCAGAATGGTTTACGCTAGATAACTTGCAAAAGGCTTAGAATTCACATTGCCTATTATTAAAAAAATATAATGAAATAATAAAACCAGAAAATTTTACTGTTTTTCTGGAAGGTTCCTGGGATATAAAGCAGCAATGGGTATCCCATATAACTAAACATTCTTGTAAGCTCTGCTGCTTATGCCCATAAGAATATTTGGCAACAAGCTAAAATTGAAATGGCTAGACGTGTCATTTTTTATTAATCTCGTAGCATAATGTCTTATGGTATCTTGCAGTGGGATAAATCAGCTTATATTCAATAGGTTGGCAGACGATCTCAAAAAGGTCATAAAGAGCTACTGGGCCAAGCTGCACATGATATTGTAACTTGGAAATTCCTTGAAGAGATATGTCCAAAGTTCAATAAGAGATAACAGTGACTGAGTTATAATTAAAGTATTTTTCTTTATATTATACGGTTTCCGAGCCCTGCTATATAGTTTTAAGTACATTAGGGCGTTCATAAAACAGTATACACTGGATAAGGCCCTCATAAAGTATTTCGGCTAAGATGATCATATAAAATAATACAATGTAACAATAAAATACTGCTGCTAACATTTAGTACATCGGCGCCCTAAGTTTAATGGTCACCGCCCACTACACAATCTATGGGTCTGACATTAGAAATAATAGTTTGCTATACGCAAATTTAGTGTAAAAAATTAAAGCAAGGTTAATAATACACATACATTTTTCATTCTATATTCCAAATTTAACGTTAATTAAAAAAAATCCATTAACTTTGATGTTATATTAAAAATCTGAGTGAAAACGGTTGCCGAGCAAGTGTAGCAGAGAAACGTTAACTATATATTTCTCGCTCCCTTAGTCGTCACGAGCCGACCATTACCGAAGAGTTACATAACCGAGCGTGACGGCTCAGTCTCTTTCAATGCCTATGATCAATGTGCCCATAGAAGTTTGGTGTCACAAAATGATTTGGATTGCACAAAATACTTAGCCGTGTGGTATCTGGATAAGTAGAATAGTACCAACCTCATTTCTTACCGAGGTGTCGTAAAGGCGACTAAAGTAAGTTGACCCGCAATGTGGTATCCGGTTGAGTAGAACAGACCACCCACTTTCTTACCAAGGTGTTGCAAAACGCAAGGCTGGCGGCCGGTCGTAAAATAACTAGCCAAATCATGTGATATATTTATAACATGTTATGCCGCCCCACTTCGAGGGGAATAAGGGCAGGAGAATGATGATGATGAACAAAATACTAACGATGGCGCAATTTGGACATTCTATGTTTGTACATAGTATATTCGTTTTTTTAAAGCATTATATTATGCTCTTGGCGTTTGTTTTATCAAGACACAGTTGTGTAGTGAGCGAAGACTTTATCTATCTATATGCCTTAAGACAGGAATTGACCATTGTGTAAAATGTTGGTACTTTGACTATAAGTACTTTTGAGTATAATAATTATATAATTGCATATATAGTACTCATTATATATGCAGCTCTTATATTTGAACCAAGTTAAAACGATGCATACTGTATGAGAGTTAAAAATAATACTTTAATATTGTTTTATGAATAAGAAATATTGATATAAAAGATTGAAATAAAAATATTCTTTAGAAATAACAAAAAAAAATTATTTTCAATATAAAATATAATAAAATTTAAGATTCAAACCTTTGTCTAAAGGCCAAATTTCGTAATGAATAAAAAAATTAAGTATATAATTTTTTGAATAAACCCAAAATCAACGACTGTTTAATTAAGATTTCAAAATGTTTTAAAAAGCGGATGAAAAAGTTACCCATGAAGCCAAATCTACAAGAACACTTTTTGTACTATCCATTTTTTAATGCGAAAGTCTGTCTGTATATTGCGCATTCACATCTAATCGGCTAGACCGTTATTGTTGAAATTTAGCACAACTAAATAGTAATTTAATACACAGGGGTAACATACGGGAAATTAAAATTTCCGGTTATTATTTCGGGAATAGAGAAATAAAAAAAAATGTATTATAGAAAGTATTTAAACGCTTCGGTTGGCGCAAACGAAGTCACGGTTATTATAGGCAAACCGTTTAACTCAGTCCTCGTTTGCGTTGTAGCGGCGAGCGCCCGTAATGTGATATACGAGAGGTGACCGTTCGTTTTTGTACTATCTCCGCGCTTTTGTATCCCGCAGTCGAAGACTCAGTTAAACAGGTAGCCGTATGTATGTATGCCGTTAATATGTAATATGAGTATTACTAGTATTACCAATACCGTATAGTATTACCAATACCGTATAGTATTATAGGATCGCCAAATAGTCAAAGAACCAACACATCTGACGACACAGCGTACAATTATAATGCTGCTCTTCACAATCGGCGATGATAGTGTGATCGTCCATAATCACGATCATCGTTCAATTGTCCACACGATCATCTATGATCATGTGATCACTCAAAGGGCATCACCCAGCGATGCTATGATCATGTGATCATTCGTATCACCCACCGATTCCCTTTGATGCGTGTCCGAAAAACCGACAATACCCGGGTTGTAGGCGATCGTAGGCGATCATAGATGATCATAGATGATTGGCGAGTACATTCGAGTATGTCTACACGATCGTGGTCTCGTTTAATCGTTCGTAATCGCCGATTATGAAGAGGAGCCATAACATAACATTTCACTAAATATATAATATATTTACGACGAACGTTAGTGTGCGTTGATTATTGACTCACGGCCTTGACCGACGCCGATGTATTTTACTGGAAAGATAAAAGTAGAATGTAAATCAAACAACTGGTATCCCAGCGCTGGGCAAATGTTGCTTCTTTGGAGAGAAAAATTGGAACTGAAAGCCACCACGTATGGTGGTTAGAAGCATTAATTATTTTTCTAAAAGTTTACAATCAAAGTTTTAATCAAATCAAAATAAATTTTAGTCAAAAAAGATTTTCAAGCAATGTTTATTATTTAAAATTTCATACAATACGGTCAACTACTAGTACGTGATCAATTACTAGTGCCCTTACCTTATATAATACTGTTAATACATTCAAATTTGAATACCTGGTATTTGTAGGAATTCCTCTATAACTCTGACATATTCTCGGGCTGCTGCGGGCAGGTTGGCCATATCACGAACGTCCACAGTACTGCACGCCCAACCGGGCAGCGTTATATATTCCACCTGAAATGTTAAAAGTTAATATAATAAAAATAATAATAGTCATCATCCTCCTGCCCTTATCCCACTCTAAGTGGGGTCGGCACAACATGTTACAAACATGTTGTCATATGATTTGGCTACGTATTTTACGACCGGCCGCCTGCCTGACGTCAACATACCTTAGTCGTATTTTACGACTCCTCGGTAAGAAAGAGGATGGTCTATTCTACTCAACCGGATACCACACGGTGGGTCAACTTACCTTAGTCGCCTTTTACGACACCTCGGTAAGAAATGAGGGTGGTCTATTCTACTCAGCCGGATACCACACGGCGCGTCGACTTACCTTAGTCGCCTTTTACGACACCTCGGTAAGAAATGAGGGTGGTACTATTCTATTCAGCCGGATACCACACGGCGGGTCGACTTACCTTAGTCGCCTTTTACGACACCTCGGTAAGAAATGAGGGTGGTCTATTCTACTCAGCCGGATACCACACGGCGGGTCGACTTACCTTAGTCACCTTTTACGACACCTCGGTAAGAAATGAGGGTGGTCTATTCTACTCAGCCGGATACCACACGGCGGGTCGACTTACCTTAGTCGCCTTTAACGACACCTCGGTAAGAAATGAGGGTGGTACTATTCTATTCAGCCGGATACCACACGGCGGGTCGACTTACCTTAGTCGCCTTTTACGACACCTCGGTAAGAAATGAGGGTGGTACTATTATATTCAGCCGGATACCACACGGCGTAATAAAAATAATAATAGTAATAATAAGTAATTTTTTTTTATATTTTTAATTTTTTTTTTTAATGTATCTTTTAGAAAATATTTAAAAATATAAATAAATGCATGAGAGAAATAGTAATAATAAAATAATAATAGTAATAAAGTTATAGTACATTCTCTTAATCTACTATAACTTGTATAACTTGGTCTATTGTTTCTTGTGTGTATTTGATACATTAATAAATAATGATGTAATTATCTCTGAAATTATACCAAATTCGCACTCTTCTTGCTGCCTCACGATATTGATCGTCAAAAAAAAAGTTATCATCATCCTCCTTCCCTTATTATACTCTAAGTGGGGTCGGCACGACATGTTATCACATGATTTGGCTCTTTATTTAACTACCAACCTCCTGCCTGACATCAACTTATATAAGTCGCATTTTACGACACCTCGGTAAGGAATGAGGGTGGCCTATTTTACTCAATCGGATCCCACACGGTGGGTCAACTTACCTTAGTCGCCTTCTACGGCAACTCGGTAAGAAATTAGGGTTATCTATTCTACACAGCCGGATACCACACGGCGGACATGAATTATTTTACGTTTTGAATAAAAGATATATGTCATAGAAGGGTGAATGACCGCCATTCCATTTCGTATGTAATGCATAACCTTGACCGAGAGACTAGTGTGTGTCGTCATACCGATTGCTGTCAGTTCCAAAATAAATTGGGTATGATTTGCAACATTAAATTCTCACCTCAACATTACTTAATTCAGGCATCGAAGACGGGAAATAGTTGATCTTCTTCCCGTTAGATTTGTAAGCCACGCCCACTTTTAACTCCTTCAACGTGTCCAATATATCCAGTTTAGTTAGACACAACCTGTAATAACATAAAAGTAGTCTTTAGTAAAAAAAAGTAAAGTAGCGGTCTATTACCATCTCACTGCTGAATAGGACTCTTCTCTTCTTTTTTGGAGAGAAGGATTGGAGCTTAGACCAAAACTGTGAGATATCTATACGTATTATAAAACGAAGTTCCCAAAAGCAATCTGTCTGTATGTGATCCATTTTATCGAAATGTACAGAACAGATTAAAATAAATTCATTAATTTCCAGGTGGGCGGCACCACAGGCACAGCTAGTAAGATATAAAAAGAGATTGTGAGAGATAGAGGGTGAGAAGAGGAGAGCAAGACAGTTTAGAGGGGGGAAACAGGTAGAGTTGAACATGGACATACAGAGATAAGGAATTTAGTGAGAATTGAGGGGAGATTGATAAAAGGTAGATAAGAGACAGGTAGAAGATAAGGTGGAGACAGAGAAAAAAAACGAGACAAGTCTATTGCACTTTCTTTTCTGAATATCAATGTCGGAAAATATTGTTTTTATATATATTTAAACTCTCTAAAGTAACTAGGATAAAAAGTATAAATGCCTAAATATATAAATCTAAGTGTCATCATCTTCCTGCCGTTATCCCACTCTAAGTGGGGTCAGCACAACATGTTATAAACATGTTGTCACATGATTTGGCTACGTATTTTACGACCGGCCGCCTGCCTGACGTCAACTTATCTCAGTCGTAATTTACGATAAGAGGGTGGTATATTAGGTCCTTACATATGAAATTGGCTTTTTGTCGTACTGGCCACTTTGATCTCAAATATTCCGTTTATGGTTAGGAATTCCAAATTCAAATTCATACAGCTATTTACTCATGCATTTGTGTTTCAAACCCCCTAAAACATTTGTTTTTTCTTCTTTTGTTTTTTTCTTTGTGTCACTCTGTTTACAAAATGGAAAACATGAAATATCGCGTTATTTACGAGTATGAGTTCCACCGTGGCACCAGTGCTGCAGAAACGGCTCGAAGGATTAATGATGTGTATGGTGACGGTGTCGCAAAAGAAAACACAGTGCGTTTTTGGTTCCAACGTTTTCGTTCTGGAAATTTCGACCTGCAGAACAAGCCTCGTGGACGGCCGGAGACCAAAGTTGATAATGAAGAATTGAAGGCTATTGTGGAAGCGGATCCATCGCAAACCACGTCCGAGTTAGCTGCAGGCTCCGGTGTTAGTGATAAAACTATTCTAATCCACTTGAAGCAAATTGGGAAGGTGAGAAAGCTTGAAAAGTGGGTACCTACCTCATGAATTGAGTGAAGCAAACCGACAAACGCGCGTCGACTGCTGCGTTACGTTACTCAACCGGCACAATAATGAAGGAATTTTGAATCGAATCATTACCTGTGATGAAAAGTGGATCCTCTACGATAATCGGAAGCGCTCATCGCAATGGCTGAACCCTGGCGAACCAGCCAAATCCTGCCCTAAGCGAAAATTGACTAAAAAAAAGTTGCTTGTAAGTGTTTGGTGGACTAGTGCCGGTGTCGTTCACTACAGCTTTCTTAAATCTGGCCAGACGATTACGGCAGATATCTATCAGCAACTGCAAACCATGATGGAAAAGCTAGCTGCTAAACAACCGAGCCTGGTCAATCGCTCTAGGCCACTGCTGCTTCAGGACAACGCTAGACCACACACTGCACAACAGACGGCAACCAAATCAGAGGAGCTTCAATTAGAATGTCTTAGACATCCACCGTACTCTCCAGACCTTGCTCCAACATTTTTTTCGGAATTTGGATAACTACTTGCAAGGAAAAAAATTCAACTCCGATGGGACAGTCCAAACCGCCTTCAAAGATTTTATTGATTCCCGCCCGAATGGTTTTTTTTAGTAAGGGGATCAATGAACTACCTATGAGATGGCAAAAGTGCATACATAGCAATGGTACATACTTTGATTAATTAAATATATTTCATTAAAAAAAAACCGACTTTATGTTCCTCCCATAGCAAACGCCAATTTCATATGTAAGGACCTAATATTATACTTAGCCCGATACCACACGGTGAGTCAACTTACCTTAGTCGCCTTTTACGACACCTCGGTAAGAAATGAGAATGACACTATTCTATTCAGCCGGATACCACACGGGCGGGTCGACTTACCTTAGTCGCCTTTTACGACACCTCGGTAAGAAAAGAGGGTGGTACTATTCTATTCAGCCGGATACCACACGGTGTAAATATATAAATCTAAGACTAAATAACAGAAAAGGATAACATATGAAAGTAAGAGTAAATAAGAGAAAGACAACTCACGACGTATAACCATTAACCATGGCAGTGTACCGGACCACAACGAGGTCGAGCCAGCCGCAACGCCGTACTCGCTTAGTGGTGACGCCCACTTCGTGACCCCGCTCTTGCAACAGCTTACCTGTCTCCTGTAAGTGTTATACATATACTAACTGTACCCGTTACTTCGTTTGCGTTGACTTTAGTGCCAAAATTACCTCACCTATTAACTACTGATGAGTGTGTGTGTGTGTGTGTGTGTAAATACCCTCAATTATTTATGTGTGTAAATACCCTCAACTATTCATGTGTGTAAATACCCTCAACTATTCATGTGTGTAAATACCCTCAACTATTGATTGTGAATACCCTCAACTAATGATGTGTGTGTAAATATCCTCAACTATTGATGTGTGAGTAAATACCCTCAACTATTGATACGTGTGTAAATACCCTCAACTATTGATGTGTGTGTAAATACTCTCAACTATTAATGTGTGTGTAAATACGCTCAACTATTGATGTGTGTGTAATAGAGTCGAGTGCAGCAGAGTTGACGATTTAAAAACCACTTGTTTACAAGTTTATTTGAGTTAAGAATAATTTGAATTTTAAAATACCCTTAACTATTGGTGTGTGTGTGAATACCCTCAACTATTAATGTGTGTGTAAATACACTCAACTATTGATGTGTGTAATAGAGCTGACGATTTAAAAGCACTTGTTTACAATTTTATTTGAGTTAAAAATAACTTGAATTTGAAATACTCTCAACTACATCAGTAGGTTTGTGTAAATACCCTCAACTATTAATGTGTGTAAATACCCTCTAACTAATGATGTGTGTAAATTACCTAAGTATTGATATGTGTGTAAATACTCTGAACTTTAAACATGCCACCTCTTAAGTTTGCTTACATCGTGTAACTCTGTAGGAAAAGGACCATCTCCAACTCTTGTGGTATACGCCTTGACGACACCCAATACTTCTCCTATTAATTTGGGCGGTAGACCGAGCCCGGTACAGACTCCGCCTATACTGCAATTCGAGGACGTCACGTAGGGGTATGTACCTAGAAATAAATAGTAGTAAAAGGTGAATTTAAATTAGTTAATCTTGTATATATATATATATATATATATATATGTGTGTGTGTGTGTGTGTGTGTGTGTGTGTGTGTGCTAATAATAGATGGCGCTTTTTAATGTCATCCTTTTACTTTAGAATTCATAAGAATTTCTATAGCCTATACGTGACCCCGCCAAATTCCATCAACATACTCGCATTTATAATATAAGTAGGATGCAGGTTTCCTTATGATGTTTTCCTTCACCGAAGTGGGTGTGGCGAATTGCAAAAAAATGTTTTAAAAAATTAACTTAAATCTCACCAAAATCGATATCCAACATGGCGGCATTAGCCCCCTCCACTAACACTTTCTTCCCATTCTCGATCTCCGAATGCAGATATGCGACAGTATCTTGAACTAGGGGTCTAATCTTCTCAGCGTATTCTCGGTATCTGACCAATTCGCTCTCAATCTCGACTTCGAGTGATGGGAACATGCGTTTGTAGTTCGCGGCTAGTGTTCTGAATCTGTAGAGAATTACGATATTTCAACCTACCCTCGTAACAAAACAAAAGTAATAAGAATATTATATGGCTATAATCCGCGATAAAACAAAATATATGTAATGCTAAATGTAGACTGTACTATTCATTCTCATACCTTATACATGCAGAATTTATAAGAACTCATGCACTATTCGACACCGATCGACACAACAATGCTCAATCACTGCACACATTCACCACCACAATCTCTACAATTGTTTCGCCCCGTAACCGAAGCATCGTCAGGAGATAGATCGCCTTGCGATTTTGTCGTGGAGTATGCCTAATTCTATAAATAACGTAACAAAACTTATCAACAGTTAAAAAAAAATTCTTCTATCGCGAGACCAAAACTTTTCAGGATTATCCACTGGTTCAATTATAAGATTGCTGAATCATTGAAATCCACTCTTTCCAAAATACCATACAACCTAGTGCATAGTTTTTTTCAACTTCAAACCAAATTTTTACTACTATTTAAGGTAAAGGCACTAGTAATTGACCATGTACTAGTGGTTGACCGTTTTGTATGAAATTTTTAATAATACGTTTATACGTTTTAATAATACGTTTTATTTGTTGTAGCTAATAAAAAAATATTAATTAATAATACGAAATTTTGTTTATCCCTATTTTCGGGAAAATGCTATAATTTACGTTGAATTTAAAAGACAATAACTATTGAAATTGAAATTAAATAGACTGGCCCGTTGACGCAGTGGGAAGAGACCCCGCCTTCAGCTCCGCGGGCGCAGTGGGAAGAGACCCTGCCTTCAGCTCCGCGGGTTGCGGGTTCGATTCCCGCCGAGGGCCAACATTTTCTATAAATGAATTTGTTGGTCTTTGAGCCTGGGTGTATATTTGTATTTAAATATATTCACCAGTTGTCTGTCTACCATAACACAAGTATTAAGTTTTTTACTTTTGGGGACGGACGACCGTGTGTGTAAGTGTCCCATATATTTATATATTTATTATTTATTTTTACATGTTTTTTCAATTATCATTTTTTCCAATATTTTTATATCTTTTAAAAAAATTACAAAGAAAGGCTCGGTCAACCAGGCACTATATGTAATCCGAGCCACGAGCGCCCACCAAAACAAAAAAGCATTGTTCCCATTATAACAGCATCCGCTCATTCTAAGAACAATTGTTAGTTAATTCTCACAACTATAATAATGACTATTTAGCAATGTTTAGTTAAATTAAATTATTAATCATAAACAATAACCTATTCTTTCTACTTATATTAATACTAGGCGGCTTGGCCCGTGGTTAGATAAGTGTGTCTAAAAATATTTTCTGAATTGAAATTGTGACCATAAGTAGTTTCTGTGAGATAACCATAAGAGATAGAGACATGCTATCGTGGAATTATTACTAATTTCATAATTAAATTTTTCACTAACGTACTTATGGTTGCCACATTTTTAAAAATAATTTATGAGAACTAAAACTGAACTGCGTTACCTCTACAGGACAATTTTCTAAAAACGGTAATGCACTTTGTTAAACTTCCCGGAAGAATTGAACTATATCTTAGTAAAAAGCGTACATAAATCCGTTCAGTAGATTCTGAGAAAATCGATTACAGATAGACAGCTTTTGGGGACTTTGTTTTATTTTAAGTATGGAATTGACTGCACCAAGTTTTGTCTCGATAAAGCTCCTTTGGGATAACAATATTATATCTATTGTATCACTACATATTATAAAACAAAGTTTGTCGCATTTCTTGTACGCATAAAACTTTAAAACTACGCGACAGATTTTGATGCGGTTTTTTTTAATAGATAGAGTGATTCTAGAGGAAGGTTTGTACGTATAATAACATTCAATAGGGAGTAGCGAAATACTGTAATTTTTGAGGTTTCTGTAAATAATTACATTTTTTTCCGCTTACATTGCAAACGCAGGCTAAACCCTACGAGATTTATCAAAATGATGTACTAAGTATTTGTACACCTTGAAAAGGTCTACAGAAAAGTCCGCGATGGTATATGTCTATCTCTTATGGAAAACCCACATTTTTTGTCATTTACTTTTTACGAAAAATAATGCCTTATTTTTGAAGCAATTTTATACAATACAGCATTAATCCTTATCCAATTAAATACCTTAAATAAATTGTTGATTTAATATAAATCAATATGGCCGTTTACAGCATGTAATTTAAGTGAACATTTTCGGAGATATTACAGATTTAAAATGCCGTGAGAACGCCGCGCTTCGCCCTATAACACTTCGAATCCAGCAGCTATATCGTTCTTTCAAGAGTTTGTTTAACGACAAGGAAGCTGTGAATGTTGTATATAAAGACATTCTGTAATTAATTGTAAAAATGAAATACATAGGGAAAATGTAAAAGAAAATAAGTAAAAATGTACTATATGAATTTAGATATTCCAAAGATAGCAGGAAATCTTCTTGGTATAGGGAAAGGAAATTGTTTTTCTCCAAATTTAACGCTTGCGGGCCACGGGCAGTAATGAATAAATCTAAAGTACTGGATCGATTTTAATCATTTTTTTACACTGAATGACATGGGATATATATTTTATACCCGTGCGAAGCAGGGGCAACCCGCTAGTTGTAAATAAAATCAAATATAAAAATGTAAAGTTTCGATAAGTAAAAAATTCCATATAATTAGAATAGACTATATACTAACTTCTCCTCAAATATATTGAAGTCGCCCAAAAGATCGCCGATTCTTATACCGTTCCGCGTCGCCTTCGACGAATACGTCGGACCGATGCCCTTCTTTGTTGTACCGAGGGAGTTCTTTCCTTTTTCAGCCTCCTGAAGGCCGTCAACCTAAAATATTTAAATATATTTATTAGATGTTTTTTAGATTTTTGATTTTTAAATGCATTAGGTTGCATATACCACCATGGCATCAAAGGCTTTAGAAAACCAGTGCTTTGTGATGCTGTTACAAAAGCATTTTCAAATCAAGTCAAGCGCAAACCTGCCAGTATAAAAAAACATGGATAAATAAATATGTATATGCGACACTTACAAACACAGTCGTCCGTCCCCAATGTATGTTTATGATATACATCGAATTTCGGCTCATACATATACCTAGATATTTTTCCGTACGAATAGAATATTATTATACAGTAGAAGCTCTTTATTCGCGCTTCCGTCATTCGCGTTTTCCCTGTTCGCGGACTCAAAAATTGCGACTCAAGTCCTATATACGCGGTCTAAGATTTCTTTATTCGCGGATCGAATTTGTACATCGGTACATACATATGTACCTAAATAAAAGCATGCGGTATCCTTTGTCAACGCCTCGTCAAGTAGACTAATAAGAAGATAAATTAAATATTAAATAGATCTTATTACAACTACGCCTAGATTGCGTTTTTAAAAGCTATCGGCGTTGTTTGTTTCGTTTGGCGGTTCTTTTAAAGTAAGTCGCCTCCGCAGCGGTGTTGTAAACAAACAGAATATTTAGATACAACAAACTTTTTGTTTTTCTTCATTATAGAGCTTTGTCACGATATGTGACAATGTCGCTCTGTTACATAAACTTATAGTAAATTAATTCTAAGATAGGAAGTTATTCTACATTTCTCAAAACATTACTAAAATACTTAATTTTTAAAATCAGCCTAAATCTGGAAAATGGAAAGTCTAAAACTTATTTTATTTTAAACTATTTTCTATGTTTTTTTCCTTTTTTTATTTAGTCGCTTAGGAACCTAGCCCCTATAACCCTGTATAAATTACCATTCCATATTCACGGTTTCTGTATTATTATTTCTTTTTTTATCATTCACGGTTTCTCTTTTATTATTTACGGTTTCTATATTCGGCCATTATTGTAATATTTTGAAAAGAGTGACCGCCGAGTTTCTTGCTGGTTCTTTCTCTGTAAGAGCAAGCAAGTAGCTTCATTGTAATTTGACGATTCGAAAGTGCTTGTAAAAGCCAATTTGAATAAGGAATTAATTGAATTTGTATTCGCGGCATATTTACGGAACGTATACCTGCGAATAAAGAGCTTCTACTCTACATATATCGTGATGCTACAATAAGTATGCCTATTTCTTTGAATCTTTTCGCGAAGGTGATAGTAATCTATAATTACCTGTTGGTGCACATCGAAGACGAGATGTGCCCTGTCTGATATTATAAGTCTCTGCTGCCAGCCCTGCATTCCCTTCAGCTCGTTTTTCTTCAACTCCTCGAAGAGCCCCGGAAGATGGATCACGACGCCGTTTCCTGTTTAAAATATAAAATTGACATTCTATGACGTAATTCATTTGTTGACTAGGTACTTATTCAAAAGTAATAATAAAATTATTTTGCTATAATCCGCAATGAAATTTTCATCGCGGATTATAGCAAAATAATTTTATTATTAATTTTGTATTATGGATCTCCGCAAAGTAACGCCTAATTCTATAAATTATTTAGATACTTATTATTTATTTAAATAAAAAATAATTTATTATATATACAAATTTGGTATCTGGCTGAGTAGAATAGTCCACCCTCATTTCTTAACGATAAGTGGTATCCGGATGAATATAATATCCCGCCCAAATTTCTTACTAAGGTTTCGTAAAAGGCCATTAAGTAAATTGACCCGCCGTGTGGTATCCGGCTGAGTAGAATACACCACCCTTATTTCTTACCGAGGTACCGTAAAAGGCGACTAAGTAAATTGACCCGCCGTGTGGTATCCGGCTGAGTAGAATACACCACCCTCATTTCTTACCGAGGTGCCGTAAAAGGCGACTAAGTAAATTGACCTGCCGTTTGGTATCCGGCTGAATAGAATAGACCACCCTCATTTCTTACAGGTGTAAAAGGCAACTAAGGTAAGTTGACCCGCCGTGTGGTATCCTGCTGAGTAGAATAGTTCACCCTCATTTCTTACAGGTGTCGTAAAAGGCGACTAATAAGTTGACCCGCCGTGTGATGTTCGACTGAATCAAATAGACGACCCTCATTTCTTACTGAGGTGTCGTAAAAGGCGACTAAAGTAAGTTGACATCGAACAGGCGACCGGTCGTAAAATACGTAGCTAAAATGCTTCACACCATGTTTAAAACATGTTGTGCCGACCACACTTAGAGTGGGATAAGGGAAAGAAGAATTAACAAATTAAAAATTAATTAATTTACAATTAAAATTATACAAAATATCAATTAATTACTATTGTGAGATTTTCCAATTACTTGTAATTAATGTTGTAATTAAGTAAATTTACAATTAGTTACGTGTAAGAAAATGCAAAATTCAATGATAAATATTCTAATATCCTTACTCCAGACACATTCTTACTGTTAGCGTGATAAAAAACAAAATTGCATGTCTGCCATGGCAGATAGCAAAGACAATTTATTGAAATGAGCATCGTTAGTATAAAATTGAATGTATTTCTAACATAATATTTGCGTGTCGTTTATAATTTCAAAACAAGAAACGATTGAGCTTAAACCAAAGACATTACTTTACTAATAGACAAGCAAGTGATTTTTATGTAGCACGGAATGGTTTTAGACAAAAATATTTTTTTTTAATATACTAGCTGTGCCATCAGCTTCGCTCGCGTGGAAATAATTGTCACAAATTTTTGCCCCCAACTAAAATTAAGTCATAAAAGTAGTTCATCATCATCCTGCCCTTATCCCACTCTAAGTGGGGTCGGCACAAAATGTTATAAACATGCTGTCACATGATTTGGCTGCGTTTTTACGACCGGCCGCCTGCCTGACGTCAACTTACCTCTGTCGTATTTTACGACACCTCGGTAAGAAAGAGGGTGGTCTATTCTACTAAACCGGATACAACACGGTGGGTCAACTTACCTTAGTCGCCTTTTACGACACCTCAATAAGAAATTAGGGTGGTCTAATCTACTCAGCCGGATACCACACGGCTAGGTTTTCGACAAAAATATTTTTTTAATATACTAACTGTGCCAGCGGTTTTGCCCGCGTGGAAATCAGTGTGTCACAATTTTTATTTCCCCGAATTTAAATTTAGTCATAAAAGTAGTTATTATGAATTAACCATAAGAGATAGAGACATGCTGTCGCGGACTTTTTTGTAGTATTTATGTAAAACTACAATTCTCTAGTACATAACTTTAATGCATCTCTGTTGGTTTATGCGTAAAGCTTCCAGCAGGCGAGTTTTTATACAACGACGCTCTCTAACACAACCCTTCGGGAAAAATTGCATTACCTTTTAATAAAAACTATATAAAAGTCCGTTCAGTAGTTTCTGAGAAAATCGCTCACCTACAGACAGACAGATTTTGATTTATAATAAGTATAGATAGCTATCTATTAATATCCGAATTATTTTTTTTATGTTTTTTATTTAAGTTTGTATGTTTTTATAACACTGTTGTAATACTTTTAATTAAGCATGTTGTGTTCTGTAAATAGGGGTACACTTTAGCTAATTGTTATTACAATAATAATAATAATAAATATATGGGACACTTACACACCCTGTCGTCCGTCCCCAAAGTAAGTAACTTAATACTTGTGTAATGGGTGACAGATAACTGGTGAATATATATATACTTATATATTTTTTAAATACATACTTAAATACAAATATACACCCAGGCTCAAAGACCAACAAATTCATTTATAGAAAATGTTGGCCCTCGGCGGGAATCGAACCCGCGACCTGCGGAGCTGTTGGCAGGGTCACTACCCACTGCTCCAACGGGCCAGTCATTATGGAACTTTAGTTTGTATGTTTTTATTAAGCATGTTGTGTTCTCCTGTAAATCGGGGTACACTTAAGCAAGTTGTTCTAATAGTTATTACGGAACTTTTGTGTGTACCTTTGTTGGAGTCCCTTTAATAAATAAATATCTGTCGGCGCTTTCTGTAGCGCCATCTTTAATTTTGTATGAAACAAGATTTTACTATAGGGAACGGAAGGAGTCAAATATCATCTCTTAAATTTTTAATCTGCATATTAACAATTACACACATGCCGTATGGTGTATACGGTTGAGTAGAATAGACCATCCTTATTACTTACCGAGGAGTCATAAAAGGCGACTACCTTGCGTCAAGCAGGCGGTCGATCGTAAAATACCCAGAGAAATCATGTGAAATGTTTATAACATGTGCCAACCCTACTTAATTAAACGAAAAAATAAACAATTTGTGCTGTTTCAATATAAGCTAATTGTCTGATTTTCCTAACAGCATAGGCAGTGGAACTTAGTTTTCCAAATTTTTTTTAACTGCTGTAATCACAAAGCTAAAACTGATTATGGAATTTATATATGTATATCCCTGTGTGTGTTTGAGTATGTGTGTATGTGTGTGTGTGCGTGCGTGCGTGCGTGTAAACCATAAATATACTATATATATATATATATATATATATATATATATATATATATATATATATATATATATATATATATATATATATATATATATATATATATATATATATATATATGATATGATATACAAAATACAATAAATAAATATCAACAATTACATTATGAGAGTAAAGAAGTATAATGTTTCTTTAATCAAAATTTAAAAGTGCTGAAGAAGGCTAAGGCTATCATAGATAATTTAGTACGTAACATTAACATTGTATGGTTAAGTTCGACCTTCGTGTCTTTATCATAGGGCGGTTTCATTTCGATTTCACAGTAATTTGAATATTACGGTACGGAAATGAAAAACAAATACGTCGTAAAACAGATAATGTAACCGATTAATTTTGTTACCATTACTTATACCATCAAAAAACAGATCGTGCCTGCCGTGGGGCGGCACAGGTTTATCACGAACAGTTTTTTCGACCTAGTTGAATTTAATTTGGCTTAATTTTATTTTCTACTGAATGAAAAATGTCAAATACCGTGCTGTCATGTTATTATTTTATTCGATTCCGTGCAATCGAGTTAAATTATTCGAGATTCTATAAATCTATACTAATATATAAAGCTAAAGAGTTTGTTTGTTTGGACGCCCTAATCTCAGGAACTACTGGATCGATTTAAAAAATCTGTAAAATAGTCCATTTATCGAGGAAGGCTATAGACTATATAACATCACGCTAAGATGAATAGGAGAGGAGCCGCAATAAAAAAATCGAAAACGGCAAAATTTAAAGCTTTGCTTGCGTGCGTTAAGTAAACGGTGAAAGTTCTAAATAAAAGTCTGCGACAGCGTATGTCTAGCTTTTAAAGTTAACCCAATTTAACCATATTTATGTTTATCAAAAAACTGTATTACGGTTTTTTATTCTTTCCACGCAGGCGGAGCCGCCGGCGATTGCTAGTGATTTATAAAAACAGGTGTTACTTTACGGAATTCTATAGTACAAAATTATAACTTCTCTCCATAAACGGAGAGAGATGGTTATGCCCAGCAGTAGTAATAGTAGCAGATAGTAACAGGCTGTTACTTTACCTATGACTGACGTGCATTTCGAGTTTATGATGCCGCTGGGTAGCAGATGAAAGTCGAACTCCTTGCCGTCGACCACGACAGTATGACCAGCGTTGTTACCACCCTGTGAAAAAATAAAATAATCATCATCATCTTCCTGCCTTTATCCCACTTTAAGTGGGGTCGGCACAAAATGTTATAAACATGCTGTCACATGATTTGGCTGCGTTTTTACGACCGGCCGCCTGTCTGACGTCAACTTATCTGTCGTATTTTACGACACCTCGGTAAGAAAGAGGGTGGTCTATTCTACTCAGCCGGATACCACACGGCGGGTCGACTTACCTTAGTCGCATTTACGACACCTCGGTAAGAAATGAGGATGGTACTATTCTACTTAGCCGGATACCACACGGCTAAAATAAATATAAATCTATGGGACACTTACACACACGACCGTCCGTCCTCAAAGTAACTTAATACTTGTGTTATGGGTGACAGACAACTGGTGAATATATACTTATATATTTTTTTAAATACATACTTAAATACAAATATACACCTAGGTTCAAAGACCAACAAATTCATTTATAGCAAATGTTGGCCCTTGGCGGAAATCGAACCAGGCGACCCGCGGAGCTGTAGGCACGGTCACTAACCACTGCGCCAGTCAATGGCCAACGCTGACGGGCCAGTCCTCATAAGTCAATCATAAGTTGTTTTAGTGTACTGTGTTTTTGGATTAGCAATAGACTCAGTATAATTTGAGTCTTAGGGCCTTGTTCACAAGTTACTGATAAAGTGTCGGATAGTTAACCGACAAATAAACCAAGTAGCAGATAAGTGTCTCTAAAAAGTGAAAAATTTGAAAGTGAAGAAATAAAATCGCGGCCATTTTGAAATAGGTATTTGCTATCCAGAAGATAAACAAAATAACAGCCACATGATCTACATGTTAACTCATTAGGGACTTTAAGTGCTGAATAAGTCTATCAGAAACCTGAGAAACACAAAATTCCGAGATATGTGTCAGATATGTTCCGAATAAGCTAACTGACAGTTTATTGGTAACTTTTGAAACAGGCCCTTAGTGTATTCAAATAGTAAAAGACTGTGGCATTAAAATGATTGACCTTTGTCTAAAAGTATATATTATTGACGAAATAATCCTTACTTACTAGATTTCGTGGACTAATAATACCAGACTTATATACCTCATAGACCTATGAGTTTTCTAAAATTATACAGGTGTAACATCCAAACAGGTGTAGCAAACCGGAATTGAAAACATTTACTTGCTCGTTAATTAAGTGGCCATTGTTATATTTTACTATCTCAAGTTGCTCCAATAAATTGAGTCCGACACCCTTATCGCAAGTGTAAAGAATATTAAAGGAATGGTCGTTAGATACTATATGACCATTTTCCAAAAGATGTTTTGCAAAATTCGAATTGCGGTTTATTATTCCTTAATGCAGCCATATATTGGAGGGTGAGATCAATGTTGGGGTTCAATTAATATAAGACTGCGATGCGACGCATTACGATTTCGTTCGTGGAGCCTATCCTCCTGATGATTTGTTGTCGCGGCGAAACGATCGTAGAGGTTGTGGTAGTGAGTGTGTGTAGTGCTAGTGTTGGCAGCGTTTTGTGATTAGTCTCGTTTCGTAAAATTGAAAATGTTTAAAAGATTGACCGCCAAGTTTCTTTCTGTTTCTTCTCGGTAAGAGCAACATTCCGAACCAGTCGCATAAGTAGCTTCATTAATCACATTGATCCTTGACGATTCAAAAGTGCTTATTTGAATAAAGATATTTTGATTTGATTTGTGTGATGATTAGACCTGAATGTATGTGATTGTTGTCCGCTTCATACACTTACCATTAAATACATTCTCTTAACTAACGCAGATAACAGTAAAATAATTTTATAACATCTGTACTATGGATTTCCGCAAAGTGCAGCCTGCTTCGATAAACCTTTCGACGTAAGCCAAACATGATATAGAAATTAATTTAAATTACAGCGGCCTTGTAACATTTCTTTACTTTACAACCTTTTGTAGAGTTATCACTAATACGCCATATAGCGAAATGAAACTCGCTAATTCCAACAAAGCAACACGTTATCATTAAATTCGTTCCGTTTCCGTTAAGGTCGTTCGGTTTCCCCATCTTAATTATTTATTGTTAACGGAACAAAAAAAGTCGAACGATACCAAATTAACAGGCGACCTTGATATTGTTTACGCTCTGTTTGCTATTTCTCTATGCTTTCGTTGTGGCGGTTAAAATGACAGTTCCAGTTACAGCATAACACAGAATTTGATATCACTACATAGTATAAAACAATGTCGCTTTCTGTGTCTGTCCCTATATCCCTACGTATGCTTAAATCTATAAAACTAGGCAACAGACTTTGATGCGGTTTTTTTTAATAGATAGAGTGATTAAAGGTTTATGATTGATTAAAGGTTTATAATAACATTCAATATGGAGTACAGAAATCTGTAATTTTTGAGGTTTCTAATGTGATGTCGTAAATAAATACATTTTTTCCGCTTACATTGCAAATGCAGCCTGAACCTTACGAGATTTATGAAAATAATGTACTAAGTATTTGTACAACTTAAAAAGGTCTGCAGAAAACTCCGCGATGTTATATGTCTCTCTTACGGATCACCCACAATATCATTTATTTGGCATTTTCTTTTTACGAAAAATAATGCCTTATTATCGAAGCAATTTTAACAATACAGCATTAATCCTTATCCAATTAAGTACCTTAAAATGCATTGTTGATTTAATATAGGTCAAAATGGCCGTTTACAGAGTTCACCGAGTGACATGGGCTATATATTTTATATCCGTGCAAAGCCGGAGCGGTCCGCTAGTAAAAAATAAACTCTAAACGGTTTATAGAAGGAGTTCAACAACAAAATATTTTACAGCTAGTTTAGGTAAAACTGATACGATTTTAAGATGTACAACTACCCATTTCTTTAGATATATCGCTCATGGGCTGCAATAGTGGCACAACACATAAAACACGTGTTTTATGCTAGGAATAGGTTTAAAGGCTAAAATACACATTCTTTTCAGCATTAATACCGGCAGAAGTCATAATTCGATATAAGGTAAAAGATATTCGATAAAGGAAGACCTTTAAGAAAACTAAAGAATTTCTTACACGTTACCTTAGCAATTAACACTTTAAACCCTTTGTAGAATTAGGCGTTACTTTGTGGAGATCCATTATACAAAAGTAATAATAAAATTATTTTGCTATAATCCGCGATGAAATCGGATTTCATACGTTTACCTCACAACATGATTTATTGATTTATACCACTGCTGTAGCAAATGAGCGATCAAACAATGATTACACAAAAATATTTTTGATTGATCCTTGTAAGATACATTTCTACCAACCCTTTGGACGTAGGTAATTATTATTAAAAGATTTTTATTTAACTGGCCGTGTATTTGAAAGTGGAATCTTGCAAGTTAAACTTAACCCACTTCCCGGGGTCCGATTGAGCTGAAATTTTACATGTTTTTTATACAGGAAAAAAACCTATCATTTTGGACTCGCACCGACTAAAACGACCTGTGTGCTCCACCACGCTGCCGATGGTAAGAACAGGGTATCGTTGTACATATCGCCCCCATCCCCGCCGACAGCTCCGATCCCAGAGAACACCTCCTCTAGGTAGGGACCCCTCGAAAGAGAAGCCCCCCTCCGCTAACCAGTGCATCGGGAGCACCAGATGCAAAGCTTTTTTAACTTGACTCTAATAAGAATAAGCATTCGAATTTTAACTATAACCCAAAAATAATTGACAATTATTCCCATAAGTCTTTTCTTGTATATCTTTAACAACGTATATCTATACCTCCGAACACTATCATGCACTCAATTTATCTAGAGTACTGCAATCATGAACACAACTGTTATCACTTTTAACTGATGCTTGTATAGTACGTAATAAACGCCGTGTGGTATCCGGCTGAATAGAATAGTACCAACCTCATTTCTTACCGAGGTGTCGTAAAAGGCGACTAAGGTTAGTCGACCCGCCGTGTGGTATTCGGTTGAGTAGAATAGACCAACCTCATTTCTTACCGAGGTGTCGTAAAAGGCGAGTAAGGTAATTCACTAAGGTAAAGCTCACCCACCGCGTGGTATTCGGTTGAGTAGCATAGACCACTCTTTTTTACAGAGGTATCGTAAAATACGACTAAAGTAAGTTGACGTCAGGCAGGCGGCTGGTCGTAAAATACGTAGCCAAATCATATGACAACATGTTTGTAACATGACCCCACTTAGAGTGGAATAAGGGCAGGAGGATGATGTATAGTACGTAATAAAAACATACGGATATGAACCTTAGTTTAGATTTCCGTAAAGAAACGAATCATATTACAATCATCATCCTTCTGACCTTATCCCACTCTAGTTGGGAGTCGGCAGAACAAGTTAAAAACATGTTGTCAAGTGATTTGGCTACGTATTTTACGACCGGCCGCCTGCTTGACGTTAACAAACCTTAGCTGCTTTTTACGACACCTTGGTAAGAAAGAGTGTGGTCTATTCTACTCAACTGGATTCCACACGGCAGGTCAACTTACCTAAGTCGCCCTTACGACACCTCGGTGAGAAATGACGGTGGTCTATTCTACTCAGCCGGATACCACACGGCACTTACCTTAGTCGTTTTTCACGATACCTCGGTGAGGAATGACGGTGGTCTATTCTACTCAACCGGATACATCCGGCACTTATACTAGTCGCCATTTACGGTACCTCGGTAAGAAATGACGGTGGTTTATTCTAATCAGGCAGATACCACATGGGGGTCAACTCACCTTGGTCGCGTACGACACTTAGGCGGTAAATGACGGTGGTCTATTCGAAGCATCCGGATACTACACGTCAATCATTATATATTCATCATAGCCCTAGATAATTTGTGAGGTAAGTGCGAATTGAAATCAAAGCAAAGCATAGAGAGATATATAATATTAGTAAGTAAACTGAAAAATAAGCAAAAAGTCATAATCATGATGATTCATAATAATATTATTCATACTGAAATAACAGTAAATATAATGTTTATACACATAATTTTTGTTACATACTTTAACAACATCTGGTCAAAGTTCAATTATGCAAACAAATCATCCCGGACGTGAACGTAAAATAACGCTGGTTGTATGCAGTTTTATCAGGAATGACATGACTTCATCTGTTATTCTTATCTTTCGCAACAGTGTTGCTGTTTAGTATTTAAATAATTTCTAATTATTGTCTATACACCATCCAGTATCGTTCGATCACCCTCATTTCATAACGAGGTGTCGTAAAAGGCGACTGTGGTAAGTTGATTCACTATGTGATAGCCGGCTGTGTAGAATAGACCACCACATTTCTTACCGGTGTCGTAAAAAACGACTAAGGTAAGTTGATGTCAAGCGGTCGGTCGTAAATAACTAGCCAAACTATGTAATATTATGAAAAAATTTTATTCTAACTGTTTTTAAAGAAGTTTTATTTGACTATATCACTCCCATACTGTCTTAGGGACATATTACATTAGAACCCAATGCTAAAACTTAATTCAGATTTATTCTATAGAAACTGATAACAATAGAAACTGAGTTGCAGAATATTTTTTTAGGTTACTAGCAATTCAGCTTACAAATTACTAGTAAACTTATTAACACCTCCAGCTAAGTTAAATCGTTTATATAAAGTCCATAGTCCCAAGTGCAGGGTAATAAAATTCAGTAATATAATGGATGGGATTTGAATCCACAACCCTTCAATCGCAAGTCTGTTTCCCTAACCATTGTGGTACCGCAGTTGCTCCTTCTCCTATATTCTCCTCTCATGTTTTCTATTTAATATTTCTTATCAACTGAACTCAACTGGCAGGGACCGAAGATATGCTCACATCAACATGACACAAAAGATACTAAATTGGCACTAAAATTTGGTTTTTTATTAAAATTGGTGGTACACAGTTTGTACAGAATAATCATTAAAATAAATACTTTCAGCTAAGCTAAAAATACTGTATTAGTTGTAATAAAACAACTAAGTAAAAACAAAATACTACACTGTTGCATATACACTAAGTTGGCTTACACATTATTATGCTACTTAAAGTTGAATGTCATAATCTCTAATAGTGTTCAACATATCAGTGATTAAGCAGAAATTTAGCCACTTATTATTTTTTTTTTAATATTGGTCACCTAGCAGAGGGCTTAATGAATTATGTAAATTATATGAACACACCAAAGACAGCAAGTGTGACAATAAATGCCCCAGACCTTGGCAATAATCCACAATTACACTGACACTGTTCACAACATTAGCTAAGGGTGCTAACACACTATAGACTTTTATGTCGTAAAATCTATATGCATCCAATCAAATAACTATTACTCTTGTTGAAAGTCATGATACATGTATCTGAAACATATTAATTATGCTGAGAGTAGCACTGTCTCTATATCATTGGAAAGAGATCAGAAATGAGATCAGCTCAATAAATCGGCAGTGAGCAGTAGAAGACTATGGTATGGTGATATGGTATGGTATGGTCAAGCCAACATTGCACTTTCTGGTGCAATGTTGGCTTGGCCGTCTTCCACTCCATGTCAATCCACTGCTTGACATAGGTCTCTTCAAATCTCCCCACCACAATCTTGTGCAGATACAGAACGTCCCAGCGACATTTTTAAGGTCGTCAGTCACCTGGTAGGGAGTCTACCGATGCTGCGTTTTTCGGTACAGGGTCAACATTCCAACAATGGCAATAGTCACAAGGAACAGGTTTAAGCTGGCAGAGTCGCATTGCATAGATATTCGTTACAACGAACGTCCATCGGTAGATAAGGCGAAATTATTACGAAATAAGTGCGACTGTATTTGCGTAAGTATGTAAAAAAGCGCCAATAAATATAGGTAATAAAAATACGGAAATTCATTCAGCACCTAAAACGAAGTCATAACAAAGATAGGTCGACTGACTTTGACCTCTGTCGTCTGCCAAATGTGTTCAGCCTTAAATATAAACGATGTGCTACATCAATCACAGTCACATGATTAGAATAAAAAAAGCAAATGAAGTATCCGCGGGAAATACGCGTAATTGTTACGTAATAGTACAATTTTATTATATGCGATCATCTTCGCGAGTTAGTTGAACTGACTCATTGTTTAGCTAACTTTAATATAAAAACAGTTCAGTGTATTTTCAAACAAATTGGCGCTCCGCCAGTTTAACTATTTGTACAAGAAAAGAGGGACCTGAAATCCCAAATGAGCCGCTACATAATAATAGTAATCACAGCGCCTTAATTATTCTTCAACAAGGATAATCAAAAATATTAACAAGCATTATAACCTCAAATATTGTTTATAATAAACACAACCGCGTTAAGTGAAAAAAATTCATCTAATAAAATAAAAAAAATTAACAAAGCTCAATTTAATAACACTGTTAGAATATTAGTTGATATATTTTTTATTAACTAACCTGACAACGACACACGATATCGGAGTCCACAGCAAGGAGGTCCACCACTTTTCCTTTGCCTTCATCACCCCACTGGGCACCTAAGACAACAGTTACTTTGTTGTTTTCCATTGAAAACTTTTTATTTGAGCGCAAACAGTCGCCGTTTACTTCAGCGGACTTCGCAATCTTAATCGAAGCCATTATTCTGCGACTCGCAAACTTCGAAAATTTATGCGAGCGAGCGAGACATGCGCGCGCAGAATCTAAACAGCAAAAAGGTTTTTTATTTTATGTTTGCGAGTTGCGACTTCTCAAATTTGCAGTGATACCAATGACACGAAAAGTTTTTTCGATAAAATATAATATCTGGCACCTAATAAGTTATTTAAGTATGAAATAGAAATATTCCATTTCAATCTTGACTGCATTATTTTTATTTTTTAATATTTGGACAGTAGCAATGTGAGATTATTACTTCAATAATCTTATTTTTTACTGCGTAATACGTCTCTGATGTAACATTATTAATTCATAATAATGTATTTAATGTAACATTCATAATATAATACACTTAATACTATATAATATATACTATATTTAACTATTTACTAAACTATTTTACAATAACAAGCATTGAAATAAAACTAAAAATAAAATAAAAATTAATTAAATAACTAAAGAATAAAAAATAAATCTTTTAAAGTTAAACTATATAAAGTTATATCTGTATTTATGTAAAAACTAAGAACATTAGAGTGTTTCTTGTGTTCAAAATCAGTGATTTATCGACTGGTTTTAAGCTCACGCATATTATGTTATTTCATTTGTTGTCTCTTTTTTTATGTTAGTGCGGCAAAACATAGAATAACTCTCAACGACCTAAATGTATCAAATACTAACGAATGTAAATGTAATGTTTATTTTAGACTGGTCATACTTTTAAGCTTGTCGATCGATGTCATCTGTCATTAAAACTGTCAGACGTTAAAAGACTAGATTGCACACCATAAATAAATTGTAAAACAAAGTGTAGTCTGTCAGTAGCCTATTGTCTTTGCTATCGAAATGGAATGTACAAACAGTGTTTTCACTTTTAGGGATTTGCCCTATTTAGGAGCGAAACTAGTCTGTTGCTTGGGGATTTACCACATTTGATTTCTATTAGAATCCGGCAAATTTAAGTACCTTTTAAGTAGAATTGATTAAAGTATATTTGTACTAATATTGAATGCCGCTAAAACTTGTAAAAGTTATGCTTCGGCTTACTAGAGATAACTATATAGACATGTCTGTATCATTGAATATTTTTTTTATATTAAAATATGCAGAATTTTTTGTTTCTAATTTTTTTATCATGCGCTCTAATTTAACTTTTTTTTATAACTAGGAATTGTTTAGAGATAACTTCTGAAGAATTTAGGTCAAAAAGAAAATCTTATGTGGAAACACTGTCAGCGAATGGACATCACAAATTATTTGTCTACGTACATAAATAAACGTTGGTTGATCGATCAGTGGTCTCAGTCTATTTTCTGAATTAAAATAATATTTATCAATATGTTTTATGAAATAGTTCAGGAATGAGCTGTGGATGAATTGTGAAAGTGCCGGAAGTAATTTTACCAACAATAGTTATTAAAAAGGTGTTACCGCGATATGAGATATATCTTTTTGTTATTATGTTATGTTTGTTATGTGGTTTCCAATGGTGAAAATGAAGCTGAAATCGAAGACAAGAAAAAGAGGATAATCGAACAATTAACTAACACACGACCTGCTATTTTAGACGGCTACCAATTAGTCACTAGACATGTCGGAATCGACGTGTTTATGTTTAGAAGTTATCGAACTGTCGCGGTTGTATTCTACCCAGTTAATAGTGACTTAAACGATGCACGATTTTTCTTCCAATCTGAAGAACTACATTTGAATAACATAGGTTTGTAACATTAATATTTTATTGTAGTCATATTACTGTAGTATTTATCGATACGAATATTATAAATGAGATAGTCGTTTTGTCGGTCTGTTATGATTTAACGACTTATCCATTAGAGCGATTTCAATGAAATTTTATACAATTGAAGCTTATATACCAGGCCACCACATAAGATTAAATATATCCTGTTTTCCCTTCAGAAAAAATCATATTGAATGTTGGATAATGTAATCCTTAATGGCTTATGTTCATCATCCTCCTGCCTTTATCACACTCTAAGGGGCGTTGGCACAACATATAACATGTCACGATTTCACGATTGACCGCTTGCCTGATGTCAATTTACCTTTGTCATATTTTACATCACCTCGGTAAGAAATGAGTGTGGTCTATTCTGCTCAGCCAGATACCACATAGTGGGTCTTTTTACCTTAATCATCTTTTACAACACCTCAATAAGAAATGAGGGTGGTCTACTCTACTTAGATACCACACGGCAAACAGTACATCATAGAAATATATCCATAAAATATATATTATATACATCCCACTTAGAGTGGAATAAGGGCAGGAGGATGATGTCTATGATTTACTGTCCCAATACTATCTATAGTTTATATATTTGTGTGTATATAAGCTGTCCGATGTACTTCTATGGTTGTGACATCTGATTTTCAATTATCAGAGAATTATCAGTATAAGTTCAAAGGTTCTACAAAACAAATAATCTATGAGCGATAATGAAGCATGGAATTCAATTATATAGATTAATAAATTAAGTAAAGTATTATTGTTATCAATAAATATAGCAAGTGCAGTTTTGCAAGATATTTTAGGCAGAGCCAAAACTACTGAAGCGAAAAACAAATAATATTTTTTGATAGTTATAATATGACAAATGCCATGTGGTATCCGGCTGAATAAAATAGTACCACCCTCATTTCTTACCGAGGTGTAGTAAAGACGACTATGGTAAGTCGACCCACCGTGTAGTATCCAGTTGAGTAGAATAGATCCACGCTCTTTCTCACCGAGGTGTCGTAAAATACGACAAAGGTAAGTTGACGTCAGGCAGGCGGCTGGTCGTTAAATACGTAGCTAAATCATGTGACATGTTTATAACATGTAGTGCCGACCCCACTTAGAGTGGGATATGGGCAGAGGGATGAAAAGTTATAATATGACAAATGCGTACTAAGGGAATTGTTAACTGCCTTTTGCCTTATTGTGATATCCCCTATGTTTCATATAACAATTTATATTATATATTGTTTGTTTGATAAATTGTGTGGTATCTGGCTGAGTGGAATAAACCTCCCTCATTTCATACCGAGGTGTCAAAGGTGACTAAGGTAAGTTGACTCGCGGTGTGGTATTCGGCTGAGTAGAATAGACCACACTCATTTCTTACAGAGATGTCGTAAAAAGCGACAAAGGCAAGTTAAGTAGAATAAAGCACAGTCTTTATTACCGAGGTGTTGAAAAGGGTGATTAAGCCAAGTTGACATTATAAAAGTGTAAAATACATGTTTATAACATGTTGTGGCAAATCCACTTAGAGTGGGATAAGGGCAGGAGGATGAATTATTCACACAAGCTTTAAAAGAACAACTCATTGGTGTCTGCTTGGGATTGGAACCCGGTACCCGTGACACACGGTCGCACCGTCCGACTATAAATATGAATATATGGGACACTTACACACACGACCGTCAGTCCCCAAAATAAGTATCTTAATACTTGTGTTATGGTAAACAGACAACTGGTGAATATATACTTATATAATTTTTAAATACGTACTTAAATATTCACCCAGGCTCGAAGACCAAGAAATTCATTTATATAAAATATTGGCCCTCGACGGGAATCGAACCCGCGACCCACGGAGCTGAAGGCAGGGTCACAACCCACTGCGCCAACGGGCCAATCAAACAACTATAACAGCACTATTTAAAAACTACTGCATCACAATTCTAGTCTCTATATAAGAGTTACTAAACAGTTTTATTAGGTAAACTGCAAGAATTATCTGCAATTCGCGATAGCTCCTTGTTAACACGTTAACCCACATACCTAAGTGCGAAATGGCAGGAAGTACTCATTAAACTGCTAAGGTATCGAGTTCTCTATTCATTGACGGTGGGTACATAACATTTATTACTAGCAATCGCCAGTGGCTCCGCCTGCGTGGAAAGATTAAAACTGCAATATAGTCTTTTGGTAACCATAAGAAATGGTTAAAGTGGGTTAACCTTAAAAGCTAGACATATGCTGTCACGGACTTTTAAAACTTTTAGAGGAAAACGATTTTGTAATACATGATTTTTGAATAACTATCACCGTTTAGTCACCCAGAGAGGTTTAAATTTTGCCTTTTCTGTAATATTTTTTATTTCTGCTCCTCTCCTATTCATATTATCGTGATGTTATGTAGCCTATAGCCTTCCTCGATAAATGGACTATCGTACAAAGAATTTTTCAAATCGGTCCAGTAGTTTCCGAGATTAGCGCGATCAAACAATCAATCAAACAAACAAACTCTTCAGCTTTATATATTAGTATAGCCGCCCAGTATATGAGATCAATTTACTAAATTTCATCAATATTGCACTAGCGCATATGCCATGAAACATTTACAGACAGACAGACTAAATAAATAACTTTTAAAAGGAGGCTGATACAAAAATTATATTATGCTATTGTCATCATCTGCCCTTATCCCACTCTAAGTTAGGTCGGCACAACATGTTGTCACATGAATCGGCTAGGTATTTAACTAGCCGCCTGCTTGACATCAACTTATCTTAGTCGCCCTTTACAAAACCTCAGTAAGAAAGAGGGAGGTCTATTCTACTCAACCAAATACCACACGGCGGGTCAACTTACCTTAGTCGTCTTTTATGACACCTCAGTAAGAAAGGTGGTTTATTTTACAATGACAACATGTTTGTAGCGTGATGTGCCGACCCCTTAGTGTGGGATAAGGTTAGGAGAATGATGAATAGCACTGAGTTAAATTAATCGACTAATTATCTAATACAGTGATTCTCAACCTTCTTTTTGTTGCGGCACATATTTAACGATTTCAAAATTTGGCGACACAAAGAAAAACATAAAAATTATTTACATAGTACAACACACTGCATAAATAGTTTATGTCAAAATTTTTAAATATGCGAAATGAACTAATATATACTACAATAATAACTAAACGTTTATTAATGGATTAATTACAAGCTAATAATAAAAATATTTTTATTTTTAAATGATATAATTTAATAATCTTAACATTATTATATATTTGGCGGCACACTTTTGAAATTTGGCGGCACACAAAAGTGCCGCGGCACAGTGGTTGAGAATCACTGATCTAATACATATACTTTTCTAAATCTTTTTTTCTCTTTCAGGTTCATGTAGTCCCCAAGAGGTAATCATTCACCTGAAACATGGATCATTTCCGGCAGTTAATCCTGACGGTTTCGACTTTCCTAAGAACTTCATAGACCCAGGAAAAAGAGAGGCAATCCACACATTGGAACTTCTATCTAACGGGATAAACACCACGTATTCTATAAGAAACCCGAAGCCTGGGATATGGTACGCGATAGCTTATATAAGATGGCAGGATCCTAGAGAGCAAAGGGTTGAGCAGGAAGGTATTTTATAGCTTTAGAATTTCAGTCTTGGAAATGCGGTAGTAAAGTAACGGCGTCTTATTATCTGTTGGCTTCTCTTTCCGTTTTGGGAGAGAAGGATTGGAGCTAAGACCTACCAAGCTGCTCCAAGCGGATTGGTAGGTTACACATATCCCCAGAATTCTTTAGATTATTCAAGTTTAAATTCAAAATATTCTTTATTCAAATATACTTGTAAACAAGCTCTTTTTAATCGTCAACTCTACTGCGGGTTCGGTAAGCTGTTCTTTCCGAGAAGAGCCAGAAAGAAATTCGGCGGTTGCTCTTTTAAAAATATAATTCTTAATACTAGTTACATTTCGTCATGCCTGCCTTGTACAGCTTCGAAGAGAGCTATATCCACACATTCTTACCATCCAAATAATCTTCAACAGTATAGAAGGCTTTCTATAGCAGCCTATTTTTAACATTTTTTTAACTGCTGTAAAGGCAAAGCTAAAATTGATTGCGGAATTTTATTGTAGAATCTTATACCCAAACCCACAAATGACTTACGTACTTACTTATGTTACTTACTTTTATGTATTTATTTACTTCCTTACGTAGAGATATGAATATTTCCTCACGATATTGTACGTAATAAATTGCAAATATCCGATTTCAATAAGCCGAGGCTATCATCTAGTCATTAAATAAATGACAATTTACTGATAACACCAATGTAGTGATAAATTCAAATTCAAAATATTCTTTATTCAAATAAACTTGTAAACAAGTGCTTTTGAATCGTCAACTCTACTGCTGGTTCGGAAAGCTGTTCCTACCGAGAAGAGCCAGCAAGAAACTCGGTGGTTGCTCTTTTAAAAATATAATTCTTAATACTATTTACATTATGTCGTTACTGTCTTGTACAGGTTCAAAGAGAGCTATATCCACACATTCTTATCTTCTAAATAATCTTCAAGAGTATAGTAGGCTTTCTGTATCAGCCTCTTTTTAACAGTGTTTTTAAACTGTTGTAATGGCAAAGCTGAAATTGATTGCGGAATTTTATTATAGAATCTTATACCAAAACCCACAAACGAATTACGTACTTTTGCAAGGCGCAAAGCAGGAGCCGCAAGCTTATGTCGGTTCCTGCTTTGTCTATTGTATACATATAAATATTGATAAATGTGTAACGATCATTAATTATATATTTTTAGAATTTTATCTATGAACTCTTAGATAATGTTATCGGTAATAGTACTAAAGTAACGGCCTGTTACTGTCCCACTGCTGGGCAAAGGCCTCCTCTCCGTTTTTGGAGAGAAGGGTTGGAGCTTAGACCTACCACGCTGCTCCAATGCGGATTGGTAGGTTACACATATCCAAAGAATTCTCTAGAGATATGCTTGTTTCCTTAAAATGTTGTTCTTCACCGAAAAGCGTGAGATAAATTGCAATTATCGATTAGACATATGTAATTAAAAAGAAAAACGTATTGCCCCGTCTTACCCTCGAAAGAGATGTACGGTCTCAAACATTGTAATCGCTCTTTTAACGAGTAACAATTTTGAACTAAACAAATTACTTGTGACTCTACTGAGAGTTGGAACTAGCTTGTGATATTACTAAGTAAATACAGTTTTGTTTTGTTTCCTTAATGAGTTAATGGTTAGTACAATTAGATAATTGCATCTACTTCGGCCTGCTCATATCCCACGTTAAGGGGGGTCGGTACAACATGTTATAAACATATTGTCACATGATTTGGCTTCGCATTTACGACCGGCTGCCTGCCAGATGTCGACTTACCTTAGTCGTATTGTACGACACTTCGGTGAGAAAGAGGGTGGTTTTCTACTCAACCAGATACCACACGGTGGGTCAACGGTCAACGGTTTAGGGACTTTGTTTTATTTTAACAAATATTTGTTTTAATTTATTAATATTATTAGGTAATTAGGTAATTTTATTAAAAATATATAAAAAAATTAAAAAGAAAGTAAAAAAAAAGCAATTTAAAAAGAGCTGGATATGTGGGATTCGAACTCCGAGTGTAGTCCGCCAGTTCCCCATTACGCTATCACAACTTAACAAATAACAGCAAAAATTGACTATTTAATGTCAATTTACAATTTTCAATGCCTGAAATAAAAACAGGGATAAAACAATAAAAACCCCTACTCGCTGAATTTCATGAAAATTTTTGGCGCCGTTTCCGAGGTTCGGAAAATATATATATACAAGATTAACTCATTTAAATATTAAAGATAGATAAATTTGGAATAAGTATGACGTTAGCCGCGCTTGCTCTCGCTATCACATCACTATTAAATTATTATCAATAAATTATTAATTAAATTTAATAAATATCAATTGTCGCAGTTTATCAATCTAATTCTATGAACCAAAGATTGTACAGGGTCATAGCCTCTAGCCATTACGATGTAAGATGCCAACATATATCTTTAGTAACAGGGTGTATTTATAATTTTCATTAACTAAATATATAAATAAATATATGGGACACTTACACACACGGTCGTCCGTCCCCAAAGTAAGTAACTTAATACTTGTGTTATGGGTGACAGACAACTGGTGAATATATACTTATATTTTTTAAATACATACTTAAATACAAATATACACAAAATTCAACCAACAAATTTATTTATAGTAAATGTGCGCCCTCGGCGGGAACCGAACCCGCGACCCGCGGAGCTGAAGGTAGGGTCACCACCCACTGCTCCAATGGGCCAGACAAATTAATTTATTATAATATATTATATTATAATTAAATTAATTTATTAATTGTTGATATTGTTAACGCTTTCGACTTAATACAGGATAGAAATAAAATTTATTTTGCTGGCAATCAGTATCTAATGCTCGTATTTACAATAATATTAACAAATCTTTATAAAAACTTAATATCTACTGGATGACATACTATGAGTGCTTGAGTGTAAAATTTTTGACTGGATTGGAATACTCAAAATTACGCAAAAAGATAGAATCGATAATAATAAATTAAAAACGAATCATGTAATCTATCCTAATATATAAAGCTGAAGAGTTAACTACGCACTAATCTCAGGAACTACTAGACCAATTTGAAAAATTCTTTGAGTGTAAGATAGTTCATTTATCGAGAAAGGTTATCGTCAGTTAATTAGGTATAATATATTTTTTAATAACTTTCACCATTTACTTAGCGCACGCAAGGAAAGTCATAAATTTTACCGTTTTCGCAATATTTTTTATTGCTGCTCCTCTCCTACCGTGATGTTATATAGCCTATAGCCTTCCTCAATAAATGGACTATGTTATACTCAAATTTTTGAAATCGGTCCAGTAGTACCTGAGATTAGCACGTTCAAACAATCAAACAAACATATATATAAAGTAAGTATGGATTGCGATATACGCGATCCACGCAAGAGTAGCAACGGGCAGTAATCGGATAAAGTGGCCTCGGTGCTCGTAGACGTGATTGTCACAGCTTCCGACCCACATCCACGCGTTAGTTAGTACATTTTATTTATACGGTGTTATTCTAACACCGATGTTAGTAAAAATATCCGGCAAACCGGTAATTCGTAATGAAATAAACCCTGAATATACCACTACCTAGGGTCATTAATTGCAAATAGACTATTATAGGTTTACCAATTTTAAAGACATTAAATTATCATCTCAAATACCGCATATATATTACTCGGGAAAAATTTAAACTGTTTTAGAACATATCATAATAAGTACTTGGATGAACATATCATAATAAGATGATGGATGAATGGATAAGCAATTTTCAATGCCTTAAAAGGGATAAAACAAAATTTTGTTTAAATAAAACTTAGCTACATCAATTTTTCCCCCTAAAATCTCCAACACGCTGAATTTTATGAAAATCGTTGGACCCGTTTCCGAAATTCGAAAAATATATATACGAGTAAGATTAACTCATTTAAATATTAAAGAATTATTTTTGTTCTATTTTTTTATACACAAATTTAAACACATGTTTTACCGAAATTTATGTTAGTTCTTTATTGTGTGAATAATAAATTCCTTTTCTTTACAGGGCTGGTCGCGAATTGCCGTACAATTTTATATACCGACCTTCAAGTTAAAGCTGAAGAGTCCGTTCGCTACGCGAATTGTTATGAAAATTTAACTATAGACTACGCCATATTACCAGCACTGTTCAGATGTCGCGCAGAGGACAGCTTGGAGCCCATTAGGCTAAATTTGAAAATCATTAACACCTCTGTTAACGCTAAGAACGTGACAGTTCGATTGCAATCGGAATCCATACCAACAGACGATGGATACATAATATACTGCGCTTTCGATCCAGTACTAAGTAACGAACAGATAATAAAGTTCCAGACGCATCCAAATGCAGAACATTTCATCTACATTGGCTTTATTGAAGGCAACACGTCGCATATAGCTGATTGTGAATCCTATGGGCTTAGAGATCTCGTTGAAACTGGTAATCAGTCTCTAACAGATCTAATGAGAGATGATAAAGATAGATTTTTCACTTTTGCCTACGGTTTACCCACTACCGATTTGCAAGACGCAACGAGTCTAGTAAATTTAACGTCCAATGAAACAAGATCTTTAAGATTTGAAGTTCACCAATTCATAGATATTGGTGGAAGCTTAGTAATAGAAGCGAGTCTACTTATGAGCATGAAATACTATATGGGCTACAAGAGGGAGCAAAAAAGAGGATCACTGCTCGGTTTTACTGAGGATAACCAGTTTTTTATGGTCGTTATATGCTTGGACGTTGGTCACGCGAGTGTGCCATTGCAGTCTGGACATTGCAAGTTCAACGATAGAGTGAGGCCGGCGTTGTTCACGCTGAACAGCACAGACTCTGATTCGATTTACGATAAAGTGATAATTCCGTTTCCGGAAGTTGGGTTGTGGTATTTGACAATGCGGTTGTTCTGCGATAGTGCCTTTTGTCCTTGTCGCACTTCAACGGATGGTGCAAAATACTTTTTGGGAACAACAGAGACGGATGATATAGACTCGAGTACGTTTTCGAATATGACTAGAGAGGGAGAGAGAGATTGTAATGCGACTGTAGTGCTATCTCTATCGTCTGGCTCGTGTGTGAATGGGAGGTGCAATAACAATGGGAACTGCGGGCTGAATACTTTTAGCGGACTTGTGATGTCATTTTGTTCGTGTACGGCAGGTTATGGAGGTAAGTTAAATTATTTGACCATTTTTGTTATTGATTATTGATATGATAGACCAGGTTAATTGTATGTTTCCGGAAAACGTGAAACGGAAATCATTCAGTTAAGGCTAAAACAATCATACGATACTAGAATTTGAATCGTCAACTCTACTGCTGGTTTGATAAGCTGTTCCTACCGAGAAGAGCCACTAAGAGACTCGGTGGTTGCTCTTTTCAATTCTTTTAACTAGTTATATTTAGCCATTATTATCTTCTTTAGTGTCAAAAAATAGCTATATCCACGTAATGTAAGCAAATGAAAGTAAAAGAACAATAAAGGCTTTCTAATTATTCCGAGTATCTAATGTAAACTACAAGGAAAATAATGGTAAATAAAATAAATATTTTAGGAAGTGTTGTAGTATGTATAGGCTGTCCATATCGCTTTTATCGTCAGTCGATAAGATAAACAATACCGCATTTAATCAAAATTCTTGAAAGCTTCGACACCAACATAATTGGGCAGGTGTGATAAGCTAAACAAATATTTTTCTATTTATGAAACATTCACAATTCCTCTCAAATTCCTTTTTAAACTAGCAGTCTCGCCATACGTTGCTGCGATTCAGTCAGGTTTTAACATTCCCTTGAAAAAAAACGTCATTCACAGTTTTAAAAATGCTGCAATCGCCATTATAGGAAAATTTGTCTGAAAATTTCAATAAAATCGGTCGAATTTAGTGTTACAATGCCTACAGTTATGTACTATATTGTTTTTAAATAAAAGGCTTGTTATTGTTATTCTGTATGTTAAACCAGGATGGGCTTCAATTGTACCAAACTTCATCAATATTGCTTCAGCCGTAGAAAGATAAGCGTTGAATATTGTAACAGATAGAGAAAAGATAAACAAACATTCGCCTTTATAATAACATAAATATGGTTTATTTCACAATACAAAAACAAATATTGAGTAGTTTAAATCTGCATATACAGTATTCCATCCAAAGAACGCCATATCACTGAGTTGCGATCTATTTCAGATAACTTTGCAAGAAAGAAGCTTAGTTAACGAAAGTTTTAATGTAAAGGCAAAAATGAGATATAAATGTAGCTAAAAGGTAAAAAATACTGTATTAAACAAACTAATATTACTAATCTTAACAAAATACAAAAATATGTAAGACTTTCTTACACTTTAACTCCACGACTGCTTTTAGTCTTAGCATTTCTTTGACCTGTAATCGCGGATTATAGTAATACTAGCTTTACCCGCATCTACTTCGTGTGGACTATTGTCGTGTGATATGTCATTATATCTATATGTTATTCCGGTGTATAAGGAATAACTATGCCAAATTTCATCGATATTGGTTCAGCGGATTCGCCGTGAAAGAGTAACAAAGACCATACTTACAAACTTTCGCATTTATAATGTTAGCAGTATTGTTGAATCCAAGAAATAAATAGGTTCTTCGTCAATTTCAGGCTGGGACTGTTCGGATAACTCAAGAATCGACAGCCGCGCCTACATGCTGCTTGCTATACTACTCTTAACCCTAAGCAATCTCAACTTCATCTTCTCTATTTACATCGCAACAATAAGACTGTATTACATAGAAGCAGTCATGTACACCTTCACAATGTTATTCTCTACTTTCTACCACGCTTGCGACGCTCCAGTACAAGTCGCCTATTGCATCATGAGAGGCAGCCTTTTGCAGTTCGGAGACTTTTACTGCGGCCTCATGTCCTTCTGGGTAACCCTATTAGCTATGTGCATTATAGGCATTAGGTTAAGGTCGTTCCTACAAATCATAGGTGCAATTATAGTAGCTTTATTAACTACGTGGAATATGCATTCGTTCGTTGCCTTTGTTTCACCTGTTGCGTTCGGTGCTTTCGTTCTTTTGGTGAGTTGGTATATTGATTATAGAAAATTAAGGATATTCAGGTACCCTAGATCGTATTACGTTATATATATGCCTGTTGGGCTCGTTTTGGTGTCTATAGGTTTGATATGTTTCGGTTTTCTGCAGACTGAGCAGAATTATAAGATAGTACATTCGTTCTGGCATATGATAATTGCGACAAGTGTAGTGTTTCTTTTGCCTGATGTTAGAAGGCGTAATGCGAACCCGTTTATGCCTGATAGGGATAGTCTGACGACGCCATTTTGTAGTTATTTTAGGCGGTTGCGACCACAGAGGCCGTAACAATTTATAACAAAAAATACCTAGTTATATTTCTCATTATTAGTAGAATAAAAATATGATAAATACTTTGAACCAAAGCATCTCTTACTCTTTATAAATCGTAAATACAAATGTTCTTTAACGATTTTGCTAATCCTTGCCAGGTTGAAAATCGAATCGTCCATTTACCATATTGTTGTAGAATATATATATATATATAAAATTGAAGTCATGATCATTCAAATTAATGAAAATGTTATTTATGAAGGCAAGATCATGGGTAACTGCCCTTTTCAGATGCTAGGACGTTGGATTCCTTTGTCCTTAGCTTTTTACCTTTTCTCATATCAAAGAGCATATTAAGCCGTCAATTTCGATCGTTATTAAAAACTTTTAATAATGATCATTAAAGTTGCATGGAATAATATTGTCATACCCATTATTGTAGAAATCTGTAATTTGATTGTGTTAATACTGGAAGGGTTTATTACTATCCCACTTCTGGAAGAAAACCTGCTCTTAACTTCAGAAGAGTTTTTTGAAAAGAAATTTTAAAAGAAAGAACATAGAAGAAACTTTAAAATCTTTATTCAAATAAGCTCTTTCAAGCACTTTTGAATTATCAAGGATCAATATGATTAATAAAGCTACAACTGGTTTGGAATTCTTCTTACTGAAAAGAACCATTAGTAAGGTTATTATTAGTAATAATCATTCCAATTATTAGAGCTTTGACTCACCACTCTGTTTCAATGCGGATTGGTTACACTTGTCCTATAAACTTACTAAAGATTCTTGTAAGATTGAATTGAAAAAATAAAAGTTTTTATTAAAAGCAAATAGGGGTCATGCTGCTCACCTACCACCGCCCAATTAAAACCGATAACGGGTCATATAAGTAAGAACATAAGTACATTTTCGTTTAATACTAGAAATAGTTTAGAATTGTCACCACAACCAACCCACCATCTGAATTCGACGAATATAAAAATGAATGAAGCATGTTCCAAGTAGTAAATTTATTCAAAGAACTTAGTTTGTAAGATATAAGTGATGACTCTATGTACATATATGTATATTCCTAGTCAAAAGACAAATATAAACAAATATTTTTACTCTGTACACTATTTTTGTATATACATAGATTACCAAAAACTCAAGAGACAATATACTCGTAGGGTAATTTATACATAAAAAAAATCATATAATTTAGTGACAAATTATTGCCATATTGCGATCGTACCTTTACTTTAAAGTTGTACTTTAAATAATTACACAACTAAATGAAATAAATAAGCACCTTCTGGTTAGGTTAGGTCACGTTTATCGTTAAAAAATATATTTTTTTTGTAAATTAAAAGTTGCTTTCCCTTTTAGTATTATAATTTTTCGTGCTTGCAACATTTAAGTAGCAATTTCACAATTACTTTACAAATTTTTTTACCTCATTTTTTATCAAACTCAAGAAGCGAAATGTCGCTATTATTAAATGTATTTTTTGAGCAAAACGAAAAATCGCAGACATTTAATTAATTATTCTTTTTTGTCGTTTTCTTTCTCATATATATCGTTTACAAAATCCTACGAGAATAGATATGTTTTTACATAGTCCGTATGAAAATTCCATAGAGTTTTTAATACTAGAGTACGGGAGCAATAGTGATAGTGACACAATAAATAATGAATAAATGAACTCGTATACTTCATCTTTGTCTAACCTCACATAAAAAAGAGAGACAGGTTACCCTGCAAAGTGCCAAAGGCATATTTTAAGCTGGTTTACCGTACACTAGTATAGTAACTCTATGGAAATTCACAGAAAAATTATATCTTGTCTGGCATTATCTTTCATATCATTCACAGTGATTGATAGTGAATCTATCAGTATTAAAAACATTTGTTTATGAATATGATGATATACATATGTATATTAATAGATAACTCGCAATCACTAATTAAAGTGGGTTCACCTTCTTTTTATTCTGTGATTAAAGGGTTAACCTTAAAAGTTAGAAATCTGCTGTCACGGACTTTTATTTAGAACTATTAAAGTGGAACAATTTTGTAATACTTGATTTTTGACTAACTTTCACCGTTTACTTAGCGCACGCAAGGAAAGCTTTTAATTATGCTGTTTTCGTAAAAAAAATTAGTGTTGCTCCTCTCCTATTCATCTTAGCCTGGATAAATGGACTATCTTACACTCTAATAGAAGTTTCAAATCGGTGCAGTAGTTCCTGTGATTAGCGCGTTCAAACAATCAAACAAACTCTTCAGCTTTATATATTAGTATAGATATATAATCAGGCGTGAATATGTTGATAAGTCGACTTACATTCTATTTATGTTTTTAATCATAATAGGCGTTAGAATTGCCTAATTTATTTGGTCAATGTTTATTTCGGGGGGCGACCCGTCGCTCACGTCCGCAGGAAATTACCTTCTACTCTCCTGCACGTGTCCCCTTGGTGGTGCTAAACGAGTGACGAAACAAGCGGCATAAGAAATATTTATTTGGTGAATAATAATAATAATTCAGCGAAGTCGATAAGTCTTTTATATCCCGCATACAAACTGTCAAAAAATGTCAAACATATAAAATCTATATCTGTACTAATATTATAAATGGGAAAGTCTGTCTATTATATAATGTGCGTATAATATATAGTATACGACGTAAATATGGTACGATCGCAACTTCAAACTTGAAAATGCGTACATATTTGAGATTCTTATTGAGATTATCTACACAGTTCATTGTAGTTAAGCTTTCCACAAATCATAGACAATTTATCTTATTTTTATTGTTAATTTGCAGAAAACAAAAACAAATTGTTATTAGCTAGATACCTAAAGGTTCTAGAGAAAAAAATTGGGCCCCAACTAAAGCTATTTTGAATAATTTGTTCCGTATTCAACATGGCCATTTTGTTGGGAAGTTCCCTGTATTATTCAAATGTGTTGCCATTATTTATTGTTCCTGGAATCTAGTTTATTTATATTGCGAATTTGAAAAAAGTTTTTACTTCTAAGACTGATTCAGAGTCATATTACTATACGTAGAGTAAGGGACCCAAAGACATGGCTTTATGTGAGAATGACACGAGAAGCAATGAGAGGGATGTTGTAACTCGTATACTTCATCTTTGTCTAATTACACATAAAAAAGAGACAAATAGTTAAGTTCTGCTTCCATACTCTAAGTATAATATTATGATCAGAGGGCCCCCTGAGCTTAGGGGCCTTAGTAGCAATGTTAAAAATAATTGATTTTCAAAATAATCTATTATTTTTTCAAAATAATCGATTTTTAATAATCCTTTATTTTTTTTATCAAAAATCTTTTTATTAAAAATCGATTATTTTAGGTATCCCTTTTTCTTTTTTACTCTTTTTCTTGTTTTCTAAGATTAAATATGCATTGTTAGATGAAACCAATTTAACCAAACTTCACATTTCAATCCAATTTCACAAACAGCGCATCTGATAATATCGATTATATCGTAACAAAATTATTGATTTTTATAAAAATCGATTACTTATTGATTTTTTCTACACCAAGTGACATCCCTAGGCCCTAGGCACTGCTAAATCTAGCTATCCGGTAGCTAAGGCTCTATTTTGTTATCTATTACATGTTGGTATATTAATAATAGCGAATTATTGATTGCTTTTAAATAAAGACAAACGCACATTTGTAAACTAAAGTGTGCCTGATTTTCTATGTTACCTAGGATGAGATTTGTTATTAATTATATTGTTTTTTTGCGTTTAATAGATCATTGTTTAAATATATTGGTGCATTCAATCAAGGTTCCTTTACATGCCTTTTAATAGAGAATTGTAGTTTAAATATTATGTTATTAGTCACATTATTCTATTGATGTTTATTGAATAATAAATATGTAAAGTACAATATATGTTGAAGAATACTGTTTAGTGTTTTGATGTTATAGCTTATGATTATAGTGAATTATATTTTGCGGAGGAGATTTATATTCACAATTTTGCCATATAACAATAATTTCCTATAATAATATAATAATAAACAGCGCAACGTGTTTTACTAAAGAATATATGTTAATAAAGATATTGTAAAAAGTATTATTTTTATGTATACTTAAGCTAATTGAATGTCATTTCTTTATTAATTTAATAAATGTATTGAGAGATAAATCGCACGCTTAGTATTAATGTAACCTAATTCAAAATTATGCTAAATTTAGATTCATACATACTGACCCTAATTTCAACGCCATCTGTGACATCAAGCTACGAACTATTAAAAAAAACAAATGTTTTCTTATTCTTCCAAGTTATGGGCCTCTTTAAAATTCTCAAGTTTTGTAGGCTTTATTGAAAATTGCAAAACTTTTTTGAATTAGGTCAGTTTAATACTAAGCTTGCGAAATATTTTTTATCTTTATGAGTAACGTTTTAAGTGTCAATTTATATGCCTACTTTTAAATAATACAATTATTAATAATTGCTATGTGCTATAGTTATTTATTTGCAATGCTAAATAATATATTATGGTACCTGATTTTAATTCTTTATTAAAGGTAATAAAAATAGTTTTGATTTATAAATAAATCAGATCTTATCCTGTTACCTTATTATGGTACTAGCTACCTGTCAATTTGGTTAGCGCTAAACAAATTGTTTATTTTTTAGTAAATCAAATAGTTATATATAGTTTAGTAAGTCAAATTGTATTGTTGTATTATCAATATTGTTAAAATTATTTACCATTATTACTGTCTGGCTGTCCGGCCACGCGTTGCTTTGGCTCAGTCTGGTTTCGATTTCCCCTCGAAAAATAACTCAACATTTCTAAAAATGCTCCGATGGCCACTAAACTACAGGATTATCTGGGTCATTCTAAAGATTGTCTGAAAACTCCATTAAAATCAGTTCAGCAGTTTCGGAGTTTCTAAAGGACATACTGACAAACATTAATTTTGGTATATGTCGATATGGCTTTTTGAAATGTCAAAATAATGTTACTAACTATGCTTACCTATATACTTATGTTATTCAAATTCAAATTACTTTATTTGCAAAAAACATGGTAACAAAGGTGTAATAAAATAGTATTAGTAACAACACGTTTAGTCATTTAGCTGACATGCAAATATTATTATAGGTACATTTAGAAATTATGAATTATTTTATGTCAAAGATTTTGATATTTAATTGAAATTGTCTTATTATTATATGTATATTATTATTATTTAATTATTCTTTATTTATTTATTAAATTCAAGAAAAAAATCTTCCATGGAGTAAAAACATTTATCTACATGGAATTACAAATCTTTTATTATAAACTTTTTTTCGGTACATATGTTCATGAAAACTGTAACGTACCTAGGTACAAATTTATTTATTGTGGGATTGTACAAGTTTTTCATCAAATCATAAGTTTTTGCAATATATATCTTAGCTAACGTTATATACCTTAAATAACATGTAAATAAAAAATTATGTTGCGATGTTATTTCTTAGGTATGGCGTTATTTAAAACATATATTTTAATTACATGACTAATTTAGTAAATAGGTGACTAAATTTAATAAAAATAATTATTCAATATTAGTTGATAAGCAAAATTTAGCAAAAATATATTTTACAGAAGATTATCTCTTCACGTTTTTTTATTTTTATTGACGGTATATTTTTTCTTACAGAATTGTTGATTTTTTTTCTAGGTCGAAAGTATTAAAAATAAAATATACTTTGCGGACTTCCACAGACTATATTTATATTATGTAATCATTAATAGTTAGTGTTCCGTCCAAATGAGCGAGTTTTTTTAGTCCAAAAATTTGTATTCAAAACAATTTTGGTGCCTTCAAACGTCCTCCTTGTCGGGAAATATTTAAATATAATAGTTGAATTATTAATATAATATTGCAGCTATTTAAATAGGTATACATTGAAATTCTGCTTCAAATACGTTCAAATCTAAACTTGGCTAATTTATTTTGTGTAATCTGTATAATTAACTATGTATAGGTATCTATTTTTTTTATATGCTCAATATCAGAAAATAATTTGAAGAATGTAGCTCAATTATAAAAAAATAATTAACGTCTGTTACATATTGTAATTTATTATAGCGTTGACAGTCTTTTGTTTTTAATACATGCATAAACACGACAACGTGTATAAATCAAAAGTATAAGTTATCTGTGCAAGCTATAGCTAATGCAAGTAGCGTTAGTGTCTGTGTGCGCGATTGTGCGTGTGTTGCATTAGCTAACACACACTAAGAAACACTTTTAATAGAATTATTAGGTAGTAGTTCATAATATATTTACAAGGGTGCACTGCGAGTAGACGATTTTGGATATGTTAGCGCACACCAACGCAATAACACGATATAATAGGTGGCGTGGCGTGTAAATAGCCACTAACCAGCGGGATCTTAATTATGGAGTATGCGTGGCGGCACTGTGGGTTCCATTTAAAAACTATCAACAAGTAGTATAAATATTAACAATACCACTTACCGATCTGAAGGCTTCTGATTTGTCTCCACTGGAGATTCTCCAGACTTCGGGATGTTGATGCGGTGCGATTATGCCCACAGTATGGCACTAAGATGGAAGCGGGAGCGGATAGGAAGAAAAGTTATGTGAGGATATAAGCGCGATGCATCGAGTATTATTTAAATTAGAATATGGTGCGCGTGATGCATTTACGTATTCGAGTGAATATATGTCCGTGCGGTGCGGTTAAACTAAAGGAGCGAATATAGGTGCGCGTGCGGTGCGTTTAAAAATGTAGGAGCGACTGGATGGTAATGTGGTATAGCAGAAAGGAAGTATAGGACGCAGGGGGTTGGATTGCTAAAAGAAGGCGCCACATTTGGGGGTACGAGGGAACAAAAAATTAAAAATCTCAGATAGAAATCAGAACCCCAAATGTGAAGTGACGTTGTTAATAAAAAACACCACTTGCGAAAGCAATAGTAATAAATTAAGCCCACTTGGTGCGACGAATAGGAATACCACAATTTCCGCTGCGCGATACACTTCTCTTGAATGACGAACAAAGACTGACTGTCACTAAAACGTTTTATCAATAGGAAGACTCCACCGGAAACAACGCTACAGTGCTGCCAACATTTCAATAAAAAAAGGGCGCAATACTCTTGTTTCATGACTGTGTTGCTATAAAATACAAAGCGGAAGCCAATGGCGACAACAGATATTACTTAGACGAAGTACAATACCACGCCAAAATTTTTCAATTCATGAAGGCTAAACCTGTATAGCATATGCGCTTATCAATATATTAGTTCATATACGTATCATACTTTTTATTGTACCATGTTTTGACGTGACAACGTCTTAAATTAGGTTGCGGCTTGGAGTCACTCATGAAAAAGTGTAACGCCCGCTCACGTCTGTTACGAGAGTCACCGAACGAAAGAGAGGCCCGCCGGACTGGCGAATGCCTTGCGTCTCTCTTCCACTCCAATCCATCACATTTAAAAAGACGTTGTCACATAAAATCTTTACCCGTAAAACCGACTTTACAGGCAACCGTGTTTTTTATTTCATTTCCAATTATGTTTTCACACTTGTAGAAGTTAACAAAATGCCCCAATAACAACTTATAAGACTAATTTTCTTTTGTAGCATTAGAACTAGAACTTTCGAAGGGACCAGACAGTTTCGTATTTAGTATTTTTTTCTTTAGATTTAGATAATATATGTATAATGGCAGATCAACTCATAGATAACTCAATATAAGTACAATTCTTATTTAGTTTTACTTTTAGTTTAGAGTCCGAGTATTCTAATGGTAATTTATAGAATTCGGCGGAACTTTTCGGAGATCCATAATACAAAAGTAATAATAAAATTATTTTAATATAATAATATAGCAAAAAATATTTATTTTCATGACATCTATTTATTTATACAATTATCATCATAATATTTTTTTTCTTTGTATTTATTTTGATATAGAAAATATCTAAAAATATAATGTAAATTTGTATATAAATAAATAAAAGCCATAATAATAATAATTTTATTATTATGATGAAAATATATTTTGTGGATTTCTCAGTAGTTTTAAAAAGCATTAAATTTATTTTTGAGTTGTTACAGAATTTACCGTTTATCTGACTGTATATTTGATACATTTCATAGAAATTCGAGATTTTGTACATATTAAGTCCACGGTGCTTTTTTTGAACTATACTCTTAATCTCTTCAATTTATTATATTTATTTCTGCTTTGTAAATTAAAAGGGATCTCTTGCCAAAAAAAAATTTTATATGAGGATTGCGGATATTATCATCCACACATTCCACAAATTAATCGATTTTGTTTTATTCTAGTATATTTTATTAAGCTTATTTAGACAAATATTTTATAACGCATAATTTTGATTCAAACATAAATAATAAATGTTGTTTATGAATAAAAATCTTTTTATGAAATCTATGATTGAAGTTAAAAGTTTACTAGTAAATTTGTTACAAATTGTCTTTATTAAAGAATTTATTCACATATATATTTATACGTACTTGTTATTATCTTTAATTAGCAGGTTTTAATAAGGTTGCATGCGGATTTAATTATTTCTCCGTTTTATTTTATTTCCCAAGAATTAACAATAACCTTATCGATAAAACAACATTTTTATATGACGTGTATAACAGATATTTTTAAAAAAATAATATCTTTTTTTAATGTTATTTTTAAAAGATATTATTTTTTTTTAATTCATCATGCACATAGTTCTGGATTCCTGTAAATTGAGCTCGTTTTAATGGTTTTGACACACTTTACTTCTATACCCTATGGCAGAACGTTGTAGGCGGGAATTTTTCAATATATCTAAAGCAATTCCCATGCAACCTAACTGCTGTTGCCAACACAGTTTTCCGTTAACCGTTCTTATCGTATAAGTTCCTTATTGTTTAAATATGTAATGAAACTATAGTCGATATTTCATTGTAAATTTCATAAATAACACATATATAAAAATGATTTGTATTTTCAGTTTAAGTAAGACCATTTAAAATAAGAACCCCAAAGGGCAAAGATGTTGGTGTGACGATGCCATGACCTAAAATTAGTTGTGGGATAAAAGATACTAGACTGTATGGCATAACTCAACACAGTAATATGGTCTAGGGAGGATATTATATATAAGGACTTTTATTCCTTATATATTATATCCTCCCTAATATAGCATGAAGCGTTGATACCCCAGCGGTGAGACAGTGCGATTCTTTAGAGTCACGAGTTCAACCCTGGGCAAACAATGAGTTTTTCTGTCTATAGATAATCTAGAGAATTCTGGGGATATGTGTAATCTGCATTGGAACAGCGTAGTGGTTCATAGTTCCAACCCTTCTCTCCAAAAACGAGGGGAGGAGGCCTATGCCCAGCTATGGGATAATAACAGGCAGATAAAAAAGTCTCATACTGTTGCATTACATTGCCTTATTCAATCACTTCAATTGGTTAAAAAAAAAATTTAATACAGTTGGTAGTATATAGTTTAACTAACTTTTACCCGCGACTTGCCTGTTGTCGTGTGATAGGTCAATAATAGATGGCGCTTTTCAATGTCATCCTGTTACTGTAGAATTAACAGGATTTCTATAGCCTATATGTTATTCCGGTGTATAAAAAATAATTGTGCCAAATTTGCCTTGAAAGAGTAACAAACATATATCCACACTCACAAACTTTCGCATTTATAATATTAGTAGGATAGTAAAATAGAAAAAAAAATATTCAAAATTTAATACATCAGATAATTGTCTTCAGCACCAGTTTATTATAGTTTTTTTTTAAATTTAAATTTGGCTTATTGTACAACAAATAGCTTATAACTTTACTTAGCTTTGTTTTAAACAGTATTTCTTCTATACATACCAAAATTATCAATAAGTATTTTGTATATTACAAATTTAAGGTTTCAATTAAAAATAACTCATATTAGTTTCAAAATAATCCACCATAGTAGAGTAGAATAGACTATCAAGATTTCTTAACGAGGTGTCGTAAAAAGGAATTAAGGTAAGTTGACATCAGGCGAGTGGCCAGTTGTGAAGTAGCTAGCCAAAACATGTAACATTTAAAACATGTGCCAACCTAATTTACAGTGGGATAGGGGCATGAGAATGATGATGTTTCAAATGTGGTATCCGGCTGAATAGAATAGTACCACCCTCATTTCTTACCGACGTGTCGTAAATAGCGACTAAGGTAAGTCGATCCGCCGTGTGGTATCCGGCTGAGTAGAATAAACCATCCTCGTTTCTCACTGAGGTGTCGTAAAATACTACTAAGGTAAGTTGACGTCATTTTGTAAAAATAAATAAATAAATAACATGTTGTGCCGACCCCACTTAAGAGTGGGATAAGGGCAGCAGAATTAAGATGTTTCAAAATGATTTTACAGTACCTGGTCCATATCTAATTTCTCTTTCAAATTGCTCAGCCGTGAGTGCCCCATCTAAGCTAACACAATTTTTATTAAAAACACTATAAGCTGATACCTCTCCCTTCTTTTTCGGTCTCGTTCTAGTATTTAAACAGATACCTATTAAAAGCGATATGACAAAAAATACAGCACCAAATTGAAGTTTCAAAAATATTATAAATAATATTAACCAAATGACGGCAAGTGAACACCATTTTATAGTGAAATATTTCCATGATTCTTGGTTATCGTCAACTAACGATTCCACATCACTCGTTTCAGAGATTGCATCTTTCGATTCTTGTATGTCAATATTTCTTCTAGGAACATTATGAGATTCTTCTTCATCTTGTAGCTGTAATTAAAAGTAAATATAACATAAATTCTATTGTTCTACTTTGTTAATATCTTTTATAATTAAATGAATTAATCTTGTATGTATATTTATATACATTTTTTTTTTGGAATCTCGGAAACAGTTCCAACAATTTTCCTCAAATTCAGCATGTACAGGGGTTTTGGAGGAGAAAAATCAATCTAGCTAGTTTTATGTAAAAAAAAAATGTTTTATCCCTGTTTTAGGACATTAAAAAACACTAACATTTATATTGAATTGAATTTTTGCCATTAACTGTCAAGTTAATTATATTATAAAAATTATCAAGCAAGCGTTGCGGTCACCCAGATATTCTTTTATTAATTATGCATCTTTGATTTTAAAAATTATCTACTAGTCTAACAAAATATGTACTATAAAACACTTTCTCTCTTGAGGAAGAGAAAACCTTGTGAAGAGGACAATATCTAGTGGAAATCTATTTGTTTGGCAAAACAGAAGCACTTATCAATATGATACAGTCAAATAGACAGATTGGACAATTAGTTATAATGGTGCCCCTCTTTTTATTTATTATTAGACTAATTTTGCAAATAATTATTTTAACTGTAAAGAAAAGTGGCTATACTTAAAAAAATAAAACCCACAGATTAACAGAACTGCCTCTATATAGGTAAGCAAATATTTCAAGTATAATCTCAAACAAAACTTGAGTACCACCCTTAATCAGAATTATTAGCTATACACATGCGTTATTTATAATATTAATGTTCCATATTTAAATTAAGAAGATTGTTTTTTTATAGGTAAAGATTTGTTAATACACCTACCAACAATACTTCCTCCTCACTTTTGTCTTTTTCCATGTTTCTGAATATTTTTGGGACAAGGAATTTGTATATTTTCTCTTTAGACTTATCAAGTTTATCTTTCGCGTTATCTATAAGTTCTTTCCGCCTTTGACGGGCACGATACTCTCTAAGTTTTGCCTCCATACGGAATTGTATATGAATACCTAAATTGTTTTATCACTTATTTAATTTAACTACGATAAAGTAAGAACTAAATTTTGTGAAGCCGGTACACTGGTACCAAATTTTTAATTGTATTTAGTTGTCCATCAAAGATTACATATTATTGAATATTTTAGAGTTTTTATGATTTTGTTTTATGTATTTCAATAATCATACGTAAACAAAATATTGATGATTGACATTGACATTCAAAACAGATATATAATAATATGAAATTGAGGTAGTCATTGAATGAGTAAATACTTAATATCATAATTGTATGGCAGAATATCGTATTATTAACCTCGTTTATAATTTACCTGTGATTCGTAATATATTTACAATAAAATATTCACATTATTTCATTTCCATCTGATTGTTAGTTAAAATAACTGAAAAGTTGCAACACAGGTAGGTTTCTTCATTTTCTGTACTAAGCAACACTGAAATGGCGCGAATTGCGATCGATATTTAAGAACTTGGCACATAAAGTAGAATTGCGATATTCTTACTTGAACACACTTGATATTTACACTTCATAACGGTGATATTTAAGATTGTATTCGATATTCGAGAATGCCATAATAAATGGAACATCAATCGGAGATGGGAGCGTATGGGGAGAGCTCGAATGTCCAGAATAGCGGAAATTATATTACAATAATTCCTGTAGAATACTCTAGACGAGGGTATCCTATTCAAGCAGAGTATCAATACAAGTAAGTAATTTATGTATGCCTAATAACGATTTAATTACGGTGTGATGTTATAAAATCTAGATGTGTCAATTATTTTTATTTATCTTGTATCGCATACCTTGTATCTCTCCCATAAGAGAGAGAGAGGTGTGCGCGTGTGTGTGTGTGAGCGCGCGTGTGTGTGCATTGTGGACCGTAGTCTTCATAAGCACACGTCGTCTGGGATAACAAGTATAAAAATGCCAAAATATTAATAAACGTCAGTATAGGTACATATTTTTGGCTTACCACATCTATTTATTGTATTTTAGAAAATTGCGATTTACACACAAGCCATTACAGCTGAATTATGAAATTGATTATTAAAAATCCTAAAATGTTATTTATTTATTTATGTATCATAAAAAGTTGGGAAAAACATTATTGGTAAAAAAAAAGTGTACAAAGGTCAACTTATCCCTATGACAGAGATCTCTGCCAGCTAACCTACGAAATATTTTTGAAAAAGTTGGTACGCAAATATCAAACATTATGAATTAAAATTACCTATACTACTACCTCTTATATATATAATTAAATACACACACATACACACACACATACATATTCAAAAATATTATTTTCAAAATTAAATCACGTTTCAGCGAATTCAGGTCAAGAGAAGAATACTACAGTGTCCAAAGTCAGAAGCTCCAAGCGGAAGTCAACGCACACCTTTATTCCGTATCACAGCGATTGCCGCATTTGTCTTACAGCCCGCTGGGCCGGCATAATGAGTGGGATAAGCATGATCCTCATAAGCCATTACAACCTGACTCTAAGGAGAGTAACTCCTCGGATTCACTTGAAAAAAGTGTTATGGGTAATATCCTACTTCCTACTAATATTATAATATACTCCCCGTAAGGGGTGAAAGATATCAACATCAAATCTGACCCAATTGTCAACCCCACCTGCACGCGCCAATCGGCGACAGCAACAAATATGTTACTGTGGTGCTCCCTGCTAAGCAACAGACGGGGCTCTGGCGACCGAATCAGTGGCGGTACTTTTCCTACTGGAATACCAGCTAGAAGAGGCTACAGAGGTCTTGGGGTACATACCAGCCGATTAGCCATACCAGCCTTGCCATACCAGCCGATTAGCGACCGGCGCCGCGCTGTGTCCGGGGTGAACGGTGTGAAATGGGCTACCGGCCATGTGGGGGTAGGAGACCAGGCCCCCTAAATAAAATCTGTTGTTGGTGGCCCTATTCATGCATGCGCCAGGAAGGCGGCAAACAGGGAAAAATGGCGAAACATCGTTAAGCAACCGATAAGCGCCCCAACTACGTGGCCACGATCGCTCTGCCAAGAACGTACCGACGGAGAAGAACTAATATTATAAATGCATAAGTTTGTGAGTATGGATGTATGTTTGCTACTCTTTCACGGCGAATCAGCTGAACCAATATCGATGAATTATGGCACAAATATACCTTATATACCGGGATCAGAAATCGCCAGCGACTCCGCCCGCGTGGAAAGATTAAAACAGTAACCGTCTTTTGATAACCATAAAAATGGTTAGAGTCTGCTGTCGCGGACTTTTGTTATACACAATTTCACAATTTTGTGATACATGATTTTTAAATAACTATCACAGTTTCAGCGCACGCAAGGAAAGCTTTAAATTTTGCCGTTTTCATAATATTTTTTATTGCTGCACCTCTCCTTTTTATCTCAGCGTGATGTTATATAGCCTTCCTCAATAAATGGGCTATCTTACACTGAAAGAATTGTTCAAAGCGGACCAGTAGTATCAGAAATAGCGTGTTCAAACAATCAAAGAAGCATACAAACAAACAAACAAACCCTTCAGCTTCATATATTAAGTATAGATACATACACATATATAAAGACTACAGAAAACCTGTAAAACAGAAATAGGATGACATTGAAAAGTGCCATCTATTATTAACAGCCATCAACAGTCCAAGCAAAGGAATTAGCGGGTAAAAGCTAGTGTTTGTATACTACTAATTAGTATTTGTATATTACTTACTAGTATTTGTGTACTACTAACTAGTATTTGTATAGTAGTAACTAGTATTTGTTTAAATACTTTATTTTGTATAATTACTTTATCTTTATTTTACTTTACTTTATTTTATTTTGTGCCCTAAATGCTCGTATCAAAAGAACAGTTAAATGTAGGTTTGGCGGTCAATTGGGTTTTACATTTTTAAAAGCTTATATTTAACTTGCCGTTTATGTATGTGAAGGTGGAATCTTGTAAGTTACATTTGACCCACTTCCCGGTGGGTCACAGGTCAAGAATTGAAGAAGAAAGAGAATACGGGTAATATATAAAAGGAAAAGGACATGAAATTTGGAAAAAAGTTCCGGAATAAAAATTCATATTATATCATCCAAGCTAGAAGATTTATGATATGAAGCGTGCATTTGAAAATTGTCAAGGCAACTCGTAAAGGTAAATGAATGGAATGTCGACGTTTCCAGGCTCAAATCTCAGCAGTTGTTCCAATCAAACAGGATCCAGTAGTATCGCAGCTGGATCATTCAGCACCACTGAGCCCATAACCAGTGGGGGTAGTTCATCAAGTGCCATTTCACCGCCTTTACCTGGTAAATACGATCATATATTTATTTTACATTGTGAGGAACCTGCATTTATCTAGAAATTTCTAGGGATACTTTAACTTAAATATGAATTAAACGCATCTAATGTTAATAATTCTATAACAATATTTTCCCTTTACACTTATTCAATAAATAAGACGCAATTTTCTCAAAAGTCATTTGCCATATGTTTGTAGGGAATTTCTAGTTTACATTATTAAAGAAAAAATGAAAAAAAATGTTAGAGTTGGACAACGTCTATCATTTAGGGGTATGAAAAATGGATGGTAGCCGCTTCTCAGGTCTACTGAATATGCATATAAAATTTCATAAAAATCTATTTTCGATGGAGTATGGTTATTAATATTTTTGTATAAGATAAATAATTGAAAAAAAAAACCCATTCAGATTTAGCTGTATAAATAGAATCACGTGAAATGGACTTTCTTTTAAATGGGTTGTTTAATACATTAAAGTTGTATAATACATTACATTGCTTTTAATATTGGGACATCCTATGTCCTATTAAAAGGCAACGATAGGAGCCCAGCCGTGAGACCGTGTGACTCTTTCGAGCGATTACGGGTTCAAATTCCGGACAGTAACCAATATATTTGTTAAAACTTACGAGTATGTGTCTATAATGTGTGATAATTGAAATTTATGACACGCTTCTCGGCGAAGGAAAACATCATGGGGAAACCGGCATATCTCTAGACAATTCTAGGGATATCTGTAATCTACCAATCTGCATTGGAGTAGCCTGATCTTAGCTCCAATCCATCTCTTCATAAACAGAAGGAGGAGGCCTATGCCCAGTGGTATAGTAACAGGCCGTTACTTTACTAAATCAAAATAATATTTATTCAAGTAAGCTTTTGGGAGCAGTTTTGAATCGCTTTTGACTTAATAATTGCCAGTAATTTAATAATTACTTTGAATCTCTCATCGAGAGTTATATATTTGTGCCGTTTGCAGTTGAGACCCTAGGGCCATGGAGTCACAGTTTGAAATTAATATTTATCCGTTTTAACACCTCGGTTAATTGCCTCTTCAGGTGACAAGGGGCTTGCTCCTTTTTCGCACAAAGAATCAGCTTAGCGATTCAGCAAGCAAACGCTGCCAGCATTCTTAGGACCACGTGGGCATGATTTGTATAGTCCTAGCGTGTTAGTAATTTAAGATAGATATAGCTTGTACTATTTTGCTGTAAATAAAATAAAACTTTACAAAGGTAATTTAATAATGGTTACGTTTAGAAGGTATGCCCAGTGGGATAGTAACAGGCCGTTACTTTATACAGGATCATCGGGAAGTACAGCATCTTCATCAAGCAGTACTTCAAATCCTGTTACCTGCATATATCTGATGTCTCGCACAGCAGTCATGGTAGAGATGAGTTCTGAGGAAGTGCCGTCATGTGTGACGTCTGCCAGATTTCTTAATGCTGTAATATCTACCGAGGAGTTGGGTTTAAGCACTCCAAGTGCCAGGAGTTTGGCGACCAATGTGTTTGCGCTTTGGATGTGTAGCCCTTTATTAGGTAAGCCTTAAGTTACCATACTTGACAGCATATACCATACCAGCTAAATTCTTCCGATGAAGAAAGAAAACTAGTTTTACTTTTGCGCTAGCATGTCTCAGCTTATGAGATTTTATACATATTTTTAAAAAATCCGGGTCTTTTGAAATATCGGCGTCGTTAAATACGAAAATAAGCTCTGTGTTGGCGTGATGGAAATAAAAATAAAAACATCGTATTAAGCAGGAAATAATATTAATACGTTGTAATACCATAAGTATATTCCAATTTCAGTTTAATGTATTTAATTTTGAAGTATCTGGGTGACCGAGTCTAGCTCGGTAATAATTTTTTTTTGAAAAAAATGAAAATTGAAAAAAATTAAAATATAGTTGGGCAGGTGGGGCTCGAATTCAGGTACTTTCACCTCTCTAGACCACCCGTTCCCCGAATGTGCTATCCTTGTGTGTCTTTACATTAGACAATGAAAATTGACTTTTGAATTCAACGTAAATTTTAGCTTTTCCTTGAAAACAGGGCTAAAAAGTCATTTTTTTAAAATGAAACCTAGCTGGATCGATGTTTTCCTCCCAAAATCCCCTACATTCCGAATATCATGAAAATTATTTATACATATATGTACATACAAGATTAACTCATTTAAATATTATAGATATACAAAATAACACCGAGGGTTGCATTGCAATTATTAGTCACTAGTATTATTAGTCACTACCGCTTTGCCGTGCTTAATTTAAAGATATATTAATTATAGTTATAACAAAAATGCTACGATCGCCACGAAATTACAGTACGCGAATACCAGTATCGTAGTATACCTATAGTACCTATAGTATAGTATACAGGACCTTTCAAATTAAAATTGTCATATCTTTTATATTTCCTGACCGATTGTAATATCACATACCCTGTATGTTAAGTGAGGCTTTCCACTATACATTAGTAAAAACAGCGTCCAAATCAGATTTGCGGTTTTTGAGATTAGTGGGAACAAACGCACAGAGATTAGACACCTCAACGATCAACGATTTTATTATATGTATAGATAGATAGATTTGATAACATGTCTTAGACAGTGGGAGATAGATTGTTGAATGAAAACTAGTCATTTGATACTTTGTCTTAGGTTTGTTAATATAAGAGTGTGGGAGAAAGAGAGGTAAGACAGTGGAAGATAGATTGTTGAATGAAAACTGTTCAATAATTTCAGAAATCCAGTTGAAACCACACCATTGCCCGTGGCGTATGTGGGCAGGTTGGCAAAAATTGTTACAGAGATACGGACACGGATCAGAAACTCGTCGTGCTCGAGATCAACCTATACTGAGGCTTCAGAGGAATGTCTTCTTCCCTAAGCATCTGGAAGAAGGAATCAAGTACGAATAGCTTAAAGAAGTAGGCGTCAGAAATCATCATAGAATCCTTTCGCTATTATCTTCGATCAATAACAAATTATACACGAATCGCTTTTTAATTTTTACCATGCATTTTAAGTAAATAGAAAAGTAACGGCCGCTAATAAACCAACTGCTGTTAACCACTAGTTAACCACTCTCCCTTTTTGAGAGGAGGGAGCCTATCATAAACATGCATTGTCATCGAAACTAGACTAGTATGTGAAGTTTCAGCTCAACCAGACACCGGGAAATGGCTCAAATTTAACATGCAAAATTTCACCTTTAAATACAAACAAGTCAAGTTGAATAAAAGCTTTTAAAATTTATATGATGCCGGGGTTTGAACTCATGTACCCCTTGAAAGAGTCTCACAGTCCCTCTTTCACAGGGACTCCCGTATCCAGGAGTTGCTGTACGAAGAAGCGCGTCATAACGTGGTGACTGGGCGGTATCCTTTGGAAAGTGCCCAAGCGGTGATGTTGGGTGGTCTACAAGCGAGGATCCAGCTAGGTCCCTACGACCCTCATCGTCATACGGCAAAATTTTTTAGGTACGCTTCATTACATCCAATCATTCTGCGTGTTCTTTATTTGTATAATTCTAAGGTTCGCTTTTCAATTAAATTTAATTTAATACAAAAAATTGTTAAATTTGATTCCATCCAAATTAAATTCTAGCGTCGGCAAACGGGTAGACACCCTTAGGACGACGTTGAGTTTATGAGGCTGAACTAAGGCTTTAGGGTGGCCTGCAGTGGCGGGCTGCGAAGTATGACGTCACGTCGTCGAGAGTGTGACGAGAAGACACGAACCGTCGTCAGAAATCGGGAGATGGTCCTCGTCGACGAAGACGCTGTGTGCGTGTATAATGTGTCTATGTTTGCAATCGTTATTTGATCAGCAGGGCCAAGGACGCTTTTAGACGCCTATATTTTCGACCGACCTAATTAATATATGTATAGGTTGAAGCCACTGTTACAATTGGGTTGTGGTGTACTTTAGCTTTCTCGAAGTAAAACGGGGGGGGGGGGGGGGAGATAAAGCCCTCTATGAAGAACAAAGTTCCGCATAAACTACGGATAAACAGTGGCTGTCCGCATGAATCCCTTCTGCAGTGTTTGGTGAAAAAAGTCTATAAATGATAAGAATGCGTAAATACTGCAACGTGATTAAGTCTTAATTCGACTTAAAATGAATAATAAAAAAGAAACAAACGCGTTTTAGGGAATCACGCCGGGCACCTTACTGTGCACCAACACTTTCACTACAAAATCCATCGACAGAATGATTCTAGATTGATTGGTAGAATTAACAGAATGATTGGTAGAATCATTCTGTCTAACTAATTCACTTGAGATGAACTGGTAAGAAACTCAGTGGTCGGTCCCCCATCACGCATAGCAATTATTTAAGGTTAGATTCTAATAACACGAAATACAAGAGGTCACCCGAACACGACTACCTCCTACAAATGCCGCACGACAAAAGAGAGCAAAGACGTCAGCCGTTGCCTTATATAGGCCCTTACACCTTAAGAGATCTAGATTCCTAACAATACAATATTTATTTCAGGGAACAACAAGACAAATATCTTCCACAACACGCGAGATCTGGACGTTGGGCGCGATTACTACCTGCAGGGAGGAAGGGAAGTCCCGAAGCAAAGCTCCTGGAGCAAGCGCAACGCCCCCCAGCCGCGCCTCCTAGGAAATTACGTCACAAATATCTGTCGCATACAAGGACTTTACCCACTTATGGGTAAGTGTCACTAACTGTTCATTTATCCAAGACTAGTTTTACTCAGGACTTGCGTGCCCTAGAAAGCTGCCTCACAAATATATCTCCCACGCAAGAAATTTACTTACGGGTAAGTTCAAGTAGTTGTTACTTTATTAAATACTAATTATAATCGCAACCTTCGTCGCCTAGGGTACTATGTCAAAATACGTCGCACACTAGGACACTTATGGGTAAGTATTAGTAGGTTTAACTTTATTCAATACTAGTTTTACTCGCAAGATGTGCGCTCTAGGATACTACGTCACAAATATCTCACGCATTACTATATACGCAATACTAGTTTTGCTTGCAACTTGCGCCTCCTAGCAAACTACGTCACACATACATCTCGAACACCAGGAATTTACCCACTCATGGGTAAATGTTAGTAAGTATTACTTTATCTAATACTAGTTTTTCTCGCAACTTGAGCCCCCTAGCAAACAACGCCACAAATATCTGTCGCACAGAAGGACTTTACCCACTTTTGGCTAAGTGTTAGTAATTGATATTTTATCCAATACTAGTTTAACTCGCAACTTGCATTCTCTAGCCAAAACTAGGTCACAAATATATCTTACACCCAAGGACTTCAGCGATTTATGGGTGTGTTAGTAATTGTTATTTTATCCAAGACTAGTTTGTGTGTAGTTGATGACCAAGTTATAATAAGCTCTGGTATGTTCCAGTGCTGCATTCTTCCAAGGTCAGATAGAGCAGCCGGTCAGGAGTTTGACCAGTCTCCTGACCCACGAGGACATTCCAGTCCTGGTTGCTATCAACTCCACCGGGGTCTACGTTATAGATGACACGGAGAGTGTAAGTTCGTTGTTTTAGTTGGACAAACAGTGCCCATAGCCCTAGAAGCAAAACCGTGCGACTCTTTTATGAATGCGGCGGATTCAAACCCCGGCTTATCTTATCGATATACTTATTATTATCTTTAATATTTAAATGAGTTAATCTTGTATGGCTCCAGCGATTTTCCTGAAATTCAGCATGTAGTTTGGGGGAGAAAAATCGATCTGGATAAGTTTTATTTAAACATAATGTCGTTTTATCCCTGTCTTCGGGCTCTAAATTTTTTTTTAAATTTACGTTGAATACAATCACGATATTTCGCTGTCAAACAGTCATGGTAGTTCATTTAGGGAACGGGCGGTCTAGAGCGGTGAAAATACCTAGGTTCGAGCTCCACCTGCCCTTTAATTTTTTCATTTCTCTTTTCAATTTTTTTATTTTAAATTTTTTTTAACATCATTTTACACTCAGTTACTACTATATATAACTTCGATAATTGCAATTTATCACACGCTTTTCGGTGATCTGCATATCTCTAGAGTTTTGGACTTAAATGTAAGCTACTAATTCACATTGAAGCAGCGTGGTAGGTCTAGGCTAGAACATCTCTCTCTAAAAAAGGTGAAAGAAAAACGAAGTATGCTCAGCAATGGGATATTTACAGGCCGTTCCTAGTAATTGTAAACCTGTAACATGCCAGTCTGTAATATAGCAGTGTGATCGTTCGTGTTCCATAAACTAAAGAAGAATTTCCCCAGCAGTAGAGTAGAAACGTGATATCGTGTCGGGTCGTGCCGTGCGATGTACTGTAGTATCGTATTGTATTGCAGACCGTCCTCCTCGGTCTACTGTACGAGGAGCTCTCATGGGATATTGGTCTGCCGTCTGATGATAACGAGGACTGTCTCCCGTGCCTATTCCTGCAGTTCATGGTGGTGGAAAACGGCCTGAGGGTGTCCAAGATACTGCAGGTGATATTTTGAAATTCTTTAGCATTCGAACTGATATCAGTATATGTCTGACAGCATATCCTGAATCCCCAGGTAATAACCACTGACAAGTTTTCCTTCCAGGTGTTCTCAAAACAAGCTATCATGATGGACACGTTGATCGAGCATTTCGCTGGGGACTACAGAAAGAGACTCGGCCAGGATACTCCCAGCGAGCACGCGAATTACGATTACCACTCAGGTACGTTTCAAGCTGTACCGCGACATGTCAGCGTATCCCAAATGTCAGCATTAGTCTGCGTCCCCAGTAGGTAAACTGTGAGCGACCGAATTAGCCGCAAATTTGTGGCTTATTTAGGTCGACCAACTGAATTTTTACTTTACTATTGTTCTTCGAAGTTGTTCTGGTCATGTTGGATATTTTTGTAGTAATTGGTATCTTAGAGACACTAGAAGAGGATATAAAGAACTGGGTTCACCCATTAAACAAGAAAAGTTTGAGTATTGGACAATTTCACGTTCTTCACAGACTCACTACGCCCGGCGGACAGCCATATCGCCGCCAATCGACTATAATCAGTTTTGCTGGCGAATCGGCCACTGACTGTGACAGTCGGCGTACGCAACGGTGCAAACTGTGTAAAGTGAGCGCAGAACTAGCAAACTGTGGAAACTCCATTTCAAATACGAGTATATGGAAGGGCGTATTAAACCGGTACGCCACAAACTCAGTCGGCCGCTCACAGTTTGCCTACTGGGGACACAGTCTTAGAAGCAACTAGTTAGTCAATAATCGGTCGCTAATAAATATGATAACGTGCAACACGTGAAATTTAATCAAATTTCACAAACAGATTTGCCTAAATTGGTTTCATCCAAAAATGCATATCTTAAAAAACACGAAAAAGAGTAAAAAAAAGTTCGTCCATAAATTTGCTTTCTTTTTTTTCGATGAACACATCTTCGGCTAGCTTCCTATTCTATGTATAAAAACTCTATCGAGAACTTAAATAACAATTCAAAATTCGGCCTATTTTGATGCTTTTTTATGTCTGGAAAATCCATTATGGGTCATCGAGGGACGAGTGGCGTGTATGTCGGACTCTAAACTACTAAAAACCTGACAGTGCTCCACCATGCTGGTGGTGGGGATAGGGTACCGTTGTACACGTTGCCCCCATCCCCGCCAGCAGCGACTCTGAATCCCAGAGTGCCCCATCTCTGACCCCTCCCTACACTGGATGATGCATTGGGGTATCAGATGCATCGACCCCCTCGGGGACTTTAAAAGAGTGGGCGTTCGATTAAACCCCGTTCGGAACGCCCAGAAGGTTCCCATTAGGGCGGCACGCGATGGTCTTAAGCGAGTCGCCTGCGCCCGGCTCGTCTGCGGCGGATCGGATCCAAGAACTCGACTTCCCAGATCCGCCCCACCGCCTCCTTCCGCTCGCAAGAGAAGGCTATCGTTGCCCAAGATCTCTCCCTGCTGCTTGCTCCCATGCTTAATCATACCATTGCATACTTCTCCATGCTTAAAAGTGGCCCCTACCTCCGTTAATCGATGTGCGGTCCTATCGCTACTCCTTCCGCATCTAATCCTTAATATGTCACCCGGCGCGGACGTAGAGTCCATGTCCCCAAATCTTTTGATCTTTAATTTTCTTTTCTTTTCTACGGATTCTCCTTCTCCGTAGGTGTGGTGTGGCGTCTTAATTATTTAGTCTGTGATGATAATGTTAAGTACTCTGTAACCTTTACACACATTACTCTGGATCTCTGTATCTGTGTAATATAGATTCGATTACTCTAGATATTAGAATAATAAAAAAAAGGACATTCAATTCTCAAAAGGTCTTTTAATATAGTATCATCCTATATAAGACTGATTATCTACCAAATACTAAAGGATAACTCATCTCCTTTAGATGCATCGAGCTTATTTTGATGCTGTTGTTATTAACAGATTCTGGTAGTATATCCCTCCCGCCGTTATCTCGGCCCGACTCGCCGCAGCGTCGTCTGGCGAACAAACTGTCGCGTTTGGCGCTCGCGACTCACGACGGTCGCGGCAACCTTCTGGGCGGTGCTGGCGATTGGAACAGCGGGTTGCACCACCGTCAACCATCGTGGATATTACCGAAACATTAAAAAATATATATAAATCTGTTTTTATTTTCAACTGATATACCACTATCAACCTAACAGTAAGTACAAAACTTCATCATCATCCTCATACCCTTATGCCACTCGAAAGGGATCGATAATCCGCATTTGATAAGAAAATGTATATAATGTTAAGTGTAGAAAGGTTAAACCGTTTTTTTACCTAATACATGCAGGATTATTTACTGCACGTATCACAAAACACCGCCACAAACAACACACTACAAAAGCACTTAACATTCATTAAAACAATCTCAAAGATCGTTTTACCCTGTAACTGAAGCATCATCAGAAAATCTGGCTTCATGATAAAATTGCAAAGCGATGCATCTCTCACCCAAGCATCCATATACAAATAGTCCAACCCCCACCACCACTGATTTTAAATCATACAAAGATTTTAAATCATACATATTATACCGAAATATCTTAACTTATGTACTATGGAATCCCCCAAAGTAACGACTACTTTTAAAATTATCCAAATATATGTATCGAGTCGGTGGTTCAAAAGAATTGTAATTAAAAATCGTAATGCGTAATAAATGACTATGAAACATTTAATAAATTTCCAATGAATTATAACAAGTAATAAAACAATTAAAATGCAAAACATGTTATGGAATACAATACAAAAATTAATTTAATTTACTAAAAACCTGTAAAAAAATATAACGCATACTTATTGAATATAACAATGGATGCTTTGCTTTTACTCAATAACCGAGAATTAATGACAATGTAAATAAAAATGTTGTCTATGGCATCAATATTTGTACTCTACGACATCAATAATTGTGCTCTATGGCGTGGGTATAACCATAGATTATACATGAACACTTATATCAAGTCACAAACAATTTAAAGAATATTCGTTTTGCATTATAATAAGACAAAAAGAGAAAAATAAAATAAGAATATACTATCAAATCAAATAATAATAAATTATTTGATCCGATAGTAATGTCGGTAGCGATTATAGTCCTTCAGTAAAGGATGTTTGCCCAAGTATTCTTCCAAAGTCTTGAATCTTGGCATAGACAAATCTTTGTGCCGTGTTAGACGTACTTCTAACGTGTGCACTTGGAAAGCCAGTTCAGCGCTGAAAGTCAACCCAAAATTATCTTACGTACAATAATATTATCCCTTTTAAAGTAATATTTTTTTGTCGAGATTCTGCCCCTTTACGAAAGAAGAACAAAGTTAATGTATAAAACCGGCTATACTGACGTCTTAATTTATCGGGTTAGCCCGACTAGTTTCGAACCCATCCGGGGCACTTATTCATGAGCTCTTTACACGATGTTATCATGTAACTAGTCGGGCTAACCCGATAAAATAAGACGTGAGTATAGTCGGTTCTATACATTAACTATGCATAACTACTGACGATAGTTTAAATTAAAAAAGAAGAACAACTTAAAAAATAATACTTTTTAATTAAATTACGCGTGTAGGTGTAGCTTCTGATAAAAGTCGCTTATAATTTGGTTTGAAAGCTAGCTTTCTGAGTTTCCGAAAAGCATTCGATCTCCTTGACATCAAGAGACTTAAATTTTTTTTTTCTTTCGAATTGACAATATGCTGCCCTAACGGCTTTTACAGCGTCACCGGGCGGGGGAGACTTTGATACAGATCATAGACCTTATAGGTCAAAATCTTAAATGAAAGGCAACCTCTATATAGACCTCGAAGATCTAGGTAAATTAGAATGATGTTGCTCACATGAAACATGGAATTCCAGGGGTTGGTACCAATGATGTGTTGTCTACCCATAGCAAAGCAATGCTTATAAAAAATATCTCTAAAAACTAACCTCATTGCAAAGTATGCGCTTTCCTTCTCAGGCGTGAGGATAAATTGATTTGCTAAATACCACAGTCTCTTGTTCTTGTACTCTGTATTGAGCTAAAAAAAAAATTATTTAAGAATTAACTTGCTGACGTCAAACAGAAGAGAAAGAAGTATTTTTATGCATCGTTTCAATTTCAACAAATTTTATCGTTTACCTTATCGAATCTTGTCTGGACTAGATTCTGTCGAGCTAGCTGCTTGGCTCTAAAGTCATTGATACACTGCTCCCTTACGAGCGTGGCTTCCTTTATGGAGAGAGGGGCTCCTGTACCCTGTCCCGATCCAAACATACGGGCCAAGTATGGAGCGAGCGGATCAATTTCAGCCTCCGTCTCTCGTTCTGTTATAGCAGCCTTTTGTGTTTCCTGGAATAAGCCGTTTTAAGTAGCGGCCTGTTACTAGCCCACTGCTGAGAATAGACCTCTCCTTTTTTTGGAGAGAAGGTTTGGAGCTAAGACCTACCACGCTGCGAATGCGAATTGGTAGATTACACATATCTCCAGAATTCTCTGCAGATATGCAGGTTTCCTCACGATGTTTTCCTTCACCGAAAAGCGTGTGATAAATTGCAATTATCAATTAGACACATAAGTTTTAACAGAAAAACTCATTGGTGTCTGCCCGGGTTTGAACTCATGATCGTCTCAAGAGATTCACACGGTCGCAGGTTTTTTCACGATGTTTCCTTCACCGAAAAGCGTGTGATAAATTGCAATTATCAATTAGACACGTAAGTTTTAACAGAAAAACTCATCGGTGTCTGCCCGGGTTTGAACTCATGATCGTCTCTAGAAATTCACACGGTCGCAGGTTTCTTCACGATGTTTCCTTCACCGAAAAGCGTGTGATAAATTGCAATTATCAATTAGACACGTAAGTTTTAACAGAAAAACTCATCGGTGTCTGTCCGGGTTTAAAACCGTGACCTCCTCCAAAGAGTCACATGGTGTTACCACACCTTTTTTAGCATTGTTTTATCATATCATAAAATCATCACGTTATAATGCATCAAACAGTTACCAAAAAGACGTGTCTATTAATAGTGTAATAATTAAAACCTTTGTATTAATAGTGCTATTAAACATGCCGTATTGGCAAAGCTAAAATTAATCGCGGAATTTTATAATACAATCTTATGCCCAAACCCACAAAGGACTTACGTACTTTTGCAAGTTGCAAAGCAGGAACCACAGGCTTATGTCGGTTCCTCTGCCGATTAAATACATCGCCAATCTTTTTATACTTATGTTTATTCTTATGCACAAAAATTAAATTGTTAAAAATATACTGTGAAGCCAATGTAAGACTACCTATTTCCTTAAATAAATAACGTCTGTTAACGAACCTGCTCTTTCCAGCCCTTCTTCGCTGCGTCGTTCCTCTCGGTGTCGAAGAGTGCTACAAACAACACTGGTTCCGTAAGCTCTCGTAAACGTTGTTTCAAGTATCCGTTTATATCGGTCTCTCTGTCGCGAATATGTTTACGTGAATAATTCTCACACTCCATATTATCACACAGCGCGTAGTACACGTCTAATGGACGAGGTGGTTTGGCGCAGGGATCGGCCTAAATACGAATTGGTTATAACAATTCAAAAGTATTGAAAATAATGCTAAATGTAGAATGTACTTTTAGTTCTCATACTCATATACATTTATTCATATAATCATTCATTCAATTCAACATAAAATAAATGAGTTGACGACCAAAATAGTGACGAAGAAGTATGTAAGTTATGTAGATTTAAGACCACTGAGTCTAGGACAAAAGCCGTGGCTTAGACCGTGTAACTCTTGCCTTATATTTCTATTTATGAGTTTATTATAAAAACTTATGAGCTCAACTTGATATCTACAATTTTCATCTTACGTTTTGCTGGAAACCTAATTAAGTGTGAAGGAAACTATCATAAGCAAAGTTTGATATTTGGAGGAATCTTAGTATATTTGTTATCTGCCAATCCGCATTGAAGCAAGTAAGTAGTAGTTTGAATTTCTTGATCCAAAGGCCTTCTCTGTGCTTGGGCTACCATTGTTATGAAGACAAGCTCGTTTATTGCACTTAAGTAACGGCCTGTTACTATCCCACTGCTGAGTAAAGGCCTCCTCTCTCCGTTTTTTGGGGAGAAGGATTTGAGCTAAGACCTACCACGCTGCTCCAATTTGCAGATTGATAGGTTTCACATATCCCTGGGATTCTCTAGAGATATACAGGTTTTCTCACGATATTTCCTTCACGGAAAAGCGTGTGATAAATCGCAATTACCAATTAGACACATAAGTTTTTAATAGAAAAATTCACTGGCGTCTGCCCGGGTTTGAACCAATGATTGTCTCTAGAGATTCACACGGTCGCACCGCTGGGCTACCACAGCTTAGCACTTAAGTAGGCTGTAAGATATTAGTCTATTTAACTTACAATATATCCAGATGTCTTGTCTGGATAGAACAGTATCTTGCCACCAGTTTCAGCCAGGTTGGGTTTTATGAACATGCGCGTGTTATTAGTGACAAAATTGTACGCGTAGTGATATTGCAAGTCTATTGTGTTCTCTTGGACGTGAAATATTTTCTTCCAAATGTCGTCCTTTGAAGGTACATATGGGTTGCGGCTGTACGTCTCAACGATGTCCTTAACCTGACGCTTTGGTTCAGTTTTAGTGGCTTCAGTGTAAGTTATGTATCTTTCTTCGAGTCTGAAATCATAATCGGTTATCTAATACCTGCTCTTCACTATGGGTGATGATCGTTGATGGTGTGATCTGTAATAAGCACGATCATAATGCAAATGTCAAAGAGTTCAAATTCGCTTATTCTCTAGAACATTCGCGTCGTTTACAAATCGTGTTCTGTATCCGCGCTACGACTCGCGAATAGACAATAAATTTTTTTTACAGATTCACCAGTTATCTTCATCCAAATCCACGAACCTCTGTAGGTAACAATACTATACATACGGTCATACCCAGCTTTTCCCTTAGCTGTGTCCGAAAAACCGAGAATTCTCGGGTTGTAGTCAACCGTAGGCGATCATAGACGATGATTGGCGAGTACAGCCGAGCATGCTCTCTACACGATCGTTCTCGCGCTTAATCTTTAGTAATCGCCGATTATAAATAGAAGTCATAACTGGCTTTAGTGGCAGCATGAAGATAAGAGACTTCTAAATAATTTAGTAATTACTGTTAACCATAGAATAAAAAACAGGCACACACAAAGCTGTAAGCGATATAAGACCATCCAATAGCAAATCAGTCGGTAAATAAACTTTGAAATAACACGACTAGCCAAAGTCCTATTCCGAAACCGACGAGAAAGTTTTGCCGCATAAATTGACCATTCCCAGAAATACGCGTTCTCGAAAGTTGTTAAGTTCACGAATTCAAGCATTTTCAAAAGTTTATAAAATCGATTGATTGATAGAATAGCTATTAAATGAAATAAGTCATTGTTAAATAACACAGTTTATTATCACACTTGATGGCCTTAACACTGACAATCTTATGTGACATTTAAGGGAGTCACGTAAGATTGGAGGGTTTAAATCCTTAATTATGCACGCATGAGTATTCCATAATTTTTTGTGCTAAATCAATGTTTATAATTCTAGAAAACCTGTATATATCTTAGGAGTTCCTGTATTAGGTACCTATTAATGAACACTGCAGCAGTGTGGAGGCTCTAAGCTCTAATCCTCGTCAAAAGATCGGAGGTGATCGATTCTACTCAGCCGGATACTATACGGCGGTTCAATTTACCTTAGTCGTATTTAACGACACCTCTGTAAGAAAGAGGGTGCTTTATTCTACTCAGCCGGATACCACACGGCTGGTCAACTTACCTTAGTCGCCTTTTACGACACCTCGGTAAAAAATGAAGGTGGTACTTTTCTATTCAATCGGATACCACACGGCGTGATTGAAGAACTTTGATGTCGTTGAATATTGACCAAATAAGAAACATCAATTGCTTCTAATAACAAATGCGCAATGGAAACTGCGCTACACAAAATGTAGTTCATCTCACGAAAATTTACTATCTTTACACTAACTGACCTGTCCTGCCTTTTTGTGTAAAATTCATGGAATGTAAGCGGTGTGCAGACCAGTTTGGTTAAATGGTCAATACGAGCGTAATAGTTAAATTCCATAGTACGATCACCTTCCACGGATGTTGCTGGAGCGTCTATCAAATATACGTGTTCTGAAAAATATGATCGATTCATAACAAGTAAAATAAAATGGACTTATAATAACCAGCTTTAGTAACTATTGTAGCTTTAGTAACTAAATGTCTTGAGGCACACATTTTTTCAACTTTCTTAAACCATGAATTATCTCAATACTTCGGCGTAATCACCCTCTAACTGATACACAAATTCACATACGATGCAAAAGTTTCAGCTTAAAAGGTATATAAAGAACCATACAGGTTTCGACAGTGATCGACATTTCCTACCGCCACGCACCCAACGGCGTGATGATCACGGTTATTCATACTTCGTCAGACTCTTAAACTTTATTACTATTAGTAATTAGTTATTATTATCACTATTATTTGTTACATTAGTATATAACAGCTTTATGCTCTTCTTATGCCGATGGCCGTCCACTGCTGGACATAGGTCTCATACCGATACTGTGCTTTCCAGTGCGGGGTCGCCATTCCACTTTGAAACTCCAACGCCCATCGGTTCTCCACACTATGTGCCCCGTATGGACGGGGCTGTGGCGATGGCGCCACTTCAGCTTCGCGACCCGCTGAGCTATGTAGGTGACTTTGGTTCTTCTACGGATCTCCTCAATTCTGATTTGATCATGTAGAGATACTCCGAGTATAGCTCGCTCCATCGCTCGCTGAGCGACTCTGAGCCTTCTTATAGTCAGCGACTATTCATGATCTACTCGTCACATTTACCCGAAGCAGTCCCTTATTATCTTAGAAACGATACTATATTACTTCAAATAGTTACTTATAAGATGATCTCTCCTTCCCTTCTCAAATATTTCTCGTATCTCCTTTTTCGAATGATCTATTCTCACTGTCTCCATTTTATCTACTCTGTTCTTGTACCATTCGTATCTGTAAGGATTCCGTTATTAAAAAAACGTATTGTTCAAAAATTTATATTAGACTCTTTGTTATACTTTTTTAGTGGTCTATACAACGAGCATGTTTAGTGTTCTGTTCCAGTAATATTATATTTAAGAGATATTTGCTTATGATCATTATATATCGGCTTAATTTATTAGTTGTTGTATTAATTTAATTAGGTGCTATCATAAACAAGATTGTGTATTATTGTAATTTCATTACATATCATATATATGATTCTTACGTCATAAGTGGAATAGTAAGCGAATAGTCCTCAAACGTCTTGACCCTTTTAACGACCCCATCTCTTTCGGAATATGGCGAGAATTTCTCCACTAAAACTTTTTTGTAATGTATCACCTTATGACTGCCCGGAAACCTTTGCTCGAATTCTGAAAATTTTATGAATATCTAGTAATTTTGGCATAAACAATTATTCTATCACAACATAAAACATAAACAAACACCAAGTTCCCAATCTTGCGTCTTTTCGTAACATATCATTACGTTTTAATCGTAGACCTAAGCATTGGTAGGAGTGAAAGAAACGTTTAAGTAACCACCATTGAAGACCTTGATAAGTTGATAAGCCTGACTTAGAGTACGTTACCAAATCACAGATTTGAGTCTAAACATAACAATGTATCTTCAATGCAGGTATTTATATAATACTTTATAAAATTATCGTCAAATGTCAGAACAATAAATTTAAAATTTTGATCAAGATGAAGAGGAGCCAAGCAGGCTCTGTCAATTGCCTATAAAATCTTATGTCCATCACGAGTTACATCAAGGAAAACATCATAAGAAAGATTGGACGCGCCTTGAAAGGTTCTAGAATATATCACATTTACAATGCTTTGGAGCAGCGTTTTGAGTGTAAACTTCTTATACTTCTCTTCATGTACAAAAGAGATCTACAAGTAGAACAGTACTGAGCCGTATCAGCACAATAAATTAGTTTAAATAACAAAATGTATTCACCGTCAGCTGTAATATCCAGTTTCTCCACCCAGCTGGCGGGTACATCTAAATGTTTCTCAGTATCGTAAGCAGTCTTCTTGTCAGCCAAGTCTATACCAACAAGTTGCCGCCTGTGGAACGGCTCGCCAGCTAACAGATGTTCCCAACATGACAGATCACCAAGATCGTACTTGAGGACTCCAAGGCCGTTGGCGCAATTCTGGAGGTTGACCTTTAAGGCAATGGTAATAGCTGCATCTACTCGTTTTATCACAAAGTAGTATCCTACTCTAAGTGAGATCAGCACAACATGTTATAAACATATTGACATATGGTTTGGTCACATATTTTACGATCAGCCGCCTTTTAACTTACCTTAGTCGTAATTTAACTTCGGTAAAAAGAGAGTGGTATATTCAATTCAACCTGATACAACACGGCGGGTCAACTTACCTTAGTCGCCTTTTACGACACCTCGGTAAGAAATGAGGTAGTCGATTATACTCAGCCGGATACTACACGGCGGGTTGAATTACCTTAGTCGCCTTTTACGATATCTCAGTAAGAAATGAGGGTGGTCTACGCATTACCTCTGATTTAGATATCTATTTACATAAATAGAAGCTTTTGTGTCGCAGGAAACCTGAATGTGAACTTGGAAAATAATCATTAACAGTAAGTAGAAACTTGTCAGTCCATGTTAACTGATCCATTTCTAAGTTGCGAGTATTTGATTACAGTTATTAATATATCTTTAAATTATGTCTAGCGAAGCGGCTTGGGTATACCAATAATTTATAAAAGCAGGCGTTACCTTGCGGAATTAACCTAAACTAACCTAGCTAGATAGCTAAAACCTATGTTGAAATGTAATGCATACGTAATAATTCTCGTGGTTATAAACACTCTCCAGATGCTGGTACTGCGGTGCGTTCAGCGGATATGCGTTGCCTTCACTGGGTTCAAGGAAAAAAGGCTCTTCGATACCCTTAAACCCAGGTAGAACGAGCACCCAAGCGTGCGTACGCCAGCCATCAATATCGTCTGGAGGTGGTTTCTCGAGATCCTGAAAGTTTAATCATACAAATAAGTAGTAAACAAATAAAAATTAATATTTTCTAAGTAATATCTTCTTCAACCGATGAACGTCGACTGTGTTAGTCACGGGGGCTTTCGATCTTCTTATTTTAAATGTAAAAAGCTGTTTAATATGCGTAACTCCGTTTATTACAATTATTTTTAAATTAATACAAAGGACAAGACGTTTAACGTGTAGATCAAATTGGAAGAGAGAGAAAGAAGATGTCCGAACGCCAATAGGTGGCGTTAGTCGTTACAGGCATCGATAGATGGCGTAAGTTGCTGCGTCAACATGCCCCGGGCCTTGGAAGCTCCACTTCCAAGATGATGAAATTGCGTCAAGCTTCGTCTTCGTGGTCTTCTGATTGAGGCAGAGGACATAATTTTTGGAATGATCTTCGTATCGTTCCCGATGAAGTGCGTACGTCGGCGACACGTGAAACACCGTCCGCACCAGGAAAAACTTTTATAATTCTTCCCAACTTCCACTTGAGGGGAGGAAGGTTATCTTCTTTGATGAGAACCAAGCTGTCCACGGAAAGGTCGTTCTGGTGAGACTTCCATTTCGTTCTACGTTGTAGTTCGGACACGTATTCTTTGGCCCATCGTTGCCAGAACTGTTGACGGAGCTGTTCAATTCGTTTATAGCGATTGAGTGGTGTTGTTGTAGTATCAACAATATCTTCACACGCCGGAGCAGCCAACGGTCGGCCGATGAGGAAATGACCAGGAGTCAATGGAGTGAGGTCGTTAGGATCGGCGGACATGGGAGACATAGGACGAGAGTTGAGGATAGATTCGATCTGTGTCAAAACTGTGCTAAATTCCTCGTACGTTAGTCTAGCGTTTCCTAGGATTCGTCTAAGATGATGTTTACACGACCTTACTCCTCTTTCACAAAGTCCCGCAAAATGGGGCGAATAAGGTGGAATAAAGTGGAATTTAATACCACCGTTTGCGGTTAAATCCACAATTTCCCTCGAATGAACTTTAAAAAACCGGGAAAGTTCTCTTTCGGCACCCACAAAATTTTTACCGTTATCCGAATATAAAACTTCAGGTTTACCTCTTCTACTAATAAAACGTTTAAGAGCGAGTATATAATCGTTAGTAGAAAGACTGGTAACTAGTTCCAAGTGTACGGCTCGCGTTAAATAGCAAACAAAAAGACATACATACGCTTTTTCCAAACGCGCGCCTCGGCCTCTTCGGTTCAATATGTACATAGGCCCTGCATAATCCACAGCCGTTCGTAAAAATGGATGACCAACGTCTAATCGTTCACGGGGTAAACTTCCCATTATAGGATTTACAGTTTTTCCCTTTATTCTAGCACAAATTACACATTGATGCACTATTTTTCGCGTCAAGTTTCGCGCACCGAGCGGCCACCAACGTTCTCGTAAGTTATACAATAAAAGTTGCGGACCGGCGTGGAGAAGTCGTTTATGTTCACTTCGAACTATGAGTATAGTTAAATGATGTTTATTGCACAACAAAACGGGATGTTTCTTATTAAAATGAAAGTTAGTGCTATTCATCAATCTACCACCCACACGAATTAATTTATGTTCATCTAAAAACACATTAAGACCTGAAATTCTATTGAATTCTTTGTTATTTGATTTCAACGGCATGTTATTCACTAAGTTACGATAGACGCTCGCAAACGACTGTCTTTGCGCGATCGTAACTAGCATGCGTTCCGAGGCGAGTAATTCTTCCACTGATAAGGAACCGGTTTTTTGCTTACGCTCGGATCGACTTCGAATATTGTTTATGAATCGTAATACGTATGCGCCTATGCGTTTTAATTTATTGAAAGACGAATAATTTTCGAAATGAAAAATATCATTTTCAGTCGTAACGCAGCTAAGATTTAATGATTGTGATTTTAACTCGGGAAGGTTATCTATATTAGTTGTCGTGTTTATTAAATCATGAGAAAAATCGTTATTACGGCAATGTAAATAAGACGGCCCACTCCACCATAATTCACAACTAATTAATAATTCCGCATTCATACCTCTGGACAGAATATCAGCTGGATTATTTGTACTCACAACGTGTAACCACCTGGAGTCACCTGTCAATTCGTTTATTTCGGTAACTCGGTTCTGTACGAATGTTTTTAATAAATGCGGAGACATTGTAAGCCAACCGATAACTATAGTCGAGTCAGTCCAGAAGTATGTTTTGGTGAAGGTCAATCTCATTGATTGCGTTATTTTTTTATATAATTTCGCACCTACAAGCGCAGCACATAGTTCGAGTCGGGGTATGCTAAGCGATTTTAAGGGTGCAACTTTAGATTTCGCACACAGTAATTTGACGGAGACCGGTAATTGATCGTCGTCGTTGTATGTCCGTATATAGGCACAGGCTCCATACGCGTCCTGTGATGCGTCCGAAAATATATGAAGTTCCATGTATTGTACGCAGTCGCTTCTAACGTAACGAGGGATTTTAAGATGATGTAACTGGTTTAAGGTACAATAAAATTTATTCCAAGCCAATTCAAGATCGCTCGGTACGGGTGTATCCCACTCGAGTTTACTGAGCCACAGCTTTTGTAATAATATTTTCGCGATAATTACTGTAGGGGAAAGTAAACCTAACGGGTCGTATATTTGCGAGATTATTGATAACATTACGCGTTTACATAAAATAGGTACAGGACAGTCTACATTAATTTTTGTCGCGTAATATAATTCGTCACTGTCGCTGTGCCAACCTATACCGAGTGTTTTGTTTTGCACATGTTCACCAACAAACATACTACTTGGAGTGTTTCGTGTGATGTCAGAGTTAAACGTCCATTTACGAAGTGTGAAACACCCAGATTGCAAAACTTGAGAAACCTTTTCGCAAATAATCATTAATTTTTCGCGATCGTCATCACCCGTTATCAAATCGTCTACAAATATGTCGTTTAATATGACACAGGCTATGCTCGGGTCACCACATTCGAACGCCAGTTGTCGTATGCAGCGCATACTGAGATACGGCGCCGATGAAGTTCCGTACGTAACAGTATTTAATTGATAAATCTTCAAAGGATCTATCGGCCGCTCTCGCCACAGTATGAGCTGCAGGGACCTCTGATTCTCTTGGATCAGCACCTGCCGAAACATTTTCTCGACGTCCGCACAAGCTACGTATTTATATTGGCGAAACCGTAAAAGCATCGAGAAAATGTCATTTTGAAGCGCTGGACCTGGAAACTGGATGTCGTTAAGCGACTTATGAGACGTGGTCTCAGCACTGGCGTTAAAGACCACACGCAATTTGGTCGTCGAACTACTTTCTTTAAAAACGCCGTGATGCGGTAAGAAGTAGTTAGGTTCGTTTATTTGTTCAATCTGTGTCATATGACCTAGCCTCTCGTACTCGCGCATGAAATCACAGTACATACGTTTATAGTCAGGTGAACGTTCAAGTTTTCGCTCTAGAGACAAAAACCGATTTTTCGCTAAATTGAACGAGTCACCCAGACTTTCTGGGGATTCCTTTAACGGGATGCGAACAGAAAACCTACCACTAGCCTCGCGTTTAGTCGTATTCGTAAATAAATCCTCACACAAACGCTCGTCGTTAGTGAGGACTACATGTGGCTGTGGCACATTTTCGACTTCCCAAAATCGTTTAAGTTGTTCGTCTATACATTGGATAAAATTGCACTGAGTTTCGTCTAATTCGTGTTGACTCCTTTTCATTAAAGGGCCAGACAACAACCAACCTAGTTTCGAATTTTGAAGGTATGGTCCGTTTACTAATCGTATTCTTTTATCCGATAATATTTCCCAAAAAAGATCAGCACCTATCAATAAATCGATTTCCGCAGGACTATGAAAGGTGGGATCGGCTAGATTAATATTAGGCGGAATTCGTATATGTTGGGTATCAATGTTTGTCGTGGGTACACTGGACGTTATACGCTGCAAGACAAAGCATCGAACCCGTGTACAATAATCGCTTTGTTTAGAACGTATAGTTATGTTACACGTAAGATTCGATTGCGTTACAGATCCTGCGACGCCAGAGATCTGTACAGTGGACTGTATCGTACGTATATCTAACAATTTTGTTAACTTATCCGTTATAAAGCAGTGTTGACTGCCGCTATCTAAAAGCGCACGGGCTGTATGAACACGTTTATTACCGTCTATTATTTCCACTAAAGCCGTGCATAGTAAAACTTGCGGCATCGCGACATCTCCTTTCAAACTACTCGAGTGACGATGTAGTAAGGATGAATGAAGCGCGGTCGAAGCAGCGACGGCGGGTGAGTCATAACTGCACTCACTTCGCGCGCGCTCTGCTTCGTTTTTATCCGAACCGTTTAAATGTATTAACGTATTATGTTTACGTTGGCATTGCTTGCAGGGACCGAATAAACAGTGTGAACTGCTATGTCCCGCACGTAAGCAATTACAACATAAATTGTGATCGTTTACGAATTTAATTCTGTCCTTTATTGACAAATTTAAAAATTTAAAACACGTATATAAATTATGATTACCGTTGCACGAAGGGCAAGTTCGATTTAAAGATTTTTTAACGTTCGTTGTGACCTTTGAACTCGTGTTCGAGGTACCAACATAACTGTGAACAGATACACTATTTTTGCTATTCGAAGGTTTATTCTCAGTTATTTTCGGTTGAGATTTATTACTACTAGAAGTAATCATATCCAACATATCCGCTTTATTTCTAAGAAAAGTAAGCAAATCGTCTAATTTTAATTTTCTAGAAGGCTGAGAACAAACGGTACCTATGTGGTTCTCCCAGTCACGCTCAGTGGAAGAATCAAGCTTCGAAACGATTAAATATATCACTAATGTATCCCACGAGTCAGTGGGCTCGTCTAAAGTATTTAAGGCGCGTAGATTTCTTAGCACAGAATCAATTAATTTTCTAATCTGTAAAGCCGATTCGTTTTTTAAACAAGAAATTGAAAATAACGATTTTAAATGATTATGTACCAAAAGTCTTAAATTATGAAATCTATTTTCGAGCAATTCCCAGGCATGTATATAATTGGAAGCTGTAAATTCCAATGCACTTATTACCTGTAATGCACTACCACTGAGTGAGGATCGTAAATAGTGAAACTTTTGAATTGAATTTAATTCTGAACGGTTATGAATCATGGTAACGTACGAATTTTTATACTCAAGCCAATGATCATATGAACCATCAAACGTAGGTAACTTTATTTCCGGTAATTTCACGTTAGCAGAATGTATGTCTTTACATCTAGAACTCACACCAGTCTCATCACCTTCGGTAAGGGTTTCAGCTAATGCCAGAGTACTAAAATACAAGGATTCAAATGATTCAACGTATTCAATATTTAATGGAATGTCTGAATCCGGGCATATAAGTTCGATTTTATTTTCTATCTCGTTAAAAAGTTTGAAATGTTCGTTAACTGACATTATTCGAAATTTAATTTCTTGAATTTGTAGTTGAGACAATGAAACATTTAGTAATCCGTCTATATATTTTCTAAATTGAGTTAATCTACCCCTTAAGTTACCACGCTGTCGTTTAAGGTCATTCAAATCACTTGAATGTTTCCTTGAAGGTGAAGGTTCGCGAGACGGCACTGTAAGTTTATCCTCAATGCCCATTTTTAAACGGGATACGTGTAAAAGAAATAAGGTACTTACAGTTTCTGTTGACTCGAATTTGCACACAAAACACAGTTTTAACACACTTCGTTACGTTTATGATAGGAAAAGATGGAATCAAAAACCTGACCGTTGAACTAATAATCGACGTATTATTTCGTATAATTTCTTCGTATTCCGGGTCGCAGGAACAAATGTTAGTCACGGGGGCTTTCGATCTTCTTATTTTAAATGTAAAAAGCTGTTTAATATGCGTAACTCCGTTTATTACAATTATTTTTAAATTAATACAAAGGACAAGACGTTTAACGTGTAGATCAAATTGGAAGAGAGAGAAAGAAGATGTCCGAACGCCAATAGGTGGCGTTAGTCGTTACAGGCATCGATAGATGGCGTAAGTTGCTGCGTCAACAACTGCTAGATTTAAGTCTCTTTAAGGATCCACACTATACGTGCTTGTTCCAGAGAGGGGGGTCATCTCGCATACCCTTGGGGTAGGCGGGGTACGGGCCTCGAGGCGAACCTCTTTGCCCGGGCCGGTCCTCGCAGGCTTTAATGGCCTGGACTATGTTTGGGCCGTAGGCCCAGGTCACCTGGGTGACCTAAGGGTTGTCGGGTTCGGTGGGGAGGCCTAGGAGTGGTAGCTCCCAGACCGCGATGTCCAAATCGGGGGTGTCTCGTCCGGTGGTAGTGGTGTTTCGTTCGGGTGGTTGTGTCGTATCCGGTGGTGTCGTCCTCTCGCCCGTCGCGTCATCTTCGTCGTCGCCGTCGTCGTCCGCGTCGGGCCGCGGAGACGGTGATCGCAGGAGCTCGCGAGGCAGGGAACGTCCCTCGGGTGGTCGTGTGTGGAGTGGCGCGATGCCGTGAAGGTGAACGTGCGCGCTGTTGTCCGCTCGCGCAAACATTCGGCGCGCAAGGCGACGAACGAACTCCTCCACGGTCGGCATTTGGGTGTCTCTGTGCACGACGTCGTTCCGCACATACCTCGGGGCTCCTACGATCATTCGCAGGCAGCGATTCTGCTGGACTTGAAGTCTTCGCCTCTGGTACGCTGAACATAGCGCGTACCAGGCGGGTGCCGCATACGTCAAGCGCGAGCGGACGTAGGCACCGTAGACCCGCAGTTTGGTGGTGACAGGTAGATGGGATGTGAACAGCGTGTGGAGCTGGGACCTGGCAGCAGCAGCTTGGCCCACGGCACGGTTCACCATGGGGACCATGCGCAGGCTGCGGTCCAACTCACACCCCAAAAACCTCACTGTGGTCTTCCACTCTACGTCCTGGCCTCGCAGAGTGAGTTGACGTAGCGGCTTGGAGCGGCTGGTCAGCATAGCGGCCGTCTTCCCGACGTTGACGGCCATCCTCCACTTGTCCAGCCATTCCGGCAATAAGTCCAGCAGACGCTGCATGCGGTTGGTGGCGACGATCTGGTGATAAGACGACGCGAAATACGCGCTGTCGTCAGCGAAGAGCGACAACAGCACGTCCTCCTCCCCTTCCCGCAGATGGTGGCGCAGGGTGGGGATGTCATCCGTATACGCCGCGTATAAGCGCGGCGATATACAACTGCCCTGGGGTACTCCGGCTTGAATGGTGCGTGGTTGGGATTCGGCACCATCCACTGCCACGTAAAAGCTACGGCCGCTAAGAAATGACGCCAGCACTCGCACATAAGCAGGCGGCATGGTGGTATCCAGGATCTTGACCAGGAGCCCGGCGTGCCACACGCGATCGAAAGCCTTCTCGATGTCGAGAAAGACCCCCACGGTGTAGCGCCCGTTGTTCCGCTCACTGGTCAGGTGGTTAATGACCCTCGCCAGCTGGAGCGTCGTCGAGTGGCCGCTGCGGAATCCAAACTGCTCCTCGCGCAGGGGCAGGTGAGGCGTGACTCGACGCAGCAGCAGACGCTCAAACAGCTTGGCTATGTGCGAGAGCAGGGTGATCGGCCGGTAGCTTCCAGGCAGGCGGCGGTCCTTCCCCGGCTTGGGAAGAACTATGATCTTCCCGGTCTTCCACGCCTCTGGGAAGTGACCGGTGCGGAGTACTCCGTTGAATAGGCTTGTGAGCGCTACGAGACCCGTTCGGGGCAGCAGCATCAGCGCGGCGTTGGTGATTCCGTCGGGGCCTGGTGCTTTTCGCTTGTCGAGGCGAGCAGCAACCGACCGCAGCTCTGACAGGGAGATGAAGTCCTCTCCCCGGAGCGGCGGTATAGGGGCCGACAGGAACCTCTCCAGCTTGCTCTGGACAGCCGCGTGATGACGGATGACGTGGAGGTTGGAGGTGTTGGGGGCGTTGGGCGTAAATGTCTCTTCCAGGTGGGCCGCCAGGATCTCAGCACGATCCCTGGCGGCGTAGTTACGTCTACCCGTTGCATCAAGCAACGGGTAGATGGGGGTGTCATGTCCGGTAAGTTTCTTGCAGAGAGAGTACAGCGCTGTGTCGTGCTCTGTCGCTCGATCGACGGTATACTCCCACCGCGCCTCGTCGAGAGCAACTATGGCACGTGCGATCTTCTCTGCAAGCCGGTTTAGGTCAGCCTTCACCCTGGGGCAACGAGTGCGAGCCCATAGGCGGCGTAGGGTGCGCTTCCGTCTGAGCATGCAGCGGAGCGAGCTTGGCAGGTCCTTCCTTCGGTTGGTGTGTGGTGAAGTCGACGTGGTGGTGGTCGCTGCTGCCTTGGCGGCGATGATCGCCTCGGTGACGAGTGCAGCAGCATCGTCGACTTCCGAAGGGGTGGTGATTGGGCCTGCTAGCTCAAGCCCGGCGAGCTCGGCGGTGTAGCGCTCCCAGTTAATCCGCATGCGCGGCGGGCGGGGCACTAGGAAGCCTCCCTGGGTGGCTAGGGTGACCAAAACCGGTAGGTGTTGGGTGTCGAGATCGTAGAGGACCTCGACATCAAACGGGTGGTCGAGTCTGTGGTGCAACACGATGTCGATGACGTCCGGCTGGGCGCGCGGGTCGGTGGGTATGTGGGTCGGCGCTCCTGGACCCACCACACCGTACCCGCTCCTCACGCTATCTTCGTGCAGGCGCCTCCCGTCCGCGGTGATAATTCGCGATCCCCACGCGTGATGTTTCGCGTTGAGATCGCCCATGATCACTGCGGGTCCCTGCTGTGCGAAGATGGTCCCGACATCCGTGTTGCAAAAGGTCAGTCCGGGTGGTTTGTAGGCGGCATAGATACGGAGCTCTTCGTTCCCTACGTTGACTCGCACTCCTTGTGTGCGAGTGCTGGTGAACGGGATGTGCTCCAACTCCTCGTGTATGATATCCCTCCGCACCAGAGCGGCCGTACCTCTGTACGGGTGGCCCCGGGGAGAGATCTCATCGCGTCGATACACTAAGTAGTTGGGCACGCGGAGCTCGACGCTGTCCGTGAGCTTAGTCTCGCCCAGGAGGATAACATGGACGTCCTGCGACTGGGCGAGTAATGTGAGCTCACGGATATGTCCTCTTATGCCGCCCGGATTCCAGTACATAATTCTTAGAGCGGTCATTGGTACGACCGCCCGAATTGGGTAATGGCCGCCGTAATGGCGCCGACGACGTCCCTGGTAGCCAGGTAGGTAGTGAGCGCCGCCATAAGCGCTTCTATCAGGCCCCGGACAATATTATTAATGCCCGAGTCCTGTGCGGAGGGTGGCGGGTGGAAATACGGATATTGCGGCGCTCGTGGCTCCGCCTCTTCTTCTTGCGTGGCTACTTCGTGGCCGCGGCTTCTCGGCGCCTCGGCAGTTTGTGGTTGGGGCGCCAACGATGCTACTGTTGGTGGCCGGGGGTGCGGTGTGGACGCGGCGGCGGGCTCGACATTGGCGGGCCTCGGTTGCCTGCGCCTGCGTCGGTTCCTCTTTTTGTTTTTCCCGGCCAGCGGTTCCCCTCTGGCTGTCGGGACGTTCGCCGGCGGCTGTAGCGTCGTTGGCGGCGGTATCGTCGACACTCCGCGCTTGCCCTCCGGACGTTCGACATTGATTTGTGCGTCGGCCTCGGCCATAAAAACGGCGGGCGTTGCAGGGGCGGTACGGGGTGCGGTGGGTGCGGAGGTGGCACGTACGGCTAGTGCGTGACGTGCGACGGTACGTGCGACGGGGACGGCGGTTGTTGGGGCGGCTACGGATGTCGGGCCGGCGAGTGCGGTGGTTGGGGGGGCGACTTGCCCGCTCCCCCCTGCCCTCTTCTTCACCGGCTCGTTCGGACGCGGCGGTGCGATGTCAATTCCGCGCCTTCGCGCCTCTCTCCGGAAGACAGGGCACTTCCGGTCGCGCGCCACGTGCGCCTTTCCACAGTTGGCACACTTAGGGGCTTCTTCTGGGGCCCTGTCACAGTCTTGTGAGATGTGTCCGCCAGCACATCGGACACATTTTGGCGGCCGGTGACAATTGGCCGATGAGTGGCCAAACTGCTGGCAGCGGTGACACTGAGGTGGCCCGCGTCCACCCTTCCAGGCCTCGATGATGAGGCCAGGCATCGACAGCAACTCGGTCTCACGGTATAAGTGACCGAGCTCTTCGTGTGATAAATGTTCGAGCTGCACGAAGAACGTGCAGCCGAGTCGCCCTCTGACCGCCGGAATGGCCCTCGCTCGGTCCGCCGGGTAACCGAGGGTACGCAACGCCACGACGACTTCTTCTGGCGGGGTGTCCTGAGGTAGCCCCCTGATGGCTACCTTAGTGGGCAGGGTCGACGCCGGGCTATAACAGAACCACGATATGGCGGGGTCCTGTTTGGCGGCGTCGATGAGGTATCTTTGGAGGACCCGGAATTCCTCCGCAGACTTCGGTAGAAAACGCACTCCTTTCCCCATCGGGCGGGCGTTGGGTGCGTGTCCGAGTTGGCCCCGAATGACGCTGAAGTGCTTCGTCCAATTTGGGAAGCACTCCACCGTGATCGGGGGATATTCAGACCGTGCCGTCTTTAGTCCTGCTGCTGTTGGTTGTTGCTGGCGCTGCTGTTCGGCCTGGCGCTGTTCCAGCGCTCGAGGCGACGGCGGCGCGGCGGCGGCGGCTGCGTAGCCGGAGGGTCCGGCCTGGGGTGAGGGGGGGCGGCTAGTCACCATTGAGGATAGTGACGCCAGACCAGCATAGCTGGTGGAGTCTCGAGGCCAGCTGCCTGACTCCTGCGTCTCACCAGCAATGTGAGACTGCCCTCCTGTTATTTCCTGTGGCGCGGGAGGCAGGGGTTTCGATTGCCGGGCATAGGTTCTTAGGCCAACAGGTTCTACAGGTGGTGGTGGTGGTGTTGGCGTTGGTGAGGGCGTCGGTGATCGATCAGTCTTCGGACGCTTATCTTCACCCTCTTGAGATCCGGGTGATGAGTCGTCAGCACGTGGTCGCTTCGGCGCATCGACGCCCGATGTATACTCAGATACATCGGCCGTGATTAAAGAAGTGGCAGGCTCCGACGACTGTCGCTCGCCGGTTATCGACCGGAAGCGAGGACGAGGTGCTGGTTGCGCCGGTGCTGGCGCTGTCGGCACGAACGGAACGACATTCCGTAACTCGCGCCTTACGACGGCGTGTGGGAAAGCGGGACGCTCCCCCCTGATGCGTTGGTCCTTAGGGGGGGGCTCCCCCCTTCCGGACATGGTACACGATTATTCGTGCGTGCTTTACAGTGCCTACTTCTTTGCGAGTATGGCTCCGAACTCCCTCAGCGCGTGCAACCCAGCCGGGTGAGACCCCTAGGGGAGGCCCAGCTAAGCGCCCGCGAGCGGGAACGGAAACCACACACGCGTGGGAAGGAAGGACGGCGGTGTCACAGTGGGCACGTCTACAATCACCTTTTCCAATGAAAAGCGGTGTAGATCGCTGTGTCCGGACAGCTTCGGCGAAGCAGGTGCACGCGATGCGCTGCCGACCGCTTCCTCAAGCCGCGACACGGATCGCGGCGAGTACAACTGACGCCGGGGGCAGGGGTGCAGGGGCGATAACCGAAACTGGCGAACTTAGCGTCTCACACGATACGCGCAGCGATAACGTTCACAATACGCGTCCGTTCACTGCGCGCGTACGCACGAGACCCTGATGCTTGTTTGATGTTGAGTGCTTTTTCCGATTAGATCCATCCAGCGATTCCGACCTTTTTGAGGTCGTCAGTTTGTAGGAGGTCTACCAACGCTGCGCTTTGCTGCGGTTGCCCCAATACCCCAGGATATTGGGGCAACCGCATCATTTCCACTTCATTTTGGCGGCACGGTGCAATGTATATATTTTGTTCTACCATAGTTTTATTTATTTAGGATATCTTTAAGAAATACGATAACACGATATATTAACTAAAACATAAATACTCCCTTATTAAAAGAAAACTACAGTATGCGATTTTTATAAGGACAAGATCATTGAAAGAAGAAGAAATTGAAAGAAGAAACCCATAGTCTACAGCTACTTTTATCTAATTATCTGATATTGTTAACCGTAATTGCTTTTACAGCATTACCGGAAACATGGGGCGAATACAAAAGCTGTGCTGGAGAAATATTTAGGGAGAGTGGATAGTATAAGACTCGACTTTTGGAGGAGCATTAAGGGTTTCACCTGTGATATTAAAGATAGGCTTAAATCAGTGCGTTTGGCGTTTAGGACCAAATTCAGACGTCTTTGCAGATGCAGAAGTCTTTGTATCATGATAGCCGCGGCTGAGACATCGGAAAACAACTTGACACTAAAAATTTTTCAACAGTTTTTTACTTACGTATTTACGTGATTTATTTTACAAAACCTTAAACTTGTACTTACCGCAATTTTCCTTAATCTCTCGTTCTCGATCTTGTCAAGTTCTTTCTGTTTCTTATCTGCTTCCTTTTGGTCCATCTCTTTGCAGTATTTCGAAGTGAGGTCTGGTAAAGGTACCAGGCGATATCGAGGCTCCTCTGTTGGGGGTGGAGACTCTTCTATTACCTATAATAAAAAGCTAAGTTGTTAGGTTTTTCAAATATTATGGAAAAAAGCAAGACGATGCTTTTGCACTTATCCGTGTAAAAGCTGCCAGAATGTTTATATTATTAACTGGTTCCACACTTCGTTCGTGTGAACTTAAGAGTTTAAGTACCTTCAATATTGCAATATGTTTCTTTCTGTGTTCCCGAAAACAAACCAAGATTTTTATCCTCGGCGGGTCGACCTACCTTAGTCACATTTAACGACACCTCGGTAAGAAATGAGAGTGGTCTATTCTACTCAGCAGGTTACCACACTGTATAATAGAATATTGGTAAATTTATAGATATAAAATTTTAAACGTATACATAAATACACCCAGACTCGAAGAACCGACAACTTGTGTTTAGAAAATATTGGGCTTCGAACCCGCGACCCACGGAACTGTAAGTAGTGTCACTGCTCCCTGTGCTAATGAGCCAGTCATTTACAATAATGGTATGGATACAGCACAAAGGGCGCCTGGAATAGTCCCATAAAACGTTACCTCATTCTCATCAGGTACTTCGAGGCAAACGGTTCTATATCTAATGGCCATGCAAACGTCACGTTTTGCGCAACCAACGACCACAAAAGCGTCGTAACCAGCTCCAGCCAGCCAGGAGACCAGAACATGGGCTAGTTCGAAAGGGTTACCGCTTCTCCGCACTATGGCCGTGTATGGAGACATTATTCGTTCCGGCTGCAAAAAAATTCAATTCAATGGAAGCACTGTAGAATGTAAATTCAAATAAATCAATAATCATAGAAATATTTATCGTTTATGTATTGGATAAATGAGGAAAATATAAAAAAGTAAAGTAACGGCCTGTTACTATGCCACTGGACATAAGCCTCCTCCATCCGTTTTTGGAGAGAAGGATTGGAGCTATGACCTACCACGCTGCTCCAATGCGGATTGGTAGGTTACATATATGCCTAGAATTTCCTAGAGATATGTAGGTTTCCTTACGATGTTTTACTTCGCCGAAAAGCGATAAATTGTAATTATCTATGAATTCACCAATGAATTTTTCTGTGAAAAACTTGTGTCTAACAAGTTTATCACAGAAAAATTCATTGGTGGCTTGCCCGGGATTAGAACCCGTGACCCGCTTGAAAGAGTCGCATGGTTAAATATGTGAAACCATTATTATTATTTTTTTTTTCTTTTTTTTTTATTGTTACTATAAGAATACCATCAAAATTGGTGAAGTATTTTTTTAAATATATGGTACAATTACACAGACGTCCGTCCCCGAAGTAGGTAACTTAATACTTGTGTTATGGGTGAGGACCAGACAACTGGTAAATATACTACACATATAATTTTAAATAAATAATAAATAAATACATAAATACACCAGACTCAAAGAGTCAACATATTGTTTTTATACACTGTCCATTATATTAACCATCTTTTGACAGATTGACGATTTACATATTTAGTGATGTCCTAAAGATTCTCGTATGCGATACCATTCCGATTATAGTACCTACTATCATTAATCGAATTACGTACCTAAGTAATTCGATTAATGATAACCTACGTAAACTAATAACAGATATAGAAATCAACATTTTGATTTAATATTGCCTTAGTTTTTTGAAAATAAATGTTAATCCGTGTGTATTTATTATAATCATAAAAAATATATTATACATCAACTGGCAACATCAACAGACCTTCCGCTCGGCCACCATTTTGACGTGATCTGTCACTCTCAACGAAACGCCCGTGATAGTCACACGCATTTACGTTCGCTGAGTGTTCTCTCGCATCTGTTACACCTTGAGTTAAGTAGCTTTATTCCTCGGAAAAACTTTTGTGAAACTTATATTAATTGATCGTGAAAATGCCGAAAGGACGTGTGTTGAAAGCACAATCGAGACAGTTAGTGTTAAAACTTCATGAGTATTTTGAGCAAGAAAATCAAAATGGCGGACCTCTTATACCTATCACGCAAGTCCGAAACCGTGTTGCAGCCGCGTTGGGGATCAGTCTATCAACTGTGACTAAAATCACTACTGATGCCTACGGCAGGAGCGGCTTGGAGCAAAACAAACCATCTACACCAAAAAGAAAGCGCCGGGCTCATAAGGTGACAGCTGTTGATGACTTTGACGCTGACGCTATTCGTCGTCATGTATATGATTACTACTTGAGAAAAGAAATTCCAACTTTGAGAAAACTTATTGTTTCTTTGAAAAGAAGTGGTCTATTTCATGGTGAAAAATCTTCTTTGGTCAAAGTTTTGAACACAATTGGCTTTTCATATAAAAAGTTAAATAAAAGAAAATTATTAATGGAACGCACAGATATAGCTATAGCACGTTGTGATTTTTTAAGAGAGGCAAAGAAAATACAAGATTGGGCAAATATTGTTTTCACGGATGAAACATGGCTCAACGCTAACCACACACTATCTCGTTTCTGGACTGATGATACTGCTGATTCCACTTCCTCAATACCAATGGGAAAAGGTGAGCGCCTAATCATTTGCCATGCAGGTACAGCAAAAGGATTTGTACAAGACGCACTGTTGGCATTTAAATCGAAGAAATCAAATGACTACCACGAAGAGATGAATGCAAATGTGTATGAAGAGTGGTTCAAAAAAATGCTCATTTCATTGGAAGAACCATCAATAATTTTTATTGATAATGCGCCCTACCACTCCCGTCAAATTGACAAAATGCCAACACAGGCTAATAAAAAGCATGAAATAATTAATTGGCTTCGGGACAATGGAGAAAATGTGGACGACTCAATGTTAAAAGTTGAATTAATAAAAATATTAAAAACCAAAAAGAGAGCAAAACGCTATGTAATCAATGAAATGGCAGCAGAATATGGCCATACTGTTCTTCGGATTCCTCCATACCACTGCCAGTACAACGCAATAGAACTTATATTGGCACAAGTAAAAGGGCATGCTGCGAGATGCAATACAAGCCCCCCATTCACAGCGAATAAAATGTTGCAATTGCTAAAAAATGCTTGCACCCACGTAACGGCCGAGAACTGGGCAAGTGTGTTGGAAAGAACTAAAAGAGTAATATTCTCTGATTGGGAACGTGATATTGCGTTTGATAATATATTATCTACACAAGAGCTAATAATAACTGCTACTGAAGACTCCTCATCGGAGGAGTCTAGTGTTGATTATCATTCCGACGACTCGTGCTAATAAAATAAATTAAAATATCCTGATTGTTTTATTTGTATTCATGTATTAACTAAGAAGAAAGTAAAACTTTATATAATGTTATTAAATGTCTTTTAATACTCGTAACATCGATTTCTACCGATTATTTTTAATCTGTGGCATAATCGTAGTAACCATTATGTGTGACATCACTAAGTGGGCGGTACCCATCCATAAAGTACAAATATTATTTGTATGATATTTGTACGTAAGCAATACAAAACTTAATGAGCGTGAGCTGTCAAAAGACTGATAATATGATGGACGCAGTATAGTAAATGTTGGACACACGTCAAAACATTTGAAAACAGTTTTGAAATGAATTGAACATTTGAACGTTTTTACGTCTATTCAAATAATACAACTTCTCAACACTAGATGGCGCTACGTAAAAACGTTAGCATAATAAAAATAACATTATATCACAACTGCCTAAAAACATAAATAATAAAAAGAAATTATTAAATGCAATAATTTTAAATTGTTTACACACCTTTGAGACAAGATTTACCTAAATTTTATAAAGATATTACATTGATTTAAATAAAGAATAATTTTCATATAAATTTTACATTTTACAGCTGTTTCTGAACTAATATTACATAAAGAGCTTTAATTTTTTTTTAAATTGGATATTACTGAACTTCTTAATTAATTAAAAACTTTATAAGATAACCAACCAACTAACCGTCAAATTATCATTATTTTTTTTATTTCCTTGCCATTTCTTTGCATTCTTAAACTTTATATACTAACTAGCTTTTACCCGCGACTTCGCTCGCGTGGACTGCTGTCTTTTGATAGATTGATAATAAATGACGCATTTCAATGTCATTCTATTCCTGTGGTTAACAGGTTCGCTATAGCCTAAATGTAATTCCGGTGTATAACGAATAAGGTAACGGCCTGTTACTATCCCACTGCTGGGCATAGGTCTCTTCTCTCCATTTTTTTTTTTTGAAGAGAAGGATTGGAGCTAGACCTACCACGCTGCTCCAATACGGATTGGTAGGTTACAAATATCCCCAGAATACTCTAGAGATATGCAGGTTTCCTAATGATGTTTTCCTTCACCGAAAAGCAATATGATAAATTGCAATTATCAATTAGACACATAAGTTTTACTAGAAAACTCATTGGTACCTGCCCGGGGTTTGAACCCTAGACCTCCTTGAAAGAGGCGCACGGTATTACCGCTGGGCTACCACAGCTGTATAACGAATAATTGTGCCAAATTTCATCGATATTGGTATAGCGAATTCGATGTGAAAGAGTAACAAACATACATCTATACTCACAAACTTTCGCATCCTACTAATATTATAAATGCGAAAGTTTGTGAGTATGAATGTATGTTTGTTATTATTTCATAGTGAATCACCTAAAATAATATCTATAAAATTTGGTACAATAATTCCTTACCTATACACCGGAATAACATATAGGCTATAGAAATCCTGTTAATTCTACAGCAATAGGATGATATTGTAAAGCGCCATCTATTATCGAGAGATCACACGACAAAAGTCTACGCAAACGAAGTGGCGGGTAAAAGCTAGTTTAGAATATTAGTACTTAGTAGGATTCGTGATCAAAAAACTTAAAAAAAATCGCAAACGAAGACGCGGGTTCAACGAGTACAAATATATCGGACTGATCCACAGATTAAGTAGACGATAATATTTAAACTGAAATATTAATCATTCGAGTTCAGCAACGAACAGTGGGTAGGAACAACAAGGGTTGTTTTCCGAACAAAATCATAAACGGAAGGGCGGGCGGGGGCGGTCGGCGCCCACCCTCCTACAAATTGAATACGAAGTTGTGAGAAAACAAAGTCGGTTCCCGCAAACTTTTGCGACTTACGGCTTTCACTTTTCGCTGAAAACTTTTCAACACTTTCGCTGGCCGGTTTTCTTTTTCACACCCCCCCGCTCCGTCCGTTTCCTCAGGCAATTCGCTCTTGTTCTTAGTTTTTTGTTGTTCGCTAAGTTCAATTCGCTGACTATTGAAAGTTAAAGTGGTGTTTGGTGTCTAAGTTTATGAGATACGCTTTTAGTTTGAGCTTTTTATTAAATATTTGTGAATATTACAATACCGCCGTGTGGTAAAATATCCTCATTTCTTATCGATCATAAAAGGCGACTAAGGTAAGTTGAGCCACCGTGCGGTATCCGGCCGAGTAGAACAGATCACCCGTATTTCTTACCGAGGTGTTGCAGAAGGAAACTAGTTTCTTTAGAAACTAGAGTCTTCTAGAGTTTCTTGGTAGTTCTTCATGGCAAGAGCAATATTCCGAGCCAGTGGTTCAATTATGCTTTAATTCCCTTCTTTATTATTTTCTTACATTTAAAATAAGAAATGCAGATATTACTTAAAAGCTGGACATTATAAAAAAATGTCGAGACGTGGGACGTTCCACCAAAGAGTCAGACTGTACTGCAAAAATAGGGTCGTGTGGTCACTTTACTATCTATATAAAAATAGGGAAGGTTAGTTAGGGGTACATAAAATTTAAATTTTTGCAATATGTAAAAAAAAATGCTGAGTACGTATACCAAGAGATAAAAGAGCCTAAGTTTATAAAACGTATCTCTCTTTGTCGAAAGAGGTAGCAAAGTCATATGAAACAGACTAAGGGCCTGTTTCACAAGTTACCAATAAACTGTCAGTTAGCTTATTCGGAACATATCTGATACATATCTCGGAATTTTGCGTTTCTCAGGTTTCTGATAGGCTTATTCAGCACTTAAAGTCCCTAATAAGTTAACAGGTGGATCATGCTGTTATTTTGTTTATCTGATGGATAGCAAATACCTATTTCAAAATGGCCGCCATTTAATTTTTTTCACTTTTTAGAGTCTCTTTTTAGAGACATTTATCTGTTACTTAGTTAATTTGTCGGTTAACTATACTACACTTTATCACTAACTTACGCCGTGTCGTATCCGGCTGAATAGAATAGTACCACCCTCATTCCTTTTCGAGGTGTCGTAAAAGGCGACTAAGGTAAGTCGATCCGCCGTGTGGTATCCGGCTGAATAGAATAGACTAACCTCATTTCTTACCGAGGTGTCGTAAAAGGCAACTAACGTAAGTTGACCCACCGTGTGGTATCCGGTTTAGTAGAAAAGACCACCCTCTTTCCTACCGAGGTGTCGTAAAATACGACAGAGGTAAGTTGACGTCAGGCAGGCGGCCGGTCTTAAAAACGCAGCCAAATCATATGACAGCATGTTTATAACATGTTGTGCCGACCCCACTTAGAGTGGGGTAAGGGCAGGAAGACCATGATGACGACTTTATCACTAACTTGTGAAACAGGTTCGACTGTTAAAACTATTCCGTAAATAAATACAGAAATGTAAGCATATGACGTCAGAAAGTACGAACGGTACAGTGTACGGTGCACACACACACACATGTATAATATTCCGTAGTTCAGAATACGTTCAAGGCATTGCGAGCACAAATTAGAGCGGGCCACGTTCCACGCTTTGAGTTGCGCTTGACCAAGCGTTATTCGAATTTCGAGCAAGACGCTTGCCGCACTAGAGATGTGAACGACGTTATCGATACAGGAATATCGCTAGTATAGATTTAGCTAGAGAGAAGGGGGTTAACGCCGCGGGCGACAACGAAATGCCACTCAGGCGAGTTCGTGCTTTGTTTCTAATTGAATGTGCTGCAACAATTCTGGTATTGAGCGTCGATATATTGAAGATAATTTTGGAAAACATACTTTTAAGTGTGAAATATGACATGTATTCCGCAATCAATTTCAGCATTGCCATTACAGCAGTTTAAAAACACTGTTAAAAAGAGGCTGCTACAGAAAGCCTACTATACTGTTGAGGATTATTTGGATGATAAGAATGTGTGCATATAGCTCTCTTCGAACCTGTACAAGACAGGAATGACGTAATGTAACTAGTATTAAGTAATTTTATTTTTAAAAGAGCATCCGTCGAGTTTCTTGCTGGCCCTTCTCGGTAGGAACAGCTTTCCCAGCTAGCAGTAGAGTAGACGATTCAAAGGCACTCGTTTACAAGTTTATTCGAATGAAGAATATTTTGAATTTGAATTTGAATATTTTAAATAGCGACAGAATTAATGAACGATTAGAGAAAATGGAAGAGACATGACAGAAGAGGAAAAACATTGTGCCGACTCCATTTAAGAGTGGTATAGGGCAGGCGAGTGAAGACTTTTACCGTTTTTTACACAATAGCTAAAGATCATATTGAAAGGTTACAGAGCATGACGCAAATCTTGACTAGGCACATATAAGTTTTCTACAAAACCAGCGTGTTTAATGGATATTTACAATTATTAACTTGAGTTTTACGGTAAAGCTCGAATGGTAAATCAAGGTAAATCGTGAATTAGTCTCGTTTTATAAGTGTCAGGGTTAAAAAAATCACCTTACGCATAGAGAATCACCTTAGTGATTTAACGCGGAAACACTGCCGGCATTCTTGGGACCATTCCACGTGGGGTTGATTTGTATAGTACTACCGTGTAAGTAATTTAGGGTAGATATGATATGCATATTTCGTTGTAAACATATGTTCTAATACATCATTAAAAAAAATTTCATACGTTTTCGTATAAAACGCATCATTTATCTGATACATGCAGGATTCCCAAAAACACATGCACTACAAACCTCAACCACAGCCACCATAACATAAGCGCTACACGCGTCCACTATCACAAACTCAACAATCGTTTCACCCCGCAACCGAAGCATCATCAGGAGATAGACTCCCAGACAGCAAAGCGAAGCTTTACGAAATTTTTTGGGAATCCTGCATGTATCAAAACAGATGAAATGAAAACGGATAGTACACTCTACATTTAGCATGATATATTTTTTCTATTTACTTTATCGCGGAGTATAACAAAATAATTTTATTATTACTTTTATATTATCTCCACAAAATAACGCTTAGTTCTTCTTTCTTTTCGCTCGTTCCCACATTAGGTAGGGTCGGCTCTCTTAATGTTTAATAACTAACGCTTAGTTTAGTTTACTTTAACGCTTAGTTAGTTTAAAATAACGCTTAGTTCTATAAATCATTTAAAGTTAAAAGATCTTCAAATTTGAATATAGGTCTGTACGATATCGATAAAAAAGGCAATAAGATTACCGTAACAACTGACGGCATAAAAGGGAAGTCCTGAAGAGCGGCTGTCCGCGCGAGTGATTCGCGCCGCCCGCCAACGACGCCGCGGGGTCGCGACGCGATTTATAGTGACTTGACTGTTCTTTCTTTATATTTATCGATACTTTAACTTTTTATATTTTAACTGATTTTTTTTTTACATTATATAAAAAAGACGAAACTTCAGAAATCGGCTTAGTACTATATATCTGGATTAAAACCGAAGTATTCTCAACTCGATATCGCAATTAACCCACCTGAGTTATATAAGATAATAAAAGTTATCTTTAATATTTAAATATATATATATGTATGTATATATATATTATATATATATATATATATATATATATATATATATATATATATATATATATATATATATATATATATATATTCAGAATCTCGGAAACGGCTCCAACGATGTTCCTGAAATTCAACATGCAGGGGGTTTTGGCGGAGAAAAAGATAATAAGTTTTATTAAGATAAGTAATATTTAGATAAGTTTTATTTGAAAAAAAAGTCGTTTTATCCCTGTTTTCGGGCTCAAATTTTTTTTGAAATTTACGTTGAATACAATCACAAATTTTCGCTGTCAAATGAAAGTCATGGTGGTTTATTTGGGGAACGGGCGGTCTAGAGAGGTGAAAATAAGATCGAGCCCCATCTGCCCTATAATTTTTAAATTTTAGTTTTCTTTTTTTATTTTTTTTACATCCTTTAGTAATTACCTAGCACGGCTCGGTCACCCAGGTACTATAAGATAAAACGACATTTGCTAAAAATGAAACCTAGCTAGATCGTTATTTATCGCACCGGAAACACTCTACATACTAAATTTCATGAAAATCGTTGGTGCGATTTCATATATTAAACAAATTATATATTTATATTTCATATCAAATATATTTATATACAGAAGAATAGCGTTTACATGAATTAGACAAGATATGAAATCATTCTCTTGCCTTTATCCCACTCTGAGTGGGTTCGGCACAATATGTCTTCTTCCATTCTCCTCTATCATTCGTCAACTTTGATACCACTCCTTTAATATGCATATAATTTTCAGACAATTAATCCATCTAGACATGATGTTAAATCAATAAAAAAAAATTAAAAAGCTCGTAATACAATATTCATTTCCAAGAAACATAGAATCATCAGAAGAATGAGAAATGTTATTTAAAAAATATATATTTAAACTTTTATATAATAACTTTGTAAAACCTTATCAAGGAGAAATGTACTTAATATCATTTAAATTGACCGCAGTCAAATAAAAAGCTGCAACCATAAAAAAAGTGATTTGAATGGAAATTAAGCGCTAAACTATCGACATCTGACGTCATTACTCCATTAAAAAACTTTTAGCATGATACATATGGGCTAGAATAATAAACATACCTTATTTCAATACCTAGAAAATGCTACGTGGAAGAGATATTCGATATTAATTAGTACACGACGTCTTGTAATGGAATAACTGACTGAACACTGCAATTTGGACGAGGAAAATATATTTGTGTTCGGTATTCCCAAACTTTCTTATCATAACCCCTTTTTCCTAATATTATAATACCCCTGACACTAATGCAGTTTCCCAAAAAATGCTTTCTGGTTTTATTTACGAAATATTTGTTATTTTATTTACATATATTTGAAAATGAAAAAGTATAATGTTATTAATGGGATGTGCGTTCACTATTCTTTTGACATGTGCTTTTTCATTTTTTGATTCAACATATTGATGATAAGCTGTGGTGCCGTGTGGTATCCGGCTGAATAGAATAGTATCACCCTCTTTTCTTACCGAGGTGTCGTAAAAGGCGACAAGGTAAGTCGACCTGCCGTGTGGTATCCGGCTGAGTAGAATAGACCACCCTCATGTCTTACCGAGGTGTCGTAAAAGGCGACTAAGGTAAGTTCACTCACCGTGTGGTATCCGGTTAAGTAGAATAGACCACCCTCTTTCTTATCGAGGTGTCGTAAAATACGACTAAGATAAGTTGTAAGTTGTAGGAATAATATTGATAACGTAGCGTCATCATTATTATTCATCGAACTGGACGTCATCGACCTGGGTGTATATTTGTATTTAAGTATGTATTTAAAATTCATAGTTAAATATTTACCAGTTGTCTGTCACCCAGAACACAAGTATTAAGTTACTTACTTTGGGGACAGACGACCGTGTGTGTAAATGTCCCATATATATTTATATTTAAAAAAAAAAACTTAGTTGTGTGAGAAAGATCCGGCTGTGACCCCAGGTGTTAGATATCGGCCACTTTGAGAGCAACTGCACTGGACTGTTTACGGGCACGGAACGAAATAGCACCGAGCAGGTGGCGTGTGCGGAGTTTTTATAGCGTCTCCATTCCAACAGCGGGACTCAGCCGTCGCGTCGTCAAACAAAGGAGTGTTTTTGTCGCGCGGCGCCACCCTCCCGCCGCGAGCTGTGTCCGCGACGAGCGGCCGGCCGATCGATATCTCGAGATCTCGGCCTACGCCCGCCTCGCCGGCCATTTGCCTACCTCGACGCCTCGGGCCTCGTGTGTACATAACCCGCCACCCACCACCCCGGCCGATACACCCCCGCAGATTACCGCCTACAAAGCAAACTTCATTGGTACGTGCATGCAATATGCGCAAGGAGCCCGAATTGCTACGGTCTCAGATTGCTTTGATACACCCCCAGCCGTGTGTTTAGCACCGTCGCCCGTTGGACATCTGATCCTATCCAAAGGTCCAGAATACTCAGTAAATGCCACAGTGATAATGTTAATTACTCTTGCGGAGACACTTGTGTATATCTGATACTAAAACATTGCACACAGCTTGCTTTGTTTGTTACAATGTAAACAATCAGCCAAAATATTAACTGCCCTAAAACATCCCATATTCTGATAGGAATCAGAAAATAATAGAAACCGCGATGTCGTTAAGTACCTTAAGTACCCATAATAATGCAATATGTGCTACAGGAAACATGAAATTTTAAGCCTATATGTTACCCCGTGTGTAAGATTTGATTTTTGATTTTTGATTGATTTGATTTGATTGTGCCAAACTTCACCGATATTGGTCTAGCCGCTAGACCAATATTTGGTCTAACGACTTAGCCGTAAAACGTAGCTGACAGATAGACACTTTTGCGTATATAAAACTAGCTTTTACCCGCGAATTCGTTCTGCTGTCGTGTGTCGTGTTGTCGAGGTCGATAATAAATGGCGCTTTTCAATATCATCCTATTCCTGTAGAATTAACAGGATTTCTATAGCCTATACGTTGTTCCGGTGTATAAGGAAAAATTGTGCCAAATTTCATGGATATTAGTTCAGTAGATTCGCCTTGAAAGGGTAACAAACATACATCCATACTCACAAACTTTCGCATTTATAATATTGTTAATTACGAGTATATATGCAAGGCACGAGTTAAATATTAATGCGTTATAAATTTTACGTGTAGTAACTTTTTGAAATGACATAAATTACAGGGTTAAAAAACTTGTAACGTGAGGTAAATTAGAAGATCTCTCAAAAACAGTTTACGTCTGTGCAAAGTTCGTTGGCGGGTAATATGCAAATGCGAACTTTCCCTCTTCCACGTCGGGAGGACAGAGGACTGCACTTGGCCGATTTACGACCCTCCCGAGCTTTTCTATTGAAATTCACGACCGATTCTATACGTAGCCGCCTCGGATTAGTTTGCTTTTCTTAACGCGTTTATATTTGTAAGGTAAAAGTTACTTCATTTATTTTTCACTAGCGGTACCGCCACGAGTTGCTGTTGCTCAGTCTGGTTACGATATAAAACTGTCATTGACAGTAAAAAACAAACTGTCTGACAACATCAAAAATATGACAGTTCGAAATTTTAAGAAAATGCTGTTTAATTATTTATTGGATAAACTTTATTATGACATTAATGAATTTCTGGCAGATTGTAATTTGTGGTATCCGGCTGAGTGGAATAGACCAACCTCATTTCTTACCGAGTTGATGTCAGGCGGCCTGCGGCGGCAAATCATGTGACAGCATGTTTATAACATGTTGTGCCGACCCCACTCAAAGTGGGATAAGAGCAGGAGGATGATGATTGTAATTTATGACATCTAGAAATGACATTTGCTTATATAACTGACACATTAATTTTATTTTATTTTCTTTTTTTTATTTGATTTAATTTTATAATAATTTAATATTTGCACGCCTATAAGGCAGAATATGTAAGACACGTTATATTTTAATTCTTAAGAACTTTGTACTCATATTCCGCAAATAAAAAAATAAAATAAATAAATAAAAAAGGGTAAAAATTAGGTCAGTAATGTACTAATTAAATCATACTTGTCTTACCAAGACAAGTTATAACACGATCTAGACGCGTTAGCATCTGATATTCGTACAAGTCAATGTTTAGAACGACACTAGCTTTATGCCTAGCCCCGTTATTATTAGATAATCCACACTCGCTTAAAAACCCGTACTTTCGCTATTGATAACTTAACAACCTCGTTTCCGGCATAATCAGATGCGCGCCCCATTTCCGGTATTAAACAACACCAATGTCATTTGACTACAAAAGTAATAAAGAAATTATCTTTCTATAATTGAATATTACTTTTGTATTATGTATCTTCGCAATGTAATGCCTAATTATATAAATTATTTAAAGTAATTTGCCTATGAATTTCAATATCTTAATATAACGTTAATCAACCTGACATAGCGGCCTGTTACTATCCCACTGCTGAGAATAGGCATCTTCTCTCCGTTTTTGGAGAGAAGGTTTGGAGCTAAGACCTACCACGCTGTTCCAATGTGGATTGTTAGGTTAGGTCACGATGTTTTCCTTCACCGAAAAGCGTATGATAAATTGAAAATATTCAAATTCTACGGTGTTACCGCTGGACCATCACAGCTTGTCACAACCTGACATAGCCACAATAATTACAGTATAAGCCACTTTCGGTAGTGTTGAAAGTCTAAAACTGTGCTTGAAAGTCCACAAGTTAGAACGGGAGACTGTAATCTTGTAAATATAAATTTATATAAATATATTCACTCACATATATATGAATTCACCTCAATATATGATTCGTGATTCTTTTACTTAATACTATTGTAAATGTTGTGGTGTACAATAAAGAGTATTCTATCTATCTATCTATATTTTTGTAAGAGTGAACTTGCTAACATGCTATCTACATAAGAAACTCACAAGTTTATTGCAAGTATAGATTGACTGCGTCAAGCGCTCGCTGCGTTCGGAATAACCGTCACAGATTAACAACAGTTTTACCACCTTTTTTTTTATTATACGAAAGCTAAAAGTTAACGTTAAGCTAAAAGTTCTAGTTGCATGTAGTAAATAAGTTCCTTGTGATATGTCTAGTATTAATAAAAGTCAATTTAATAAAACTCGCGACGCATGACCACGTCTCATAATAATAACGGTTCAAGAACAAGTTTAAAGAATCTTTAATATTTAAATGAGTTAATCTTATATATATATATATATATATATATATATATATATATATATATATATATATATATATATATATATATATATATATATATATATATATATATATATATATATATATATATATTCGGAATCTCGGAAACGGCTCCAACGATTTTCCTGAAATTCAGTATGTAGGGGGTTTTGGCGGAGAAAATACGATCTAGCTAGGTTTTATTTAAAAAAAACTCGTTTTATCTCTGTTTTTGGGCATTAAAAAATACTAAAATTTATATTGAATGTAAAACACTATTTTTGTCATAAACTGTCAAGTCAGCGGAGCGTATTCGGGGAACGGACAGTCTCGAGAAATGTAAATACCTAGAACGATCCCCAACCACCAAATTATTTTTTTCTTTTTTTTTGAGTTTCTTTTTTATTTTCTAATAAAATAATAGACTACCCTCATTTCTTACCATGGTGTCGTAAAAGGCGACTACCTAAGGTAAGTTGACCCACCGTGTGGTATCCGGTTTAGTAGAATAGACCACTCTCTTTCTTACCGAGGGGTCGTAAATTACGACTGAGGTAAGTTGACGTCAGGCAGGCGGCCGTCCGTTAAAACGCAGCCAAATCATGTGAGAGGATGTTTATGGCATGTTGTGCCGATCCCACTTAGAGTGGGATAACGGCAGGAAGATGATGATGATGATAATAAAATTACTAAGCAAGCCTCGGTCAACCAGCGTCGCCATAAGCTCTCGTAGAATAGACTTTATTCATAGAGTCATAACTTTCGTAATTCCACGTCGCGTGACAAAAAATTTATAGACCTTCCGTCATTTCACGATAAACAGAAAAACAAACAATAAAGAACTGAATGAAATGAGTACGAGAGTTGAATGTGAATGAATGGCTAGGCGCCGCGGTCGTCGGCGGAGCGCCTTCGGGAATATTTTAGCGTATTTCAATAAAGGCGCGACATCTTTAATCTAGGCGGGATCGGGTAGGGGCATAAATCTTGCAGGTCCGGGTGAGTTTTGAATCATTTAGCGCGGTGCGGCTTGAGCCCTGCGCGACTTCCGTCCGACACGTGCGCCCCGGCCCCCCGCCCGCCGCGCCGCCACCCGCGCCTCTACGAGCGCGTCTGTCTTGCCGAGACAAAGGGGCGGTAGGGATGAGACTATATTGCTGATATCGATACTATTTTTTATTTATTCCCTGTAATATTATCACACATTTAGGTTACTGTGGTATCTGGCTGAGGTGTCGTAAAAGGTGACTCAGGTAAGTCAACCCGCCGTGTGGTATCCGGCAATGTAGAATAAACCACCCCCATTTCTTACCGAGGTGTCAGAAAATGCGACAAAGGAAAGTTGACCCGCCGTGCGGTATCCGGCTGAGTAAAATAGATTACCCTCATTTCTTACAGAGGTGTTAGAAAATGCAAGTAAGGTAAGTCGAAAAATGAACCACCCCATTTCTTACTGAGGTGTCGCAAAAGGCGTTTAAAAATAAGTTGACCCACCGTGTGGTATCCGGTTTAGTAGAATAGACCACCCTCTTTCTTACCGAGGTACGAAAAATGCGACTCGGGTAAGTCTACGTCAAGCAGGCGGCCGGTCGTAAAATTAGTAGCCAAATCATGTGACAGCGTGTTTATAACATATCGTGACTACTCCACTTAAAGTGGGATAAGGGCAAGAGGATGATAATGTATTATTTAACACTAAGGATAATAAATGTAATTTATCAGATAGGTTTAAAAAATTGTTCTGAAATAATACATTTCTTTCCTGAATATAATTATTTCTTAAATACAAGCTAAAATATCAATATATCGATAACTATCAGTTCGTTCCCTCAATCTCTAGCACACGACGTCCCAGCTGCCTCTAATTTGAATTCACGGAGACTCCGCGACGCGTCCGCCGCGTCGGCCGCGCCCGACTTAATGAATCGCGAGGGGGTCGTGGAGGCGCCCGCAGGGGGTAGCCGGGAGGCGATCGGACGGCCACCGCATCCTCTGCGCGGATAAGTGACGCCCGTGTTGCTCCGTACATACTACATAGCTCCTTATGTATTGCGGCACATAGCCGGCCTGTACCTACGTAACGCTCGCCAAATTTATGTCCCGCACATGTCTAGAGACCGCGGCGTACCTTTAGAGGGATTTTGCGTGTATACGGACAAACAGGGGCCGCCGAAGATATTCGAGATGGTATTTTGTGTGGACCTTTATTGATGAGTTACTTCGGAGTACAGGTGTATTTTAGATGGCGACGTAAATTCCAATATAGGACAATTTTTCATTAGGCTTCAAAACTAGTATTGTATTAGGAATACTAATATAGAACACAATATAGTTTATTTTGTAATAGGTGTCTTTATTATGTCTGAAAAAGAACATTCATTACATTTTTTAAATAGAAAAGAGTTTTGCTCGGTAATTTTTTAGAAGATAAATAAACTGCAAATTAAAAAAGCATAAAAGGAGTGCCAAAATCTGGGACTCGGTACCGGGTATTAAGATTTCTTTATTACGCTCGTTCGCCACTTAGCTATTATAACTTTACAAATGACAGCAAAAATAGTCTTTTCTATTCAATTTAAGTTTTAGCAGATTTTCAATGCCTGAAAACAATACCTAGCTAGATCGATTTATCGCCCCCAAAACCCCTTAAACAACAAGTTTCATGAAAATCGTTGGAGCCGTTTTCGAAATTCGGAATAAAAATATATACATATATAAAATTAACTTATTTCAATATTAAAGATAACGTAGTCTACGATACATATAATAACTAATACTTTTATCTTTTTGAATAGCGTGAGATTTAAGGCGTTAAAATTAAATATCTCCAACATCTTTCTTATCTTTAGTAATTCAAGTACAAAAATATTACAAAAATCCCCTAATTACAGTTAACAAACTTAGGTATAGTATCATGGATTGGGTTCGAACAAATTCAACTTGACAGTAAACAAAAACTTGCTAATGGGCAATTATGTAAATGCGCGATCGGCGCAAACAATCAAAACGCGGTAAATTATTCAAGATCCGGGGTTTTGAATAAATACGTAACCGTGGATCGTTGCTTTCTTATTGGTTATTGCTTACACTTATCTAAAAGTTAATAACCTGTTATCCATATCAGAAAAAAAATTGCACAACTTTATTTCAACAACTGTTTTTAGCTTAAGACTTTTTAAAATGCGTTTAAAAAGTCTTATTATTATTTTTATATTATACTAGCTGTCATGCCACACGTTGCTGTGGCTCAGGCTGGTTTCAATTTTCGATTATAACAGAATTAACCAGTCAAAAAAACTGCTCCGATCGCCACCAAACTTTACAGAATCATCCGGTGTGTCACTGTAAAGCTTGTCTGAAAATTTCATTAAAATCGGTCCAGCATTTGCGGAGTATATAAAAGACATACAGACAAAAATTCATTTAATTAATTACATACTATATAGAAGATGAAAATTTCGCGTAAAGTAAAAATAACTCAATAACCCGAATAAATAAATAAATATAAATATATAAATATATGGGACACTAACACACACGGTCGTCCGTCCTCAAAGTACTTGTGTTATGGGTGCCAGACAACTGGTGAATATATATATACTTATATATTTTCTAAAAAATACATACTTAAATACAAATATACACCCAGACTCGAAGACCAACAAATTCATTTAAAGAAAAAGTTGGCTCTCGGCGGGAATCGAACCCGCGACCCGCAAAGCTAAAGGCAGGGTCACTACCCACTGCGCCAACGGGCCAATTAAGAATAAAGCGAGCAAATTAAATCGCAAATTTTATCGCGGATTACGGCAAAATAATATTTTCAATACTTTTGTATTATGCACCTCCGCAAAGAAACGCCTAATTCTATAAATTATTTTTTTTAAAAAGATACCAAAACATCCGAATCTAAATAACGCTCTAATAGACCGCCACTCGCCGTCAGCATACCTATTCAGGGCTATATTTTTTTCTTTCGGAACATCTAATCGCGTCCCCTACGTCCAAATTACTCGCCGCGGTCGGGGGCCTCGCGGGCAGCCGTGGGAGCCGCGTTCGCCATTATGCTCGATAATCACGCGATATCGATTGACGACGTGCGTGCAGCCCTAATTTGGATTCTCGTGAAATTACCTCGGTCGTGTTTCGTTATTTTTTTTTCACAATAATGAAATAGTTTCCCTTAGATATATATTTTTTTTATATAACAGTGAATATTATTGGTTTATTTGTCTCAGTTCAAAACTAATAGCAATGGCTTGATGATCCTCAATTCATATTTGTGTGGTTTAGCAAGGCCGAAAATTTTGTGTCTTACAACATTTATCAGTGCAGTAACATTTACAATTTATATAAAAAAAAAAATCCGCATTCAATCAATCAATTTTAGTTACATTACAACAGTTGAAAACAATCAAAAGAAGACTGAAACAAAAAGCCTATCATTTACTATTGCGTATTAGGTACATAAATTATAAGAATGCATGGAGGAATTCGTAGCTACTCTTCAATTGTACAAGATATTAATTACAACATGTAATTAAATATAAAACTTATGTTTTGAAAAAAGCAACCGCCGAATTTTTTGCTCTTATCGGCAGGAACACCTTTCCGAACCAAAAGAAGAGTTGACAATTCAAAGGAGTTGTCTACAAGTTTACTTGAATGAGTAAGTATTTAAATTAGAAGTACCTGGTTAGCCTTGCTCGGTAATTTTTTACAAAAAAAAAAAGAAACTTCAAAAAAATAATAGTAATAGTGGGGCTCGATCCTAGGTATTTTCATTTCTAGTGACCACCCGTCCCCGATTAAGCTTCGCTGACTTTACTTTTACAATAATTCGGTAATTTTTTACAAAAAAAAACTTTAAAAAAAGAAAAATCAATTATTTAGTTGGGATCGATCCTTGGCACTCACATTTCTCGAGGCTGCCCGCTAACCGAATAAGCTACGTCGACTTGACAGTTAATGGCGAAAACTCAATTCAATATAAATGTTAGTGTTTTTAATGCCCAAAAATAGGGATAAAACAATATTTTTTTTACATAAAACCTAGCTAGATCAATTTTTCTCCCCCAAAACATCCTACATGCTGAATTTCAGGAAAATCGTTGGAGCCGTTTCCGAGATTCGGAAAATATATATATATATATATACAGGATTAACTCATTTAAATATTAAGATAAACTTTATCCTGAGGTAAAGTTCATTCCACCCCTTTACCAATGATTCATCCCTAATGTATTGCCGAGCCAGTCTCCGTCTAAAATCTGGTCATAATTTGCATATGTTAGAATAACAAATATATCTTGGTTATATCAAGGAAATGTTAAATTACGTAGACACAATTTACAAAAAACCAAAATTTAATAAAAATTATTTTGCTATAATCCGTGATAAAGTTTATAGCAAATATATATGTATAATGTTAAATTTAGACTGGACTTTTGTACTGTGTGGACCGTTGTCAAACCTTACGATTCACAAAAACACATGCTCTACAAACATCCACCACCGCGACCACAATATACAAGCTACAAACATTCATTATCACGAATTCAACAATCGCTTCGCCAGCAACCGAAACATCATCAAGAGATAAATAAATAAATATAAATATATATTGGACACTTACACACACGGTGATCCGTCCCCAATGTAAGTAACTTAATACTTATGTTATGGTAGACATACAACTGGTGAATATATACTTATATATTTTTTAAATATATACTTAAATACAAATATACACTCAGGCTCAAAGACCAATAAATTCATTTATAGAATTTGTTGACCCGCGGAGCTAAAGGCAGGGTCACTACCCACTGCGCCAACGGGCCAGTGAGCCAGATAGACTCCACAATAAAATCGCAAGGCGAAATTAAAATAATATTATGATTACTTTTGTGTTATGGATCTCCGCATTCTATAAATGACTAAAAAGCCCGAACAAAAAAAAAGCAAAAAAAAATGACCCCCGTGACGTCCTGTCAAAGCGTCACAAGGTCACTCACTCACTATCTTTATTACTATTACACAGAAGGTCAATTATAAAAAATACTATAACTATAGAAAACATTCAAACTTCTCCCCTTTAACTTTTTGGGTCATTAAAATTATAATTTGATCGTGGCCATAAAATGCCGCGTAATGACAGCAACCTGTTGCTCACTACGGCTGTTATGTGATGAAACATCCGGAATGGGAATTGGGACGCTCATAACTTACTACGGCAATGAAGTATATTATACTTCACTTTGTTGACGACAAATAACTTTTTATTGCAAAGCACTTTATTCATTGAACACATCTAATTGTTTCGATGTTTCTTATATTACAATTACAGCGAAATTTGAAATATTTAATCTCAGCCATACATGCCATCCTACGATACTGTGACGTAATATTCTTCTTCCTTTTTTCCGAAAGAAAAAAGGGAATACTTTTATTCTATACAAACTGCGCCAACGACTTTGCCCACGTGGAAATCAGTGTATCATAAAATTTCTCCCGAATTGAAAATTTGAACATAAAAGTAGGTTTTGAGAGTTAACCATAAGAGATAGAGACATGCTTACGCGGACTTATTTAGGTATAGTATTTTTATAGATCTACAGTTCTCTGGTACATTACTTAAGTGTATCTCTGTTCATTTACGCGTCCCACGCGAGTAATGCCCAGGAGGCAAGTTTTTTTAACACAATTTACATAAAACGGAAGAAAGAATAAAAAAGCAATCGCATACAGACGGACAGCTTTTTGAGGCTTTGTTTTATTATAAGTATAATTGTTACCCTAATATAAGATTGCGCTTAAGAAAACGGTTATGAGTCAATTTGTTGTAGGTTGAGATACAGCTCTTCATGATCGGTGATCAAAAACAATTAAGCGCGAACACGATCGTCTATGATCGCTTACAACCCGGAATTTGTCAGTTTATCAGGCGTCAAAGGGAACCGCTGGGTAATACATATGATCGTATGTATCGTATCATAATACGGACGATCGTGTGACTTACAAGATAATCGTGCCGATTATAGACGATCACGCGATTAACGATCATCGCCGATAGTGAAGTCATCCATCCATCCATCCATCAGCCTAGCACAGTCAACTACTGGACATAGACCTCCCCATGTCTGCGCCAGACATCCCGGTTCTCCGCAATGCGTATCCACTTGGCCCCAACAACCTTTCTGATGTCGTCGGTCCAGCAAGACGGTGGGCGCCCTACACTGCGTTTGCCAAGACGTGGTCTCCACTCCAGGACGCTATTGCTCCAACGGCCCTCAGTCCTGCGACAGACGTGACCGGCCCACTGCCAGTTCAGCTTGCTTATTCTGCTAGCTACGTCGGTTACTCTGGTTCTCTCGCGGATAATCACAATCTCAATCTCGATAGTGAAGAGCAGGTATAAAATAGAGCCAACCCTAAAGAGGTTGTATAGTAAAAAATCGATATACAATTTCTCTGACAGATGCGCTACGCATCGCAATGAGGGCGGGAGGTGTCGCTCTCACGGGAGGCCGCGACGTGCTTCCCAGCTGCGCTCGCGCTGACCGCGCATCCGCTGCATTACTAGTGTTGTACTTTATCGATTAACAGTTGTAATTTCGACTTCGTTTTAAGTTACTTAAAGTGTTAAGTAACGGCCTGTTACTATCCCACTGCTGGGCATAGGCCTCCTCTCTCCGTTTTTGTAGAGAAGGGTTGGAGCTAAGACCTACCACGCTGCTCCAATGCGGATTGGTAGGTAAAAAAAAGTGTTAATGAACCCTCAATTATTGTGTTTCAACACTATCGCCAATGGAAAATAAGGATTTGTTTAAATCTACATGTTAACCTGGTTAGGTAAGGACACTAGCTTTTGTCAGTCCAGTAGTTTTGTTTTGTTTTGTGTGAAAACATTACATGTTTTAAAACAAAACTAACTAACTACTGGACCGATTTCAAAAATTGTTCTTCATCTTACTGAACAACATAGGCTATATTACATTTTCAAAAAAAATAGGGGTCCGTAATAAAGGTGTAAAAATTAGCCATAAAAATCTGTCATCGCATGCGCTGCGGAAACTATTGATGATATATTTAACAAAAATAAATCTATAGTCCGACTTAGTAGACTTTCCGCTGGAATGAGATCGGTATGTACGCGGGTGAAACTGTGGGATATTACTAGTTATAAATAAAGGCAGTAATGAATAGACAATTTACTAGTGGAGGGCAAAAAATGAATCATCGATACACGGTACAACACTACGCCCGCGGTTTCTCCCGTGACAATCGCGTGACGTCCCCCGGGCTGCGATAAAATCTCGCGACGTGCGTGACCGCATCCTGTTCCCTAGGCCCCCTTTCCCCTCCTGCACCCCGCGCCGCGAAACGCTCACGCGCATATCGCCGGCCCTTCCGCCCGCGGCCACAATGCCTCACGGGGTATAGCGTTACATATTAAACTAGCAATCGCCAGCGGCTCCCCCCGCGTGGAAATATTAAAACCGTAATATGGTATTTTGATAACCATAAAAATGGTTAAAGCGGGTTAACCTTAAAAGTTAGACAAATGCTATCGCGGACTTTTATTTAGAACTTTTATAGGGGAAAAATTTTGTGATACATGATGTTTAAATAACTTTCACCGTTTACTCAGCGCATGCAAGAAAAGCTTTAAATTTTGCCGTCTTCGTAATTCTTTCTTACCGAGGTGTCGCAAAATACGACTGGTTATATAATTTGACGTCAGGCCGGCGGTCCGCCGTAAGATATGAAGCGAAATCATGTAACAACATGTTTAAACATTTTGTGCAGACCTCACTTAACGGGACAATGGCAGGATAATGGTATGATTAAAAACCAATTTTCCTCAATTTAAACTACGCAGTAGGAAACTTGGAACTTTTAACTTGGAGTAGAAAAAAATTCGATTAAAAAATAATCGTTTTTTGTTCATTTGAATAAATCGATTATTCGTACCAAAATAATCGTTTTTTTTTACTATTTCAAAAGTTGCCTTTTTCAATATTAATAACTAATTAGAATAAAGGCTTTAATTAGTCGACAACAACCAATAAAAAATAACAGATGCGCTGTTTGTGAAATTCGATAACAATGTGTATGGCTACATTGGTTTCATCCAACAATGCATGTTATCGTAAAAAACATGAAAAAAGGGTGAAAAAGCGGATAATTAAAATAAACGATTATTAAAAAATCTTTTTAAAAAATTTAAATTTTATTGCTGGATTCAATGTCATCCTCTTCCTGTAGAATTAACAGTATTTCTCAGGAGTTATTAGAATTTGGCATTTACTGTATTAGTAGGGATTTATTTTATGGTGAAAATATCTTTATACTGGATGTAATCTAAACCCTATTCTATTCAATATGGCTGACGCCAGGTTTAAGTAACCTTTGGCATTGAGTGAAGCTGCCACATAATCACGTATGGCGATATCAGCGTCGACCCAGATTTAGCCTTTCGACGCAGCGTAAATAGTAAGCTTTTTAGAAGTCAGCATATAGAAGTAATAATAATATTATTTTCAAGTATTGCACAATATAATATTCATCATCCTCCTGCCCTTATCCCACTCTAAGTGGGGGTAATAATACGTTACGAAAATGTTGTAACTTGATTTTACGACCGGCTGCCTTCTTGACATCAACTTACTTTTGTCGTCTTTTACAACACTTCAGTAAGAAAGAGGGTGGTCTATTCTATTCTGCCGGATACCACACAGCGGATCAACTTCCCTCAGTCACCTTTAACGACAACTCGGTAGGAAATGAGGGTGGTCTATAGTATCCTAATAGTACCTATATCTATACGATATATATTTTTATTTCTTAAAAAAAAATTCCCCCAGGTATTTTTTTATCATTCATTTTATGTGTCAGATCATGTGGCTGTTATTTTGTTTATCTGCTGGATAGCAAATACCTATTTCTGAATTTTCACGGCTTCAACGATTTTCATGAAACTTAGTAGGAGAGTTTCTGGTGCGAAAAATAGATCTAGCTAGGTGGAAAAAAATGACATTTTATCCCTAAACCAGAAATATAAACTCAAATACATTTACAATTCTCATCAACTCTCATTCAAATCTGAGAATATATTTATTTTCTGACATACATTTAAATTTGTTTTTAGATACAAATATTCCTCTTTGCTGTCCTGAAAAGTCACCTTACCCTTACGCGTTATTGAAGTCACGATGTTTTTAAGATTAAACTGTTTTTCGAGGCCCTTCAAACTAAAATTGGAAAGGGCACACCTGTGGTCTGTAACGGCCTTTGACGAGGTCGTAAATACGGTGTTACGAGCTTCGACTCGTGAAATGTTTTTGACAACTGAGAGTTTTGTGCTCGAAACGTAAAAAAAAACGTTACTTTTAGGTGTCCTATTCGATAGAGATATGATTAAAGTCATTTTACGCTTGTTGTATTAATATTCTAGCAATTCGTTGCAAAAATTATTATAACAAATTTTATCAATTTATATTTCTACTTTTTTATAGAAAACTAGCTTAGAATTTAAGCCCGCACTTTTTTTTTGGATTGACATGGGATATATATTTTATACCCGTGCGAAGCAGGGGCAGGCCGCTAGTCTTTAATAATTAAATGAGTTAGTGCCTGTTTCACAAGTTACCAATAAACTGTCAGTTAGCTTATTCGGAACATATCTGACACATATTTCGGAATTTTGCGTTTTTCAGGTTTCTGATAGGCTTATTCAGCACTTAAAGCCCCTAAAAAGTTAACAGGTAGATCATGTGGCTGTTATTTTGTTTATATGCTGGATAGCAAATACCTATTTCAAAATGGCCGCGATTTTAATTTTTTTAAATTTTTATCTGCTACTTAGTTTATTTGTCGGTTAAGTATCCGACAAATATATTATCATTATAATAAAATATCACCTTATCAGTAACTTGTGAGACAGGCCCTTAATCTATATATTAATTAATAATTAATATTAATATATATATATATATATATATATATATATATATATATATATATATATATATATATATATATATATATATATATATATATATATATATATATATATATATATATATATATATATATATATTTCTGAATTACCACGGCTTCAACGATTTTCATGAAACTTAGTAGGAGAGTTTCTGGTGCGAAAAATCGATCTAGCTAGGTGGAAAAAAATTACATTTTATCTCTAAAACAGAAATAGAAACTCAAATTTGCTGTCATTTGTAAATTTATGATCGATCGAGTGTATGACTAGGGGGAGGCCGAGAAAAAGATGGACGGATTGTGTGAAAAATGATATGCATGTTAATGGAGTGGCACCAGTGCTGACGAATGATAGAGGAGAATGGAAGAAGGAGACATATTGTGCCGACCCCACTTAGAGTGGGATATGGGTAAGAGAATGATGATAGCCCGTGATCGAGTCCTACATATTACCGGCCTCTACTCTGTATTGTTTTTTTAAATTGTATTTTTTTGTCTTTAAAAAAATTACCACGCAAGGCACGTTTGTCTAAGTACTGTTTATTATACGATGTTTGGCTTTCCCAATATATTGATATCTTTCGCATCAACATGTTTGTTTGTTTTCCCTTCCCACGTTGTTACCCCCGGTTTTTTCTGTTCAAACGAGATAAAACCCCGTCATTATTAGGTGCAGCTGTGAATTTATCGGGAACGGGGGCGAGCGCGGACGACGCGATCTCGTAATCGTGGGTAAGCAGGTAGCAGGGGTAAGTATAAAGATTACTTACCCCGACTACCCACTTTTACCCACGAACGTATATAAAAATGTAAGCATGTTTTTTACTTTACCCTTTCTAGATTAAAACGATGACTTGCACACTGTCGATAGTACTACACTGTCTCACAATTAAAATAAACATTTTCTTTTATTTTTACAATTTATTTCATTTATCAATCAATAATTAATTAATCATCAATTATTAATTTAAAACCACAAAGAATATATTGTTGGATTATTTAAAATGTAATGCTGCTGGTCGTAGTATTCGGTTGAGTAAATTAGACCACCCTCTTTCTTACCGAGGTGTCGTAAAATACGACTAAGTTAAGTTGACAGGTAGGCGGCCAGTCGTATAATACGTAGCCAAATCATGTTACAACATGTTTATAACATTGCCTTACCGAGCTGTCGTTAAAGGCGACTGGGATAAGTCGGCCCGCCGTGTGGTTACCGGCTGAGTAGAATATACCACCCTCATTTCTTACCGAGGTGTCGTAAGGGTAACGACTAAGGTAAGTTAAGGTCAGACAGGCGGCCGGCCGTAAAATACGTAGCCGAATCATGTGACAACATGTTGTGCCGATCCCACTTAGAGTGGGATAAGGGCAGTAGGATGATGATGGTGTGGAAATTATTTGAAGTATAGTAGCGGACTGTTAATATCCCACAGCTGGGCGTAGGCGTACTCCTCTTTCCGTTTTTGGAGAGAAGGGTTGGAGCTAAGACCAATCACGCTGCCCCGATGCAGATTGGTAGGTTACACATATCCCTAGTATTCTCTAAAGATATGAAGGTTTCCAAACGATGTTTTTCTTCACCGAAAAGCGTAAATTCAAATTATCAATTACTCGTAAATACATAGGTTTTAAGTCGCGATTTGAAACTGGGACCTCCACGAAATAGTCGCACGGTGTCACCGCTGGCCTATAACAGCTTCAGCTATTCAGCTATTCTTTGTTAAGGTGAATAAAATTCAGAATCTATCGTTTGAAGTCAATAAACCTATGGCATTGAAAAAATCCATTAAAAAAAAATTTGATTAAATAAACGTCAAGTTTCGCTGGCGGCCGGAAATTAAAAGCACTAACTATCGTCGCCGTCCGGGAAATCCTCACATTTGTATCAAGTGGCCAAATAAAGAAAGCAAGTTAGATGGAGTGAGTCGGACCGAGTTCGCGACTAATTAACCCTCCCGCGCGAGTGGGGTCGCACCCCCCTTGATGCCGGCGGGGGGTTTGACCTGGCGTAAAAAATACGACTCCAATGAGCCAACGGGTTTTAAGAATTTCGCATGTGGACTGAACGTATTTTTTTTTCAACTCCGTTTGCTATTGGGAATTGGGGAAACGAATAAACTCGGATTTTATTTATTCGTGATAGCGAATAACGATCATGATCATGATAAGAGGCATGCGAGTATAAATTCTATGCTAGTTTTCATTAAAAAACTAGTAATATAAATTAATAAATTTTTTATAACAATTTCGGCAATGAATACACTAATCAAGAGAAGAATCAAGAATCAGCTTAGCGATTCAGCGCGGAAACAATACCAGCATTATTGGGACCATTCCGCGTGACCAATATTTGTATAGATATAATATATATAATATACATAATATATAATATACATAATTATAAAATACAATATATATAATATACATAATTATAAAAAGATTGGTGATGTATATAATAGACAAAGTAGGAACCGACATAAGCTTGCGGCTCCTACTTTGCGCCTTACAAAAGTACGTAAGTCGTTTGTGGGTTTGGGTATAAGATTCTATAATAAAATTCCGCAATCAATTTTAGCTTTGCCATTGCAGCAGTTTAAAAACACTATTAATAAAAGGCTAATACAGAAAACCTACTATACTATTGAGGAATACTTGGATGATAGAAATACGTGGATGTAGGTACTCTTCGACCCTCTACAAGTCAGTAATAACTAATGTAACTAGTAATAAGAATTATATTTTTAAAAAGAGCAACCGCCAAGTTTCTTGCTGGCTCTTCTCGGTAGGAACAGCTTTCCGAACCAGCAGTAGAGTTGAGACGATTCAAAAGCACTTGTTTACAAGCTTATTTGTATAAAGAATATTTTGAACTTGCCTATTAGGCCTTACGTGTTTGTAATTTAAGATAGATATAACTTGTACATTTTTGCTGTATCTAAAATTAATCAAGAGTAATACATAATACAATTATTTTGCTATAATCTGCGATGAAATAAAATAGAAAATATTTATAATGCTAAACGTAGAGTGGACAATCCGTTTTCATACCAGATACATGCAGGATTCGTAAAACCACATGCACAAACCTCCACCACCGCCACCATATAATATCATTACTTTTGTATTATGGACCTCCGCTAAGTAACGGCTAATTCTATAAATAATTCAATTACAGGAGTTAACCAGTAACGATAACAGTGACTAGGGAATTCGTTGCTTCGGTAACTTATAATTACAGCGAGGATCCTGGCGGGCTCAGTAAGAACAAAACTAATGAACGCGACTTTCGAGGGGGTCAAAACTGTCCGGTCCGCGACTCTCTTGAATCTTTAATGGGGGTCGCGTCGAAGGTATTAATATACTGGCAACTGTTCTTATATAGAGGTAGTGAAATAATCTTCTTTTACGAAATTTTATGCGATGGACGCTAACTATGGGCCTCATGAGAAAGCTCAGAGTCGCTCAGCGGGCGATGGAGCGAGCTGTACTCGGAGTATCTCTACGTGATCAAATCAGAAATGAGGAGATCTGTAGAAGAACCAAAGTGATGGTCATAGCTCAACGGGTCGCAAAGCTTAGGTGGCAATGAGCGGGGCACATAGTTCAAAGAATTGATGAACGTTGGGGTCTCAAGGTGCTAGCTAGAGTGGCGACCCCGCACCGGAAAACACAGTGTATCTTTAATATTTAAATGAGTTAATCTTGTATGTATATATATTTATTGATATATACATATATATTTTCAGAATCTCGAAAACGGCTTCAACGATTTTTACTCAAATTCAACATCTAGGGGGTTTGGGGGAGATCATTCAATCTAGATAAGTTTTACTTAAAAAAAGACGTTTTATCCCTGTTTTCGGGCTCTAAAATATTTTTGTACAATGTATATGTAAATGTAAATTTCGCTGTCAAACGTAAAGTCTAGCTGTGATGGCCTAGCGGTGCGACCGTGTGAATCTCTAGAGACGATCATGGGTTCAAACCCGGGCAGACACCAATGAGTTTTTCTATTAAAACTTATGTGTCTAATTGATAATTGCAATTTATCACACGCTTTTCGGTGAAGGAAAACATCGTGAGGAAACCTGCATATCTCTAGAGCATCCTAGGGATATGTGTAACCTACCAACCCGCATTGGAGCAGCGTGGTAGGTCTTAGCTCCAACCCTTCTCTCCAAAAAATGGAGAGTGGAGGCCTATGCCCAGCTGTGGGATAGTAACAGGCTGTTACTTTACTTACTACTTTAAACGTAAAGTCATAGTTCTAGAGAGGTGAATATACCTAGGAACGAGCCTCACCTGCCCTATAATTTTACATTTTTCTTATATATTTTTTTTAGTTTTAATATTTATTACATCATTTTAAAAATTACGCATTCTCCCAGGTACTATGTATACTTAGGCATACTTGATGTATCTAATAACACAAGTTAAACATTAACGACGCTGGTGACTTGTGAATTATATGCTTCTCTAACTTGCAATTACAGAGAGCGCTCACGTCCCCGCGGGGTCAGCGCGAACCCCGTACTAATGAACGCGAATCTTCAAAGGGTTCAAATTGGTACGTTTGTCCGACCCGCGGCGCTCTTGAATCTTAAAGGGGCCGCGTTGGAATAGCTTATGTACTGGAAACTTTACTTACTATGTTATCAGAGTTTATACGGTCATTTCTCGTTATCCAAACTTCACAAAAGTGAGTTGTATCTGTTAAAATTGCATGTTCGACAGCTTGAGATACCTAAGTGTCGATTCAAGGTTAAATGCAATGATCCTCCTGCCCTTATCGCACTCTAAGTGGTGTCGGCACAACATGTTGCAAACATGTTGTCATGCTGTATGCCTGCCTGACGTCAACTTACCTTAGTCGTATTTTACGACTCCTCGGTAAGAAAGAGGGTGGCCTATTTTACTCAACCGGATACCACACGGTGGGTCAACTTACCTTAGTCGCCTTTTACGACACCTCGGTAAGAAATGAGGTTGGTCTATTCTACTCAGCCGGGTACCACACGGCGGGTCGACTTACCTTAGTCGCCTTTTACGACACCTTGGTAAGAAATGAGGGTGGTACTATTCTATTCAGCCGGATACCACACGGCGTACGGTCATTTCTCGTTATTTAAACTTCACAAACGTTATCTGTATCTAAAAATAAGCTTTGCGATTTTTTCGTCGAGTCTTTCTCCTGACGATGCTACGGTTACGGGGCGAAACAATTGTTGAGTTTGTGATAGTGAAAATATATAGTGCTTGTGTATTGTGGTGACTATACGAATCTTTCATGTATAAGGTGTGAAAACGGATAGTCCACTCTACATTTGGCATTATATATATTTTCTATTTTACTTCATCGCGGATTATAGTAAAATAATTTTATTATTACTTTAACTCTACAATTGGTATATTGTAGAGTTCACGGCATATCTTTCGTTAACGCAGTCCTTTATATAACGTAAACCTTAAGTTAGCAGACGCGGGTTGTCCCTAGGAGGTCAATGAGACCCCATTAACAAGTCGACCCTTCATATGGGACCAAAGGATCTAATATAGCCCGCAGCGCTCTTTAATTTTTTAATATATCATCAACCTTCTGCCCTTATACCACTCTAAGTGAAGTCGCCAAAACATGTTTTTACATGATTTGTCTACATATTTTACGTCCGGCTGCCTACCTGGCGTCGACTTACCTTAGTCATATTTTACGACACCTCGGTAAGAAAGAAAGTAGTCTATTCTTCTCAACCGGATAGCACACGCTGGGTCAACTCACCTTAGTCCCCTTTTACGACTCAATTATCAATTATTAGACACGTAAGTTTTAACAAAGAACTCATTCGTGCCTGCCCGAGGATCGAAACCGTTACACTCTAGTGAAAGTCGCACAGTCTCTCCGCTGGGCTATCTATCACAGTTTTTAAGAGCACGTGCTAATAAATGTAACTTAAACGTAAAATTCAACCTGTTGCACGGTGTATATTTACATAACATGTAATGCTGGCTTTGCTACGCATTGCGCATTTCTGTTGCGGCTTAATTAAATATTGTATAATTGAATGGGGTCTCGGATTCAAACCCTAGACAGGAATCAATGACTTTTTTCTCTTAAACTGATGTGCTTAATTGATAATCGTAATTTATGTTAAACGGTATCCTAAAACCGATAGATCCTGGGAAATGTATAATCTCTTTTAGCAGGGGTTCAGATTCCGGGCAGAGGCACCTATAGGATACGGATACAGAAAGTTTGTAGATCGTTTTTTTCGCATACATTTTTATAATAAAATTCCACAATCTAATATGGACTTGCCTTTACACAAGTTCAAAAAAGCAATTAAAAAGATACTTATTCATAAAGCTTATTATACAGGGTTTTGGGGGTAGAAAAATTGATCTAGATAAGATTTATTTAAAAAAAAATGTCGTTGTTTTCGGGCTCAATTTTTTTTTAAATTTACGTTGATTACAATCTCAATTATTCGCTGTCAAACGTAAAGTCATAGTTCATTTGGGGAACGGGCGGTCTTGATAGGTGAAAATACCTAGGATGAACCCTACCTGCTGCCCTATTATTTTTTAATTTTTCTTTTCATTTTTTTTTTTTTAAATTTTGTACATCATTTTATAATTACCCACCCAGGTACTTTTAATATAAAATACGTTAGTATCAGAGAGCGTTAAAGCAAGAGGGATCTCCGTTAGAATTTAATTTACTCGATACGAATCCTTATACCTACTTACTAGTATAAATCAGTACGTACCATTCTGGTCATGTGATCCGCGTATCTCAAAGCTATCGGGCATTAGGTTTACCTGCAGCGCTTTGGTGTGGAATCGCAAACTTGAGAAACGACCGGGTGGGGGGTGAGAGGGGGGTAGCAGCTGACGTCGCTACCCGGTCATAACATGCCTAACGTACTAGGAAAACCTATGTGTCTATTGTATCTATACTGCATAGGTTTAGGTATTTAACTAAATGTAAACATGTTCTTTATAGTAGGCAGATTACAACGCATTAATCAATTTTAGCTTTGCCATTACATCAGTTTAAAAATACTGTTAAAAAGAGGCTGATCCAGAAAGCCTACTATACTGTTGAGGATTACTTAGAAGATAAGACTATGTGGATATAGCCCGCTTAGACCCTGTACAAGACAGTAATGACTAAATGTAACTAGTCATAAGAATTATATTTTTCAAAAGAGCAACCGCCGAGTTTCTTGCTGGCTCTTCTCGGTAGGAACAGCTTCCCGAACCAGCAGTAGAGTTAACGATTCAAAAGCACTTGTTTACAAGTTTATTTAAATAAATAATATTTTGAATTTGTATTTGAATTACATCGTTATCGTATCGTATCCTGTCCTTATCTCACTCTAAATGGGGTCGGCACAACACGTTTTAAACATGTCACGTGATTTGGTTACGTATTTTACGACTGGCCGCCTGCCTGTCCATCAACTTACCTTAATCGTATTTTATGGCACCTCGGTAAGAAATCGGTAAGAAGAGGCTGGTCTATTCTACTCAACGGGATACCAGACGGTGGATCAACTTACCTTAGTCGCCGTTTATGACACTTCGGTAAGAACTTAACATTTCAAACAATGAATGCATTAATTAATTTATTTATTGTCTTTATTGAGAATAAAAAAAAACAATGAAAATGTTAAAAAAAGCTAATTTTTTTATGTGTACTTAATGTTTTGCATAACTTAATCATAATAACAGAACATAATAAATAAAAAAATCTCTGTAAATGAATAAAAGTTGGTCGGACGACCTAAAAAAAAAACTTTGCAACTTAATTTCGAGGTTTCACCCCAACAATGGATTGTCTTATTTAAAAGTACATAAGACATGTTTTTGATTAAAAATGCTATATTAAAACGGCGGTCAACCGACAGTTCACAAAGCTTGGCTTGCTTTTGTCTTAACAAAGGCCTAGGCGTATTCAGAGTACGTAGTTATATAGAATGCTGGTATATAGGCTGTGCTGGTCAGGAGTTTGGGACATCGAGGGTCCGGCGCTCTGGCCGCGGAGTCCGCGCTCTAATTAAAACACCCCCACCGCCCACAGCCACCCGATAAGTCATAGATTATTTTGAAAAGATGCAGACATTTAACTTCTATTGATATATATTTAATTACATAAACTACCAAACTGTAAAAAGATTTAAGTCAAAAAGATTTAATAACGAAGTATTAGTTTCATAAAAATTCAAATAATAAATTCGATATTTTATTATACCTTGATCAACTGTAACTGTGCTTTTTTTAACTGCTACGAAGTTATAGTGTTTGGATATTAATGCATTTACAGTTTAAGTTAAGTTTAAATAATAATTTATAGAATTAGGCGGTTCAACCCCACCCTTTGAACCGATTAGTATATAACTAAACTTATTTGGGTATTGCTTCGCTTTGCGATTTTGGTCGTGGAGTCTATCTCCTGACGATGCTTCGGTTGCGGGGCGAAACGATTGTTGAGTTTGTGATAGTGAACGTATATAGTGCTTGTGTATTGTGGTGGCGGTGGTGGAGGTTTGTGCATGTGTTTTTACGAATCCTGCATGTATCAGGTATGATAACCGATTATCCACTTACATTTAGCATTATATATATTTTCTATTTTACTTCTTCGCGGATTATAGCAAAATAATTTAATTATTACTTTTGTTTAAACAATAACTTAAATTGATGCTACACAGGTATCGTAAAAGATTTAAGTAAAAAAGTAAAGTAACGGCCTTTCACTAACCCACAGCTGGGCATAGGCCTCCTGTATCCGTTTTAGGAGGAAATAATTGAAGCTAAGACCTACCACGCTACTCCAATGCGGATTGGTAGGTTCCACATATCGAACAGGTTTCCTCACGATATTTTCCTTCACCGAAAAGCGTGTGATAAATTGCAATTATCAATTATGCAACTAATTTTTTATTGAAAAACTAATTTGTTATTTGGGTTTGGACCCGGGTTTGAACCTCTGATCTACTCCTAAGAGTCGCACAGTATTATGGCTGGACTATTCAGCTTCAAGATTAATTATTACATCTATAGATTTTACCACTGATATTACACTTAATAGATCACACATAATACATTGTTTTTATATACAAATATGATTGAACTACTTTTTTTTATATAATAGTAAATAAAAAATCAGAAATAGTATCCAAGATTTCATATGTATGCAAGAAGGAGTTACCTTCTCAAATAAATATATCACCGTCTGATGAAGTTAAGGCCATATAATATGCCGTGTGGTATATAGCTGAGTAGAATAGACCATCCTCTTTCTTACTGAGTTGTCGCAAAAGGCGACTAAGGAAAGATGACGTCAGGGAGGCGGCCGGTCGTAAAAACGCAGCCAAATCATGTGACAGCATGTTTATAACATGTTGTGCAGACCCCAATTAAAGTGGGATAAAGTAGGATGATGAATTACACTAAACACATTGGAATCAAGATGGCAGTTCTGCGAGTTATAATTGCGAACTATTCTTTGGCAACGCGGCGCCGCTAGAGGCAATGTAAAAAAGGACAGCCACGTGCCGCGAGTAAGATTGCTCCATGAAAGCTCCCTATGCCTCTGAACCTATATATGCATAATTATATACCGGCCAGGCCCAGACAAAAGGCGGCCTAATTAAAAGATATGTGCCTTACTTACGTAATATTTCAGTTGAATTCTTGTCCCGAAAAACGGAGCTTTTTATATATAAACTATTATAATGTACGTTACACACAAAAAAAATTTGGAACTCTTCATTCTAAAGTTTTTTCTATATATCTATATATTTTTTAATTTAGTGTTTACCACCCCCCGTGTGGTATCCGGCTGAGTAAAATAGACCACCCGCATTTCTTACCAAGGTGTGGTAAATGGCGCCTAAAGTAACCGCCGTGTGGTATCCGGCTCAGTAAAATAACCACCCGCATTTCTTACGGAGGTGTTTTAAAATGCGAATACAGTAAGTTGACATCATGCAGTCACTAAATAAATAGCCGAACGTGTAACAACACGGATAATACATTATGCCGACTCCACTTAGAGTGGGATAACCGGCATGGAACTTAGACAAGAATAAGTAAATATATAAATTTCATCTCCCCTCTCATTTTTTGTCGCGACACTCGACAGACATACAAGCCTGTTTATTAAATAAATAAAAATTGTTTATTAATATAACAGCTTAGGCTCTTCTTCTTCTTCTACTTCTTCTGGGAGTAGTGGCTTTGCAGGGCCAGAGGGCCCAGTATCACTTTGACCATTACTGATCTATTTTGATCGCCACTGACTACAGTTCGCTGCCAATGCAGGTGATCTCCAGAAATTCCAGGATCTTCTTGGCAGCGAGATCTTGCACCTCTTTTGGGCGTAGATAATGCGACCCTAGGAGAGAGTATCGAATGTGAACCAGCGCAGGACAATCGCACAGGATATGCATGGGTGTTACCTCCGCCTCTAGGCAGAGTCTGCACGATCCTGTGTCTGACAGCTTCAGGTTTAACATGTGTTTATTTAGTCCACAGTGCCCTGTAAGCGCCCTTGCTAGTTTACTTAAAAAGCTTAGGCTCTTACGCTTAGGTTTTTGAGATCTTCTGGTAAGTATATAAACACTTGTGTTAGAAGTTCTTCGCTCTTCTAAAACATAAATGTACAATATATAGAGCATATTTAAAAATAATCATAACAAAAATATAAAAACAAAAGAACAAGGTCTAATGGTTGTATATGTTATATAGTAGTTGTGAAAAGCGCGCTTGTGTGTGTGTGTGTGTGGGCGTGTGTGTATGTGTGTGTGTGTGTGGGCGTGTGTGTATGTGTGTGTGTGTGAATGTGGGTATGCTAGTTTAATGTATGTATGTGTTCATGCACGTACGCAGGTGTATATATATACATTATATAATATATTAGTTCCTACTCTTGTAAAATACGTGTATGCGGTGAATTAAATAGTCTTTTATCTTCATAAATGGTTAAATTCAAGCAAACGAACCCGCGAGTAGAATTTAGTTGGATATAAATTCGATTTTATGTACACTTAAGTAAGACCCCATCGTGTTGCTACTTTGGGATTTGAACTCTGTACGATCTCGTATTTCTTTTACTTTTTTAGTAAAGAACCGCTCAACACCGTAAAGATTTGCATTCAAATGTGATTGCCAATGTGTAAAGGATTTATTTTTTTGCATCCATATTTCTCGTCAAAAGGATACCTTGTTGGATTTGTTCTAGACAATTGATAAAGTCCGCCGTTTGGTATCCGGTATAGCAACACAGTCATAAAGCAAGAGTATCGTGCCCTTTTTTATTGAAATGTTGGCAACACTGTGCCCGATCGGAACGGGAATTGTGGTATTCCATTATAACGTGTTATTGTATATAGTGTGCGTTAACAACTGTGTACATGAACAAGTACTCGTATATCCCAAAAAAGTCGTTGACTAGTGCTACCTGACTCTCGACACAATCCAAGCTATCGAAAATGAACTCAATAAATGGACCCTCGATTGAAGAAAAAGAAAACAAAAAAAGTCCAGTGAGGGTAGTTGAAGGTAAAATAATCACTGTAGCACTAGGGAACGAGGATGCTGCGGCGCTCCAGTCTGTTTTTGAGCATGGCAATGCAATCGTGCCTCAATCGTGACCGATCCGAATCTGAACCTTAACCAAGATTATGGTGATTTAATGACTAGTCACATCCTTTAGGCGCAGACTCAGGAAGACAATGTTTCCAGTTTATGAAAATATCTGAAAATTGCATTTGTTATCCTCAACGATAAGGAACTACTATAAACAAGTACACTATAATGCGCGAGACTACAAAAGTACTAAATAATACCGGAGCTGACGATTAAAAAGATTTTATAAACTATTTTTTGATGCTATTAGCTACTTTAAGATTAGCAGCATGTTGATCTTGTCCCATTGAATATAATATATTAGAATCTAGTGGCACACGTCACACGTACCGACATAGTACGCATCGATATTAGTACTGAAATTCGTCTATAATTGACGGTACTTTATTATTTAACTTGACGCGAATAATGCCACGAATACATCTAGAATATACAGCAAATATAGTATAAGTATATCGTTTTAGGATAGCGTCTGATATCAAATTCAGCAGAGACAGCGGTTCGTGACGTCGGGGAAGGTCGAGTGGACACGAGGGCCGTCGAAGCCGCTGATGAGGGCTCGACGGCCACTCAGACGGGTGACGGGTTAGGGGTGTGCTGTTATCACACTTAATCCTGTCTTTACGACCGCTTTTATACACCTGATCGTAGCCCTAGAGAAAATCGAGCTCTTTACTAACTATATATACAAATACGGGAAAGATAAAAGTTTGTACCCCTTTAAAAGATAATTAGACAGACGGAGAAGTATGAAATTTGGCGCAGTTCAATTTTATTTATTTGCTACATAGTTACTACGAAAAATGTTATATATCCTCTTGACCTTATCCCACTCTAAGTAGGGTCGGGACAACATATTATAAATAAGCTTTTGATGCTGGCTGCGTTTTTACGACCGGTCGCCTGCCTGACGTCAACTTACCTTAGTTGTATTTTACGACACCTCGGTTAGAAATAGGGTGATCTATTCTACTAAACCGGATACCACACGATGGTATCTGGATTTACCCTAAACCTTTATAGAATTTAGTCACGTTATTACTAAGCTTCTACGAGTTAAACAAAAATATAATATATTGGTCTATGTTGAGTCCTAAATAAATACCTACATCGAATCTAAAAAGCACTTATGATGTCAATTTGAAAGTTTGCATCTTGGGACGGACAAAATGGACCGATTCTTTCATAGACCTAATGGTATTTGATTACTTCTCGAACAAGTTTTATCGACAAGTTGATTTCCATTTTTGTACTTTTTTATGTCAGGAAAACCCATTATGGGTCATCACCGCTCGACGGGGAGGAGTAGCGGGTATATGGGACTCGCAACGACTAAAAACCTGACAGTGCTCCACCAACTGCTGGTGGCAGGGACAGGATACCGTTGTAGACATTGCCCCCATCCCCGCCAGCAGCAACTCTGTACCCCAGAGTGCGCCACCTCTGGGTCGGGGCCTGGTCCTCCACTAACCGATGCATCGGGAGCATCGAACGCCTCGATATGATTATGATTCCATTTTTTAACTTGACACTATTGCTGCTACTACCTTCTGCGTCTTATAAACGTACATAATAGTATAGACTTGTGTCTGTATGTCACTCAACCGTTCAAGTATCCACATTAACGGGTCAATAGTTCCTTGACAGTATTGTGTCTAATAATATAATCACAAAAACGTCTAGACGCACGAGCATCTAATAGTCGCGTTTGCGTTCATATCAAGCCTAACTAAAATGACCTAGCACTCTTCACAATATTACTTACCCGAATGATATTTCCGTAATTACAATTAACAAGAGTCGACTAATAAATCAACATTCAATCATTCAACATCAGAATCAACACCAGACTTGTAAATTTAAAAAATGAAGTCGCTGGTTTTCCGAAGATCTCTACTTGAGATGAAATTTCTCCATAAACTTTTCAATGGAAAAATAGATAACCATGAACTATTAAGTAGATTTTATATTAAAGTACCTTGTAAACCTCCTCGTATTCCATATCCGTTATTTAGGACAAAGTTTGCTAGAACGAAACTGAGGCAGAATACCCCAATATCACGTATCTCGCGCTTATATAATAGCTACACAATGGACGCTTTATCAACGGATATTGGCGGCAATGGGTTTTCATCAATTATAAAAAAAAGTATTGCAATTTTAACTTCAGAGTTGTTATATTTGAACCTTAATGTTGTTTTTTTTATATTTTCATTATTCTCTTGTGTTTCTGTCAATTTTTAGGTTTTAATTGTAAATTTGTAACTATTAATGATGTGATCTGTAAGTGGTAGTACATAATTTGAGACTGTATACGCTATCACATGTTGCACAGTTGCCAGAAGAAACTAGCCCTATCATTTATCTGAATTTGTTTAATGGAATGCGTCCGGAGCGAAGTCTCATTAAAAGCACAGTGTCTGTGCAGCAGTTGCTTACCCATGAAATTCTAGTTTCAGCCTGAATGGTGCGATACCAAATTATTGCTTTTGTATATGAAATTATGTTATTTTTGTTTAACTTCTCTTGTGTTGTTTATTATCGTGGTTGTTGTATCCCTCTGCAGCCCACCGCGGCAGGCTCAGCGGATCGCCCGATCGATCGCGCGACGCCCCGAGGGCGCGTCAATTTGCCCTCGCCTCGTCAGCGCTAAATTATCCCGACATCTTTAAATGGAATTCCGCGGCTCGCGTCCGAGTCCCTGCACGTTTCAGTTAGGGTATATACACAATGGCTATTTTTTTATAGGCTTTGGTTACGGGATGAAACAATTGTTGAGTTTGTAGTGAATATGTATAGTGCTTGTGTAAATATAAAATACTAGCAATTGACAGCGGCTCAGCCCGCGTGAAAACATTAAAACCGTTATATAATATTTTGATAATCATAAAAATGGTTAAAGTGGGTTAACCTTAAAAGCTAGACAAATGCTGTCGCGGACCTTTATTTAGAACTTTTAGAAGGAAACTATTTCGTAATACATGATTTTTTTAATAACTTTCACCGTTTACTTAGCGCACGCAAGGAAAGCTTTAAATTTTGCCGTCTTCGTAATTTTTTTTGTTGCTGCTTCTCTCCTATTCATCTTAGCGTGATATTATATATTTATACCTTTATCGATAAATTGACTATCTTACACTCAAAGAATTTTTAAAATCGGTCCAGTAGTTCCCGAGATTAACGCGTTCGAGCAATCAAGGAGTACAATAGATCATCCTCATTTCTTATCTAGGTGTCGTAAAAGGCGACAAAGGTCCTATCGTCCTATCCTATTCTATGACTATTCCACCGATTACCCCATATTGAGACAAGGGTTTCACTGCTGTCCCGATAGTGTCTGATCATATGTTACGTAAAATACTACTACTAATATTTCGCTTCACGTATCATAAGAAAACTAATCATATGATACGTAAAATGGTTATTTCGCTTTACGTAGCATAGGAAAACTAATCATATGATAAGTTAAATGTTTATTTCGCTTTACGTAGCATAGGAAAACTAATCATATGATAAGTTAAATGTTTATTTCGCTTTACGTAGCATAGGAAAACTAATCATATGATAGGTAAAATGCTTATTTCGCTTTACGTATGTTAACGAACACTACATACAATAACACGATATAATGGAATACCACAATTCCCGTTCCGAGATGCACTTCTTTTGAATGACGAACAAAGACTGTACTGTCACTGAAACGTTTTATCAATAGGAAGACTCCACTGGAAACAACAACGGCACAGTGTTGCCAACATTAAATATACAATAAAAATACAATAAAAAAGGGTGCGATACTCTTGTGTCATGACTGTGATGCTATAAAATAAAAAGCGGACGTCATCGGCGACAACAAGTTATTCTTCTTCTTTTTATTTCGCTTTACGTATTATAAGAAAACTAATCATATGATAAGTTAAATGCTTATTTCGGTTTACGTAGCATAGGAAAACTAATCATATGATGAGTTAAATGCTTATTTCGCTTTACGTAGCATAGGAAAACTAATCATATGATAAGTTAAATGCTTATTTCGGTTTACGTAGCATAGGAAAACTAATCATATGATAAGTTAAATGCTTATTTCGGTTTACGTAGCATAGGAAAACTAATCATATGATAAGTTATATGTTTATTTCGCTTTACGTAGCATAGGAAAACTAATCATATAATAAGTTAAATGCTTATTTCGCTTTACGTAGCATAGGAAAACTAATCATATGATAAGTTAAATGCTTATTTCGCTTCACGTATCATAAGAAAACTAATCATATGATAGGTAAAATGCTTATTTCGCTTAACGTATGTTAACGCACACTATAAACAATAACACGATATAATGAAATACCACAATTCCCATTCAGAGATCCACTTCTCTTGAATGACGAACAAATACTGACTGTCACTGAAACGTTTTATCAATAGGAAGACTCCACCGGAAACAACAACGGCACAGTGTTGCCAACATTTCAATAAAAAAGGGCGCGATACTCTTATGTCATGGCTGTGTTGCTATAAAATACAAAGCGGAAGTCATTGGCGACAACATACGTTTCTTCTAAGTTTCGGCTTTCACGAGATTTTCGTCAAACGGGATCGTTATGTCCACTAAATACACCCGCGATTGTGCTCGGTCCGCTACGACTATGTCAGGCTTGTTGGCCAAAATAGTTTTGTCCGTAATAACCGACCGGTCCCAGTATAGTCGGATACCGTCGCGTTCGAGTACCGGCACCGGTTTATACTTATAGTAAGGTAGCCTCTCCTCCATAAGACCATATTTTAGAGCTAGCTCTTGGCGGAGAATTTTATTGTTTTTTATTATTAGAATGCTTATTTCGCTTCACGTATGATAAGAAAACTAATCATATGATACGTAAAGTATAATAAGCATTATAAACGTGCCCTAAGGGTTCTCGAATGCGACGGGGGTGGCTTACGGACAGCTTTCGGTCCCCGGCGGCCGCGTGCGCGATGTGCCACCTGCCTCTAACAGTTCGCTCGGAGCACGGCCATCTGAGCGGAGATTCTTAACAAACAGCATACTTGTACACGCGACTTCGCTTGCGGCTATAGTTTTTTTGAAAATAATCAATCGTAAAGTGTGTTTTTCCCCGATAGTAGAGGAAAAATGGGAATTTTATATATCATATGTAAGACTAATACCATCATCATCATGTCCTTATCCCACTCTAAGTGGGGTCGGCACATCATGTTATAAACATGTTGTCACATGATTTGGCTACGTATTTTACGACCGGCCGCCTGCCTGGGGTCAACTTACATTAGTCATATTTTACGACAGCTAGGTAAGAAACAGTGTCTATTCTACTCAACCGGATACCACACGGTGGGTTGTCTAAACTTAGTCGCCTTATACGACACCTCAGTAAAAAAAGAGGTTGGTCTATTCTACTCAGCCGTATACCACACAGCGGGTCAACTTGCCTTAGTCGCCTTTTAAGATACATCGGTAAGAAATTATGGTGGTCAATTCTACTGAGCCAGATACCACAGGGCGGATCGCTTTTTAGTACACATCGGTAAGAAATGGAAATAAAAAAAGATATGGTAAGAAAGGGAGGTCTAATCTACTTAGCCGGGAACCAAATGGCGTCTCGATTTACCTTAGTCGCCTTTTACGACATATCGGTAAGAAATGAGGGTGCTCTATTCTACTCAACCGGATACCACACAGCGGATCAACTTACCAACCATAGTCGCATTTTACGACACTTCGGTAAGAAATGAGGGCGATCTACTCAGCCGTATACCACACGGCATAACGATTAACATGTAATCAATCATTAAATTCTAAATATTGTTTTTATACAATATCTGTTGAACGCCGTGTGGTATCCGGCTGAATAGAATAGTACCACCCTCATTTCTTACCGAGGTGTCGTAAAAGGCGACTAAGGTAAGTCGACCCGCCGTGTGGTATCCGGCTGATTAGAATACACCACCCTCATTTCTTACCGAGGTGTCGTAAAAGGCGACTAAGGTAAGTTGACCCACCGTGTGGTATCCGGTTGAGTAAAATAGACCACCCTCTTTCTTACCGAGGAGTCGTAAAATACGACTAAGGTATGTTGATGTCAGGCAGGCGGCCGGTCGTAAAATACGTAGCCAAATCATATGACAACATGTTTGTAACATGTTGTGCCGACCCCACTTAGAGTGGGATAAGGGCAGGAGGATGAGGATGATACAATATCTGTTGAGTTTCTTGCTCGTTTTTCTCGATTGAAGCAACCTTCCGAATCAGTGATAGCTTCTTTAAAAACATTTGGCGTTCAACAGTCCACTTGAACAAAAAATATTTTGAATTTGTATTAATTTATTATTTACTAGCTTTTACCCGCGCAACTTCGTTCGCGTGGACTGTAGTCTTGAAATTAGGAGTAGCTTCTGTCACCATCCAAACCTTCAAATATCTCCGTCACAAAAAATAGATCGATCCGAGATGAATCAGAGAGATTTATCGCTTGATCAAGAGCTTAATATGATAATTTTAGTAAATAACCCGTACTTACATGAAGTATATATTAAAATAGCGCAGTAAAAGGAGTACAAAATCTTTATATACATGAAAAATTCATAATGTTTTCTGGAATGAAATATCTCTATAAATATTATAAGCTTTGGAAACGTGTTAGAAAACTTATTTAATAATAACATTTATACGTAACGAATCAACTGTCAAATTGTTTTTTTTTAATTACCTATACGTACGGCGCTGGATTCCAACGTTTTTAGTAAAAATACGAAAAATTAACTTCAAATTATGTTTTTGTTAATATAATATTTTTAGGTATCGGAAAATATATTAAACTTGACTTTATTAACTATAATGACTTTTCAAATATTAAAAATGGTGTTTAGAAATAAAATATTTTTTCAATAGCCGTATGGCTATGGGATTATCTATGGGATAATCTATGGGATTAAATTAAATAAAACTTCCCAATACATGTCAATTAATAGTCATTTATTTCGTACTTGCCATAGACTACTAACTAAAGACCGTTTAAGAATGCGTTTTCTTGAAACGTCTGCTTTTTTGACAACAAAAATTATATATGATTAAATTTTACTTGAACTTAAATGATTATAGCTTATTGTTATATTTTCACCACAAATTCTTTCTTTTTAATGTGTTATTATGGTATTTAGCTAGTAATTGTACATGTACATAGCCCCAAACTATAATAAATAAATATTAGATAAAATAATAATGTTACTAAGATAACAAATATTTTTCTATTTAACAACACTAAAATTATTACTCTGGTCTGAGCCAAAAGATGTTACATAGGTACATCATTCTGGCGGTCTCTTTTTTATTAAATATTTTTCTCCGGTTTATGAAATAAACAAAAACCAAAATATTAAAAAAAAAAAAAATAATAACTTTTTGTTCCATAGGTTTATTATAGATGGCGTTTTGAATGTCATCGTTTTTAATTTCTCCTGAATTTAATTCCTGTTGAATTAACAGGATTTATATAGCCTATATGTTACCCCGGTATATAAGGAATATTTATGCCAAATTTCTTCGATATTGATTCAGCGGATTGGCCGTGAAAACGGAACCGACAGACAGACAGACAGACAGACTTTCCCATTTATAATATTAGTAAGGATATGTACTGGAAACATCTATCTGAATCCTACTAATATTATACATGCGAAAGCTTGTATGGATGTATGTTTGTCACTCTTTCACGGCGAACTCACTGTAATTTGATAAAAACTCCTGCCCTTATCCCACTTTAAGTGGGGTTGGCACAACATGTTACAAACATGTTGTCATATGATTTGGCTACGTATTTTACGACCGGCCGCCTGCCTGACGTCAACATACCTTAGTCGTATTTTACGACTCCTCGGTAAGAAAGAGGGTGGTACTATTCTATTCAGCCGGATACCACACAGCGTAACTCACTGAAATTTGATAAATATCGAAATTGATTGATTGAAATATCGATGAAATTTGGCACAATTATTCTTTATACACCGGGATAACATATAAGCTATAGAATTCTTTTAATTCAACAGGAATAGGATGACATTGAACAGCGCAGATCTATTACCGACCTATCACGACAACAGTCCACGCGAAGTAGCGGTTAAAAGTTATTTTTTTTATAATACCTCATTATTATACTCATATACCGTTTTACCTTTATATACCGTTACTGTATATACTTTTATATACCGTTTTACCTTTCTTACCGTATATACCTTTTATGCTCATATACCGGTCTAAAATATGGGGTTTAAACACCCGTTTTTCCTTGGAGACGAAATACATTGTACACAAGCGAGAATATTTCACATACGTTTAATCGAACGCAATCTATCACGCAACAACAGTCCCCGCGAAAGAAGTTGCGGGTAAAAACTAGAAAAGAATTTTTTGAATTCGAATCTGAAACCATCCGATATTTTAGTCTACGATGAGGTTTCGTATTCTGGGGTAGGTATAGTAGGTATAGGAGGTATAGGAGTGTCGCCCCCGGGCATAACGAGCCACACGCCATCTTAATGACTCGCGTCGCCACCACGCCTGTGTCCGACGAAGGCCAAATCACCCGGAGATAAAGCCCGCTATGCATTACCACTACTAAATATATTACAACGTTATTTTCCCTAATCCCACTCCAAGTGGGGTCGGTATGTTATAAACATGTTGTCACATGATTTGGCTATGAATTGTACGACCGGCCGCCTGACATCAACTTACCTTACTCGTATTTTACGACAACGAGGTGTCGTAAAATAGGGTAGCAAAGAGGGTGGCCTATTTTAGTCAAACAAGCACCACCCAGAGAATCAACTTACCTTAGTCGCCTTATATTTAGAAGTGAGATAGTATATATAAATATAGTATACTTTATTTTTACAAAAAACAGATGCACCCGGTTAGCTCGGCTAGTTTCAAGGTCATCTGAGGCCGAAGAAGAGGAGGGGAGTTCCACCCCGTATGCTAATCATTATTAAATGCCACGATAAAATCGCAAACCTTTGCTTTTTCAATAAAGTATCTCAATTTTTTTATCAGGAAAAACCCCTTATAGGATCCGCCGTCCGACGAGCACGAGCGGCGGATATGTCGGACTTGCACCGACTAAAACAACATGAGTGCTCCACTATGTTGCTGGTGGAGGGATAGAGTACCGTTGTACACATTGCCCCCAATCCTGCCCGCAGCAACTCTAAACTAAAAAATAAAAAAACTATAATCCTCGTTGGTAACGCCCGAATCGAATCTAAATACTCAAATTTCCGCGTGATAAACTTGCATGCAAGTTTTGCACTCGTTTGTCAGTCCGCGTTGATAGGCGAAAGTAGGTAATCTCCTCAACTTGCAATGTTACCACACATTAAAAATATCTAAAGGTTGCCATTAAGCCAGCAATTGGCGCAGACAGTCGTACAGTGCATAGGCCGCAGTAATGCCCGCCATAATACCGTTCGGAATTATCAGCTCCGTCCGGCGCTCGTAATCACTAGCGGCGAGCACTCACGCGTAAATTACGCGCCTTGCCCGCTCTACTCAGGCCGTCCTCACGCGACCCTTTCTACAGAGTACTAGTTCGACGTAGGCATTGGGCCACAGCGTAATGAATCAAGTATTACCATCCTACTATAGTAGTATAAAAGACTCTGCCCGCTGGGTAATAAAACGTGGAAACAGGACGTCATCTGTTGCGCTCTCTGTCGCACTTACGGTCCTTACGGCCGGCAAGTTACGAATGTATATGCTGTGTCGTGTCAATGTATCATCATCATCATCTTCCTGCCCTTATCCCACTCAAAGTGGGGTTCGCACAACATGTTATTAACATGCTGTCACATGATTTGGCTGCGTTTTTACGACCGGCCGCCTGCTTGACGTCAACTTACCTCTATCGTATTTTACGACACCTCGGTAAGAAAGAGGGTGGTCTATTCTACTCAACCGGATACCACACGGCGGGACGTCTTACCTTAGTCGCCTTTTACGACACCTCGGTAAGAAATAGGGTGGTAGTATTCTATTCAGCCGGATACCACACGGCGCTGTCATGTCAATATATATGATATGCAAAAGTAATGAAAATATTATTTTGCTATAATCCGTGATAAAAGAAAATATATTTAATGCCAAATGTAGAGTGCACTATTCATTCTCATATCTGATACACACAGAATTTGTAAAAAAAACTTATGCACTATCCGCCACCAATAGCACAACAATGCACGAGCACTGCACACATTCACCACCACTATCTCAACAATTTTTTCGCACCGTAGTTTGAATCTGCCCAGGGATTGAACCCTAGAGACTAGAATCACACGGTCCCAACGCTGGGCTATCACAGCTTATTGGATTTATGTTTTATAATAAAAATAAAACTTATAAATTTAGTGATACTATAAAATTTACCCTGTGGATTTAGCATAACCAGCAGGTTAAAGTACGGGGGTCTCCTTAAACTGGTCTCGTGAAACCTTCGTTACTGTCGCTTAGAACTCGCGTTTCAACACAATGAGACCCTCCAGGCAACGCAAGTCATTGATTGATCCGATTAAAACGTATCAAGTTTAGGGACCGATTTCAATATCCGTCGCTTTGGGCTACTCGCTCCCAATGGATATTAATTATTATACGGTTATTCCATGATAAAATATCAGGATATCGGTTTTCGTATTTCTAAGGGCTTTCGCTAGCCCTTAGTATTCAAGAGTTGGTACATTTTGTTGGTACCCCTAAGAAAACGTCTAGAATGTCAACATTAAATTCAAAAAATTTGAAATTAATTACATGTCATCATTCTCCTACCCTTTTCCTACTCTAGGTGGGCTTGGAGTCTGATCTGGTCTGAGTGGAACAGATCACCCTCATTTCTTTCCGCGGTGTCGTAAAAGGCAATTAAGGGAAGTCGACTCGCCGTGTGATATCCTTCTACGTAGTATAGACCACCAGTACCTACGCAGTATATACCACTTATTTCTTACCGTATGGTAACCGGTTGAGTAGAATAGACCATCCTCTTTGTTACGAAGGTGTCGTTAAATACGAATAGGGTAAGTTGACATCAGGTCGTTAAATACGTAGACAAATCATGTGACAACATGTTGTGCCGACCCCACTTAGAGTGGGATAAAGGCAGGAAGATGATGATTAACAAATTATACATATAAACTTTCTTCGTGAATGACACGTGAAGAGAGCTTGAGAAATCGTTCAGAAGTATATCAATCAGGAACGGACAAAAAACACGCGGTGAGGGACTTTGTTTCTTTAAAAGTAAGGAAGATCTCCACGCCGACAAAATCGTAGGCAGAATTCAAGCGACATGCTTTAAATATCCCGTAAGACCTACTCAGTTTTTAAACCAGTTAACGAGACACCTGAACCGTATCAGAATGCTCCAGGAGAAGTGGCAACGTTTATTGAACACGGGCATTATCTGCAGACTCCAGCGCACACCAAATCCAATATCCGACGCAATAACAATCGCGAGCGTCTATCGGACGCGCGTAAATTATGCACGAAGCCTAACCCACTTGAATGTACTTTCCAAATTGAATTCAACTCTATATTTAAGACGATAAAGTATATTATTGAACAAGCGGAATACACCCGCGGACAGTTGTAGTCGTGCTAATGACTAAGACCACCCCAAACCCCTCTCGTAAGGGTTTCCTTTCGTCTGGTAATATGGTAAAGACAAAAGCTTTAAAGGTATATCGAATAGTATGATAAAATTTTCATTCGTTAAAACTGCAAATGCAGTGTGTTCCTGTTATTATACAACTGGAAAGATGTTATTCGACCTTTAAGACAGAGCGGAAATCTACCACGCTGATATAAGTCAGATTGGCAGATAGCGGATAAGCTGAATGCCTAAAGGCTTTTAAATTTCCTTCGTTTAAGTACCGTTTAAGGCCTGACCGAGCCTTGGTAGGTAATTTTTTAATAAATAAAAAAAGAAATTAATAAAAAAAATGATTAAATAGTTGGGCATCGCTCCTAGGTATTTACGTTTCTCGAGACCAACTACGCTCATTTGATATATGGCAAAAATAACATTCATTATAAATTTAAGTATTTTTTAATTCCCAAAAAACAAATATAAAACAATTTTTTTTTACATACAACCTAGCTAGATCGATTTTTCTCCCCCAAAACCCCCTACATAATGAATTTCAGGAAAATCGTTGGAGCCGTTTCCGTGATTCCGAATATATATAGATAAAAGATTAACTCATTTAAATATTAAAGATAAGTAGGGGAGCCATAAGCGGGCCTGTTAGAAAAAGAAAAATAGTTAAAAAGAAGGTTGAAAAAGAAGAAGAAGTAGACCAGTACTTTCTGAAATTGTTGTAGGTCACCGAATGATGCATCTCCACTTGCATTGTTTAGCAGATGTTGGTTTCTGTTTATAGACTCTGGCCATTGACTCTGGCGAAACTACTCAAGTTATAGAGCCACAGCTAGTAGGGCTGCGTTTTATTGCTATGACCCAATTTCCAGCAGCGAGGTGCAGCACACTCAGGTCTTAGCCGATACGAGTCAGCCGTTAAGAAAATCCGGATCTCTCTCTGTTATTTCTAGTTCTTGATATATATTTTTAATAAAACACTTACACACACACGGTCGTCCGTACCCAAAGTAAGTAATTTAATACTTGTGTTATGGTTGACAGACAACTGGTGAATATATACATATATAGTTTTTAAATACATACTTAAATACAAATATACACCCAGGATCGAAGAAGCAACAAATTCTTTTATGGAAAATGTCGGCCCTCTGCGGGAATCGAACCTGCGGAGCAGACGGAAGGAACACTACCCACTGCGCCAACGGGTCAGTCAGATTTTTATTCGTGTGGTGTTGATATTCCTTAAACACATGTCGTGCATTGGACGTCCATTGTTTGAAAATGATGAAGACAGGAGACTAGTATTATAAATTCGAGTTATAGTTAGATGAATTTCTTTGCATATTTTGAACAGACCGGAAATTTTCGGTGTGAAAGTCCACGCGGACAAAACGATCATCCTTTTGCAAAACAGAATCTTAAGTTTAGAAATTATCTCAAAACGATGTTGCTACATAAAACTTACTATACAATTGAGGATAATTTGAGTGATAGTAGCATATCTTAACTGCAATCAGCTACGCATCCAGATTATCAGAGATTATCCGCCGAGTTTCTTGCTGGTTCTTCTCGGTAGGAGCAAACTTCCTATTCAGTGGTAGCTTCTTTAAAGCATATGAAGATTCAAAAGTAGTGTAAGCAGTCCATTTGAATAAAGAACATTTTGAATTTGAATTAAATCTTTTATCTAACTGTTAAATGGATTCCCGATTGCGATTGCGTCCATGCCTTTGTTTAAACTGTGCTAATAACCAATATGGCACGCGCAGTCCAGTCAGGCTGTAAAACAGGACGACGTTTCGCTTGGCGGTTGCTCAAAACTCATTATTGAACGTTGATTTTATGCACCCATAAATATACATTGGTATATCTAAGCTATATAAACCGCTAGTAATCGCCAGCGGTTCCGCCAGCGTGGAAAGATTAAAACCGTAATATAGTATTTTGATAACCAAAAATTGGTTAAAGTGGGTTGACCTTAAAAGCTAGACATATGCTGTCGCGGACTTTTATTTAGAACTTTTAGCGGGGAACAATATTGTAATTTTTTAACAATTACATATTACCGTTTACTCAGCGCACGCAAGGTAAGCTTTAAATTTTGCCGTTTTCGTACTATTTTTTATTGCTGCTCCTCTCCTATTCATCTTATCGTGGTTATATAGCCTATAGCCTCCCTCGATAAATGGACTATCTCACAATGAAATAATTTTTCAATACGGTCCAGTAGTTCCTAAAATTAGCGCGTTCAAATAATCAAACAAACACACAAACTCTTCAACTTTATATATAAAATATATCAGCATAGATAAAAATCGATAACATTACAGACGTTAAAATCTACTAAATTACTGCATGTTTCCTCACGATGTATCCGAAAACCATGTGATAAAATTGCTATAATCAATCAGACACGTAAGTTTTGACAGAAAAATTTCATTGGTGCCTACTCGGGATTTGAACCCGTGACCCGTCGAAACAGTCGCACAGTCTTACCGCTGGGCTATCACAGCTTAATAATTAAATAATTAACGATAATAAAAATAAAAATCATTCTCATTATCTTCCTGCCCACTCTAAGTGGGGTCGGCACATCATGTTATAAACATGCTGTCACATGATTTGGCTACGTTTTTACGATCGGCTGCCTGCCTGACCTCAACTTACCTCTGTCGTATTTTACGACACCTCGGTAAGAAAGAAGTTAGTCTATTCTACTAAACCGGATACAACACGATGGGTCAACTTACCTTAGTCGCCTTTTATGACACCTCGGTAAGAAATGAGGTTGGTCTATTCTACACAGCCGGATACCATACGGCGGGTCGACTTAACTTAATCGCCTTTTACGACACCTCGGTAAGTAATGAGGGTAGTACTATTCTACTCAGCCGGATACCACACGACGTAAAAATAAAAATCATTATGTTAGAGCTATTTTAATTTGCGCAACCTCTGTAGTAAGAAGACAAGAGCGCCCAGTACCACGCTTTACATTAACAATAATCTACGAAGAATTTCCGAAACTGAGCCGCTTATAACCAAGGCACAAGCGTAAATTGAATTTTGCTCAAAATATCTAAAGACCGGTCCGCAACGCATACAATGGATGCCGGCTTTGGTCGTCAACGGTGCGGCATTATTATTTAATCTGTGGAAGCATTTAGGCGCAACGAGCATCAGCCAGGCATAAGGCTAGGTGACTTGGGTCAGATCTGAAAGGCAGGCACCTATTTACCGGTACATAACGGGTACATAGATGACGGTGAAGTGAACAGAGACGCGAGGCGGGATGTGACAGGCTCAAGATGTTAATATCGATATCGACATGATTTAATTTACATGTTCATTTTGTGTAATTTCACTTTCATTGCAGTCACGTAATTTCCTAAGTTTTGCGCCGTTATAAAAACCTTTTACTTTAGAAAACGCTTTAGGAGATGAGAGATCTGTCTTTAAGTTATTGAAATTGTTTTTTTTTTTATGAAATAATGGAACAAAAGTAATATTAAAATTATTCTGCTATAATCCGCGATGAAGTGAAATAGAAAATATTAAATATTTTACTTCATCGCGGATTATAGCAAAATAATTTCATTATTAATCCTGTATTATGGATCTCCGCAAAGTAACGCCTATTTCTATGAATTATATGAAATAATTGAACTTCTAAATGATTTGCGCAATTCCATAGTACAGAAGTTACAATAGAATAATTTTGCTATAATCCGCCTTTGTAACAAACGCGGCTATAACACAATAATTCTATTTTAACTTCTGTAATGGCACTTATTTTAATTAATCATAGAACATATAAGTGTGCGATAAATCAAACATATAAGTTATAAATTTTCATTAAATCTCGATTCTTGAAATCTTAATTATGCGATACAAAATTAATGAATACGAAAACATTCATGGTTGAAAATAATGACTTATGTGAGTCGTCCCTTATCAGCAACAATAACTATTTTATCATTAACTAGCGGCCTGCCCCTGCTTCGCACGGGTATAAAATATATATCCCATGTCAGTCAGTGTAAAAAAAATGATTAAAATTGACCCAGTTGTTTTGATTTATTCATTACTGCCCGTGGCCGTAGCGTTAAATTTGGAGCAAAAACAATTTCCTTTCCCTATACCAAGAAGATTTTCTGCTATCTTTGGAATATCTAAATTCATATAGTACATTATTACTTATTTACTTTTATATTTTCCCTATGTATTTTATTTTTACAATTAATTAGAGAATGTCTTTAAACAAACTCTTGAAAGAGCGACATCGCTGCTAAAGTCGAAGTGTTATAGGGCGAAGCGCGGCCTCCTCACGGCATTTTAAATCTGTAATATCTCCGAAAATGTTCACTTAAATTACATGCTGTAAACGGCCATATTGATCTATATTAAATCAACTATTTATTTAAGGTACTTAACTGGATAAGGATTAATGCTGTATTGTATAAGAATTGCTTCAAAAATAAGGCATTATTTTTCGTAAAAAGTAAACAACAAAAAATGCTTTAGTGGGTTATCCATAAGCGATAGACATATACCATCGCGGACTTTTCTGTAGAACTTTTCAATGTGTACAAATACTTAGTACATTATTTTGATAAATCTCGTAGGGTTTAGCCTGCGTTTGCAATGTAAGCGGAAAAAAATGTAATTATTTACAGAAACCTCAAAAATAAAAGTATTTCTCTACTCCGTATTGAATGTTATTATACGTACAAACCTTCCTCTGGAATCACTCTATCTATTAAAAAAAACCGCATCAAAATCTGTTGCGTAGTTTTAAAGTTTTATGCATACATAGGGAAATATGGACTTTGTTTTATAACATGTAGTGAAGTGATAATTGTTATTTTCCTCGCTAGAGAGCTCCGATCATAAATGCGTCCGATCGCTGCTAAATTCAAATGGTTAAAGGGCGAATGGCGTTTTTTTTTTTTCGAATTTCGGCTTTGACAGAGTCACCGATAAGACGGGCGAGCGCGGAAGCATCGCCGAGAGGCGAACCGCGACCTCCGACGCGCTATTTATAGGCTCGCGGCGCGGCCCCTGCATTTTAAATCTGTAATATCTTCGAAACTGTTTATTTAAATTACATGCTGTAAAGGGTCATATTGATCAATATTAAATAAACAATATATTTAAGGTTCTTAATTGGATAAGGATTAATGCTGTATTGTATAAAAATTGCTTTGAACATAAGGCATCATTTTTCGTAAAAAGTAAATGACAAAAACTACTATTGTGGGTTATCCATAAGAGATAGACATATACTATCGCGGACTTTTCTGTAGACCTTTTCATGGTGTACAAATACTTAGTACATCATTTTGATAAATCTCGTAGGGTTTAGCCTGCGTTTGCAATGTAAGCGGAAAAAAATTTAATTATTTACATCACATTAGAAACCTCAAAAATTACAGTATTTCTCTACTCCATATTGAATTTTATTAGACATGTAAACCTTCCTCTAAAATCACTCTATCTATTAAAAAAAAAACCGCATCAAAATCAGTTGCATAGTTTTAAAGATTGAAGCATACATAGGGATATACGGACATAGGGACAGATAGAGAATGCGACTTTGTTTTATACTATGTAGTGATATTATTTATTTTTACAATTGATTAGACAATGTCTTTACATACAACATTCATAGCTTTCTTATCATTAGACAATATAAACTTGAAAGAAGGACATTTAATTGCGCCTCCGGTCGCTGCTAAATTCGAAGTGCTTATAGGTCTAAGCGCGGCCTCCTCGCGAGATTTTAAATCTGTAATATCTCCGAAAATGTTCACTTAAATTACATGCTCTAAACGGCAATATTGATCTATATTAAATCAACAATTTATTTAAGGTACTCAATTGGATAAGGATTAATGCTATATTGTATAAAAATTGCTTTGAACATAAGGCATCATTTTTCGTAAAAAGTAAATGAAAAAAACTGCTATTGTGGGTTATCCATAAGAGATAGATATATACCATCGCGGACTTTTCTGTAGACCTTTTTAAGGTGTACAAATACTTTGTACATCATTTTGATAAATCTCGTAGGGTTTAGCCTGCGTTTGCAATGTAAGCGGAAAAAAATGTAATTATTTACAGAAACCTCAAAAATTACATTATTTCTCTACTTCGTATTAAATGTTATTATACGTACAAACCTTCCTCTGGAATCACTCTATCTATTAAAAAAAACCGCATCAAAATCGGTTGCGTAGTTTTAAAGTTTTATGCGTACATACGGAAATATGGACTTTGTTTTATAATATGTAGTGATAATGACGATTATATCTCGATGAATCAATTTTAAGCGTCGATAATTTTGTTTGCAGTCAATATTATCAATTAATTCTGCATGTTTAAAAATATAATAATTTCATCATCACATTGAAATTAAATTTTAATTAAGACTGTGCTTTATTTTTATTAAGTGACAGCAATTTTTCTTTATTGTAAATTTAATTTCAAAATATCGATATCTAGTATCGTCACTAGTAAGTCTGCATGCGCGTCGATAAATTCCGACCGCGTTGTCAATCGCGCGAGGAGCGTTCAGGAATTAACGGCGCTGCGCTGTCAAGGCGCCCGGCCGTCCCCCTTCTGACGTCAGGGGTGTGCTTGCGCTTAAAATATCGCCTTCCTTACTAGATTTATGCGCTTAAAAAGTAAAGACTTTAGTAGACATCTAATTAACTAATATTAATAACTAGCAATCGGCAGCGGCTTCGCCCGCGTGGAAACATTAAAACCGTAATATAGTATTCTGACAACCATAAAAATGGTTAAAGTGGGTTAACCTTAAAAGCTAGACATATGCTATCGCGGACTTTTATTCGGAACTTTTAGAGGAGAAAAATTTTGTAATACATGATTTAATTTAATAACTATCATCGTTTACTCAGCGCACGCAAGGAAAGCGGTAAATTTTTCCGTTTTCGTTATATTTTTATTGCTGCTCCTCTCCAATTCATCTTAGCGTGATGTTATATACCCTATAGCCTTCCTTAATAAATGGACTATCTTACATTGAAATAATTCAGCTTTATATTTTAAGTATAGATTGGATTATCTTTACTAACATATAAAGATGAAAAGTTTGTTTGTTTATTTGATTGTTTGAACGCGCTTATCTATAATATACAAGCAGTATATATTAAAAGCAGTTATAAAATTATGATAATAGCATTTATAAAATTATGATAATAGTAATTAAGATTTTCATATGTTTATAAATAATTATAAAAATGGTTTTTTTTTATTTTGTTTAAAAGATTAACTCCTGGCAGCCCTAAGTAAATTGCACGTGTACACTGGCCCCGTGAATTATAAGGATTATACGGCGCGCACATGCGAGCTATGTGGGCGACGCTCACCGCACGCGGCGCGCTTGCCATTATCGATATTAGCATCGCTTACACAGTAGACGTTTTGCACACGCTGCTAGAAAAAGTTATATATAATCTTCAACCTAGCATCTTCTCAGTATTCAAATCATTCTTCCATCCAATCCAAATTGGGTCTTACAAGCACTTTCAAATCGTCAAACTATAATGAAGCCTACCTACGGCTGGTTCAGAAAGATGCTTACCTAGAAGCACCAGCAAGAAACACGGCGGTCACTCTCTACGTCAATAATATTCAATTCAACTGGCCCGTCAGCGCAGTGGGCAGTGATCCTGCCTTCAGCTCCGCAGGTCGCAGGTTCGATTCCCACCAAGGGCCAACATTTTCTATAAACAATTTGTTAGTTCTTCGAGTATATACACCCATAACATAAGTATTAAGTTGCTAACTTCGGGGACGGACGACCGTGTGTGTTAGTGTACCATATATATATATATATATATATATATATATATATATATATATATATATATATATATATATATATCTACTACTACAAAGTTCTAATACGGAGCAATCATCTTCTGCTTTTAAATCCAAATCTAATTCGTAATCCGGTAGCGCGACGATAAAGTAATTTTACCAAATTTACCTAATATTAAAAATAATCGAGACTTCAGAATTAGTTTTATCAAAATTTCTCCATACAGTACCGTTTACATTATGGTCAAACTCTGACTAAAAAGATTTCTATGTATAAAAACTGATACGCATATTAATATTTACATTTCATCAACAAGAAAAGACATCATGAAACCTCCATACCTGGGATATATAAAACCTTCAAAACCACATTGGTGGGATGGGTCTAAGCTGAAACTCTAATCCAAAGGAGAAAGAGACCTGGCAATCGCCACATACCACATAAAATAACTCTATTACTGATATTCCAAAGCACGTAAACGGGCATGTAACTATCAAACCTCGTGGGAAATTATATCCTATGATGAATCTGTTTAAACATCTATTTTCCTCACAAATTCGCCTTCCAATAGCTTAGATCTCGGCATAGTTAATCAAGAAGAGACATTCGTCCATCTATTCAAAACATAATTTTATTTATCATCATTTATTTGTTGCCTAAAATATATTTAGTAACCATGCACCGTAAGACCTAGGAGCAAAATAATGTAGGGACAGTTTTTCGATTTAAGACTCAGACGACTATTAGATGTTCTAACGTCTATAAATAATGCGGTCTTTACCATACCACAGGGACAAAGAAAAATTTTTTTTATCGTATTTTATCTATATATATATATATATTTTCCGAATCTCGGAAACGGCTCCAACGATGTTCCTGAAATTCAGCATGTAGAAGGTTTTAGGAAAGAAAAATTGATCTAGCTAGGTTTTATGTAAAAAAAATATTGTTTTATCCCTATTTTTGGGCATTAAAAAACACTAACATTTATATTGAATTGAATTTTCGCCATCAACTGTCAAGTCGACGTAGCTTATTCGGTTAGCGGGCAGCCTCGAGAAATGTGAGTGTCAAGGATCGATCCCAACTAAATAATTGTTTTTTTCTTTTTTTTAAGTTTTTTTTTGTATAAAATTACCGAGCGAAGCTCGGTCACCCATCATATTCTCAGATCTCATATTTTCAGAAGCAACAGTTTCAAAACATGCAAACATTGTTCAGTGTTTGCATGCTTCAGAAAATTATAACAGAATATTTGGGTAAAATAAAATAGTAGATGAATAAAGATGCTATTAATACTTACTTACTTGAAAATGACTTATACTTACTTAACTAATTACTTGAGATAAATAGTTTCTAGTCTGTAACTTAAATACCGAAAGGGTAAGAGATTTGCGGATTGATACTGGTAAATCATTCCACAGCTTAACACATGAATGCTAAATGAAAGCTAAATGATCTCGACTTAAAAAATAAAATAAAAAAAAATTACTTTTCAACTAAAAAGTAAGTTCAACTAAAAAATTGTTACTTTTCACCTTCCCCGTGCTCAAGAGCACCGATTTTGTCAAAGACCGTCTTCACTAGGATATTATAAAAAGGAATAAATTTAATACATTAACGATCATTTAATTCGCGTTAAAACTCATAACTTACTTAATCAGTTTAACTAGTTTGAAAAATTGATCTTGCGAGAGTCAAGAATGCGGTTGTTAACATTTTCAAAGTATACTTTATACAGCTAAAGTTTAGTCTTTACTGTCTTAATCAGTATTATGGCCTGTATATACTACAGGCGATTATAATACTTTAAGGCAGTTGTAGACTTACTGTAAGGCAGTTGTAGACTGGCCCGTTGGAGCAGTGGGTAGTGACCCTACCTTCAGCTCCGCAGGTCGCGGGTTCGATTCCCGCCGAGGGCCAACATTTTCTATAAATGAATTTGTTGGTCTTTGAGCCTGGGTGTATATTTGTATTTAAGTATGTATTTAAAAAAATATATAAGTATATATTCACCACACCACTTGTCTCTCACCCATAACACAAGTATTAAGTTACTTACTTTGGGGACGCACGACCGTGTGTGTATGTGTCCCATATATTTACTTATATTTACTTATTTACTGTGTTATATGTATACGCCGACATGCCCCATCCAGTCATCTTCTTCCTGCTTTTATTCCACTGTAAGTGGGGTCGGTACAACATGTCATAAACATGCTGTCACATGATTTGGCTGCGTTTTAACGACCGGCCGCCTACCTGACATCAACTTACCTCAGGGTGGTCTATTCTACTAAACCGGATACCACACGGTGGGTCGACTTACCTTAGTCGCCTTTTACGACACCTCGGTAAGAAATGAGGGTGGTACTATTCTATTCAGCCGGATACCACACGGCATACATGCCCCATCCAGTATCGATGTAGTTCTACGCACGTGGGTAGTTGTTAACGAGAGGAGACCGCGCGGGTTTCGCCTAATGTCTTCATTTGTATTCAGATTTACCTACGCAGATAGCACGTGTGTACATAGCACCACAACCTAATAGTTACAGTAGTTTTAAAAGCGCGCACAGAATATACAACCTTATTCCTGTTAGCTACAGACGAAAGTGGCTCTGTTTTATATGGTGATACGATACGACAGCTGTTTGTACGGGGTTACGTAGATATGGGATGGTTTCAGGGAAGTCGTGGTCATGGTCTAATTACGAATTAATTATTTGATTGGGTTTCTATATATACATAGGTTGTTACTTAATAGAATACCAGTACGCCGTGTGGTATCCGGCTGAATAGAATAAGACCATCCTCATTTCTTACCGAGGTGTCGTAAAAGGCGACTAAAGTAAGTCGACCCGCTGTGTGTTATCCAGCTGAGTAGAATAGACCACCTTCATTTCTTACCGAGGTGTCGTAAAAGGCGACTAAAGTAAGGCGACCCGCTGTGTGTTATCCAGCTGAGTAGAATAGACCAACTTCATTTCTTACCGAGGTGTCGTAAAAGGCGACTAAGGTGAGTTAACGTTTTGTTTCTCTTTTTTCTTTCTTATATCTGGTTATCTGTGACTGTTATGTTTATTTCTTACTTCTACATTATTGTCCCTCTGCTTACGCATTACATTCTTTCCCGCCGAAAGCGCGTGATTTGATACACGCTTCGGTAAGTTAACGCTAAGCAGGCGGCCGGTCGTAAAATACCTAACCGAATCATATTTGTCCGCCATCCGCAATTAATTCCGCAATCAATTTTAGCTTTGCCATTACAACAGTTTAACTAGTTAAACTTAGTTTAAAAACACTATTTTAAAAGGCTAATACAGAAAGCCTCCTATACTATTGAGGAATACTTGGATAACAAAAATGCATGGACTTAGGTACTCTTCGACCCTGATTCGAACGCGATTTTGGGGGATAAAAATCGATCTAGCTAGGTTTTATTTAAAAAAAGTAGTTTCATCCCTATTTTAGCAAAAACATCCTATTAAGGATAAACACGTGCCCAATATGTATATTACCGTTAATACATTTGGCTGTTTTTTTACAATTTACAATTATTAAAATTACTCCGAAAATATTCTCCCAGTACGAAGTCGAAAACAATTTTCGCCGGCCATTACAATTACAAATTCACAACGCGTCGTATCGCAGACGGCAGCGCCAGACAACACATTTAGTGCCTAGATATCGCCGACTGTAACTTTGACCCAATTTACGCGACCCAACTTTTGTTGCGCCACTTTTATTTAATGTTACACGCGAAATAAACTGAAACTAGGCTATACTTTAAATTAACTACATGGAAGTTTAGATGAAATTTAGTTTTTATTGAACATTTACTTCTGTTGTTACATCTGTACTTGATGTCCATCTGTATGTGATCGATTTTCTAAAAATCTACTAATTTGATTTTTTTTCCGTTTTAACTAAAAGAACATAAGCAATACTTGCCAATGGTTAAGGTTTTTTGTAATTTATTTTGAAGAGGTCGCGCAGATGCAACAAATTCTCGCCTGCTAACAGAGTTACACCAAAGTAATGTACTAGAGAATTGTAGATCTACAAAAGTACTACAAAAAAGTCTGCGACAGTATGTATCTGTCTCTTATTATTACCTAAAAATTTTATTCAATTGGTGACTACGTCAAGCTACGTTTATCAAATTAAGGTTTAAAATTTAAATTAAATACACTGATTTCCACGCAGACGACGCAAGCCGCAAGCACAACTAGTCTTTAATATTTTAATGAGCTAATCTTGTCATCATCTTCCTGCTCTTATCCCACACTAAGTGGGTTTGGGATAACATATTTTAAGCATAGTACATGCTTAAAATATGCTGATTTGGCTAATTTTCTACGATTGGCCGACTGCCTGACGTCATCTTACCTTAGTCGCCTTTTACGTCACCTCGGTAAGAAATGAGTGTGATCTATTCTACTAGCCGGATACCGTCTGCCTGATGTCAACTTACCATAGTTGTATTTAACGACACCTCGGAAAGAAAGAGGGCGGTCTACTGTACTCCACCGTATACCATACAACAGGTCAACTTACCTTAGTCGCCTTTTTTACAGATTGTATTTTTACCCCGTGTTTGAGCAAAAGATGAAAGAAGAAATAGACGCGTCGATTCGACGGAAACTCAGTCTATTTGAATTGTTCGCGCGGATGTAAATTGACGGACGTTTTCCTCATTACGAATATCGAGTTACCGTCGTATTCGCGTCACGTATTTTTTTTATTTATATCTCCCCGAAGCAGGTACGGAATCGATGCGATTTGAATGTTGAACCAAAACGGAGAGTGTACATAGAGCTAATAAGAAAAATGACTGTCAATTCTGAATAACTCTACAGCGTTGGAGATAATAAAACGAATGCGTTGCAGTAGAGAATAGACAAATTGATTACTTCCTTTATCTATAGTACACTAATATTATATTTATTTTAACACTAATATTATATTTATTTTATTTTAACACTAATATTATATTTATTTTATTACTTCCTTTATCTATAGTACACAGTAATATCATAGTACATATTTTAATCGCTAGAAGACGTTACTGTGTGATGAGTTAATATTTTAAATAAGAAAAAAGACAGAAGACACTAATATTTTTAAATGCGAAAGTCTGTCTGCATGTCTGTTACGCTCTCACATGTGTCCACTAGATCAATAATAATGAAATTCAGCATCATTCAAGCTACACCGCGGTAATATATAAAAAATAAGGTAAGTTTAGCCACTAAGTTGAGGAGGCCACCACTCTTATTTCTTACCGAGGTGTCGTAAAAGGCAACTAAGGTAAGTTAAAGTTTTTTCCTTTTTAATGTCTAGTTTAGCCACGACTGTTATGTTTATTTTTTACTTCTATATAACACTCTATATATTCTACGCCGTGTGGTATCCGGCTGAATAGAATAGTACCACCCTCTTTTCTTACTGAGGTGTCGTAAAAGGCGACTAAGGTAAGTCGACCCGCCGTGTGGTATCCGGCTGAGTAGAATAGACCAACCTCATTTCTTACCGAGGTGTCGTAAAAGGCGACTAAGGTAAGTTGACCCACCGTGTGGTATCCGGTTTAGTAGAATAGACCACCCTCTTTCTTGCCGAGGTGTCGTAAAATACGACAGAGGCAAGTTGACGTCAGGCAGGCGGCCGGTTGTAAAAACGCAGCCAAATCATGTGACAGCATGTTATAACATGTTGTGCCAACCCTACTTAGAGTGGGATAAGGGCAGGAAGATGATTACACTCTATATATTACACTCTATATATTCTACTCTATATATTATTCTATACTCTATTCTATATATTACACTTCTATATTACATTATTGTCCCTCTGCTTACGCATTACATACTTTCCCGCCGGAAGCGCGCGATTTGATACGCGCTTCGGTAAGTTAACATTAGGCAGGCGGCCGGACGTAAATACCTAACCGAATCATCTGACATGTTTGTTCGCACTTCGTAATCAATTTTAGCCTTGCTATTACAGCAGTTTAAAAACACTATTAATAAAAGTTTAATACAGAAAGCCTCCTATACTATTGAGGAATACTTGGATGATAAAATGCATGGACGTAGCTACTCTTGGACCCTGTACAAGACAGTAATAACTAATGTAACTAGTAATAAGAATTATATTTTTAAAAAGAGCAACCGCCGAGTTTCTTGCTGGTTTTTCTCGCTAGGAACAGCTTTCCGAACCAGCAGTAGAGTTGACGATTCAAAAGCACTTGATTACAAATTTATTTTAATAAAGAATGTTTTGAATTTAAATTTGAATTTATAACATGTTATAAATTCACTACCCCGACCCCTAATTTCCCGAGGCCTAATCTCAGCAGTGGGATAGTAACAGGCCGCTACTTACTTACTTACTTATGCCAACCCCACTTAGAGTGGGATAAGAGCAGGAGTACGATGATCGTGGGCCCACATATCTCTAGTTCAACACATCTTCATAATAGTAAAAAAAAGTAAACCTTCTCTCCGTTTTTGGAGAGAAGGTTTGGAGCTTAGACCTACCACGCTGCTCCAATGCGGATTGGTAGGTTACACATATCCCCAGAATTCTCTAGAGATATGCAGATTTCCTCACGATGTTTCCCTTCACCGAAAAGCGTGTGATAAATTGCAATTATCAATTAGACACATAAGTTTTAACAGAAAAACTCATTGGTGTCTGCCCGGGTTTGAACTCGTGACCTCCTCGAAAGAGTCGCACGGTGTAACCGTTGGGCTACCACAGCTTATCTTCATAATTACGTATAATAAGGCAATGCATTTTTTTTTTTACGCCGTGTGGTATCCGGCTGAATAGAATAGTACCACCCTCTTTTCTTACCGAGGTGTCGTAAAAGGCGACTAAGGTAAAGCGACCCGCCGTGTGGTATCCGGCTGAGTAGAATAGACCAACCTCATTTCTTACCGAGGTGTCGTAAAAGGCGACTAAGGTAAGTTGACCCACCGTGTGGTATCCGGTTTAGTAGAATAGACCACCCTCTCTTACCGAGGTGTCGTAAAATACGACTAAGGTAAGTTGATGTCAGGCAGGCGGCCGGTCGTAAAAACGCAGCCAAATCATATGACAACATGTTTATAACATGTTGTGCCGACCCCACTTAGAGTGGGATAAGGGCAGGAGGATGATGATGGAATAAGGCAATGCATTTTTGTCATTTACCACATCTTCATAGTAACGAATAATTAGGACCAAGACCGCAGCAACAAACAGTATTAATTGGTGTGCCAAAGGCTATGTGCTATGTACATGTAGGCTCGAATTTCCAAGCATATACCTAATGTACTCGTGTATACGTGGGCAGCATCTCGCGGCCCCGCGCCCACCCCATCCTTCGGCGCTACCCCTTCAGCTCAGGGTTGTCAAATTATCGACTTCAATTAATTTGTCCTACTTTTGAAGGACATTGAAAGGCTTGCCTGAGCAGGGGTATATCATTTGTATTATAGACAAATGATACAACAGAATATATGTGCGTGTAACAAATACTTGTGTTTGTGGATTTAAAAAGCAATAGTAGTTTTATATTTATTTTTGACTTAATGTACTTTATAAGCATTATTATTGGAAAATTTTCTGTACTTTTCCTATACATAAACTTTTTACAAGATTGCTCGGTCGGACACTTAGTCCGACCGAGCAATCTTGTAAAAAGGGATCCAAAGTTTTTATCACGTATATATAAATAAGTATATCGCCACTAAAATTTTGATCAAAAATTGGTAGTTGCCATAATTTATCTTTTTAATCGGCTGTCAAAAAAATTTGTCAAGCCTAGCAAATAGCTTCTGAACTTCTGCTAGACCAGCAATACAAAGTATAGATAATAAATGTAAAATGCTGTATAATGAACCTGTAGTTACACACTCAGTTCTATCAACACTTCTAACCTTCTAAACAGACCAGAAAGCGTAACAAACATACATCTATACTCACAAACATTCGCATTTAAAAAATTAGTTAGGATATTAGGATAGGATATATAAATTATAGTATCTGGTTAACCGAGCCTTAATAGGTAATTTTTACAAAATAGAAAAAAAAATTAATTGGGATCGATCCTAGGTATTTACATTTCTCGAGACTAAGCCCCGAATAAGGTTATGACAAAAATTCCATTCAATATAAATTTTAAGAATAAAATTATTATTTTTTAAATAAAACCTAGCTAGATCGATTTTTCTCCCCCAAAACCCCCTGCTGAATTTCATGCGGGCTTGACTTCAACATGCTGAATTTCAAGAAAATCGTTGGAGCCATTTCCGAGATTCCGAAAATATATATATTTATATGTATACATACAAGAATAACTCATTTAAACATAAAAGATAATAAAATCCCTTCTATATACTTTTTTTAATATCAAATTTTAGAGTATCTTACGTTTATCTATTGCTGCGATAATCCCGCAAGTGGCAGCCCTATGAGCAGTCGGCCCGTCTAATTGACGCCGCACCGGACGCGAGCGCCCGCGGGGACTGCGCTCCGCCTTCCGGACTGCTCCCGATTTACAACATCGGCCGATAATCTTTTCTTGATGACGCAGCAGACTTGTGTACGTGAACGGCTCCCTTCTAAACATCCTACGGTATAGCCTCCTGGTACCTAATTCATGACGCACAGCTTTCCTTCTCTCACATCTACATTCCTACACCGTACAATTGTCGATTTATTCTACTTCTGAATTATATTACTCTTATCAAGTAGACTACAAAAAACTAGGCTAGAGCACGTTGTATGAAATATATCCTGTAGGTAACAAGTATACTAACAAAATTTGGTGGTCCTTATAGGTTTGTTTGTTTGTAGTCTCTTTATTGCATTGATAAAAATAAAAATAAAAAACAACATAATTTGCAATGGCGGGCTTAATTTATCATCGTTAGCTTTTTTCTTATGGGTTTAGTATTTTATATACACATACAACTTTATGGTTATAGGTATGTTCCCAGATTGCTTACCCAAATGCTAACTCAATGAGTCTGATTTTTCCGACAAGGTCTGACCTCTTATAGAAGCTGAACCAAACACCAGATAGTGATTATGGGCAGTTTTATTGGAGAGAAAGTTTCAGAGCTACAAAGTGTAATTTTTGTATGTTAACTAGTTTTATTGGTTAACCGTGCTAATAAGTACAAAAGATAATAAATAAATACTATACTTTTAAAAAAAAATGTATATTATATTAAATACTAGCGGCCTGCCCTTGCTTCGCACGGGTAAAATATATATCCCATGTGAGTCAGTGTAAAAAAAATGATTAAAATCGATCCAGTAGTTTTGATTTATTAATTACTGCCCGTGGCCCGCAAGCGTTAAATTTGGAGAAAAACAATTTCCTCTCCCTATACCAAGACGATTTCCTGCTATCTTTGGAATATCTAAACTCATATAGTACATTTTTACTTATTTACTTTTACATTTTACCTATGTATTTTATTTTTACAATTAATTACAGAATCTCTTTAAACAAAGTCTAAAAGATTCGAAGTGCTATAGGGTGAAGCGCGGCGTCCTCACGGCATTTTAAATTTGTAATATCTCCGAAAATGTTCACTTAAATTGCATGCTGTAAACGACCATATTGATCTATATTAAATCAACAATTTATTTAAGGTACTCAATTAGATAAGGATTAATGCTGTATTGTATAAAAATTGCTTTGAACATAAGGCATCATTTTTCGTAAAAAGTAAATGACAAAAACTGCTATTGTGGGTTATCCATAAAAGATAGATATATACCATCGCGGACTTTTCTGTAGACCTTTTTAAGGTGTACAAATACTTAGTACATCATTTTGATAAATCTCGTATGGTTTAGCCTGCGTTTGCAATGTAAGCGGAAAAAAATGAAATTATTTACAGAAACCTCAAAAATTACAGTATTTCTCTACTTCGTATTGAATGTTATTATACGTACAAACCTTCCTCTGGAAACACTCTATCTATTAAAAAAAACCTCATCAAAATCGGTTGCGTAGTTTTAAAGTTTTATGCGTACATACGGAAATATGGACTTTGTTTTATAATATGTAGTGATGTATTATGTATATCGTTTTTCGTTATTTTTCTTTTTACTTCATTCTCTATTACCCGTATATTACTTCTTGTCCTTTTTTCCTTCTGTTACTCAAAGGTTGACTGGAAGAGATCCTTTTTAGAAATAAGTCCACCTTTGTACATTTGCTTTTCTACTTTTTCTATCTCTTTTCTAACAATAGGGTTGTACAATCAAGAAATAAATATGTACAATAAATGAACGTTAAATTTTTTCGTTAATGAAGTTCAATTTCTGCCAATAATAACGATATTTCGCATTGCTAAATGAATCTTCAAATTTAAAATTATTTTTTTTTTTTAATTTCAATTTTTAAAATTGAAGTGGACTGTTTACAGTACTTTTGAATCGTCAAATGTTTTCAAAAAGCTACCACTGATTCGGAAGTTTGCTCCTACCGAAAAGAACCAGCAAGAAACTCGGCGGATAATCTTTTCAGCAAAAAATAATGACAATTTGATAGATGGTTACAAGTTAATCATTGCAGCTTAGTGTGTAGCTAATTGCAGTTAAGATTAGTTATTATCACTCAAATAATAATCGATTGTATAGTATGCTTTATGTAGCAGCATCATTTTAGGATAATTTCTAAACATGTGTAAAAACAAAAACTATTAATAGGTTTGCGTGCTTCCATAACGTTACTATAACTTCACTTACCAACAGATAACATAACATTTCAGCGCTAACTATTCCAGTAGTACTGTCACAAAAATTAGACGACTAAGTATTTCGCCATATCAAAAGAATGAAGTCACATCTCCTATGCTTATACTCGTACATGGGAAATGTAACTCTATTCTTCGGATAGAGCGATTTTTGTGTTCTAATACAGTACATATCAGTTCTTCAAAGGTTTAGTAACAAGTCGAGTCACGCCTGAGGCTCACACGCGGTACGTCGTGAATCAATATCGGCGGACCCTTATTAATTAGTGCGTTCGTTACGCGGACCCTCGCGCCACCCCCCTCGCCCCCATTCAGCCCCTCGCCTCACCCCCTGCCGGTTCCGGCGATGAGCGTTTTTAATTAGGATCCCGAAGGCGATGTTGACACCTTCCTTGCAAATAAAGGTGGATTTTCTGAATGGGGACTCGATTGGAACACGTATACTGTATCTCAAAGGCTGGGGTCTTTTCACGTTTATGAGGAAACTGTGGCGGTAGGAAATAATAATGATTGGAAATTCAGTCAGTATTTTTTAGTAGATTATTAGGTTATACTGGCGCGTAGTATATTTATACTTGAATGCCTCCTTGTGGTATCCGGCTGCGTAGAAAAGACCACCTTCATTTTATGACCGAGGTGTCGTAAGGTAAATTAACGTCAGGCAGGCTGCCGGTCGTAAAATACCTAGCCAAATCATGTAACGACATGTTTATAGCATATTGTGCCGACCCCGCTTAGTGTGTTATAATAATAATAATAATAAAGTAAATAAGTAATAAATAATAATAAGTAATAAATAAAGTATTATATATATACAAGGTTTAAATATAAACTGATTTATTATATTTAACTCATTTAAATATTGAAGATTTAGATAGATAAAAAAGGAAAGCTTCCTTAATGTTTTTTTATTTTGAAAAGAAGGGTTCGAACTTGCTCACCAAGGCTCTCCAATGCGGACTTGTATGTTCTACATATTTCAGGAATTCTACAGAGATATGCAGGGATACCCAGAAATATTTCCTCACGATGTTTTCCTTCACCTATGACTGTGATAAATTGTAGAAATAAAATACACAATACTTAAATACATTTATATCGTAATTTCAATTAGGAACTCCGGATACAATCGAATAAAAAATCTCCCCCGTTTTCAGGCACGTACAAAAATCTTTTACCGCACGAAGTAACGACCTGGTCCAAACAGGTAGTAGATACATTAGTGAAAATTCTCAATTTCCATTTGTCCGTGTTGTCGGTGACGGCGAATTTGCATCGGAAAGAAACGCAAAAAGAACAAGATTGTAACCCCCCCTCCCTCCTACTCTGGCGGGGAGGACGTTGCGCTAGCCAACACACGTGTACGATAAAAAGTACGTTGTGTATTTTCCACATGTGTTCTGGTTTTAATCAATAAATGGACAAAGCATAGAGTTATTACACAAGATTAGGAAAGTCATAAACCTGCGAGTGAGAGTGTCGGAATGATAATGAGAAGAAAGAAATAATACACTGATATACAATTTATAGAAGCAGGCGCTGCTTTGCGGAATTCCATAGTACAGAATTTACAATAAAATTATTTTGCTGTAATCCGCGTTGGTTAAGAGAATATATGCTAAGTGTATGAAGCAGGCAACATTCACATACCTTATACACTTAGGACACGTATACAACACACGTATCCCGTATTGAGATAAGTGCATTACATATATCCTCATAACAAACGCAAAATAGTTTTATTGTAATTTCTAAACTCTATTACCTATCTTTGTTTAATCACACATAAAAAGAGAGACAAAATAAGGCTTTATTTTTAATTTTTCACGTTTTAGGCTTTCTCCTTCACTCTAGCTAAACTCTATGTGTGAAAAACTGCAAAATGTCATCAGAACTGGACCAGTATAGAAAGTTGCAGCTCAATCGAACCCTCTGAAGTGTGACAAATTTAACCTTTAAGTTTCCACCTTCATTTACACACAGTAAATTAAATAAAAGCTTTTTAATAAGTTAAAATGTACGCGTTTTAGGAATATAATATTAAACGCGTTGGTACTAGAAGATGAATATTTCATCTTCTAGCGCGTATTATCATTAACAATGATGCAGATTTTTTTTAATTATTAGTTTTTACAAAGCTTTTATTAACATACCTACACAGTAAGTTAAATAAAAGCTTATGAATATAGAATTAGGAGTTACTTTGCGGAGTTCCATAATTTAAAATAATGAATGATGCTGATAAAATCCGCGGGAAAAATAGTAAAAACATTTTATATGAAAAATAAAAATATTCTGCTAAAGATATTCCGTATAGCACCTGGCGTTGAACACGTTCGCTTGTTTCGGAACTTTTTTTCAAAATCCTCTGCCCAGAGCGATACATAAAAACTCTTTGAAAAATCCATTGGACGCGTTGTTAGGTTTAAAAAGGTACCGAGAGTTGTCTCGAAATTGTTTTCGCAATTCGATATATCGTGTACATATTGCTAACGAAATTTCAAAACTTTAAACTTAAGAACATAACTATTCGATAATTTAAGTAATTAAAATATTTTCATTACTTTTGTAAAGAAAATATTAATTCGATATAATCCACGATAAAAGAAAATATATCGCTGGTCACGGGCTGCACACAAGTTTTAAAAGCTGGGATCCCCCGTCACCCGGGGTTTTTTTTTCCTTTTTATAATTCTATTTTTTTATATATTTTAAAAAATTGCCGTGCAAGGCTCAGTCACTCAGGAACTCCTTATTTAAATGTCATCTATGAGAACAAGCTACCAACTTTAAAAAAAACTATTTTCTTGCTCTTACAAGTTTATTAGTCTCTTGCACTTACGAGTTTTGAAGGCGCTACGCTTTATTACAATTTGGAACAAAATAACTTTTTTAAATTAGGTCACTTAAATACTTATTGTACGATATGTAATGCTAAATGTAGTGATTATGAACGAAAAAGCAAATAGTTTTTTCGTGGAGTCTTTCTCCTGATGATGCTTCGGTTACCGGGCGAAACGATTATTGAGTTTGTGGTAGTGAATACGTGCAAAACTTGCGGATAGTGCGAACTTGCGTGTAGTGCATGAGTTTTGACAAATTCGGCATTTGTACATATACTTTCTTTTAGCACAATAATATTTTTATTACTTTTGTAATAGAATACAATTTAAATAGGCCTCTTAAACAGGAAGGTTTGGTGCGAAGATCCACCACGCTGCTTCAATGCAGATTGGTAGGTTACACATATCCCCAGAATTCTCTAGAGATATGCAGATTTCCTCACGATGTTTTCCTTCATAGATAAAAGTGTAATAAATTTCAATTATCAATTAGACACGTAAATTTGGACGGAACACCAAACTCGTGACACCCTCGTAATAGTCCAGTCTCACCGCTGGGCTACAACAGCTTATCACACCATAAAGACACCAGCAGTCATCAAAAATCCAGAATGCACGGCAAAAGTTTTTCACGTCACGTAAAAAATGCTCTTCTTTACGGTGTCTTTATTATCTTTCGCGAAGTCGTTAACTAGGTGGTCGTAAACGGACGCTCGACGCTCCACCTGACTCGACGTTTAAAATCGCCTTATTATTTTCGTTACACTACAAAAGTAATAATGAAATTATTTTGCTATAATCCACGATATAGTCGTGTGGTATCCGGCAAAGTAAATAGACAACCATAAGGGTTGTCTATTTACTATTACAGAGGTGTCGTAAAAGACGATTAAGGCAAGTCGAGCCGCCGCGCTGTATTCAGCTGAGGTGTCGTAAAATACGACTATGGTAAGTTGACGTCAGGCAGGCGACCGGTCGTAAAGACTTAGCCATGTGACAGCATGTTTATAACATGTTGTGCCGACCCCACTTAGAGTGGGATAAGGGCAGTAGGATTTTAATTTGCTATAATCCACGATAATGTAAATAGTGGACTATTCCTTTTCATACCTGATACATGCATGGTTCGTAAAAACACATGCACGAACCTCCATTACAAAATCACAAGACTTTGTGATTTTCAAACGTATACGACAAAAAGAGGACTATTGTAGTAAAATAAATGCCAAAGTATTGACTTATATTTCTTGAGGAGTACCAGACTACGGTTGCTTGATGCTTAACATTCCAATAAAATTAAAACAGTAATGCCAATACTATTTTGCTATAATGCGTGATATAAATTCATTTACTAAAATAATATAAATCGCGAGATTTTATAAGGACTCGCCTATATGTAAACCAGCAGAGATACACAAGGGTGATGTAGTTGAGAAGTGTAGATCTACAAAAATACTACAAAAAAATCCGCGACATGTGTCTACCCCTTATGGTTAACTCATAATACCTACTTTTGTGGTTTTTATGACACACTGATATTCACGCGGGCGAGGCCGCAAGGAACAGCCAGTACTTTTTATAAAAAAAAGTCCCCAAAAGCTGTCTGTCTGAATATGATCGATTTTCTCAAATCTAACGAATTGATATTTGTACGGTTTTTACTTAAAGGTACTGCAATTTATCCGGAAGGTTTGATTAATAGTACATTACGGTTTCATGTAAATTGTATTGAACAGGTGGCGCGTTGTAAAAAAACTCATCTATTAAAATCTTTAGTCGCGTGTGCCACATAAACCAACAGAGATACACTTAAGTAATGTACTAGAGAATTGTTAATCTACAAAAATACTACAAAAAAGTCCGCGACAGCATGTCTCTATCTCTTATGGTTAATTCAGATTAACTACTTTTATGTTCATTTCAATTAAATACACTGATTTCCATGTGAGCACAGCCAGTTCTATAATAAAACCTAAAACAATGCATAAAATTTATCTAAACTTAACCCCGACCGGTCTGTTTACATCTATACATTTTTCAATACGTCTGTCTGTAAACGACCGAGTCTTCAAACGGCGGTGCGAAGCTCATTACAGTTCGAGTAATAAAACAAGCGCAAACCATTCGAAAGTCTGAAGATGCAATTAAGTTTCCTCACCTGCTTAACAAACCGGAGTGTACCGTACTGCTATTGTTACAAGTTTTATATATTAGACAAGCTTTCAAGCAAGACAACAAGCTCTCTTATTAGTTAAAGACTTACATATTTGTTAATTTCTGTAATTTATGTATATGACATAAAACATAATTGTTGTTTGAACGTATTGATTAGTAATGAAAAGAACATAGCATATAGAACATTTAACAAAAGATACATAATTTTATCAAAAGAAACATAATTTTTAAAATTTTTTAAATTAAAGAAACAATTTTATCAAAAGATTTAAAAAATGCAATTAAAAATAAAGGATTTTTACATTCGAAGCCGGGTATTTCCCCATATTTAATCCGCCCGTTTACCATTGCGCTATTATAACTTGACAAAAGACATCAAATGTAACCTTTACAATCTACTTCTTTTTTGGCAGTTTTTTCAATGCCCGAAAACAGGGATAAAACAACATTTTTTTAAAATCAAACCTAGTCAGATCGATTCTAAACTAAGTGACGAAATTTATATGCGACAATTATACACACGATCTTCCGAATCCAAAATAACTTTATACTTGTTTACAACTGACTATACCTACCTACATATATAATTGGCCCTTGACAGTAACAAAATACGCAACCCCAGGCCACTGTCCCCTGCTGCAACGAGCCATTCAACACGAGTCAGACACGATTGTTGAGTTTGTCATAGTGAATGTGTGCAATGCTAGTGTACTGTGGTGGTAGTGGTTGGTAGTGCAAACGTTTTTGTAAATCCTGCATGTATCAGGTTTAAAAACGTAAAGTACACTATACATTTTGAGTTACAAATATTTTCTTTTATCGCGGATTATAGCAAAATATCATTGTTATTTCTTTTGTATTCTGAACCTCCGTAAAATAACTGTTATATTTATATCAAAATATAACTAATGTAACTGGTAGCCAGTGGTAGCCATTGATAGCCAACTGGTGTAATCTTAGTTCTATGTATATGTGATTTTTCTTGTCTATGTTTTATATTTCCTGTGTGACTCTGAATAAAAATCTTTCCTTTTTGATCCGGCAAGCCGACGTGTTTCATTAATAACGACTTATTATACAAATTTTATTAGTATAGATAAAAAACTCCTGCTATTTCACAGGAGATTAGGTCACAAGTTGGCTATGTGTTCAACCATACACTATAACCTGCTGCTAATATACTTTCACGATATTGTTGCCTATAAAATTTGCATTAAAGTACACATACTTGACAGCCGTTAGATTTTATAACAGCAACGCAACGTGCAAGTAAATTGCACGACTACATAAACGATTTTCGAATATATCTTGTGTGATAATACGATGGTAAAGTCAATTGCTGAAAGATTGATAAATGAGTGCTAATGAGAATCCCTTGAATTTTCTTCGAATGGACTCATCTAGGATCGCATATTGTCTTATAGTTGAGAGCTTAGGATCCATCATGCTGCTCTAATGCGCATTAGTAAGTTACACATGTCTCCAGATTGACATAGCATACCGGTTTCCTCAAGACATGTTTTTTCACCAAAAAACGTGTGATAAATCGCTAATATCAATTTAGCACATAAGTGTTAACTGAAAAGCTTATAAGGGTTCGGTGTTTGAACCTACGGAGCTCTGGAGAACGGAACACGCTCTCACTATTCGGCTATCACAGCTTTTTGAAAATATGGGTTTGTCAAAAGCGAAGCGTCAGACTTGTTTTCTACTTTACTATCAATTGCCAACGGCTGCGCCCGCGTGGAAAGATTTAAACCATAATTTGGTATTTTGATATCCATAAAAAATGGTTAAAGTGGGGCAATCTTAAAAGCTAGACATATGCTGTCGCGGATTTTTATTTAGAACTTTTAGAGGGGAACAATTTTGTAGTACATGATTTTTTAATAACTTTCACGTTTACTCAGCGCACGCAACGAAAGCTTTAAATTTTTTATTGCTGCTTCTCTCCTATTCATCTTATCGTGATGTTATATAGCCTATAGCCTTCCTCAATAAATGGACTACCTATCTTACGTACGAAGAATTTTTCAAATCAGTCAAGTTCCTTAGATTAGCGCGTTCAAACAAACAAACTCTTTAGCTTTATATATTATTTTTTTTTATAGTATAGATGTTACGGCTATTCCGTTATTTAGTTCGAAAAAGTGTATTTGAATAACTTTAACACGCTTTGTTAATGCAACCGTAATATAATCCATGAAGTCTTGTTTACGCAACGAATATTCACCAAAGAAATCTTATGTAAGCTAACTCATATATACTATTATAGTATATAAGCAGCCTTATATATAAACGGAAACCCCTATCACGGCACGTCAACATGCCGTATACAGCGAGGTATATATATAGTATATAAGCAAACGTATAGCACAATCGGGCGCTGGTAAGACGGCCGACCGCACGGACAGCCTTTGTGCGGGTTCGTTGCTAAATTACACCCCGGTCATATTCCACGAGCGTAACGGTCAAAACTTACTACGATAACGGAACTTCAGCGATAAAAGTCGTGTGTAACTCTAGCAGATAGGAATATTGATCTACCTTACAAGCTAAAGGGTTTCAATTTGTTTTAGCTAATGTTTTTTTTTACTTGAAGCCATCCTAATAATGTAATGTCTTTGTTTGTCTATAATGCTCTCACGTGACGGTTAACACTAGTGTTATATAATTAGTAATAGTTTGTAGAGTTAAGCTTACATTATAATTGAATGGAAAAATTGTGAAATAAATCATTACTAAATCCTACAACTAGATAGGACTCCAAACTTTATAAGGCAAAAATCGTGCAGTTCTTATGGCGCACTAACTTTATACAACCCAGAACCCTACTATAATAGTGCTATAAGGAAAAAGATAGCCGACTTTCTACAGCTGATTATGAAAACGACATTTTACGTATGTACGGATTGAATTTGAAGTGTGTTAACTATCATCTATCGGTTTCGTGCAAGTGTAAATTCAAAAAACAGTCGAAATTACAGTTACTTATTTAATACACTTTTTTAATTATCATAAGAAATGAATCTACAAATTGCGACGCCGTATCGTTAACAATAAATTATTTTTTTATCCTCAATAATGTTATGGTTATACTTATTCGGCGTGTAGACACATATTGTGTGGAGGATTCCGTAAGATCGGCCAATTGGAAGCCAGATTTCCTTACAATGGCAATATTCGGATTTATAAACGCATTTTAGCTATACATCAGTTATAGAAGGTTTATGAATAAACAATTTTATGGAACGTTTTATAATCTTATAGAGCATTATTACTAAAGAGTGTCTAAATCCTTCTATGAACTACTTTTATAAATAAGACCGATAGTGTTTTAAAATCGCTACCATCCTTTACCATATGTCATCCCTAAACTCGTGGAGCGGGCGAGCGTCAGGTGCCCGCATTTCGGCCGCCACGCTCGGCCAGCTTTCGTTCAGTTTATGTAGCACATAAACATATATAGCGGTCATAACATGCGCTTTCTAATAGCTGCGCATATTCTAAGCCTCCTCAATTGACTACGAAACTGATTCATGCGGCTATATCCGTTTCCGTGGTTCATGAAAACGTCGACTTTCAAAGAACACAACCTCTCTACTATAGCTCTTCAAGCGCTTCTCTAAGTAGTAAAAAGTAACGGAACTCTACCTACCACGCTGCTTCAATACGAATTGGTAGGTTACACACATCTCCAGAATTCTCTACAGATATACAGATTTCACGATGTCTTCCTTCACCAAAAAACGTGTTATAAATTTCAAATATCAAGCAGGCATATACTTGTAAATTAGTAAAAAAAAGTAATTTGTGCCTGCCTGGTGTTTGAACACGTGACTCACCCTGAAGTCCCCGCGTTCGGCCATCAGAGCTCTCTTTTCGAAATCGTACTTTGGAAAAACCGTGATGCATACAAATCACATATCAGATTAGCTTATAATATCACCTATTAGATCTACTTCGTATATGAATCGAGTTAAGGAAAATAGTTTTCAAAAGCATTGTATACAACCCTAATAATTAAACCACGATTGCAAATAAAATAATCACCCACGACACCTTCCGCAGCAACGACGTGGACAGTTTTCTGAGGTTGATCGGTTAAGCCTTATTACCACATACCGTAGTCATAGTCAAACCGCCTGCCATCCACTATCCGTTGCCCAAAGCTGAGATCTATATGACACTAATAATTAAACCGCGTTCGCAAATAAAACAAACACCCACGACGCTTTCGTCAGCAAAAATCTGGAGGTCTAAAATTTTTGAGGTTGATCGGTTAAAACTACTTACAACTTGTAGTCAAACCACCAGCCATCCACTATAAGTTGCTCTAAGCTGAGGTTTATATAACCCTAATAATTAAACCACAATCTCAAATGTATTTTACATATACGGCGCCTTCGCCAGCAAAGACGAGTTCCAAGTTTTCTGAATTCGTCCGGTTAAGGCTTCTTACAACTCGAGACATAGTTAGACCACCAGGCATCCACTACACAGTGCCCAAAGCTGAGATTTAGGGCCTGTTTCTCAAGTTACCAATAAACTGCCAGTTAGCTTATTACGAACAGTACCTGTGTAACCGAGCCTTGATCGGTAAATTTTTTTTAAAGATATAAAAAAAATATCTTGAAAACGGGGATAAAACGAATTTATTTTAACGATATAAAACCGAGTTAGACCGTTTTTTCTCCCCCAAAACCCCCTAAATGTTGAATTTCAGAAAAATCGTTGGAGCCGTTTCGGAGATTCCGAAAATATATATATATACAACAATAATAACTCATTTAAATATCAAAGATATCTGGCAGATATTATCTTGGAATTTTGCGTTTCTCAGGTTTCGATAGGCTTATTCAGCACTTAAAGTCCCTAATAAGTTAACAGTACACAATGTGGCTGTTATTTTATTTATCATATAACAAAAACCTATTTAAAATGGCCGCGATTTTTTTTAAGTTTTTCACTTTTTAGAGACATTTATTTGCTACTTAGTTTATTTATCAGTTAACTATACGACACTTTATCAGTAACTTGTGGTACAGGCCTTTAGCCTCATAAACACCACCCACACCGTCATTACCCGTTCGTAGTCTAGCTTCTGCGCTCTGTATACTTAGTGCGAGTTTTTTTTTAACCTATACGACCGCGTTAGCGGAACGCCAATTTGTATGACGCTGCAATAGCGACATCTAGTGACTGCTGTTTCTGTAATCAAGTAGGTTAAAAAACTGCTCTCCACATTTCCCAACCTCTACAAGTGAGTACAATCGAATTAATTATAGATCTCGTTAAACTAATGCGCACTTGACCGACGCCGGTAATCCTACGTGTGATGGCGTAATACCAATTACCCTGTGATATATCCCTTTAATGTAATACTGTATTACGGAATTTGATTACTTGTTAATTGTTTCCGATCGTCAATACACACACACATTACTGTGCAATCGAATAATTAATCGGTGAGCGAGCGTCAATTAAACTAACGGGTTGCTAGTTCAAACACCGAAACGGTATCTATTTAATTTGAACTTATATTCATAACTACCTAACAGTTAAAAATAAGCTTCAACTACCACCAAACTTGACAGGATTATTCGATGGCTCATTCTAAAGATTAGATCAAAATTTCATTAAAATGGAAGTCTATATAGGAAATTCAATTTTATATATTATTCAAAATTCAAATTCAAAATATTCTTTATTCAAATAAACTTGTAAACAAGTGCTTTTGAATCGTCAACTCTACTGCTGGTTCGGAAAGCTGTTCCTACCGAGAAGAGCCAGCAAGAAACTCGGCGGTTGCTCTTTTAAAAATATAATTCTTACATTAAGTCGTTACTGTCTTGTACAGGTTCAAAGATTATTAGATATTAAGATTAACTACTGATACTCGAAACTTCGTTCGCCAACTTAAGCGATTAAGTACCCGCAATAATGAAATATGTGTTTTATCTCTGTTCCCGTAAGAAACACAGATTTTTTTTAATTCTATGTGCTACTCCGGCGTGAAAATCTTAATGGTGTCAGAAAGACTTTTCATTTGTAATATTGATATATATTATACGCTTTATGGTAGTGATGTGAAGAAAAGCTGGAATATTCCTGAGATATGTATATCCTGCTAATCCGCACTGAAGTTACCTGATAACCTAAGAATAAGCGCGATGTCATTGATAAGCTCAGATAAAACAAAAACAAGACATCAAAGACCCTCTCTAAAGAAAGGGGAGGCTTTTGCCCAGCAGTGAGAAAGTAAAAGATATAATGTTATCATAAAATATTCTTTATTCAAATAAACTTGTAAATAAGATCTTTTGAATAGTCAACTCTTTTGCTGGTTTTGAAAATTACCTCTACCAAAAAGAGCCAGCAAGAAAATCAGCGATTACTCGTTCCAAAATAGGATATTTTAAATTTTTTATGTTACATTTTGTCATTTCTAAATAGAGCAAGGTCAAAGGGTAGCTAAATCCACATATTGTTTTTACCTATTTTATCCTTGATAGTATAATAGACTTGTAGTGTTAGCCTCCTTTTTATATCTTTAATAAATATAAAAATACAAAAACCTGCACGGAAATTGATTGTGTTAATTTTGCAGAGAGAATTCTGCAGTTACCTATAAAATACAGACGTGAATGTACATATATAAACAAGTAGGTACGGACAGTCGGTTTCGTAGCGCAAACGCTTTCCTCTCGGGCGCTTACCGCGCTGCCTCCTAATGACAACGTTAGTACTAGACAAGGTTCGGAATAGGGATGGGCCCATTGACGAGAGATAGCGATTTTATTTATTCTTGTTTTTTTATAGTCTAATGGACAAGCGCTTGACTGCAATCATGCCTGTTGATAAGCGATGATACAGTCTAAGGTGGAACGTGCATGCCTAGAAGACGCTTGTTCACCCCTGCTTTGAATGCCTATTCACCATTGCTTGGACTATTTAAGTGCTAGTACCTGGGTGACCGAACCTTGCTCGGTAATTTTTAAAGGATATAAAAAAATGGAATAAAAAAATTTAAAAGAAAGAAAGCGCCGGTTATACGTGGTACTTGAACACAGGTTTTTAACTTTTTGGTCCGACACGTTTTTACAGCCAAAAATATCATTTGTATTCAATTCTACATTTAAGCATTTTTTCAATGCCCAAAAACAGGGATAAAACTACTTTTTTTATGAAACCTAGCTAGTACGATTTGCAAATTTAAATTCAAAATATTCTTTATTCAAGTAAACTTGTAAACAGGTACTTTTGAATCGTCAACTCTACTGCTGGTTTGGAAAGCTGTTCCTAACGAGAAGAGGCAGCAAAGAACTCGCGGTTCCTCTTTTATTCACAAAGGTTAATTAAGCTGTCATTCGAAAAGTTGTCATAGCTCAGTGGGGAAAGAGCGGACTACAGAAATCGAAATAAGTCAAGTCCCAGATATCACCAGCATTTTTATTGCATTTCTTATATCTTTAAAAAATTACCGATCTCGGTCACCCAGATCTCTAAAGCAATTCACTCGTTAAGTCAAAACAAAAAAACTTTTAAATAACTATTTTCCTATACATTTTCTTGCGAGTTAAAACGCTTCGCCTCACACTCTATCCACAGACCACACTCGTAGAAACGGACGAAACCGAGTGACATCCAAAGGACCTGCGCTATGCCCCGCATGGATATATAACCTGTCTTCCCGGATACCACCCCTTGATTTAGGGGCTGAATCTACCACGTACGGCCAGAGGCTGCGGGCGTAGATATACGTTATGAATTTATATTTCCCCACCGTATGGACTCTGTATTAAACCTTACGATGACTAAAATGATCTTGCCTTATTCAGAAAATTAACTTTTACATGAAGTTATGTACTTATCATCATTCTGTCCTGCCCTTATCCCTCTCTGAGTGCGGTCGGTACAACATGTTTTAAACACGTTGTTCACGTAACAACGTGTTTAAAACATCTGGCTAGTAGTTACGACCGCTTGATGTCAACTTACCTTAGACGTTTTTTTAAGACGAACAACGGTAAGAAATGAAGGCGGTATATCCTATTCAGCTGGATAGCACACGGCGAACATGAAGTTCTGAACTATTGAAAAAAAATCATTTAAATTGGCCATTTCACTAAATAGAGGTTAGGGTCTAAATAGGGTTCTTCATTTAGCCCAAAAATATGACAAACAATCAAAAACCTTTGCAGTTATAAATTAGTATTAATTTATATAGTTAATTTAATATATATAGTTAATTTAATATATAGTTAATTTAATATATTTTTTACCTAAAGTGGATTCCGTGTACGTTCGCTTGAAGTGAAGCATTTAAATTCTCTCATTCAAAAGAAAACTGTCATGTCGAATGACAGAAAAATGTCTTTCATCATTGCCGTATAAAGAAAGGGAATTTTTAAATGCTATATGTTATCCTGATGTATTTTGATGTGCCAAATTTAATCAATATTGATCCAGCAGATTCGCCATGAAATCGTAACATACAAACTTTCGCATTTATAATGTTAGCGTGGACACTGTCATGTTTAACGTGGCTTGATAGTCGAAATTGCACATTGGGGTATGTATTTTAAGATGTGTACACATCCGGAGTTGACCTAGATGCCGAGTGGTGTGTGGTGGCGACCGCACATGTCTACCTCCCCCTTAATAGTTACCTATACACGCATGCTATAGGCGGCTTTGTTACAGTGGAAACTACAGCTAAATCCCGCACGAAGGCTTTAGAAGGAAAGCGAAAAAAAAATGAGAAAGAAAATTCTCGAAATCTAGGAAAATCCGAGAGCAATGACAATTGCTTATTATATTGCTTTAATCCGCGATTAGATTAGATTATTCTTATCGCGAATTATTATAATTGTTATATATTTGTATAAATTAATTGTGTATTATGGAAATCCATGTAAAATGGAAAATCCATTTATATGTTACATCCAAAATTTTGTAAAAAAAACCCCTTTATTTGTTGATATAAATAATAAACAGGTATCGTATTGATACTAAAAATTAAAAAATAAATATATAAAAGTAATGTTAAGTCACAAGTCTCATTTGTAAAATGTAACTTACATTTTTATCAAAATACGACTAAGGAAAGTTGACATCCGGCATGCCGCCGGTCGAAAAATACGTAGCCATGTTTATAACATGTTGTGCCAACCCCACTTAGAGTGGTTTAACGGCAGGAGGATGATGAAAGTTTGAGTAGAATAAAAAAATTGATAAGCTTAAGTAAATTATGACCCAATTTGAACAGGCTAATTTAATTCAAACCTTGTAACTAAGAACCGGTGACAATACAATAAAATAATGACATAGGTAAATAAAAAAGAAATTAACAATCACATTAAAAAGTGTAAAAATAAATATATCTTGAAAAAATTATATACAAATTATTTTTACATCCAATCGACAATATAAAACATTAGCATAACTACATAAGAATACACTGCTATTAAACTATAAATAAACTAAATTAAACTATAAAATATCATAGACAATTAAGAAATAAAAATAAAAAGTGCCGTATATTTTTTGTTTTAAGAAAATCAAATCCTAACACAATAACACAGGCCGCGCGATTACACGAAACCATAAATAATGTTGAGACGTAATAAAACTAAATGCATGAAACAAATCGTCGACTACGTGGACGGGTGGGAGGTCGGGAGGGGTTCAGGAGGGAGAGTCTACAACTCTACTACGGCACTCTCGGTTTCATTCATAACTTTTTACAAGTTTATCTGCGGCGATACCTCCTACATATTTATGTTTGTGACTGTGGTCAAAGAATAACAATTTTAATATCATAAAAAAATTATTAATATTTTTTGGGTATATTAATTAATGAGTATGATATAATAACAAAATTTATAATGTCATCATTATTATCATCTTCCTGCCCTTATCCCACTCGTAAGTGGGGTCGGCACAACATGTTATAAACATGTTGTCATATGATTTGGCTTTGTATTTTACGACCGGCCGCCTGCCTGACATCAACTTACTTTAGTCGTATTTTACGAGACCTCGGTAAGAAAGAGGGTGGTCTATTTTACTTAACCGGATACTACACGGCGGGTCAACTTACCTTAGTCGCCTTTTACGACACCTCGGTAAGAAATGAGGGTTATACTATTCTATTCAGCCGGATACCATACGGCGTGAAAAATTTTAGAATGTAAATTTTGTATTTAATTTTTTTGTTAATAGATTCAAGTTTCATAAAATATTTATGAAACAAATATTAAATATCAAATATCCATACTAATATTATAAAAGTCTTTCTGTTACGCTTTCACGGCTAATGCGCATGTAATTGACATTTTCAGTTCGGTTTTTTTTCGAATGTAGTTATTGCTCGATATTTCTCGTAGGCAACAAATGACGAATGTATTTCAACTCCAAAATATTGAGGGCTACTATATACTACACTAACAATATTTAAAGGTAGATATAGTATTATATTATATCGAGTTGTCTGATTCGTCAACAAAATTATATTACATACATTACATTACAGACTTATATTTCTCTATCTTTATTTCCTTCTTGTTTTCTGTACTAATGCCTTTTTGTGAACCATTCTCCTATCATTTAAAAGGTTGTTAGCAGATAAATATTTAGCTATGACTGAATGTTATTCCTAAAGGAATATATGTACTTAAAAATAACAAACAGTGAGAATTGAAAAGTAAGTTAAATCTCAAATTTTCAAATGTTTATTTATGTTTATTTATGTTTTCCTTTAATGTTTTATAATAAGGTATTTTAAAAGATACAGTTGCAAACATGTTTCTTAATGAAAAGAGTGACATAAATAAATTATCGTTAACAGTGTACTTTGTAAGTTTAATTTTAACATACGATACTCTCAGAGTCAGTTTTTAGATAGGCAACAACGTATGCAACCATATTTTACATCGTCACAAGCTATTCTATGTCTCAACGCACACAAACTCAATTCAATACGATACTGCGATACACACACTTATAATTGAAATAAAGTTTGTTTTAGTTGGGCAATGGGCATGAATGAAAGCGAAAGAGCGGGAGTTTAAAATGGATTGCTACCAAAACATTCACTTTTTATTCATAAACTTTTATAACGTTCGTTTGCGCTTTTAATATTTTAATGAATGAATTAGGTTACGATGTTGTAACGTTTTTATATTCAACGTGTCTTTTGAATGTGTTTGTGTGTTATTGTTGTAATTTTTTCTGAACGATTAAATCGATTTTAATGTTGTTTTATTCCTCTTGTAATACTTTAGAAACCTGTCAAATCACACTATAGTATATGTGATTGCGTGCACTTTAGATATGTGTGCTTTGGTTATTGTAGTGATTTGTTCTGAACGATTAAATCAATTTTGATGATGTTTTATTCTTACGGTAATAATCTATACAAAAATGTCATATGACATTGTTGTACATGTTTTTGCGTGCACTTTAGATATGTGTGCTATTATGATTGTTGTGTTTTGTTCTGAATGTATAAATCGATTTTAATGTTGTTTTATTCCTTTGGTAACACTTATTAGAAAACTATAAAATGTCATTGTTGTACATGTGTTTGCGTGCACTTTGTTATTGCTGTGATTTGTTCTGAACGACTGAATCGATTTTGATGATGTTTTATTCAATTATTGCTAATATTTTATAGCAAATTGTTATACATGATGTTATGATACATGCAGTTATTACGTTAGTAGTTTTGAGTTGACATGCAGTTTTCCTCACGATGTTATTCTTAACCGTTACTTGTATACTGAGTTGTAAATATCGATTAAATATGTAAGTATTATATTTAAAACAAAACTTTGCTTTAGTCGTAATGTTAAGACGGTTAAAAGGCTCCAATAACTGAGAGAGAAAGTCTATGCCCAGCAGTGGGACAGTATCAGGCCGTTACTTTTTATGGTATACAGACTCGAACCAACAAATTGTTTTTTTAAATGGAATCGAACCGGCGACCCGTGGAGCTAAACTGTGTAAGACTGTGTTGTAATTATGGTATAATAATATGGTATAATAAATGTAATTATGGTGTGTTCTAAATATGGTATGGTATTAGTTGGGATACCATATTTTTATACAATGTTATGTTATGTTACGTTAAACAGATTTATATACAGTATGTTTTGTAAAAATCTATTCACGACGCAAACTACAAAAAATATATTTTTGTAGTAAATCGTCAAATTTTGTCACACTACTTGTCGTTTCTGTTTACCACAACTACAATTAAGTGAAATTCATGGGTTTTGTTGCTATAATTATTTATAGAATTAGTAGACATTATTTTATGTAATATTTTGATAACCATAAAAATGGTCAAAGTGGGTTAACCTTAAAAGCTGGACATATGCTGTTGCGGACTTTTATTTAGAACTTTAAGAGGGGAACATTTTTGTAATACATGATTTTTCAGTAACTTTACCATTTTATTAGCGCACACAAATTAAATTTTCCGGTTTTGTAATATTTTTTATTTCTGCTCCTCTCCTATTCATCTTAGTCTGATGTTATATAGACTATAACCTTCCTCGATAAATGGACTATCTTACACTGAAAGAAGTCGGTCTAGTAGTGCCTGAGATTAGCGCGTTCAAACAATAAATCAAACAAACAAACTCTTCAGCTTTATATATTAGTATAGATACAAGGGTATTATTAATGTGCAAAAGGTGTAAATTCGACTAAAAAGATAGTTGCTTCTTATTTAATGTTTATAGTTGTACAAAATAGACCTTCTAGACCTTGTATATAGGTATAACAAACGCCAAGCCGGGTGTTTGACCGTGTGGCGTGACGAGGACGTTATCGCGGGGCCCGCGGGTAGGTGCGAGAAGGGCGAGGGGGGGTGGATGGTCGTCGCGAGGCCGCCCTTGCGAAGGTGACGCGACAATTAGCGTCGCGCGGTCATCGGCCCGCGAGCTGGCGCGATGTCAACGATTCCGATCGCGATAGCGTGACCGGACGCGACGCCCGCGCTCGCGGTCGCGGCTAGTGCTGCGAGGATAGATCGACATCGATGTATTTTCTAGTAAACTGTTTAGTACATCTACTAGTCAAATCAAATCTAAATAATCTTTATTCAAATAAGCTCGTAGAAGCACTTTTGAATCGTCAAGGATCAATATGATAAATGAAGCTACAATTGGTTCGGAATGTTGCTCTCACCGAGAAGAACCAGAAAGAAACACGGCGGTCAATCTTTTAAACATTTTCAATTTTACATAATGAAACCGCAGTCCTGTATGAAACTGAAAAGATTTTCAAATCCAGGCTTTTTTATATTATTGTCGAGTAAGTATCTACTAGTACTGTCTAGTGACATACTTGACTGGCTCGTTGGATAGCGACCGTGGCTTGAGCTCCGCGGGTCGCGAGTTCGATTCCCGCCGAGAGACAACATTTTCTAACAAAAATTTGTTGGTTCTTTGAGTCTGGGTGTATATTTGTATTTCAGTATGTATTTTAAAAATACGTAAGTATATATTCACCAGTTGTCTGTAACCCATAACACAAGTATTCAGTTACTTACTTAGGGGATGGACGAACGTGTGTGTGTGTCCCATATATTTATTTATTAATTTTATTTTAAACTTATTAATTTGATTAATTTAAATATTTAAATAAATAATTAAATCATTCTACATATCTATCCTTTATGTCCCACCGCAATAAGGATATATTTAACATCGAGAGAGCTTAATGGGCTTAAAAAAAATGCATAAATATATTGTTAATTTATCGATACCGATTGTGAAGCCTCCATCTCTACTCGCGATGGTCGCAACGCGTGTAGCGATAGGGTTGTCGCATACAATTATAAAATGGAATGAAATTTTAAATTGCATTCGTATTTCGGATGTTGCCAACAGCGTCAAAAGTAACGCTACTTTGATCATGTAGGGACAACATATAATTGCGTATAAACATTAGTTTACTAAGATTACTTGACTCAAATTAGAGTATTATCATATGGTATATATTTCTATTTGTTTTTATTTATATATGTTTATAGTTAATTTATTCCTTAATATAACGAACAGGAATAAAAGTGTTGTTTATCCTACTCCTACTAATATTATAAATGCGAAAGTATGTTAGTATGGATGTTTATTCATTCGAATCAGCTAAACCAAAATCGATGAAATTCGGCACAATTATTCCTTATACACTGGGTTAATATATAGGCTGTAATTTTGTTAATTCTACAGAAATAGGATGAAATTGAATAGCGCCATCTTTTATCATTATCATTAACCTTCGCGCAACGACAGTCACGCAAACGAAGTTGCGGGTAAAAGCTAGTGATTTATATATTGTCTCAACTGAAAGACTAAGTAATGAGAACTGTTTTGTTATTTATTTATGCTGTCAAAATTAATTTATAAATCTTCCTTAATGAAATTATTAATATTTTATTTGTAATACATATCTCGCTTCTCGTCACGTTAATCTATTATATAAATAAGTAATATAATTCGAGAAATCACGATCGGCGATAAATCAACCTTACTTATTACTTTACTTGATTTTTATATTGGTTACACAACACAACAAATAAGTAACCCTTAATATGCAATAGACAATTTTTTAAAAATTCGCAAGGAAGCCTACGCGCAAACTTACGATCAGAGAATGTTTTTCGCTTTGTTAGAAAATAAATTTTCTGACAGGTAAAAGAGCTTAGAAATAAATAACTATAAATGTGAGGCCCTATCTTGCGCGTGCTCAGACATGTGCTGACCAGTTTTTTAATTTCCGTCGCCTGCTGGTAACAATTTACAAAGCTTTACCGGTTAATAGACACACCAAATACAGTAATCTTACTTTATAGCATACCTATTTATTAATACATGATCTAAGGCCAGTATTATACGCCTTATATCGTAAATTTTTTATATGTAGTATACAAAACTTTATTTTTAAGAGGCAGTTTACGTGAATCAAAATAAACGTGATATCGCCTCGTACGAAGAAAAAGTTACATGTTCTACAATCTATGTTATAATGACACTATAATCTATGTTTATAACATTGATTATAGAATATAGAATTTGATTTTAATACAAATTATTTTAACTTTTTAAATTTAAACTATCGTGAGTAATAATTATAGTTAATGTATAGAACTATAAAGTAAGTAAGTAAGTAACGGCCTGTTACTATCCCACTGCTGGGCATAGGCCTCCTCTCTCCATTTTTGGAGAGAAGGGTTGGAGCTAAGACCTACCACGCTGCTCCAATGCGGATTGGTAGGTTACACATATCCCTAGAATTCTCTAGAGATATGCAGGTTTCCTCACGATGTTTTTCTTCACCGAAAAGCGTGTGATAAATTGCAATTATCAATTAGACACATAAGTTTTAATAGAAAAACTCATTGGTGTCTGCCCGGGTTTGAACCCATGATCGTCTCTAGAGATTCACACGGTCGCACCGCTAGGCCATCACAGCTTATACAAATACTGAACCGACTATACTCACGTCTTATTCTATCGGCTTAGCCCGACTAGTTCCGAACCCATCCAGGGCTTGTTAATTTAATTAATATTAATTTTATTTATTGCCCTTTTCATTTTATTATCCTTGCTTGAGCTAAGTAAACGGTAAAAGTTATTCGAAAGTCTGTTCAAAATTTAATTCGCGAAAATAATTTGTGACACTGATTTCCACGGGGGCGAGGCTGCTGGCACAGCTAGTACACACAAAAATAGTACTAGATTAGTACTTATAGTAATAGTAACATAAAAAGGTTACGAAGTCTTTTATTTTATTACGTTGTGTAGCGGTAATTATGAGGTTACACATATAGTTATTATATATAAATGAGATATACATTAAAAAAATAGAAAAAAAACATCGCCTAGGAAAAGCGTGAAGCGACAGCCCTAATAAATAAAACACGTCACCTCCAAATCAAGGACCTCCGTCTATTTGGCCATCGATTTGAAACAACTAAAGAAGGAAACATACAGCCGTTGGACTCGTATCAATTTAAAAAAGTATACTGAGCGTAAAAAATCAGTCACACAGGCACTCTTTATTGAAATAAGCCTTTTAAGCACTTTTGAATAGTGAAGGATAAATAAGATTAATAATCTATATATATATATATATATAAAAGAAAGTGGTGTTAGTTACACTATTTATAAGTCATGAACGGATGAAGCAATTTGGCTACAAATTAATTCCGTCCGTGCTTAGAACGTGGAGACGGACATAGGATTTTTATCCCGTTCGAAAGCATTTCCGTCAAATCACTATAAAACGTGGTATAACAAAAACGACTATGACATGGAATAATGCGCTTCGCCCTATAGCACTTCGAATTTAGCTGCGATCGGACGGGTTTGTTTTCACATGGCCAACTATATGTCGCTCTTTCAAGAGTAACCTCTAAAGAAAACATGTTTGTATTGTATAATGACAAGAGGGCTGCGAAATACATCCATAATGTATATAATATATGTAAAGACTAAGATAATGTATATAAAGACATGTTTTATTTTTACATACAGAAGTAAAAATAAAACACATAGGGAAAAATGCAAAAATAAATATATGAAATAAGTATATGAATTTAGATATTCCAAAGATAGCAGGAAATCTTCATGGTATAGAGAAAGCGTGTTTCACTCCAAATTTAACGCGTGCGTGCCACGGGCATAAAATGTTAATAAAACGGTGAATAAATCAAAACTATTGGATAGATTTTAATCATTTTTTCACTGAGTGACATAGACTTTATATTTTATACCGAAAAATCCGTGTTTTTATTCCGTGCGTAAAAAAAAATTTATTCCGTGCGAAGCTGGATCGGCACACTAGTACCATATAATGAGCACATTTATTATTTTGAATTGATTATTTTATTTGCTTAATTAACATATTTTGTGTAAATACAAATTAGTGTGTTTATCAGGAACCGTCATATAAGATAAATGCAAACGTGTTTTTAATGAATCCAAAAAGAAATCAAAAGCTTATGTTCAAATAAAATCTTATGGAACTTCGGCAAATATCGATGTTATTTATCACCATAACGTTGTATATTGCAAAGATAATAACATCCAGTGTGTTTCTTATCATAACAATGAATTGCTTGATATGAATGTTCTTTTATTTTTTACGATAACATGTTGTGTTAGCAGGTAACAATCAATAATTTTAAATTTAGATATGATTTTAAGCCATATTTAGGTTAGGTTAGGGTTTCTTCAAAGATATTTCCAGTCATAAGTTCTTAATCAATCAAAACTGAACTGAGGGTTCCAGTTACTAGGAAAGTGTCTTTCAGAGGCATTTAATGGAATAATGGGTGTTAGAGGACATGAAAGCACAGGTGGCGTTCGACGCAGCCCATCGATCTCGGTAAAAATACGATCATCATCCTCCTGCCCTTATCCCACTTTAATTGGGGTCGGCACAACATGTTACAAACATGTTGTCATATGATTTGGCTACGTATTTTACGACCGGCCGCCTGCCTGACGTCAACATACCTTAGTCGTATTTTACGACTCCTCGGTAAGAAAGAGGGTGGTCTATTTTACTCAACCGGATACCACACGGTGGGTCAACTTACCTTAGTCGCCTTTTACGACACCTCGGTAAGAAATGAGGGTGGTCTATTCTACTCAGCCGGATACCACACGGCGGGTCGAATTACCTTAGTCGCCTTTTACGACACCTCGGTAAGAAATGAGGGTGGTACTATTCTATTCAGCCGGATACCACACGGCGTCTCGGTAAAAATACGATAATGCCGTATATTGCCTATACCGCTGCTAAGCGCTGGTAATACAGTAATAAGCTGTAGCGGGAACAATTTGCGAAATGCTACGAAATCATTTATCATCCACTGATCATTTGTACGTATTAGACAACTTCAACATAATCCACGCGTCTCACACTTGACTAGCTACAGCCGACGTGTGTACATCGGTACACATACACCGACCGCGTTTGCTCATTAGCGAGTCCGCGCCGCGGTAAATATAGCCGGGGCAAAACATATAGCCTATAACTATAACTTAATTTATCATAACTATAAATCCTACTTAATATTATAAATGCGAAAGTTTGTGAGTATAGATGTATATTTGTTACTCTTTTACGCCCAATCCGCTGAACAAATGTCAATGAAATTTGGCAAGATTATTTCTTTTAAATCGGAATAACATATAGGCTATAGAAATCCTGTTAATTCTACAGGAATATCATGACACTAAAAAGCGCCATTTATTATCAACTTATCACGCGAACAATGTCGCAGGTGAAAGCTAGTATACAATAACTCAATGGAAGTGGCAGGTACTAATAGTAGCGAATAAAACTTCAAAATGACATTTTCACCGCCGCCTCTTCATAAATATGCCACCACCGCGTATTGCCTACGCGCGGCAAAAATACACGCGATCCGTGGCCGTCAGCGATAACGCACGCCCACGCGTCTCACACTTGACTAGCTACAGCCGACGTGTACACATCGGTACACATACACCGACCGCGTTTGCTCATTAGCGAGTCCGCGCCGCGGTAAATATAGCCGGGGACGAAAACCTACCTCGAGAAAATGCATAACGTCGGCGCCATTGTACAGTTAATCCAACTCACTGTCGTGACATTAGTGGAGTTTAATTATGTCGTCATACGAAATTTTTTTTATTTAACACTTACCTACTATCTTATTTGGCGAAATTATAAACGCTAATCTATACAATGACATAATAAAACATCATTAAACGTCGAATGAAAACATCATTAAACGTAGATATGAATAACCATAACTCTTAAATATCAATTAGTAAATCCGGGATTAGATGCAATTGTTTGATTAGAAAAATACATTTTTCTAATCAAACAATTACATCATAATATTATTATTATATTATATTAATATTATTATATTAATATTATATTATTATAATATATTAATATATTAATATTAATATTATTATTATTATTGCATAATAATATATATCCAAAAATTTTAGATTTATTTAGTTTAGCATTTTGTATAAATTTTTTTCATAACCTAAAGACATGTCTAGACAAGACACTGGCCAGTGTTAAAAACATTAAAATATTTTGATATGATTTTCTTATATGTTTTTTTTAATAAACCATCATTTGAAGCCACTGAAAAGTTTTAGGGACTGAAAATTATTCTACTAGTACCAGAGCTTAAAGTTACCGCGTTACCGATTTTCAAACAAATCTGTTTAATAATTCACTCATGAAACTAAATCCCTCGTTAGTTCGAAACTTTAGAGGGACAAACTCACCTTAGTATTTATAAATACGCTCGTATCTATCTATACATATTATAAAACAAAGTCCCAAAACCTGTCTGTCTGTATGTGATCGATGTTCTTAAAATCTACTGAACGGTTATTTGTACGGTTTTTAACCAAAAGCATATCAAACAAAAAGCTTTAAACCAAATCTTCCGTATAGTTAAGGTTTCACAACAATTTTATGTAAATTGTGTGGAAGATGTTGCGTGGTTGTAAAAAAACTCGCTTGCTGTGAGTGTTACACGCGTGCACCGCGTAAACCAACAGAGATACACTAAAGTAGTGTACTAGAGAATTCTAGATTGATAAAAACACTACACAAAAGTCCACGATAGCATGTCTCTATCTCTTATGGTTAACTCACAATAACTATATCCTCCTGCCTTTATCCTACTCTAAGTAGGGCCGGCACAACATGTTATAAACATGTTGTGTCGGCCGCGACATGTCGCCGCCTGCCTGATGTCAAATCATTCTAGTCGTATTTTACGACACGTCGGTAAGGAATGAGGGTGGTCTAATCTACTAAGCCTGATACCAAACGGCGGGTCGACTTATCTTAGTTGCCTTTTATGACACCTCTTAACAAATAAGAGACTATTCTACTCAGCCTGAAGCCTACTACACGGCTTTATACAATAACTTCTTTTATATCAAAAATTTCAATGCGGGAAAGTTTTTGTGACACTAAATTCCCCGCGGACGAAACCATCGACACAGCTAGTTGAATATAAAAGCAAGTTGTGTCCAGATTTTACGATTGAACATATAAGTAGTTCCAATATCAGATAGCGCGCTAAATTTATACCGCGCGGTTGCTGCAAAAGGCTTGCTCATAAAAACCGCGGCACGGTTGATTACAAAGCGGCATCGAGCTTACTGTGTCCATGTGTGATGTTAAGCAGATACGGTCCTGATTTTCCGTCATTCGTTCGACATGTGGACGGAATCAACTGATAGCTGCGATAGATAATTTTGTCAGCGTAGAAGCATATACTTTCTACTCATCATTCGCTCGACACTCGACAAGTGCCTTTTCTGCTTGTCGTACGATCCGATAAGTTAACACAAGTAAGAATTTCTTCATTCAATTATAACTGTTATCTGATTATGGGGCAATAAGCTGCTAGCTCGCTGCTGATAGCTCAGCGGTGACACCGTGCGACTCTTTAGAGGAGGTCAAAAAGTTCAAACCCCAGGAGGCACAAATGAGTTTTACTATTATATCTTACGAGCAATCGCCAGCGGCTCCGACCGCATAAAAAGATTAAAACCGAACTGTAGTCTTTTGATAACCATAAAAATGCTTAAAGTGGGTCATCCTTAAAAGCTAGAAATATGCTGTCGCGGACTTTTAGAGGGGCACAATTTTGTAATTCATGATTTTTTAATAACTATTACTGTTTACTCAGCGCACGCAAGGAAAGCTTTAAATTTTGCCGTTTTCGTACTTTTTTTTATTGCTGCTCTCTTCTTATTCCTATTCATCTTAGGGTGATGATAGTGCCTTCCTCAATAAATGGACTGTCTTACACTGAAAGAATTTTTCAAATTGATCCAGTAGTTCCTAAGATTAGCGCGTTCAAACAATAAATAAATCAATCAATCAATCAATCAATCAATCAATCAATCAATCAAACAAACAAACTCCAGCTTTATATATTAGTATAGATGTGTCTAAAAGATAATTGCAATTTATCACAAGCTTTTCCGTGAAGAAAAACATCGTGAGGAAACCTGCATAACCCTAGAGAATTCTGGAGATATGTGTAACCTACCAATCCGCATTGGAGCAGCGTGGTAGGTCTTAGCTCCAAACCTTCTCTCCATAAACAATGAGAGCAGGCCTATGACCACCAGTGGGATAGTAACAGGCAGTAACTATCGGACAATGGGAAGAGTTTTGCATCATCATGTTATTAAATTAGAAACTAATCCATACAAGAACCTATGAAATAGTCGAACGCGTCGTAAGTAGGCAGGGTATATTTTATGAAAATTTGACGGATTTTGGTGGTCCAAATGTGTTAGAATAGGCGTCAAGAAGATCATGTCCCATGAAATTTTTTTGATTTACGTCAAACAATTGACTGGCCCGTTGGCGCAGTGGGTAGTGAACCTGCCTTCAGCTCCGCGGGTCGCGGGTTCGATTCTCGCCGAGGGCTAACATTTTCTATAAAAAAAAAAATGAATTTGTTGGTCTTCGAGCCTCGGTGTTTATTTGTATTTAAGTATGTATTTAGAAAATATATAAGTATATATTCACCAGTTGTCTGTCACCCATAACACAAGTATTAAGTTACTTACTTTGGGGACGGACGACCGTGTGTGTAAGTGTCCCATATATTTATTTATTTATTTATTTATTTAAACAATATGTCGTATCCCGCTGAATACAATAGACCACCATCATCATTTCTTATTGAGGTTTAATATACGACTGTTGATGATAGCGTCTTCGATTAAATCTCAGGTCGCTGGTATGCATATACGTGTATTTACAAATTTTGACGATTTTACAAAACAAATAAGTTGTGCGCGTACAATAGTTAGTTGACGATATATATTCGATTAAAATTTGTAACAACGATTGATTCATTGATTGACGTTTGACGTTACGGTTGACGTTTAATACGAAGTGACGGTTGAATCTGGATTCCGGCGTTAACAACGACTAAGGTATGTTGAAATCCAGGCAAGCGGCTCGTTGTAAAATACCTAACCAAAACATGTTCGAACATGTTTAAAGTATGTGCCGACCTCTCGCCTTTATCCCAACCGTGGCAGGAGCATGTATGTAAGTCAAACAATGAAGGACGATTAAGATGAATAGTATGATTTATTATTGTTCAAAAGTTTTTGTTAAATTTATTTATATCTGTTAAATTAGTACTTATATATATTTTTATAGAGAAGATCGAGTTTTAAAAGATACGAATTTAATTCTTAGATAAATAGCCAATTAAAACTTTATCCCATAATAAAGGACGAGTATCTGGCAACACTAGCCGGGTTTATGGGCGCATCGCGTACCGACGTACCGTGCAGGAGCTCGCCTCCGCTCAGGGTAGTTTTTCAGTCGCGGCCCCGCCACATAAATAAGTGATCACCCCGCGCCCCCCGCGACCCCCGCTCGTAAACTAAGCGCAGATAGCGAGAGGACTTAATGGCTGATCGGATTTTGATTAGCGAAGGCCGGCGACGCAACCCTGCTCCCAGAGCTAAATTTGAATAGATAAGTGGGCACCCGAGGACGGCCGCTCGCGACCGTAATTTACATACTTACTGGCTTTCGGCGAGCGTGGAGGGTGCCAAGTTATGGACGACGCAAAACGATAAAAGTTAATATACCGCTCCGGTCATCGATTTGGCGGCGGCCGCCGGTGTTTCACCGAAATCGGACGCGAGAACAAATATAATCGTAATTGATTTTTTTTAGCGGCACCAAGGACAGGCAAAGGCGGCTTGATGAACTCACCGCATATTTTTGTCTAGACCTGCATAAGTTTATAGCAGACTAGTTTTTACCCGCGAATTCGTTCGCATGGACTGTTGTCGTTTGACAGGTCAATAATATGGCGCTTTTCAATGTCATCCTGTTCCTGTAAAATTAACAGGATTTCTATAGTCTATATGTTATTTCATTGTATAAGGACTAATTGTGCCAAATTTCATCGATATTGGTTAACCGGATTCGCCGTGAAAGAGTAACAAACATACATCATACATCCATACTCACAAACTTTCATATTTACAATATTAGTAAGATTACAGCAGTTTAAAAATAGGGTGATACAGAAAAATAAGCTGATACAATACTATACTATTGAAGATTATTTAGAAGATAAGCATGTGTGGATATAGCTATCTTTGAACCTGTACAAGACAGTAACGAGTGAATGTAAATAGTATTATGAATTATATTTTTAAAAGAGCAACCGTCGAGTTTCTTGCTGGCTCTTCTCGGTAGGAACAGCTTTCCGAACCAGCAGTAGAGTTGACGATTCAAAGGCACTTGTTTACAAACTTATTTGAATAAAGAATTAAGAAATTCTTATTTCAAATAATTACTTAATTATTGTAATACTTAATACTTAATTAAAACAATTTGAATTTGAGTTAAGAAACGTACTATACTACTTTTAGGCGCATTTACTAATATTGCAATGGACACAAAGATCCATAAAATTCCCGGCTATCAACGAACGAGAGAGATAACTACGAACTGAACAATAAAGGATTAATATCTAGCTCCGGTCATCGATTTGATCCCGGCGCGCGATTTTTGTCCAAACTCCGTTTGTTATCGCGTTCCGCAGCACAGTTTCTGCATTCGTTTTTTACACGACGTAATCGGCCCGCGAACGCGGCTATTGAAACAAAGCCTCGGACAGTTTTAACAACTCACTTTTGTGTTTGAAATACCCACAGGCACGTAAATAATGTACCCGTTTTATTGACATTTGGTTTGGGATTGGCCTGTGCTGTTTTTCCATTTACTAATATATGCCTTGTGCTTTTTCGACTTTGTGATAACTTCCTAAAAAAGCCGATGTTATGTGTCTTATTCCATAAAAATTACATCATTCTCCTATCCACTCTATGTGGAATCGGAATAACATGTTTTAAACATGTTGTTAGATAATTTTGCTAGTTATTTTACAACTGGCCGCCTGCCCGATGTCAACTTACCTTAGTCGCTTTATACGACACCAACGACCATGTACAAAGGTATTTTTTTGTTATATATAAAAACATCATCATTATCCAGCCTTATCGCATGTTATAAACATCTTGTCACATGATTTGGCTAGGTATTTTACGACCGGCCGCCTGCTTGACGTCAACTTAGCTTATTCATACTTTATGACACCTCGGTAAGAAAGAAGGTGGTCTATTCTACTCAGCCGGATACTACATTGCGGGTCAACTTACCTTAGTCGCCTTTTACGACACCTCGGTAAGAAATGAGATTGGTCTATTCTACTCAACCGGATACCACACGGCTATTGTAACAAATGGCTTATATAAATTGCTAGTAATCGCCAGTGGCTCCGCCCGCGTGGAAAAATTAAAACCGTAATATAGTATTCTGACAACCATAAAAATGGTTAAAGTGGGTTAACCTTAAAAGCTAGACATATACTGTCGCGGACTTTTAATCAGAACTTTAAGAGGGGAAGAATTTTGTAATACATGAATTTTCCATAACTATTTCCGTTTACTCAGGACATGTAAGGAAGGCTTTAAATTTGCCATTTTAGTACTTTTACAGTACTTTTGAATCGTCAAATGTTTTAAAGAAGCTACCACTGTTTCGGAAGTTTGCAGAAGAACCACCAAGAAACTCGGCGGCTAATCTGCGGTATTATAGATTAAAATAGCAATTTTTACACCTCACAGTATTAAATAAACCGAGTTAAACAGTTTAACTCTTGGGAATATTTAGTAGCTATACTCAACGGGATTTCATAGGAAATGGCAGGTAGAGTTCCTTAACCTCTTATCGGTCCCCTGCCCGCCCGATTTGCATTTGTACTCTATCCTGAAACATCTTTAGACTGCGACTTTGACCGAGCGTCGCTATTGACAGGTGCCTCCCCAGCCGTGTTCTGGAGCGAGGCGAGGCAGGTAGAGCGAGGCACGCCGGCTCGATAACACGCGAGAGGGCGGCCCTCTGGTCCCCGACCACCCCATCTTGGTTGTTTACATGGATTGTCGCGTGTGCACACCGCTTAATGATAACCGCGTACTGTTAAATGAGTTAAAACGTCGATGATCAGCATTTATTTAAGCGTGCTTTGCCATAAATTTTGCCGACTTACCGTGATTATATTACAATTCAAATCATCCTACTAATATTATAAAGCGAAAGTTTGTGAGTATGGATGTATGTTTGTTACTCTTTTTTGTCTTTGTTGTCAATATAGATGAAATTTGGCACAATTGTTTTTTATACACTGGGATAATATATAGGCTACATAAATTCTGTTAATTCTACAGGAATATATTGACATTGAAAAGCGCCATTTATTATGATCCTATCACGCGACAACAGTCCACGCAAACGAAGTTGCGGGCAAAGGCTAGTTCTTAATAATTTACTACGAGCTTTGCTCGGTAATTTTTTACAAAATAAAAAAAGAAACTTAAAAAGAAAGAAAAAAAATAATTAGGTAATTGGGATCAATCCTAGGTATTTACATTTCTCGAGACTGCCCGTTCCCCGAATAAGCTACGCTGACTTGACATTTAACGGTAAAAATAGTGTTTTATATATTCAATAAATTAAAAGTAAATTTTTGTATTTTTTTATTTCCCAAAAACAGGGATAAAACGACAATTTTTTTAAATAAAAGCTAGCTAGATTTTGGAGATTAATCCCCCCAAAACCCCCTATACGCTGAATTTCAGGAAAATCATTGGAGCCGTTTCCGAGATCCCGAATATATATATGTATATATATATAGATAACTTGTATAGTATAACCAATTTTGATTAGTCTTTTACCACGTAGTATACTATGTTCTACTTCTACTATGTTCTAAGAGCAGACCGGCCAGAGTTACTTAAGCGTTAAATGAGATTCGGTGAAAAACATGTGAGCGGGTGGTCCCAAGCCACCCCGATCCTATATTTGTTTACATTGGCAAGCCGCGTGCGCGGCACAACGCATAATGTAAAATTATATATATCGGAGATTCAACACGATTTCCAAAGGCAGAAGACATAAGTTAAAGTACCTGCCTGGGTGACCGAAGCCTTGCTCAGTAATTTTTAATATGATGTAAAAAAATAATATTAAAAAAAAAATTTAAAAGAAAAATGAAAAATAGTAGTAATTTAATAATAAAGAAATATAATAATTATCAGCAGCTATAAAATAATGATAATATCATTTTGCTATAGTCCGCGATTAGTTTAATTTAGTTATTAGAACAATTGCAATTGATTACAAACTCCGTAAGTCAATAAGTGACATATAAATCAGTTATTCAGATTTTTATATGTTTATAAAGAATTATAAAAATTGTTTTTTTTTTATTATTTTTTAGTACCTGGGCCTACCGAGCCTTGCTCGGTAATTTTTAAAAGAAAAAATAATAGCAGGTGGGGCTCGATCCTAGGTATTTTCACCTCTCTAGACCGCCCGTTCCCCAAATGAACCACCATGACTTTACGTTTGACAGCGAAAAATTGTGATTGTATTCGAAGTAAATTAAAAAAAAAATTTTAGAGCCCGAAAACAGGGATAAAACGACATTTTTTGAAATAAAACTTATCTAGATCGATTTTTCTCCCCCAAAACCCTCTACATGCTGAATTTCAGGAAAATCGTTGGAGCCTTTACCGAGATTCCGAAAATATATGTACATGTATATATGTATATATATATATATATACAAGATTAACTCATTTAAATATTAAAGATATGATAAAAAGCTTTTTACAAAATTTCGTATCCCTATTGCAAACCGTTTAGGAGTTCCCTCGTCTGGATACATGCAGGATTCGTTAAAACACATGCTCAAACCTCCACCACAATACACAAGCATCACACATTCACCATCACAAACTCAACAATCGTTTCGCTCCGCACCCGAAGCATCATCAAGAGATAGACTCCATGCCATAATCGTAAATTTGGCTCAATTATTTTTTAATTCAATTTAAGACGTGTGTTTTCGTTTTTTAAAGTTTATTAACTTACTTTGTGACGTGTGGTATCCGGCTGAATAGAATAGTACCGCCCTCATTTCTTACCGAGGTCTCATAAAGGGTGACTAAGGTAAGTCGACCCGCCGTGTGGTATCCGGCTGAGTAGAATAGACCACCCTCTTTCTTACCGAGGAGTCGTAAAAGGCGACTAAGGTAAGTTGACCCATCGGGTGGTATCCGGTTAGTAGAATAGACCACCCTCCTTCTTACCGAGGTGTCGTAAAATACGACTAAGTTAAGTTGACGTCAGGCGGCCAGTCGTAAAAACAATCAAGTTACAGCATATTTATAACATGTTGTGCCGACCCCACTTAGAGTGGGATAAGGGCAGAAGGATATATATTAACTTACTATGTGTTACCAAGTAAAATATAAATTTCCAAAAAGGCATTAACTAATGAAGTCATTGATGCGTCAGATTAAATTAAAAAAAAGTACATATAAAGCCGCTATGCCTTTTTAGCACACCACAGGACGCCGGCGACATTTCTTTTAGAGAGTCCATAAAAGAGAGTTTTATGAGAGCGATCGAACCTGCAGCGATTTCTCAAGCTATACTAAAAATCCTTCCTGATTTATTCCTGTCACAGATAACGATAGGAGAAAAGTTAAAATAAGGTTTTAAATGAAAGCTCAGCCTACTTCCATATAAAACAACAATTTATGGAACCAGAAGAGGTCATCCGTCCCCAAAATAAATAACTCAATACTTTTGTTATGGGTAACAGACAACTGGGAAATATATACATATCATCATCCTCCTGCCCTTATCCCACTCTAAGTGGGGACGCACATCATGTTATAGACATGTTGTCTAATGTTTTAACTACGTATTTTAAGATTGGATGCCTGCCTGACGTCAGCTTACCTTAGTCGTATTTTATGACACCTTAGTAGGAAAGAATGTGGTCTATTCTACTCAACCGTATACAACACGGTGGGTCAACTTACCTTAGTCGCCTTTTACGACACCTCTGTAAGAAATGAGGGTAGTCTATTCTACTCAGCCGGATATCACACGGCGCATATAATCGTATATAAAAAAGTGAAGTAGCGGCCTGTTACTCACCCACTGCTGGGAATAGGCCACTTCTCTCCGTTTTATGGAGAGAAGGATTGGAGCCACACCACGCAGCTCCAATGCGGATTGGTAGGTTACACATATCTTCACAATTCTCTAGAAATATGCAGGTTTTCTCACGATGTTTTCCTTCACCGAAAAGCGTGTGATAAATTGCGATTACCAATTATACACATAAGTTTTAACAGAAAAACTCATTGGAGTCTGACCGGGTTTGCACCCGCGACCACCTCGATAGAGTCGCACGGTGTTACCGCTGGGGTATCACAGCGTATAGCACATACTATGATCGTATATATTGTATGATAGTACGGACAATTACACGATGATCGTGCCGATTATAGACGATCACACAATTAATCAATGATCATCACCAATAGCGAAGAGCAGAGATCATAGACAGTAATTTGGACGCCTTTGAACAAATATACATTCAGTCCCATATATCACTCAAAGTTTGTTGACGTAATTGTGCGACGCTTGCCAAGTGTCGAAACGCAGTATTTGCTTTGTACTCTGACTTTAGCCGCAGTTCCTGTCGCGTGATAATAATTTTACGCATTAGAAACATCGCAAGGTTAACTTTTGCTTTCTCTTTGTTTTAAGAACCATCTTTATCTCGTTTTCATCTCTTCATTCGAGCTGACTGCTGGCATTAAATTATAAAATGAGTAAGTAAAAAAGTAAGTAACGGCCTGTTACTATCCCACTGCTGAGAATAGGCCTCTTCTCTCCGTTTTGAGAGAGAAGGATTGGAGCTAAGACCTACCACGCTGCTCCAATGCGGATTGGTAGGTTACACATACCTCCAGAATTCTCTAGAGATATGCAGGTTTCCTCACGATGTTTTCCTTCACCGAAAAGCGTGTGATAAATTGCAATTATCAATTAGACACATAAGTTTTAAGAGAAAAACTCATTGGTGTCTGCCAGGGTTCGAACCCGTGATCGTCTCTAGAGATTCACACGGTCGCACCGCTGGGCCATCACAGCTTATAAAATGAGTATGACATCATAATTAGCTTTTCATCCCACTGTTACAATCCCACTGCTGGGCATAAGCCTCCTCTCTCCGTTACTGGAGAGAAAGATTGGAGCTAAGACCTACCACGCGGCTCCAATACGGATTGTTAGGTTGTAAATAATTATTTGACAATGAGAAATATAACGCTTGCATATTAATGTTAAAAATAATAATATTACTCATCTAGGCGCTTTAGTAGTGAAGCTCAGGGACAGAATTACATACTTTTTCCTACGACGATGGGAAAGAACGGACTGGAATGGAATAACGGAAGAGCCGATACTATGCCGTCAGGGTAAAGTACGAACAGTACAACTTGTTTTATAGAAAGCTCTAATTAAAATGATTTTGTCAAATCTCTATGCATTTAACAACTAATATCAAGGATACAAATATGTACGCCGTGTAGTATCCGGCTGAATAGAATAGTACCGACCTCATTTCTTACCGAGGTGTCGTAAAAGGCGACTAAGGTAAAACGACCCGCCGTGTGGTATCCGGCTGAATAGAATCTATCTATCTATCTATCTAATTTCGGGGACGCCTGTCGGTGCAGGACGGGTGATCAGCTCCTATTCCGGACTATTCCACCCATTTCCCCATGTTGGGACAAGGGTTTCACTGCTGTCCCGATAGTGTCACCTGCTCTAATCTACCCGTAGCTTTTACGAACCTGATAATATCCCTGAAGGAGATATTTGTCAGATCCTCAGCTTCAATTTCATCCTTACCTAGTATCTCCCATCTTACCAGCGAGTACATAGGGCACTCAGCCATAAGGTGAAGACTCGTTTCTTCCTCTCCACACTCTGGGCACGCAGCATCTTCTGTTATTCTCATTATTGACAGGTGTCTGTTTAACAGGCAGTGCCCAGTTGTAATGCCTGTTACAATTGCTACATTTTCCCTGCTCTGAGACATCAGCTGTTTAGACTTCCTTGTATCAAACGATTTGAGAAACAACTTTGCTTGTCTGAGCATTGTGTTTCTCCATCTTTTGTTAGATTCTGTTTCTATTCTTTTTTCTATCACACACTTTATTATATTATGTGCAATTGGGAGGAAGGGTTCTGGTCCTACGAATGTTTGACTAGCTCCCTTTCTTGCCAATTCGTCAGCTTTTTCGTTCCCTGCATGGCCACAGTGTCCCGGAACCCATGCAATCGTTACTTCCCCCTTCTCAGCTAATTCGTTTAGTTCACGCTTACATTCCTTCACGATAGCTGAGGTTGTTTCTATGCGGTCAAGTGCTTTTAAAGCTGCTTGACTATCGCTATATATGACTATATTATGTTCTAATGCTTTTTGTGATTCTTTGAGTTTCCTGGCACACTCCATGATAGCTATCATTTCGGCCTGGAAGACACTTGTATATTTACCCAGATTTAGGACCTGGTGTAAATCTGACGAGGTGCCGTAGACAATTCCAGCTCCCGCCAGCTTCGCGGATTCTCGTCTAGACCCGTCCGTGTAGCAGATGGTCTGACTCTTCGCGCTGTGTTCTACTTCCCAGTTTTCTTTTGCTCCTATGTGTATCCTATATTTTTTATCGAAGATTTTCTGTTTCATGATCAAGTCACTTCTCCTGACGACCATAGACAGATTTTCTCCGTAAATCTTTTCTATATCCGTATGACCTTTATCTGTAAAGTTTCCTTTCCATTGTTGGAACACTTTCATCTTATACCATTGCTCTATTGCTTTTCTCTTAGCTGCTAGGTCTAGAGGATAGAGTCCCACCAGAACTTCTAGTGCAGCGGATGGGGTTGTTCTCACTGCACCTGTGATCATTAGTGTTGCTATCCTCTGTATCTTCATTAAGTCCTTGCTATTGACTCCGATGTTGGCTCTGTGCCACCAAATCGAAGCGCCGTACAGTATTCTGGGTAGAATGATAGCCGTATATATACCACTTGGTAATTTTTGGCTTCATACCCCAGGTTCTGCCCACCGCTCTTCTACATTGCATAAGTGCAATTTTTGCTTTGTTGCATTGTTCTTTGATGTGACTTCTAAACCTTAGGGTTTTGTCTAGCTTTATACCTAAGTACTTTATTTCCTTTATCAACTGTATCTCTACACCCTTTATGCTGAGTGGATTAAAGTTGGCTATTTTCCTTTTATTTGTGAAAAGGACTAGTTTGGTTTTCGTCGGATTAAGGTTTAATCCCCTCTCCTGGCACCATCTTAGTGTTTCTTTAATACTAATACTCATTATGTTCCTTATAGTGCTCAGGTCTTTCCCTGTTACTAAAAGGACACCATCATCTGAGTATGCTTGCATGTATGTCCTCATATCATTAATCTTCCTAACTAATGGATCTAGTAGGAGACACCACAGAAGAGGAGAGAGACACCCTCCTTGAGGAAATCCTCTCGTTGATTTTATTATGTGTGTAACTCCGCTTAGCTCCGCCGCGATTGAACGATGCTCTAGCATGTTCATTATCCAGCGTCCCACTTCATATGATATTCCTTCCCTACAGATTGAGTTTCTTATAGCATTGCGATTTGCTTTGTCAAAAGCACCTTCTACATCGAAGAAGCAACCTAATGCTATTTCTTTGTTACATAAGGTTCTTTCTATTCTTACCACTAAATTATGGAGAGCTGTTTCTGTTGATTTGCCCCCCATATATGCATGTTGATTTTCATGCAGTGGAAGGTTGCTTTGTTCTATGTTAGTTCTTATGTGTCCTTCGATCACTTTTTCTAGTGTTTTTAGAATGAACGAGGACAAACAAATACACCGAAATGACTTCGGTTCCTGATAGGTTTTCTTTCCAGGTTTTGGAATGAACACCGCTTTTACTTTTCTCCAGCTCGTCGGGATATAGCCCCACGCCAAACTAGCATTGAAAAGTGCTAACATGTTTCCTTTAATATATTCATATGCTACCTGTAGCATTTTAGGGAGTATTTCATCTGGACCAGCTGCTTTGTATGGTGCAAATGACTTGATACTCCACTTAATATGCTCTGCTGTTATGATATTTCCCGGGTCTGACCAGTGGTATCTGGTGCTTGGCGATATCATTTCCTCTTTAATTTCTTTGCATTCTGGAAAATGTACTTCTGCCATTTTGGTTAGTATTATTTTGGGATCCGTAATTATTGTCTCATCCAATTTAATACTACCCAGTCTGCATGTTCTGTCTTTTGCCAGTATTCGTATTAGTCGTGCTGCTTCAGGGTATTCTGTGACCCCGTTGCAATACACCTGCCAGCCATTTCTGGACTCTTTTCTGCACTTTTTACGGAATTCCGTCCTGTTCTTCCTATATTCTGCCCAGCTCAATTCATCCCCTTTCTTAAGGGCAATTCTTTGAGATTTGCGTACTTTTTTCCTGAGTTTTTTCAGTTCGTTGTTCCACCACGGTTGACCCGTGCCTTGTGTGACCTCTCGTAGTGGACACGAACTGACAAAGGCATCTTTTAATGCTGTGCTTAGTTCCAATGCGCCTTCCTCTAACTCGTCTATCGTGTTGTAGGAAGTGTATTTGGATCTCCATTCGCTCATTAGGGACTCAAAATTATCCCAGTTGGTCTTCTTAGCATTTCTAATGCGCAATTTGCCAATTTTGGTGTTTATGTGAAAGGTGATTCTGCGATGATCTGATAGCGAGTCGTTCAGATCCACCTTCCAATCTTTGATGTATTTGGCCATGCCTTCCGATGCTAGAGTAATATCTAACACTTCTTTTCTCGTTCTTGTAACGAACGTTGGTTCATTACCAATGTTCATTATCTCGAGATTGTTGCTTATGATAAATTCTAACAGTGCTTCTCCTTTCCTATTTGTGTCTGTGCTGCCCCACACCTCATTGTGCGAGTTAGCGTCACATCCTATTATAAAATGAATTTTCTTACCTTTGTATTTGTTAACGGTTTCTTCCAGTTCTCTAGTCGGTGGTGTGAAGTCGGTCTCACTAGGAATGTAGGCCGACATAAACGCCATCCTTAGTTTCTTTTCTTCATCTAGTGGAATCAAAGCTTCCACCGCTACTAAATCTCTGTAACATTCTAGTTCAATTAGTCCTAAGTTTCTAATCCTGCTACTGGTATAGATACATGTTCTGGGATCCGACTCACCATTGTTGTAATAGGTTAAGTCTCCCCCTAAACAACCCATACCAACCACACGCCCATTCACAGCGTATGGTTCTTGTAGCAGGGCCACATCTATTTGCTTGCTGACCACATATTCGCAGAGTTCGCTCATGGCTTCTCTACAGTGGTGCAAGTTTATCTGAAGAATCTTTAGTGTGTGTGTGGTGTGTTTTTGTGAGTGTTTATGTTTTTTGGGTGTACTTCCCATTAAGTGTATTGTGTTGTGTTTGTTTGTTCTTTTTCCCAATACATAATGATGCCCCGCACGACTTCGAGCACCAGCTGTGAGGCAAGGCGCTCAAGAAGTGTACGAGGCATCAGTTATGTATCGGTACCTGTGATTGTTAGTGTGCCGTGGCGGTACCGGCATCTCCGACTATTCCCTGCACGGATGTCTTGGCGGGGGGGTACTAGGGGCCCCGCCTGACGCTCCGATTGCTGGTTTCGTCGTGTCCGCTGGTTCCAGCACACGAGCAACACTGTTCTGTTCATGTGTATCTTGTTTGGGTTTGAGTTTTGGTTTCCAGTTCAAAAACCTAACCTGCACTTGTGTGGCTTGATAAAAGAGCCACACGAGACCCTCCCTAAAAAGTTCGTTTATTTCCCGAGGGACCCCCACAATCAGACGCTCCCCCAGAGGGAGGGGCTCTCTGACGATGAGGCTCCACTCGGGGAGTCTCAATTCAGCTCTATTACGATTTTGACCCCTAAGCAGAAGGAGAGGATCAGCTGCTCTCCTAGTGCCTGGGATCCAAATTGCTACTCTACCTCTATCCCTTCTCATGTCCTTGATCGAAATGCCGTTGTAGAGACCGAAGTCGCACCCGAGCAACCAATCCCTCGACTGCTCAGTAGCTGGTGTCACAAGGAAGAACCCTTCTGCCACCAGCCCCGAGGTCGCAAAGTTTAGCCTGGAGCTGTCGACTTCTTCTCTGACAGCATCCTCGATAAGGTCAGCTATTTTGTCTCTAATGTGTGTTGCTAAATCTTCATCGACCGGCAAACCATCTGCACGATGGATGGCCACAGCGAGATCACTCTGCTCCTTTGCAGTGCAACGTGGTCCCGCTGTAGCCCCCCAATTGCGACGCTTTGCCGGTCGCTGTTCGCTCGGCCCTTCTTCAGGGTCGGTGCCCTGCCTCTTCTTCTTCTGCGGTCTGGAGGTCTTCGCCTCCCCAGCCCCTGAAGAGGTTTCCCCCTCCATGGGCTGGGAAGTCGGAGGCGCATCCGACACAGCTGACTGTCTTTTAAGTTTCTTTGCCCTATTCTTACGTTTTTTAGACGTCACCATCTTGAAATCGCCCTCACCCGTACCCGAAGGCCCAGGCGTCGGCGACTTCAACAGGTCTTCTTCTTCCCTCAGATGGAGGGTTCTTGAAAGTTCATCGTGGAGATTCGCTGTCGAACCTCCAGGATGCTCTAAACCGGATTGCGAAAAATTGCCCCCCCCAGAATACGAGGGGCAGCCTGAGACTGATGCTTGGGCCGTAGCCCGAGCAGCAGTCTCAGGGAGGGATTCTCCAGCCGGGCTGGTACCCTCCTGGGGTAGATTATGCTTTTTTCTCGCGTCCATTTTTTTAAAGCAGGTGAGAGGATGTTTTTGGGGGAAGGATTGGACTGAAAGGATTAGGGGGTAAAGGAAGGGGATAGCGGACGTGCGTGATTGCGTGGGAAACCGGAACCCCGCACCGCCAGATCATACTTGCTATTGCAGCCTGAGGAATAAAAAAGTGTGAGCTCATTAGTGACTGCAACATTGCCCAGGGTGCACGGCATGGACGTGTATGATTCGACTTATGACAGTGCCCTGTAGCTCAGCTCACATACCTGAGCGTGGCAGCTGTCATCTACACCCCTAGAATAGGGGCTAGGCTGAATAGAATAGATAACACTCATTTTTTACCGAGGTGTCGTAAAGCCGACTAAGGTAAGACGACCCGCCGTGTGGTTTCCGGTTGAGTAGAATAGACCACCTTATTTTTTATACAATAGACAAAGCAGGAACCGACATAAGCTTGCGGCTCCTGCTTTGCGCCTTGCAAAAATACGTAATTCGTTTGTGGGTTTTGGTATAAGATTCTATAATAAAATTCCGCAATCAATTTTAGCTTTGTCATTACAGCAGTTTAAAAACACTGTTAAAAAGAAGCTGATACAGAAAGCCTACTATACTCTTGAAGATTATTTAGAAGATAAGAATGTGTGGATACTCTATATAGCTCTCTTTGAACCTGTACAAGACAGTAACGACATAATGCAAATAGTATTAAGAATTATATTTTTAAAAGAGCAACCGCCGAGTTTCTTGCTGGCTCTTCTCGGTAGGAACAGCTTTCCGAACCAGTAGTAGAGTTGACGATTCAAAAGCACTTGTTTACAAGTTTATTTGAATAAAGAATATTTAAAATTTGAATTTGAATTTGAATATAGGTGTGATAAAATACGACAAAGGTAAGTTGACGTCAGGCCCGGTCGTAAAATACGTAGCCAAATCATGTTGACAACATATTTTAACATGTTTTGCCAATCCCGCTTAGAGTGTGATAAGGGCAGGAGGATGATGCCCTTATTCCACTCTTATGAGGAGGAGGAGGATGATGGCAAATATGTCGTCTAGTACTATGAAATTCTGAAATAGACAAACGTCTATTGGAGTACTACGTAACAATACAAAGTCCCTGTCGCACTTTCACAACATATTTATATATACATAGAAGCGGTCACGGACGGACAGATAGCGTCCGAGCGCTGTTTAAAGGGCCATCAAAGCGGCAACTACATAAAACGAGTCCCATTTTACATTGCGCTCCGTAGGACCACGGTTTATAGCGGACTGACAGGAATTCGACTAGTAATGAGGGAACCCACGACGCTACTAACGTAACTCGAAACTGGAAATTTTCTCGAAATAAAAGTTATAGCAGCACACCTAGCGATTTTTATGACAAACTGTAGGGTTAGTAAATGTGATCTATATCTATGTTAGAAACTATTCACTGAATTTAATTTCCACATCGATGGTGGAATGCTGTTCCAGCAATTCGTTGCCGCATATTTAAAGCTACCGTGGAACGCAGCAGTGTAGTGACGCGATACATACAGTAAATGAGAAGCGCCACGGGTATTATGGCTTAGATTGCGATCATTTGGCCATTTCAGTTTGCTGTACAGGTACGTAGGTAGTTTATACTTAGCTTTGCCAAATAGTAGAGTAGCAAAATGTAATTGCCGTCAAAATGTCATTTTTAGAATCCTAGCACTGTTCAGAAAAGGCGTAACATGGGAGCGTGGCGGGATACTGAAGCAAAAGCGGGCGCAGGCATTCTGGACACACTGTATAATGTTTTTTGTACGAGCAAGAAGTCGCGGACCAGTAACCGCATCTGCATAATTAAATTTTGAAAGAATTAAAGCCTCACATAGATTTATTCTCACACTAGTATTTAAATAATCTCTTATATTATATATTAACTTAAGTCTGTAGAAACAACTATTGACTGTATTAATAGTATGCTTTTCAAAACGCAGTTTCTCATCGATTAATACACCCAGGTTTTTTGTCTCAGTACTCTGCTTATTCTCTTATTTTATATGCTAATGTTCAAATTGATGTCAGATATTTTCTTTATTTGTGATTTAGTGCATTTTTATGTAGGATAATTTCTATAAACAAGTAAATATTTTACCATCATTCATGCCCATAACCCATTCTAAGCAGGGTCGGCACATCATGTTTTAAACAGGTTGTTATGTGATTTGGCTAATTATATTACCGACTGCCTGGCTACCCGTAAACTTTTTTTTCTTCGAATTGACTGTATGCTGTTAGCCCTAACGGCTTTTACAGCGTTACCGGACGGGGGCGTCTACTTACCTTAGTTGCTTGTTACGACACCTCGGTAATAAATGAGGGTTGTCTATTCTACTCAGCCAGGTTCCACACGGCGGGTCAACTTATCTTAGTCGCCTTTTACGACATCTATTCTTCTCAGCTGGATACCATCCACCATGTATAAAAAAAAAGAAATAAATTAATTAGGTGATATTTGATATCTTTTAAGTGTTTTTTTTTTATGGTATACACTTAGTAGGGGATTTTACATAACAGCTATTTTAGCACTAGTACTTAGCTCCATCACCTTATCTGACCCAAACCCTAGAACAAGTCACAATGCGCTTTGCACTCCCGGTTAATGAAGATTGAGACTTGATTCACTAATAAGGTCGCGACACAAAGCGTCTAGCAGAGACTAACAAAATTAAAAAAAAAACATTAAGTGTTGGAAGTGAAAACTTCTTTAGCGGCGTCATGCACTTTTTGTGATGGATAATTAATGTTTAACTCGCGACAGGACACTTGAACTGAAAGTCGGAAAATTCGTATGATGGAGCGAGAGAAGACCGCCGGCGTGGCGTAGGAGTGGAACTATCTCTCCCCCCCTGCAATCTGTAATGTGAGTCAAAAATATACGCTTGCGCCTGCTGTGGAAGCTGAGTTATCTGAGAGAGAAACTTTTTAATGTAAAATAATTGTGATAGCTCTAAGTTAAATTTTTAATATAATATAAATTGACATATTTGTGTAAGATAGCGCAATAAATGAATATTGTATTTTAACCACATAAATAATTGTACTTTCATACTGATAATTAAAGCATTTCGTGCAAAATTATTCCCTAATCATTCCAAAACATCAAAAATGCACAACGTTAATATTCAAGTATTCACTTCTGCAGGCAGTACCCGCATTTTTAACACACGTGTATAAATGTCCGGATTACATTGATTCAAAGCGTTGTTAACTATATAATAATTTATTATGCAAAATCAAACAAAAGTGGCCGACGTTCCAAAGAAACTTTTACGTCCACAGTAGAAACGTAATTTATCGCAAAAGTATATAACATTACAATCTTTGTAGCCGCGGGCTCCGCACTCCCAATATCTACGAAGCGACATATCTCGAAAACCAGACGTCTTTTCTAACTTACGCAACAGAATTTACGCTTAAGCGAACCGAGGTCCACTACTAACATTTCTCGCACACACACCGACGCAATGTGTACGCGAACTGTCCAACATATCACGACCTTCCCCTCCCCTCTTAACTCTTGCTTAAGAGAGGAAAACGGGGAGGCACGGACTCGCGGTTAGAGTTCTAGTTACGCCAAACTATGGTATAGTGCGGTATCGGTAGTTGGCTTATATAAGTTGAGCTATACTGCGTATACGGTGATAGAGGATTCGGTGTACGCGGCCAGTTCACATGGAACTGGTTGCTTTTGGTAGGTATTAGCGTAGATGTGAAGCGAGGCGAGTGGCAAGCGGGCGCGCGCGGCGTGTGGGTGAGACGTTTACGGTCGGATCGCTGGTCGACAACGTCAGGGTGGCCATAAAATCGCATTTCTACCAAGGATATGGTTATATCCTAACACTTCACCAAAACTATTTTCAAGCTGCTAGAAGATGATTATTTTTAATCACATTCAAATAATAACCCAATAAGTACGAAACTTTTAGCAATATGCTACATAGACTATCATGATATTACCGAATTTTTACTAATATAAAGAGTACTACAAAGTAATTATTCACCTATATCCATACTTAATATTCAATTAAAAAACTACAAATGCAATATAATATTCCATTTTAAATATTTCACCCGTGACAAACATAATGAGTGTGATATTTAATTTACTCACACTTTTCAAACTTATATTTCTTTATAAACATAAATAAAATAAATATTTAGATATCACTAAAGATAAATATGTGGAAAGAATTTCTTAAAAAAACTTATTGAAAGGTATGTAAATAATAAAACAAGACGCGTGGCCGAAGACTATCACTGCGTCAGTTGACCATTAATGAAGCAGCTTGTATTGTTTTCCCATCACACATTTCCAAATGACAGAACAGTAATCTTATCAACTTTCATAAATTTTCATGTTACTTTCGATGTTAATGTACAAAAAATTTATTGACACAAGCGGAAATCGAACCCGAGACACTTATATGATGTCAGTCTCCAAAAAGAAGCTAAAACTCATGGGCTCAACACACGCGGCGCAATACCGCGCTACGAGACGCGCCGCGGTCGGCCCCTCGCGTCGCGCCAATTAATTACGGTGGCCATCTTACCCCCACACCCCCTGCCGACCCACTGCCCCCTGACGGACAATAATTGCCGACGCCGAATCCACGCTACTTGCTACCAGCTAGCCTCTTGCCCGCACCTTAGTCGTCTATACATAGCGTATACAGCTACAAGCCTCTTGGGCAACTGTATTCAAAGTTCAGAGACTACGACACGGCACAAAGCTCGCCGTATCATTGAATATTCTAGATACGTATATACCTATTAATACGCTTGAAGGCAAATGCAAAATTGGTTGAATTACAGTTAATGTCGTTCCACAAAACTGACTCATACAAAATATATTACAGAAAATAGTAAAATAGCAGTCTATTACTATCTTATTAAGTTGGGCCGCTGCGCCAATGCGGTCTTACTTAAATATCCCAGAATTTTTTTCTTCGCCTTAAAATAATATTATAGATTCCCCTTAAAATGAGACTTCACTGATATAAGAGATTGAACAATTTTTTTTAAAATAACTTTGTGTTATTTATAAAAATAAAAAATAAAATCTATTAATCTAACGATGTCTCTATTTCTTCAGAGATTGAAGTATTTTTTTTTCAAACAAACTAATCTATTAATCTAGCTCACCTACAAAAGTAATAATAAAATTATTTTGCTATAATCCGCGATGAAGTAAAATAGAAAATATATATAATGCTAAATGTAGAGTGGACAATCGGTTATCATACCTGATACATGCAGGAGTCTTAAAAACACATGCACAAACTTCCACCACCGCCACCACGATACACAAGCACTATATACGTTCACTATAATAGTGTGGATTATAGCAAAATAATATTATTATTACTTTTGTATTATGGATGTCCGCAAAGTAACCCCTAATTCTATAAATTATCTAGCTCACCTACGATAAATTAAATAAAAGATTTACTTATTAGATTCAAAAGCACATGTTTACAAGTTTATTTGAATAAAGAATATTTTGAATTTGAATCCACATTTACTAACAATACTTATTTTAAACTACTTTTCTCTAACAGATATATAAGACCATATGCACTTCAATTACACAAAGAGAAAGTAATAAAAAAGTATAAACAATTTTTTAAAACATCATAATCGCATAACGAGCATGTTATTTCTTTTACAAAAGACATCAACGCCATCGGATCGTAGGGTTGCGGCAGTAAAAATATATTTTATGGATCACTGAACCACCTCTCGCACTTAACACGTTATAAAACTTGACTTGAGCTTTTTATATTTCGATAATTCATAACATAGTATATATTTAATCATACTAACTGTAAATTTAAAAGTCTGGCCCGTTGGCGCAGTGGGTAGTGACCCTGCCTTCAGCTCCACGGGTCGCGGGTTCGATTCCCGCCGAAGACCAATAATTTCTATAAATGAATTTGTTGGTCTTCTAGCCTGGGTGTATATTTGTATTTAAGTATGTATTTAAAAATATATAAGTATATATTCACCACTTGTCTCTCACCCATAATACAAGAATTAAGTTACTTACTTTGGGGGCGGACAACCGTGTGTGTAAGTGTCCCATATATTTCTTATTTATTATTATACATTTTCTATTTATAAATCAAACCTCGATAATTTAATCTTCTAAGTTTTAGATAGTTATTAATTTTAAAAAATTTGGTCTTTGTAAAATGAATAGATAACTGACGCGCTTTATTTTTGGATTACTCACCCTCGGCTTTGGTTTTGCGATCGCCTGATCCTCTTCGTGATATTGCAAGCTTCGTCAGTTCTAGCATCTTATTAACAATTCGAAAAAAATATGGATTTGTATGAAAATAATTTGTCTTAAAATTGCACAAATTGTTTAGAGTCAAAATACATGCAAATAAGTATGTTTTATTATTTTTACGATTTTTAATAAAAGGTCAGTTACTAAAATGTTCTTAGGAAAATTTTATTTATTTTTTTATTTATCTTATATTTTTATTATTTATTTTTTTATTTATCTATAAAAAGACTTAGGTAATACGTAATTTTTAGGACTTTTAGGACACCTCGATAAGAAATGAGGGTGGTCTATTCAACTCAGCTGGATAACACACGGCAAGAATTGCAAATAATAATTAAATTGTTACAGACATCTAAGTTCTAACCCGTTAAAATATATTTAGACAAAGCATATTTAGAATTATTAAGCATCACGTCTTGTCGCTCTTAAATGACGTCGATTTTATTTGACACATTATCACATATAAATTCCTGGAAAATGCAAACCACAGATTAGTTTCCGAACAGAGTATATCAAACACCGCAGAGCGCAATGAGAAAAGGAATTAGCAATTTGTACAATGCTAATGGTCGGAAATGTAGCCGCGATATAGTTTGAGTAAACTTTGTCCTCGCGCTTTATTAACTTCAATTCATACGAGCACGCTTGCGTGGTTTATATTATAACCTACGATAACCGAGTAATTTATATAGTCAATAAATCTAGAATATAAACATGCGATATAAGGATTTACAAACGTTAATATTTTTAACTATCAAGACTTTTACAATTTACGATTTCCTTGTAAATAAATTTTGAATTTTATTTATGAATTTTCACACCCTTAAACGGCATCCTTGTTTGCGTTTTGTGATATGTGCGGTGACTTGTTTTGCATGTATAAGTTATTTGATTATTATCTGCTTCATACACTTAGCATTACATATATTCTCTTAACTAGCGCGGATTACAGCAAAATAACTTTATTGTAACTTCTATTTATATTCTTGTTTGAAAGCAATTTGGTACAATAAGTCCGCTTCCTTCGCTAAATGGTCACTTTTGTACTACCCTCACTTACCATTACGTCTATGGTCATGGTTGGTTGATATTAATCTTACTTAGATTAACACACATACATGGGGTGCCAAAGTGGTCGGCCTCCTCGTGGCGCACCCTGGGCAAGCTTAGTCTTGGCGAACGGACCACCGAGGGGTGGCCAATCCAGTTGTCCCTCTGATTAGCAGAGGGCAATCTGGACGGGCCGGGGACTTCGGGGGGGTTGGGGTGAAGTCCCTAATGAGCGACGGGTCCAGTTGGGCTTACTCTAAGTCTGGCTGGACATGGTTACGGCCACCGTCGGCGAAACCCGGAAGCCCAGCAATGGGAACGGGGACCTTCGGGTTGCGAGGAAGAAAACCTCTATAAAAAATTACCCGGTGGGGGCGGAAACGCCCACCAAGGCGTTGGGGCCCCTACTTGGGGCGCGATTTCTCCCTGTCGACCGTGACATAGCAAACACGGTGGGCAGGGAGCGATCGTGGGCAGCGATGGCCTCCTTTAGCTCTGCGGAGGGGGGCGGAGGGAGGCGGCGGAGCGGTTCCACGAACTGTTGTTCTGGATCCAATCTGCTGCTGGTGAGTCCAGGTGTTAGTGATTCGCCCAAGCCCATCGTCTGCCGCCCTAACTGGGGACCTTCGGGTGTTCCGAACGGGGTACATCGGACACCTGGCTTACAGGTCCCCGAGGCGGTCGGTGCATCTGGTGCTCCCGATGCTCCGGTTAGCGGAGGGGGGTTTCTCTTTCGAGGGGCCCCTACCTGGAGGTGTTTATTCTCTGGGATCAGAGCTGTCGGCGGGATGGGGGCAAAATGTACAATGATACCCTGTCCTTGCCATTGGCAGCGTGGTGGAGCACACAGGTCGTTTTAGTCGGTGCGAGTCCGACATAACCGCCGCCTGTCCCCGTCGGGCGGCGGTACCCATAAGGGGTTTTTTCCTGTATAATAAAAAAAAAAAAAAAAAACACACACATACATACATAGGTACATCTCTCTGTATAGCAAATACAGAGAGATTTATGTCATTAGATACGTATCCAAGATCTGTACTGTTTAATTATTCATTTTGCTTGAGTAAGTCTTTGCTTACCAATATTAGTACATAAGCGGGACACGTACTAGTACGCTTTCTGACGATTTATACTTGTGCGCGGGACACGTACCAGTACGTTATCTGGCGACTGGTTATTATACGAGCTAATGTAATCCATGGTTTGTTTTGTACAAAAATAATAAATAATGTAACCAATTAACTACATTTACGACTTCAAAGACTTCCAACGACTTTCGACGTTTCAACGAATAACGATTCAAAAGCACTTGCTTACAAGTTTACTTGAAAAAAATATTTAAAATTTAATATTTTAGAAACTAACAACTATTACGCGCAAAACTTACCCGAACATAATATGTTTGGTGTTCTGAGTTAATTCCCTCACATATTGTCGTCGCACTTATTTATTAAGAGATGCCACTTTTAATAAAATCAATGTAACTTTAAATTAACCTTGTTGTTTGACGAGTTCTTTGGTTTTCTTAATGTGAAAAACTTTACACTAAAAAAGTGTATTCAAGCTATTAATAAGTATTTATTTTATTTTTGGGAAACAAACAATAGTTCTATTACGAAATAAATAAAAATTATAAATAAATATAAATGAAAATAAATATAAATATAATTAAATATAAATTTAAGCATACATCAATAAAGTGTCCACTAAAAAATGTTACACAAATATTAGTAAGTTTAGCTCTTAACTTTTTAACTATTTACTTTTTTTTAACTATTTTATGTTTTAACACAGTATTTTTCTTATTTTATTTTTGAAAGAAAATATATTATCGATGAATATATCAACGTCGTGAAATAAAAATTACACGCCTTAAAAATATGTAATAAAAGTATATATCATATCAAAAACAACCGTTATGTACTGTATTAAGTTGCGAAGGTGAGTTTTCATGAATACAGAAAACGAACGGCGAGTCCGTGGAATTAAGCTGGAATTAGCAGTTTCTACAAAGCTAACGTTCGGCTGCGCTGTTCGCACTTGAGCAAACTCCGCAACCCTGGGGCTTTATTAAACTCATTGGTATATCAAATACTAAGCTTATTAGCTTTGCCTTGTGGACTACGCCACGTTTTGCTTAGAACTATAACTTCTAGACGAGTTGTATTTTGAATTAAAAACTCCACCTGCCCTTATTTTAACTCTGAGTGGGGTCGGCACAACACGTTATAAACATGTTGTTACATGATTTGGTTACGTATTTTACGACCGGCCGCCTGCGGCAACTTACCGTAGTCGCCTATTACGACACCTCGATAAGAAATGAGGGTACTCTATTCAACTCAGCCGGATATCACACGGCACGTCGACTTACCTTAGTCGCCTTTTACGACACCTCGGTAAGAAATGAGGGTGGTCTATTCTACTCAGCCGGGTACCACGCAGCGGGTAAACTTACTTTAGTCGCCTTTTACGACACCTCGGTAAGAAATGAGGGTGGTCTATTCTAGTCAGCCGGATACAACACGGCGGGTCTATTTACCTTTGTTGCCTTTTACGACACCTCGGTAAAAAATGAGGATGGTCTATTCTACTCAGCCGGATACAATACGGCGGGTCTATTTACCTTTGTTGCCTTTTACGACACCTCGGTAAAAAATGAGGATGGTCTATTCTACTCAGCCGGATACAACACGGCGGGTCTATTTACCTTTGTTGCCTTTTACGACATCTCGGTAAAAAATGAGGATGGTCTATTCTACTCAGCCGGATACAACACGGCGGGTCTATTTACCTTTGTTGCCTTTTACGACATCTCGGTAAAAAATGAGGATGGTCTATTCTACTCAGCCGGATACAACACGGCGGGTCTATTTACCTTTGTTGCCTTTTACGACACCTCGGTAAAAAATGAGGATGGTCTATTCTACTCAGCCGGATACAACACGGCGGGTCTATTTACCTTTGTTGCCTTTTACGACACCTCGGTAAAAAATGAGCGTGGTATATTCTATTCAACCGGATACCACACGTCATATTTTGAACTAAAAACTATTAAATAATTTATAGAAGCAGGCGTTACTTTGCGGAATTCCATAGTACAGAGGTTACTATAGAACTATTTCGCTGTAATTTGCGTCCGTTAAGAAAATCTATGTAATGCTAAGTGTATTAAGCAGGCAACATTATACCTTATACATACTTTTAACGGCTAATTCGCTGGACCAATAATGATGAAATTTAGCCCAATTGAAACTTGTACACCGGGTTTATTTATTTATTTGCATTTAAATATGTTCCATTTTTGCCCGGTTAGGGCATTGCAAAATATTGTACACACGTCTAACATTAACATTATACAAAAAAAATAATATTACAATATTTACATAATGAATCATTTCAATTTAGTAGGAAAAATAGTGTCTAATTATATTAATAATGTTCATATGTCACATTGAAATTATAACACATAAGGTTATATATAGGCCAAAAAAATAAAGATTTTCTTTCAGTAATATTGAAAAAAGCATATTGCGTTATTGAGGGTACTTAAACGTTTAAGTTGTCGCGAACGAAATGACGGTTACAACTAGTTATATAGTGAGTATATAGTGACGTAACAAATGGAGGTTCACTACGCTCGCCAGCGCTTTACGGCCATCCGCACTAGGGTCAGCGGGTTTTTTGTCGCACGTCCGTGGAACATCGCCACCCCGCCCGCCCCCGCGTCACGCGCGACTCGGAATAGGGGTGAGATCGCCGCGTGCCACAGGGTTGAACTGTGCCAAGATTATCGGAATCTATAACTATTAAATCTCTTTTTTGGAATATATTTTTCGAACTACTTCTTAAAGCAGGGTACAAAAAAGAAACTGATAAAGAGTATGATTTTGATAAAAAAAAATTTGAAGCATTAATTTTTATTTTCGTATTATCTTCCGACAAAAGTAATAATAAAATTATTTTGTTATAATCCGCGATGAAGTAAAATAGAAAATATATATAATGCTAAATGTAGAGTGGACAATCGGTTATCATACCTGATACATGCAGGAGTCGTAAAAAACACATGCACAAACCTCCACCACCGCCACCATGATACACAAGCACTATATACATTCACTATCACAAACTCAACAATTGTTTCGCCCCGCAACCGAAGCATCATCAGGAGATAGACTCCACGACCAAAATCGCAAAGCGAAGCAATACCCAAATAAGTTTAGTTATATACTAATCGGTTCAAAACCACCATTTATTTTATTTTGCCTGCGAACAAGTGTAACAAGCTTGAGCTAGAAACATTTTGCTTAAGTAATGAAAACATTATTTTGCTATAATCAGCGATATAAGCGCTAGCAAAATAATATTTTCAAAAATTTTGAATTATGATATTCGTAAAGTAACGCCTAATTCTATAAATGATATATGCAGATTGAGATGTATCCTGGGTTTCTTGGCATACTATTTAGGGAAGCTCTTAAAAGATGAGTAAAAGTATAGAAATCGAGGTCCCTAAGAAAGCTAATGCAATGTTTCGTGTGAATATATCGTCTAATAGTTTGGTGACAACCCTAATCCATAAACATCGTAGCCTTCATTGTAATACCGCGCTCGAGGCCGCGTCGCGTTGCCATAACAACCACCCGCCTACCTGCCCTCATTAATATGTACCGGACCGGACCGAACCGGACCGGACTAGGTAACTTGCACCAGAAATCGACAGCTGAAAATTTTATCAACCTGGCCTACGGCACGAGCGCTTTGTTTATCTTGTTCGGAAACCCGATTAAAAGATTATTGTTATCTCACTTAAAGTTTGTTGGGAGTTGATAAAATGACAGCCTCACAACGGGCTTTAATCTTCTGTTCTTCCAGTAGATAAACAGACGCTTCGCAACGAACTGCACGAATCTATCTATAGATCCACCAAAGAGTACCTACCTACATGCAATACGTATCAGGATAAACGACAGTACTCATAAGTCTAGTCATTAAATAATCAGGTTAACTTGACTAGTTTCATATTCCTTTCCCTTTTTGAGTCCTTAACATTCGGCTTCAACTAACTGTGTCTTTAATATATCATTCTTACTAACTGACAAGTAATTAAAATTTTTGTCTACTCACACCTCATTAACAGGAAAACTATTATGGGGCATCGCCGCCAGACGGGGACGAGCGGCGCGTATGTCGGACTCGCACCGACTTAAAACCTGACAGTGCTCCACCACGCTGCTGGTGACGGGGACAGGGTAACGTTGTGTACATAGCCCCTATCTCCGCCAGCAGCCACTCTTTACCCCGAAGTGCGCCACCTCAAGGTGGGGGCCTCTCTAACCGTGGCCTCTCCCTCCATTAATCGAGGCATCGGAGCACCAGGTGCATCAACCGCCTCTGGGACCTAACTCCAGCGAGCATCTGATAGACCCCATTTGGAACGCCCGGAGGAGCCCGTTAGGGCGGCATGCGACGGACTTCGACGAGTCGCCTGCGCCCTGCTCGCCTGATCCAAGGACTCGACTTCCCGGATCCGACTCCTTCCGCGACATAATGTCCTCGCAGAAAGAGGCCAAGGTCCGACTAACCCGGATAACCCGACTAGTTTTAACCCCTTTTTGAGTCCTTAATCATCAGCTACACTCGACTATACCTTAGTTGGAGTGTGTCCATTGTCTTGTTCTATATATAAATGTATTATTTATAAAATGAAAGAATATTTTGAAAAACATACAAAAAAATTTTACCCACCAGTGCCTATTCAGTTCAGTGTCGGCCTAATAGTAAGTAGTAATATGAATTTTTAATAATAACTAGACATAAATGTTTCTGAGAATCGATTGAAGAGAAGAGAAGGTAAAAAGAAATTTGATTGCGCAACGGCAACCGCAAGTTTTGGCCATCGTGATTGAATCCTGCAAAGTAAATTTTGTATCGGGATGGTAACACGCCAGCGACACAATGTTTCAGATTTGTATAAAATCATCAAACTCAAACTGATTAAGATTCTTTCTTTGGTTGTTTGTTCGGCCAAACGTCATAAAGCTTTGCCATAGCTATAGACGGTTTACGAGCAATGTGACCGATTTTGCGCATGGATAAGAGTTAGCTAATATTCTTACTTCCGAGTCTTTTTAGATTGCCTCTGTCCCAGTTTACTTACATGCAAGATGGTAACCGTTTGCAAGCTCGTAAGGATTTACGTGCTGCTATACTCAGTCCGTGGAATTATACGCGCAAGTATCACGTATCAGGTCTTACAGCTACGTACGTATGTGTATGTGAGAGGGGTGTCCACGTATCACCGGGCCAAGATATACAGTTCGTAACCGGGTCACATAGACGCCTTGAGGGATTACTACGTTTGCTAACTGAGCTATGTCCATTGTGAGAGCAGGTTTCATAATTATATGGTTTCACATAATTTGAGGATTGACATCATCATCCTCCTGCCCTTATCCCACTCTAAGTGGGGTCGGCACAAAATGTCACAAATATGTTGTCATATGGTTGGTTACGTATTTTACGAACGGCCGCCTGCCTGACTTCAACTTACCTAAGTCGTATTTTACGACTCCTCGGTAAGAAAGAGTGTGGTCTATTTTACTTAGCCGGATACCACGCGGTGGGTCAACTTACCTTAGTCGTCTTTTACGACACCTCGGTAAGAAATGAGGTTAATCTATTCTACTCAGCCGGATACCACAACTCGGGTCGACTTACCTTAGTGGCCTTTTACACCTCGGTAAGAAATGAGGGTGGTACTATTCTATTCAGCCGGATAGCACACGGCGTTTGACGATTGAAATATCGGTACGATTTATCTTGACCATGCTCCCATTCATGCCATTTTTCTTTTGTTTTCGAACTGACTATATGCTGTTAGCCCTAAATGATTTTACTGCGTCACCAGGCTGGATGGGCAAGCGTGGAACTATAGTAGACCGCAGAAGCTATACTAGCGTCGGGTATCGTCGTCCTAAGGGCCTCCTGTGGGGCTAAACCACCGGTTTAAATCTTTTTCTATACTCTCCGGCTAAACCACCGGTTTAAATCTTTCTCGACAACCCAATTGTATAGCGCCGCACTGAGATAAAAGCACATGTCTTAGAATCCCACATTGATTCTAAACTACTTATCGAAGATATATATTTTTAAATTATAAACTATTACCTAGTATTTTTTACGTAAGTATAGCCGATTTCTATACATTAATTACAAAGATATCTTGATGAAGACTAAAGTAAAATAAGAAAGTATAATTTTTGAATTAAGGATTATGTACCGATATTAGAATTTTTTTATATATTCACGTTATCGCACTAATCGTAAGGCCAACTTGATTTGCGATGCGATTTTAACAAGATCTCTTAACGAACTTAAGTAAGTATACTCATGAAAAAAATTATAAAATTTTGTTCAAATCCATTCAATATAGTTTTATATGTCATATCAGGTCTCACGATATTCCCGCAGTTAACGAGCTAGCGGGTCCAGCTATACGGTCCGTAACTGGGTCACCCGATATGCCTTAAGGGAGATGCTAACTAAGCTTACCTACGAGTAGTTCAGCTCTAGTGTCTGATTTGTATGTGACAAGCCTTTGCAAGCATGATCCATATCCAGTTATACTTAAAAATTGTTATCGTATTTATGCGTTAAAGTTATGAAATATACAATTTAAATGGTCTGGTGATAATACAAATTGAGACGAGAAGAGACAAGTGAAGTTAAAAAAACTTTTACCAAAATCTAATGTCCCAATAGTTAACCTTTGAGGAGTTCCCACGTTTGGAGCCAATATTACCAGCAGCATCAGGTCAAGCTTATCATAAACATGCATTGTCATCGAGACTAGACTGGAAATGAGTGAAATTTTAATTGCGAGATTCCACCTTCAGATACATTCATACTCTTCTCAGTAGGAACCAGCTTTCCCAACCAGCAGTAGAATTGACGCTTCAAAAGCACTAGTTAACTTTAACTTTACTTGAATAAAGAATATTTTGAGTTTGAATTCGCATTTAGAATATTAGTATAAATGAGGTGTATGACCAACAGTGAGATAGTAACTTACTGTTACTGTACAAACGATATTATAACTTGTTTGAACGAAACCCTCAAAAGGAGTCGCGAAATACGAAAAAATGCAAGTACCAGTATCATAGTATACGACATTTCAACTTAAAATTAACGCACATTTTATATTTGCTGTCTGATTGAAATAAAACATACCCTTTATGTTAAGTGAGGCTTTTTACTACATATCACTGAAAACTACGACCAAATCGGATCAGCGTTTACCAAGATTAACGAGAACAAACCCACAGAGATTTGATATCTCAAACATTTTATAATATGCATAGATAGATAACAATCGCCAGCGGCTCCACCCGCGTGGAAAGAATAAAATCGTAATATAGTATTTTGATAACCATAAAAATTGTTAAAGTGGGTTAACCTTAAAAGCTAGATATATGCTGTCGCGGACTTTTATTTAGACACTTTTAAATTAGTACAATTTTGTAATACATTATTTTTTTAATAACTTTTACCGTTTGCTTAGTTCACGCTTAGTTTTCAAACTATTTTTTATTACTTCTTCTCTTTTTTTCATCTTAGAGTGATTTTATATACTATACTCTACTTACACCCAAAGAATTTTTCAAATCGGTTCAGTAGTGCCTAAGATTAGTGCATTCAAACAATCGAACAAACAAACTCTTCAGCTTTATATATTAGTATAGATATAGTCTAGGGATACAAATCATGTGACCAAAAGTTTTAAATATGAATGTGGATGGATGTATGGCTAAGAGAAGGCCGAAAAAAAGATGGATGGATTGTGTGAAAAAGGAAATGCATGTTAGAGGAGTGCCATCAGAGTTGACGAATGACAGAGGAGAATGGAAAAGAAGACATATTGTGCCGACCCCACTTAGAGTGGGATAAGGGTAAGTGAATAAATATATAGTCTACAGCAAAATGTTGAATGATCATTTATTAGCCGCTGTTTAATGAACGTAAATACCGTCCAAAGTAATTTCCATGTTACCGAAACATCAAAGTGCGAATGCTGAGTTAGCAAACGGACTTTCTCGGGCAGTATTGGGTTGACCTCGTTTCGAACTCGCTGGAACTGGGAATTCGCGGAAAGCGCCTCCGGAGAGAATGTTATCCGACATAAAGATAACAGATGTATAAGACGGGCCACCTAGTTCATAATTGTTATGGAGTACGGATTAATGCTTTTGCCATAGAGAATTATCATTGGTATCATTGAGAGTTAATCTTGCATGTATGTATATATATATATATTGGGAATCTCGAAAAAGGCTCCAACGATTTTCCTGAAATTCAGCATGTAGGGGGTTTTGAGGGCAAAAAATCGTTTTATCCCTTTTTATGGGCATTAAAAAAATACTAAAATTACACTGTTTTTTCCGTAAACTGTCAAGTCAGCGTAGCTTATTAGAGGAACGGGCAATCTCGAGAAATGTAAATACCTAGGATCGATCCCAATTACCTAATTTTTTTTTTCTTTTTTTGAAGTTTATTTTTTCATTTTGTAAAAAATTACCAAGGCTCGGTCAACCGAGTACTTCATATTTAAGTGATAAGCTAAATAAAACAAATCATCATTCTCCTGCCCTTATTCAACTCTAAGTGGGGTTGGCACTACATATTATAAACATGTCGTTACATGATTTGGCTAGGTAATTTACTACCAGCCGCCACCTTGGTAAAAAATGGGTTGGTCTATTCTACTCAGCCGGATACCACACGGCGATTCAACTTACCTTAGTCGCGTTTTAAGACACCTCAGTAAGAAATGAGGTTGGTCTCTTCTAATCAGCCGGATACCACACTACGTCACACGGTCAACTTACCTTATTCGCCTTTTATGACACCTAGTTAATTCAATGAGGGTGGTCTATTCTACTCAGCCGGATACCACACGGCGTACTCTACCTTCTTTACTATTCATACAAATCCGGGTCAGTAGTTCTCTAATAAAAATGAAAACTTAAATTTAACAAAATGAAGAACCTTAGTATCACAATGAGTCGCATAATAACGAGACTACGAAATCCTTATCAAATTGCAAAGCTCGATAGGATTGTCAGTTGTATGCAATATCGCCGCCTGCAGAGCGCCGAGTTTACTCGGGCGACGATTGCATACGACCATTAGCTACGCTCATTGCTAATTCCCCGTACAGAACACTTTTAATTGCATACTCGAATATACTAGATCTTCAAAAGAAATTGCAATTGGGCAGTGCTTGATACGAAAACTATTCTTCTTACTAGGAACACTCCAATATTTACGAGAATCTGATTTCACAATACCCATATTCCCAACTCCCAATTCCAATATTCCCAACAACTCCCATTGGGGAGTAAGGGGGAGAACGGACACAACAACATCTTTCCGGCCCCAAATGTCATCCTCACCTGCGCGCGCTGATAGGCGGCGGCGGCCATCTGGCAGCCGTGGTGCTCCCTGCTAGATAACGGACGAGGCTCTGGCGACCGAGCAATAGCGGTATAACTATACACCCACCCGGTTAACTGGTTTGGAAGAGGCTACAGCGGCCTTAGGGTCTAAATAACCCTAAAAATGTCTGGTGCAGAAGGCAATGGGAAACCACTGCACTATTGATCCCACGAGAGTCACAATGAAGTTACATGAAAATAGTATGGTTCTGTCGAGTGATCCGGCTGACGCCCGGCGCCACCAGTCCGGGAATGGTGGTGTGAAATGTGCTACCGGCCATGTGATTGTGTCCCATCAGGCGACGCATGGAAACAATGTTACTGATAGGCTAAAGTCAGCTAGAAAGCCCTACCGTATTGGGACATGGAATGTACGCGGCCTAATTCAACCGGGCAAACTCCAGATAGTGGAAAATGAAATGGAACGAAAGGCGGTCACCATCCTGGGGCTCAGTGAAACACATTGGAGAGGAACTGGCTACTTCTCAACGGAACAATCTAATAAAGTCTATTTCTCAGGACCTGAAGAAGAGAGTGCAAGGGGTGTTGCTTTTGTTGTACCAATAAGTATAGATAAATACGTTACTGGGTACAACCCAGTCAGTTATCGTATTATTGTCATCAAACTCAATACGATTCCCTGCAAACTTAACATCGTGCAGGTATATGCCCCCACAGCACAATCAAGTGAGGAAAACATAGAACACTTTTATAGTTCCTTGGAAAAGACCTTACATGACATTCCAAAAAGAGAAGTGACGATAGTTATAGGTGATTTCAACGCCAAAATTGGAGAAACCAAATGTGATAATCATCTACGTCGAATAGTTGGGGAATATGGGATTGGCACCAGAAACGAAAGGGGGGAGCGCTTGCTCCAGTTCTGTAGTGAAGAGAACTTTACGGTGACCAATACCGTATTTAGGAAACATATACGGCGTTTGTATACCTGGATCTCTCCTGGCGACTGTTTCAGAAACCAAATAGATTATATTCTCATTCAAAATCGTTGGAGATCGTCAGTTCTAAATGCCACCACATACCCTGGAGCGGACTGTGGCAGTGATCACCAACTACTAGTTGCAACTTTCCGACTTCGTCTGAAGAAAATTTTCAAGCAGAAACACAGTTTAGACATGCGTCACGTTAACCTTCACGGTTTTAAAAGTACTATTGAACAGAAAATACCAAACTGTTCCACAAAAGATAAAATTGACCACGACAGTGCATGGAAAAACCTCCAAGAAACCATTGTGCAAGCTGCTAAAGAAAACATGCTTTTCAAACATCCAATGAAGCCTTTTATTTCTAATGGGACAGCTGATCTTATTACATTAAGGCGTGAACTGAAAGAAAAAGGACTAACACTGCCGGAGAATAGGAAGGTTTACGATCTTTTGAGCGCTCAGGTCCAAAAAGAATGTCGTAAAGACTACGATAACCACATCAACAACATCTGTGGACCTTGAGCAGCACTCTGCAAAAAACGAAACAAAGGATCTTTTCCGAAAAGTAAAATATCTGACGAAATCCCGTAGTGCAAAAACTTGCACCATTGCAGATGAAGATGGTAACATTCTCACTGAAAAAGATCAGGTATTAGAACGATGGAAGCGATACTGCACAATGCTCTACGACACTGGTCAACTGAATGTTGATATTGATCAGCGAGAAATAGTACATGAAGAACCCGATGTACTTCAGTCGGAAGTGGAACATGCCATTTTCAGTCTTAAAGCTGGAAAATCTCCAGGAAAAGATGGTATTCCTGCTGAGCTACTGAAAAACCTAGGTATCAAAGGTGTGGAGCTGTTAGTTAAGATATGCAATTCCATCTGGAAGACTAAGAGATGGCCTTTGGAGTGGACAGAATCGGTGTTAATTCCATTACACAAAAAGGGTTCCACCAAAGACTGCAGCAACTACAGAACACTTGCACTTATCCCACATGTCAGTAAGATACTCCTGCACATAATCAATCGCAGACTTAAGCACTTTCTTGACCAACAAATCCCAGAAGAACAAGCGGGTTTCGTAAAAGGCAAAGGCACAAGGGAGCAAATCATGAATATTCGACAAATAATAGAGAAGAGTCGTGAATTCAATAGCCCTGTGATTTTGTGCTTTATTGACTATACCAAAGCCTTCGATTGTGTGCAGTGGGATAGACTGTGGGAGGTATTAAGTGATATGGGCACACCACAACACCTTATTACTCTGGTCCGAAATCTTTATATCAACAACCGTTCTTTTGTAAAACTAGACAACGACTGTTCTGATGTGTTCTGTATTAGGAAGGGTGTCAGACAGGGATGCATTCTATCACCTCTGCTTTTCAATATATACGGTGAATATATAATCCGCAAATCTCTTGAAGATTGGTACAAGGGTTTTCCAGTTGGCGGAAAGCGTATATGCAACCTGCGATATGCGGATGATACAGTTCTCCTCGCAACATCTTTTGCTGATATGAAGGAAATACTGCATAGGTTGGATGTAGAAAGTGCAAAACTAGGACTGACAATAAACAAACCAAAAACCAAGTTAATGGTGATAGATCGTGGTGGGAAGCTGTCAGATGTCGAAAATATCCAAGGCATTGACACTGTCGATAATTTTATTTATTTGGGGTCAAACATAAATAATGAAGGCAGCTGTGTCCCAGAGATAAAACGTAGGATTGCTATTGCTAAAGACCAGATGACACGCCTCCAGAATATTTGGAAAAATCGGGCAATAACTTATAAGACCAAAGCTCGATTAGTCAGAGCTCTAATATTCCCGATCTTTCTCTATGGAGTAGAGACTTGGACAATCCGAGCTAGGGAAAGACAGAGAATAGACGCATTCGAAATGTGGTGCTGGAGGAGAATGCTCCGAATACCCTGGACGGCCAAACGCACAAATGTATCTATTCTCTCCCAACTCGACATAAAAACCCGATTGTCCACCACCTGTCTTAAGCGCATTCTCTCGTACTTCGGCCACATAATGCGAAGAGGAGATGGCAACCTTGAAAAGCTGGTCATTGTTGGCAACACAGAAGGCAAAAGACCACGAGGCCGGTCGCCAACACGATGGTCTGACCAAGTGAAAGAAGCCACCTCCTCTTCGAAATTCTATCAGACGGTTAGGGCTACTCTAGACCGGGATAAATGGAGGCAGGTCATACATAGGAAAGGTTCACGTGACCACGATCCTCAGTAATGAGGGACCGATCAAGAAGAGAAGATATTCCCAACAACAAAAATAACAATGAAATTACTGTGCTATTATCCGCGATTAAATAAATTGAAAATATATATAATGCAAAGTAACCGGTGACCCTTTTTTTTTAAATATAAAAAATAACATTAAAAAATTAAAACAAAAAGATTTTACCTGGAATCGATCCTAGTATTAACAATTTGAGACCATCCATTACCCAATTGAGCTTTTGGAATTGGCAGCGTAATTATCCTTTTGCTTTCTCATAAAATTATAGCAGTTGCTTAGTGCCTGAACACAGGCATAGGATAGGATAGGATAAATATATATATATATATATATATATATATATATATATATATATATATATATATATATATATATATATATATGATATGCATATAAAAGGAGTGGCGCCAGAGTTGACGAAAGATAGGACAGAATGGAAGAGAAAAACATGTTGTGCCGACCCCACTTATCCTTATCCCGAGTGGGATAAGGACAGGAAGATATATGTATACGAGGTGTGTTCAAAAAGTATCGCGAATTTTGAATTTTCGCGAGTTACATATATTCCAATTTCGATTTTTTTGTGGCGTTATGTTGGTACATATGTCTCTCACTTATGCTGACAAATTGGGCCATTTTGAATGTTCGGTTAATTGTTGACAGCTGCTTTGCTTGCACGTGTTTTGGTCCGTCTTCGATTTTTACCTATTCAAAAAATGGAACAAGGAACTGTATCGATTTCTGTGTGAAAAACGTAATTAAGTGCGCGGATGCATTCCGAGTGTGGACTGTGGCATATGGAGAAGCTACTTTGGACAAAAGCAACGTTTATCGGTGGTACAAAATGTTTTTAAAAGGCCGAGAAGATGTGAATAACGCAGAGCGTGCCGGAAGCCCGAGCACTTCAACAACAGACGAAAAAATTGATGAATTGAAGAAAATGGTATTGGCCATCTTCGAATCATCGATAGAGAAATTGCCGAGGACCTAGGCATATTGATTGGCTCGTGCCATTCGATTTTAATCAATAATTTGTGGAAAAACAAAAATTGGCTTTTGCACCTCGATAGCGCCCCTGTTCACACATCCCTGCTTGTACGCGATTTCTTGGCCAAAAACAACAGACCAATGATACCGCAGCCACCGTATTCCCCAGATCTGGCCCCCTGTGACTTTTTCTTGTTCCCGAAACTGAAGAGGCCCATGAACAAGATACAAAAAAATGATTTTTTGAAGTGCTTCGAAGATTTGTAAAAACGTTGGCACAAGTGTATAATATCCCAGAGGGATTACTTTGAAGGGGACAAAATAGATATTTACGAATAAATAAATAATTTTTGAAAATACACAAAATTCGCGATACTTTTTGAACACACCTCTTATATTGGACAAATTCTTTTCAAAAAATCTGCTATTATAAGATCTTGTAACCTAATCGCGGTTCGTGAATACTGCATACCATTTGAAGTCGCTAGGCCTACTAACACATCTATGGTAATGGCATTTTGAACACCGCGTATTCGTTGATGTTATTATTTTGGGTTCAAAAAGACGTTCTTTTAATGTCCGTACCGATTTTGTGAAGCGTTATATACCGTAAGAAATGCTGCGTCTACTGAAAGATATATAAATATTTTGGCTCAAATTTGTGCTATACAACTTAAATAGAGACTTAAAACCATTCCTTTAGCCGATCAATATCGATTCTGTAGACAAACGAGTATACTATCGTAGTCTCTTTGATTACCCCACCAGTCTCTAGGGGTATGTGTATAAGCCGATGTATCTGACGAGTTTACAAATGACAACAGACCGAGTCGGCCATTAACACAACGTCAACTGGTAAAAACCTCTAAGGAAGTGCTCAATGAACTTTATTTATTTTAAAGTTCATTGATTACATGTATCAATTGCCGTGTCATCCTCATTACTTACCGAGGTATCGTAAAAGGCGACAAAGGTAAGTTGAGTCGATATCCGGCTGAATAGAATAGACCACGATTTCTTACCGACTTGTCGTAAAAGGCGATTAAGGTAAGTTAGCCCGCCGTGTGGTATCAGGTTGAGTAGAATATACCACCTTCATTTCTGAATTAGGCGTCGTAAAAGGCAACTAAGGTAAGTTGAGCCGCCGTGTGGTATCCGGCTGACTAGAATAGGATACCCTCATTTCATACCGAGGTGTCGTAAAAGGCGACTAAGGTAAGTTGACGTCGGGCAGGCGGTCGGTCGTAAAAACTAGCCAAATTACGTATTAATGTATTTAAAACATATTGCACCCACCCCACTTAAAGTGGGATATGGGCAAGACAATGAATGATGATTATATGTATCAAATGTTGAAAAATGATTGTCCTTATAAGAAAATATCTCTCTCGAAGGGCAGAAAGTTAGAAGTCTAAACCAGAATTGTCTGATATAAAGCGACGACGAGCCTAATAAACCTGACGTTCCTTAATTAAACAGATGACCCGAGATCTAATTTCAAATGGTTTGAAACTCTAACGTTTAGGAATGCTAAATAAATTTATATACGCTTTTGAAGCATACAATTTGAAATTATTACTAAAATCTTTACGAAAAAATTAACAGGTCCTTTGTAAATTACTTAAAAAATAATAAAAAATAAATCGTAATTATTTTTAAAAAACTATTTAATATCTACCTTTACCTTAACTTTCCCTGCGGTACATCAGTAATAAAAATCTTCTAACGTCCGATCTAGATAGATACGCTGAAACGAAACGTTTTGCGTTTTCTATTTCATTTCAAAATTAAACGGAGAATCCTCTTTCTAATTTCAAACCGTTTGGGACTCGAACGTTCGGGAATGATAAATTAGCTTCAACGGTAGCGGTTTTGACAGATTCATTACGTTACATTCATTCTAATATACAACATATAATCATATATTGCGAAATATTTATTTATCGCAGTCGTATTATATACATGCAAAGCTCACCTTAGGCAAGTTTTTAGTATACATGCTATCCTATTTAATAATCTTTCGTTAAGTTGTCCTATTGCATGGTTTAAAATGTTGGGCAATATAAAAGACGGATGAAAGAAGAGTGCATGCAAATGAGATGAGATGGATGTGTGATTTCATAAGACTGGATAGAATAAGAAATTAGTATATGAGGGGAAGTCAGAAAATTGCGCCCATTATAGAAAAGACAAGTGCAAGATTAAGATCATACGGACATGTTATGAGGAGGGACGAAAACAATGTCACCAAACGAATGTTAAATATTAATGCGCATGGATTTGTAACTAGAGATAGACCAAAGAGATGGTAAGACTGTGTGAAGTATGACATGCATATAACAGGAGTAGTGCCAGAGTTGACGACAGTAGAGAATGGAAACGAAAAACATGTTATGCCGATCCCACTTAGAATAGGGTGAAGGTAGGAGAATGATGATGCTGTCTTAGTTAATAATAATGTTTTTTTTTTCAATATACTGTGAGTTGTCGTAAAAGGCGACTAAGGTAAGTTGACGTCAGGTAGGCGGCGGGTCGTAAAATACCTAGCCAAATCACAACACAACATGGTTAAAACACGTACAGACCCACTTAGAGTGGGATAAGGGCAGGAGAATGACGATGTTATTCCTAATAATACACTGATTCACGCAGCAACAGACGCGACCAAAATGCAATGCAAAAGGTTGTCCCGCCGGGAGTGGAAGAAAAGACTCACCAGACGGTAACAACAATTTTATTGGGTCGTGAGTCTACTGCCCGTCAGTGCTATGCTCCGTAAGTAGGTAGGTGCGCGCTAGGTACTGCCCTGGCTTTGTCTAGCAGCGGAGTGGGCCGTGCAGCGCGCGCCCGGAGAGTGGAGTCGACCCGAAGATGTCGGGCACGGACTCGAGGCCGCTGTTGTCCGCCACTGGTCGCAGATTGGGGGTAAAAGGTACCTGGCTTAAGCCCAGGTATGGCACCCCAATACGTGGGGAAATAAATACACAAAATACTAGATATGAAAAAGGTAAAAGATATCTAGGCCGTTCGTCCTCTTCGAAGAAAGGGGCACGCACGATTAAAGTCACAGGTCATTATGCCTGTGAACGTGCGCACCCCGTCGACTCAGGAAACGAACAGGCCGGGCTGACGGACTAATGCGCCCGCGCCTACCTATGGCGAGACAAGAGGCGGGGAGCGGGAGGAGGGTCCGCGTCGTGTGACTAGGAATGAGTCACACGATTCCGCGCGTTAAATTATTAATTAAATAATAAAATATACATAAATACGTTTAAATAAATATAAACATACATAAATATACGTTTTTTACGTTACAAGGTGCTAAATGTGGAGACTAAAGCAAAGAAGCTCTACTAAAGTTAAGGAATGTTGTCATAAAGAGTATGTGAGGCCGGATAACGGCTAAAAGCATAGTGTAGTGAAGCTTTGGTGATATAACTAATAATCAAGCCGTATGTGTAGTAAAAAACCACAACCAAACGACGTCAGTATACTGAGACTTTGTGTGCGAAGACGCTTTGTGAATTCACGATGTGAGGTGTGTACTTATAGAGCGCCTACACTTTCGGTGAATCAAACTAACAGGACTGTTTGTGGAAGCAATAAACTTATGTCAGCTTCCACCATAAAATATCTGGATGACAACGATTTTGACACAATAGAGCAAAACATAAACGGTTAAAAATAACTGGACTAGGAACATCTGAACTTGAACTGAGGTCTTATGAGAAATTCTTCTTCGAAAAATTCAAATCTTCGAGTCTTGGAAGTTTGCTACCTCAGTTATTAACCTTTATAATAAATAAATAAAATAAAATAAATATATGGGACGCTCACACACGGTCGTTCGCCCCCAAAGTAACTTAATAGGTACTTGTGTTATGGTAGACAGACAACTGGTGAACATATACTTATATATTTTTTAAATACATACTTAAATACAAATATACACCCAGGCTCAAAGGCTAACAAATTCATTTTATAGAAAATGTTGGCCCTCGGCGGGAATAGAACCCGCGACCCGCGGAGCTTAAGGCAGGGTCACTACCCACTGCGCCAACGGGCCAGACTTTATTTATTTCTTAATACATATAGTTACAAAAGAGAAAGAACAAGTAAAAAAGTATTTGTATAAAGGCGGACTTATCCCTTATTACCTTTAAGATGGTGGCGAAATTTACCTTTGGATTCTAATAATATTGTAGCAGTTTCATTGCCTGAAAACAGGATTGATACGACGTTAACTAATATTGAAACCTAGATAAGTATATCGATTTATAAGCCTACGAAACCCGCTGCATACTAAATTTCATGAAAATCGTTACAGAAATTTATATTATTTATTCAAGAATTTCTCGTTTAAAGGTATGAATAATATTGTATTTTCGGAATTATTGCCAACGTTGGCGTAGTTGGCATGTTTCACGCACGTGCCGCGAGCGACGCTTCTGACCCCAGTCCGGACCCCAGACCATCATAAAGCGAAGGCGGCCGTAATAAGCCCTTTACTTGTTTCTGTCCAAAATTAAACGGAGCCCCGCGTTCTAATTTCAGACGATTTGGGATAGTGCTGCCTTTGAGTTACTTGAATTTATATAAATTTAGACAATAACGTTAAAATATACTTCAACTACTAGAATTTGAAATAGATTTTGAATTGAGCTTGTTAGATTTCATATAAAATTGGTATATATGTTCATAGACGTCTTGCCATAAATATTGTTACAAAGAATAACAGTTTTTTATTGTACATAATACTTATTACTACTACAGTGTGTTACTTGTAAACATTAAGATGAAATCATTAACAATATATTCGAAGTATTCATTGGCTGCAATACAATCCTTTAAACGATCAGTGTGTTTAGTGCGAGTTTTTTAACTTACTCGATCGAGATAGCTTTCGCTTATCTGTATGGCGCTAGATTAGTGGTCACTAGATGTCGCTGTTGCAGCGTCATACAAATTAGGGTTACGCTAACGCGATCGAGTAGGTTAAAAAACTCGCACTAAGTACACAGGCCAGTTATCAATAACAGTACGCACTATTTCTGGAAAGAGTGCGTACTGTTATTGATAACTTTATGGAAAATAATCCTCGCAATCTTTCGTATGGATTGTTTTATATATAAGTTTTTAAGTATATCGCTGAAAATTTATATGGTGTTTTTCCTGAATTAACGGCAATAATTAAATCCGTAAATTATTTTTAAATTGTACAATAAAAAATATTTTAATATTTAAACAAAACTGACTTACGTGAAACTAGCTTAATGACTACAACAACAAGTGTACTTACCTTAGTCAAAACAGCTAAGCCTCCATTCTATCGTTTTGCTAAAACTTGTCAATCAAACAATTCCAAACACGTCATCCGAACCATCGAACAATTTGCACAAATTTAAATACGATGCCAACAAGTAACTGACACTCCATTCGGCAAATAGGTACGGCCATTAACAAAGTTGCAAAACCGAGTTCAACAGGTGGCGCTATTCGTTTCAATATCTGCAAAACTTTCCGGCACGACTCAATAAATCGACCAACATCGCTAGAACTCCGACGTCGCCCCCTAACATCGCCACTTAAACGGGAACACCGAACTGGAGGGGTCCGTTCGTAGTGGTCCTTCTTTGCTCTGTTGTTATTATAATAGCCCTAAAAGCTATTTGAGTTTGAACTTTATTTAAAGCAATGAAAGCTTCGTTTTTATGTTGAGATGATTTTATTTAATATTCAGCAGTTAAGTGAGATGTTATTATGAGGGATGACATGTTTTAGCGATTGTCGGGATCAGCCATTTATTGTGTTTTAAAATAAAGTGACATTTATATGGTTTACTAATTTGATAAACATGAGCTTTGAATGCGACAACATTTGTAAGCTTTTATTGTCAAATTTAAACTTGTTAAAGATGTTAAAAAGATATTGCTAAGAAGAGTTTTTGGTATTTATTTTTTATACTAGACGCAGCCTGCTGTTTTTACCCTGAGTGTAAAATTTACGCAGAAAGTACGATGACTGCCTGCAAATCCTTTTATTATACTTATCATGTTTTTTCGAGTCCATTGATTTTTCCGAAATATAAAGTAGCCTGTTATTCTTCCTATAGATCTGCCTGATGCAAATATATCATAGCACAAATGACGTTGAGCTGGAGGGTCTTTGAAAGAGTACAAATACAAACACAAACACCCACAAACATACAAGTGTGGTGAGAGGAAGGCGTTTATATATCGGTACTGATGTTCACGCACCCGAAGCAGCGGGCAATAGCTATCCATACAAAAATTATAAATGTGGAAGTCTATCTGTGTGGAACGCTTTCACAGCTAAATTCATGGGATAACATATAATATACGTAGGTATATCAATATATTGCTAGATAAAGCTATACAATTGATCATTATTTGAGTGATAGTAGCATATCTTAACTGCAGTCAGATACGCACTAACCTGCAACCATTAAATTGTATTTTTTTTGCTGAAAAGATTATCCTACGAGTTTCTTGCTGGTTCTTCTCGGTAGGAGCAAACTTTCGAATAAGTGGTAGCTTCTTTAAAACATTTGACAATTCAAAAGTACTGTAAACAGTCCACTTGAATAAAGAATATTTTGAATTAGAATTTATAAAAACCCTTTTTTCTTACGGGAAACACGAACGGGGAACAAAACAAATATATAGAATTATTGATTGATTTGAGCTACTATTGCCACGGATGAAGTCGCGGGTGACACTAGTTATATATCGGCTTTACATAGTACTTGTAATTCCCGCTGCGTCCGCGTCCTGTCCTTTCCGCGTGAGTCAGCGGTCCGCGGCGGTGCGCGCGCGCACGTCACCGGCGGTCGACTCCGAGTGGCACCATGCACACGCAGTAGCGGGAGCGTGAAGCGTTTTATAAATAACTAGTAAGTCCCGCGGTTTCACCCACGTGCATACCGATCTCATGGCAGTGAAAAGTCCGCTAAAAGTTATATTGGCATAACTATGATAGTTTGATATATGGTATCGCGGACTTTTTTTGTAGATATTATCGATACATTCATTAACATTTTTTGGTTCTATCATCAGTAATTTTCGCAGCGCACGGGCTGATCGATTTTATGACAAATATATATAACCTATGTTGCTCAGTAAAGATGCAGCTTTCCAATGGTGAAAATCGTTCCAGTAGTTTTTGTGTGAAAACATTACAAACACAGATACTAATTTTTCGTCTTTATAATATTAGTATAGATATATTGTTACGTACGGGGGTTGATGGATTGGGATGAAAATACCTGATGATTCCTTATATTTACGATATTTTTCCTTTACACTTATTCAATAACTAAGGAGCAATATTCTCAAAAGTAAACTAATTTATTCTTTTCCAACAACTTGTCAATTCCACGCACAAATAACTAAGTCAAATTGCGCCACTAATCTCCTTTCCGCACCGCACCGCACCTTTCCGCCCGTCATCACACCTCAACATAGCTATCTTCACGTCTCTTTGCTACAACTTCCGCAACTTCCTTCCCTTAAAATATGTTATATGCACCTTAAAACCCAGAAAGCGCTTTAGAACACCTTTTCTTATCAGGCTCTGGGCGTGAAAGCGCGGTGGTTCACGCAACAGACACACAAATAGTCTTTATTATTACACATTTATAATAACGTATACTAGATATGTTAATGTATTATGGAACACACAAAGTTTTGAAATGATTTCTAAGAATATATATTATTGGTACATATAAAATACATACTTGATACATATGAGTTATTTTCATGCATACGACAGATCAATGTTTTTTTTATTATCACACATTGTCGCCAACGCGGTTTGCACATTCGCAATTTGTGATAAAAACACTGCCAGTAAAACACATCTGGTCTCACTCGCAATATTTTCTAATACTCTCTATGTATTATATGTTACTACCGCAAGAAAAGACACTGAAAGCTCTATAAATGATATTCTCAAGAAGTTCATACTAAGAAAGTAGCGTCTCGCAATTTTATTTACGGAGAGCACTTTTTCCTTGAAGCTTGCGTATAGAATCACGACAAAATATAATTGAAAATAGAAAGGGTATGTAGTCAAAAATCGAATTCACGTAATTGGAAAACACGATATTAATTTCTCAGTTTGAACAGTATTTCCAATTCCAATTTTACACGCCATCTATTGACTTTTGACTATTTTTGATTCAGATTGTTAGATATTACTTGAATAGATAAATAAAGATCAAACATCATATGATCATACATTTCAATTAATACACTAGCATAAGCCAGAATTTTTCTGTATTGCATCTGGAATCATCCATTACATGACAGATAATCATTAATTCATTACAAAAATTAAAAAAATTAACGAACCGTGTAATCATTTACATATATATATATATATATATATATATATATATATATATATATATATATATATATATATATATATATATATATATATATATATATATATATATATATATATATATATATATATAATACAATTACTGCCTTGGTCAATCGCCTGTTTTGTTTCTTTTTTTGATTAAGTTAGACAAAATGTTTTAAAATTTTCAATGATAAATGAGTAATTCAATTATGGATTAACATAATGAAATATAATTATTGTCAGAATAACGTGATAACTATTTGTTTTTCTTTTTTCAAAAAAACATTCATCAGAATACAACTCCTAAACGCCCGCTTACGTTTTTAAATTAGATCGTGTTTTTGCAATTCATGTTAAAAACACCGCGCAGCTGCGGCGTGGTGCAGTCGGCGTCGGCTTTGAGAGGGGAAACGCCGAAGCGGATAGTTTTACATCACTGACCACCGCGTAGAGTAGTGTTGCCAATGGTCCCGCATTTACAGAATCGGGGCAGTGAAATACAAAATATTTTAATGCACAGACTGGCTTTACTCACGTGTTATATATATGTGGTTGGTCCAACTACATTCAAATCCACCCGAGACCATAGTCATGAACACGTTTCGTGAAAAAAACTCGAAAAAAATAAATATTATCGTATCATTTGGTCACTCAAAGGAAGAACCTTACCTAAAAAAAAAAATCGAAAAATAATCCTTCGTTATATGCATGGAAGCCGTTGTAAAGGCTGAATTTTACATTGAATTTAATTAATCCTAGAGTAAATAAGTTATTTAAAACAATAATTAAATGAAGATAATTTACTAAAAATAACATTTATGGGATATATGCATTTCTAAGAATTTTACGTTGTTAATGAAGATTACAAATATGAAGATTAGTTAACACGTCAAGTCAATAACTGAACCTTTGCAGCTACCCATTCATATATTGTATTTGCATTGTCTCCGCGATAATTTTTAATACGGCCTGTCCCGTTTTTCGGGACCTGATGTAAATTTAATTATTTTCCGTCGAATGGATTTGTCAACTACGGCCAAATTCTAAATGTCTTGTGTTCCTCTCAGTAATGTCTGAAACAATATCATTTACGCGACCTTTTGGATATTGTTTTTCCAATATCAGAAGGTTATTTTACCTAATTTCTCAACCATGGCTACTTAAGCTTAGCGACATGATGAAATTTTTCTATTATGAGCTTTTATAGCTACGTTGTAAAATAATGATAACGTAATATGTCTACCATTTTTATGTATTTCTTTGCAAAGTCAGGTGTTTGTTTTAACAAAATTTCTATCTAAATTACAGATAAACAAATACATGTCCCGATTTTGTCCCGAGCACACTTAGCAACACTAATCGCGAACGACAAATTCCGCCCACCCGCCTTCTGTGAAATACGGCGATAACTTCCTGGAACGGGATTTACCTATTTCAATGAGTTCACATTAGTAACCTATATTCGAACTAGCTATCTGCACTTTCTTGGGTATTTTTATAATTTTGTAATAACAATCTATCTACAAACATTTGGTTTAAAAATTCGATTTAAAGAAATAAAGAATCTAATGACGATCAAGGCACAAAACAATTAGTGTTATGAAATTATGTAACTTAATTAATCAAATTTTAATTGTTTTATATTTATAAACAGATCATCTACCCGCCCTTGTTGATACCACAACATGTTATAAACACGTTGTCACATGATTTAGTTACTTACTTTACGACCGGCCGCCTGCCGGCCGTCAACTTAACTTAATCTTCTTATGCGACACCTCAGTAAGAAGTAGAAGGTCTATTTTACTCAACCGGATACCACACAGCGGGTCGACTTACCTTAGTCGCCTTTTATGATACCTCGGTAAGAAATGAGGGTAAGAATGATCTAAAAGTGATTGTTATAAAAAAGCTCTCACATATGAGAGTTGAATTTGTATTATTAACATTAAAAATGAAGCAATTAAACAGAAATCTGGACATTAAAACATTTTTGACCATTCCGCCATTCCATTTAAAATTGTTTATTGTTATGGCACTAAGTGATGTAAATACATAAATAATTCAAACACAAGGCCAAATAATACCTCGCTACAGTAGCAATGGCCATGTAATTAAGCGGGACCGAGGGGCAATCGCCCTCCGGTAAGCCGGCAAGCGTGGGAGAGAGAGTGGACTCGCAACTGCCAACGGTAATGCGCCTGCGCATCGGGTACCGTACACGTTTTATTGCTCGCAGCAGGGCTAGGGAACCTAAACTTTTATCAATCAAATAGGTCTCTAAACCTTACCTTAGACCTAACGAAGATTGTATGTTAGAAAGCCGAAGAAAAGAGTAGGAAAAGTAAACTAAGACTACTGTAGTCGAGAACAAACGCGACGCCCCAATCAGGTGACTAAATTTGACCTACTTCCAGGTGTCCGATTGAACTGGAATTCTACGTACTGCTCCACTCCCGATGACAAAAAATGCTTATGATAAGCATAACTCGATGCTACTGCCAGGATTGGCTCCAGAAGAATTCAGTTTTACAAAATTAACTTGTTGTCTAAACACTAAATTCAGTCCAAACACACATTCAGTACACAAGACGTTCGTCGCGTTAAAGATACTCCAGCTTGAATAAACAATTGCGCATGAGCGCTGCCGATGCCGGTCAAAACAAACCGGTTAGCTTAGAAGCCCTGTATGACATTCGCTAGGTTATAGCGGTAACCAAAATAATTTCGGTTTCTTCCATTAGTTAATCCAAATAAAATAATATATTTTTGAATCAAATTGTAACTAAAATATTTAGATTTTTCAAATACCGGTTCCTAGCCCTGACTGGTCTCATCGATCAAGAATTAGTCGGTAAAACATCGCATGTATAACGATAGATACGTGATGTGAACGTAGTCGCAGTATCATCCTCGCACGTATCGAGGGCTATTTGTTTCTAGTTCAATCGATTTTATTTTTGATACATCAGAACTTTTATTCCTTTTGCTGGCCCGTTGGCGCTATTGGCAGTGACGCTGTCTTCAGTTTCGCGGGTCGCGGGTTCGATTCCCGCCAACATTTTCTATAAAAGATTTATTGGTTCTTGTGTGTATATTTGTATTTAAATATGTATTATTTTTATTGCGGCTCGTTCAACGTCCAGTATTGGACGTAGGCCTCCTCCAACTTCCTCTACTCCCGACGGTCTTGAGCTTTTTTAATCAAATCATGGTCGTACGATGTCATCCTTCCTTTTAAGTATTTATTTAAAGTTATTCGTCGTCTGTCACACAATAACAAAAGCTATTAAGTTGCTTTGGGTACGGACGACCGTGTGTGTAAGTATCGCATATATTTATTTAAAGTAAATAATTTTCTTAAAGTAAATCAAATCAATTAATAAAAAAATTGTGGAACAGAGCTTTAACTTAGCAATCGGTCACGTAAGAAAAGCGTTAAAAAGCTTCACCAAACTCACTTTCAGATTACCGAGATTTGAGCAGCGGTTATCGTGCGGAACAATTTACATAAACTAAGTAAGTAAGTAAGTAAGTAAGTAAGTAACGGCCTGTTACTATCCCACTGCTGAGAATAGGCCTCTTCTCTCCGTTTTGGGAGAGAAGGATTGGAGCTAAGACCTACCACGCTGCTCCAATGCGGATTGGTAGGTTACACATACCTCCAGAATTCTCTAGAGATATGCAGGTTTCCTCACGATGTTTTCCTTCACCGAAAAGCGTGTGATAAATTGCAATTATCAATTAGACACATAAGTTTTAAGAGAAAAACTCATTGGTGTCTGCCCGGGTTCGAACCCGTGATCGTTTATAAACTAAGTACTGAACGCAAATTTTATTACAGCATATTTACTTTATTTTTAATATACAACCTCGGACATAAGTCCCTCGATCACACCTTTTTATTAGTAGTATACTTACATATGAACTTCACAACTGTTATAAACAGTTTTCAATGTGTTAAGCCATAATAACAATTACTTAAAGAAAGCAATCTGAAGGAATCTCAATTCACCTTTCTATCTTAAGTATTTTTTTTAATGCAGTATTTATATACTTCTACTGAGGCATCTTAAAATCTTTTCTACAATTGAAACTCTTGCGATCTTTTCTCACGTTATCACCGTACATATTACGCATATGTTATATATGTTATAAGCTGTGGTAGCCCAACGCTAACACCGGTGCGCCTCTTTCGAGGAGGTCTAGGGTTCAAATCCCGGGTAGGCACCAATGAGTTAATGTGTCCAATGTGCCTAATTGATAATTGCAATTTATCACTCGCTTTTCGGTGAAGGAAAACATCGTGAGAAAACCTGCATATCTATAGAGATAGGTTACACATATCCCCAGATTTCTATAGAGAATTCTGGGGATATGTGTAACCTACCAATCCGCATTGGAGCAGCGTGGTAGGTTTTAGATCCAATCCTTCTCTCCAAAAAAAAATGGAGAGAAGAGGCCTCTGCCCAGCAGTTGGATAGTAACAGGCCGTTACTTACTACTACTATGTTCTATATACCGTAGTAAATTGTATTAAGTCTTAGAGGCGTATTAGTGTCGTAGTAATAAAGCTATGCTAAGCTATTTCAAAACGTTTTTACCTTAATAACTGATAAGTATAAAGGTACAAAGGACAAACCGCATCCGCGTAGCAATCGAAACAAACAAATAAATTATATAACACTCTTCTTTCTAGAATATCGCGCCTATTTATTACAGACAGGTCACTACCGGACTTAAACTTAAGAGTATCATAAAACTTTACAAGATATCGCCGAGTGGCAAATCACACCCACAAACATTGGCACGGTACATCCAACACAATTTTACTTGTAAAACATCGCAATATTCTATATTCATTGCTGATGTTGTAATTCAAATATTATCCAAACTTGAAACAAATAAATCTATGTATGTTAAAATTTCGTTAAAATACTAAACTTTTATGGCACTTAAAAAACGAGATAAAGTTTTACTGGAAATGCAACAGTTTTGGTGCACCTACGCGTGTCAAGATGGCTAATTATATAAATTGCTTCTGAATACGGAACTTCATTGTTTCGAAGGGCAAAACTTTCGTGTGCGTGTTTATTCACAGAAATAAATGCCCTTAGCAATATCCATACGACTATTATATATGAGAATATGTTCTTGTTTTTCTGGCCTTATGAATAAAAAAAAATGTCGTTTTATCTCAGTTTTCAGACATAAAAAAACTGTTAAAATGTACATATAATAGAATAGAAATGACAATTTTGTTATCATTTGTAGAAATTTAAAAGCTCAGTGGGGAACGGGTGGACTAAATAAATCGAAATAATTGGGATCAAGTCCGTCGTATCACCAGTCCTAGTGTTCTATCTTTTGGCATTTTTTTAACTTTAAAAAAAGACTGATCCAGGGTCGGAAAGCCAGGTACTGTATATTAACGGAGCAACAGATATACGCGATTCGTGGTAAGAACTGTTGCAGGGCTGTCTATTATAGATATTGGGATACTAAAGTCCAAGCAGAAGAAGCCACGACCAGAAGCTGAAGACAAAAACTTCACAATATTTTATTTATTGATCGTCTTACATAGTCTTTGAACAGTGCTTTTTTTATTTTATTTAACGTTTTTAAGAGTACATAAATACAATAAACTAAAATATAGCATTAAAAAAACCACTAACGTTTGTCACTAACACTACAATCAATTCAGCCGTTGTTGAAATTACAACGGCAACTACAAATTATATTATCTAGATAAAAATTTAAATTTAATAGTAAAGAAATAAACATTACCTTCTGGTCAGTAATGTTTAACTTGGTCGCTAACTTAAGGTCTCATAAGAAAACTTAGTCTATTAGCAAGCGTTGGAGCGAGCTTGTAGTAGCTCTACGTCGTCAAATCATAGGTCAGCGTGATGCGAAGTATACGGTTAAAATACGTGGGGCTAATTATACAAAGAAACGCAGGGATTTGGTGCCACAGAGTACTAAATGTGTGGCCTAAGATAATATGGGTGAGAATTCCATTAAAGAGACCAAAAGAGAACGTCCATTTCTTGAAAAGAAAAAGAAAGCTGTGAGTTACGTGATATTTCGTATCGGCCTCGCGGCAAATCGTAATTCGTAACAGGAAGCGCTAAAAGTGGAATAGATTAAACTTTTCGGCTCAGTGTCGCGGCGTCGTCGGCGTCGGGGCAAAAATAAAGGAAACGGACGATGTTGATCGATCGCGGCTATATCCGTTCGATTGGACGACAAAACGCGCCGCGGCGGCTCTCTGTACTTCTGTACTTCGTATGGACAGCTAGTAGGCATCTGTTTGCATAAATAGGAGTGCATTTGCGTATGTTAATTGCTATAATGTTAATTGCTGTCACTATATGTTATGCTAATCAAATTGAAGCCAGTAAGACGGTGCTACATTATTCTATAATCTATGAAAAAGTTTCTAGGCTAAAATCTAACGCAACACAAATCGATTTATGTTTGAATTTAAATATTTATGTATATTTCTATGATAACTATACATATTATAAAATAAAGTCCCCAAAATCTGTCTGTCTGTACGAAATAGATTTTCTCAAAAATTTAGTGAACGGATTTTTGTACCGTTTTTATTACAAAATAGTGCAATTTTTGAGGAAAGTTTAGGTTGATAGTACATAAAATGGGGGCGGTCGTGGTTCACCGAGAAATCGTTGCTTCTGTTTTATATAAACTTTTATGATGATAATAATAAGATTATTTTGATTTGATTTGATAGAAGTAAATTGATGCCAACAAACACCCATACTATTATAATAATATTAATGCCTGTCTTTCTGTCTATCTGTCAACTTTAACGACTTATACATTGGACTGATTTTTAATAAAAAAAAATTGCAATTGTGGCTTATATACCGGACCAACCAACATTTAGGATAATTCAAAAAATTGACGATTTTTCTTTTGCAACAGGAATAAAAACATATTGCATTATTGAGGGTAATAAAACGCTTGAGTTGGTGGGTACGAAGTCGTGGGGACCACTAGTTACGGATAAATAAGAAACGAGGTATATAGATGGCATATTTGGCGCGTTATTGCAACAGCATTGAGCGTATGCGCTCACTATGCGCGCCGCGAGGTCACCGCGCCGCCTGCGTCGCGACGCGAATAAGGATGAGAGGTAGGTAATATCGACGATAAGATTTATGAATAATACTTATTTAAAATTAGGTTTTACCCACAACATCTTTGACGTGAACTGTTGTCACGTGATAGATTGATAATAGATAGCGCTAGGTCATCAATGTAATTCAATGTCGATTCAATGTCATCCTATTCATGTAGAATTAACAGGATTTCTATAGCCTATATGTTATTCCGGTGTGTAAGGAATAATTGTGCCGTAATTACGAGTATGTTATAATTTTTTCTTGATTTATTGGACTTTAAAGTGGACTTTAAAGTGAAAATATATGTATATATAAATATATTTGTGTAATGATCTTTGAATAGTTTAATTACATGGTACTATTTTAACCTGTAATACATAAAAAATAAGGTAATAAGATTTTCAAAAATAATCTTTAATATTTAAATGAATTAATCTTGTGTATATATATTATTTATTTATTTATATACAATTATAATATAAACGTTTTTTTTTTAATAAAACCTAGCTAGATCGATTTTTCTCCCCCAAAAACCCCCTATATGCTGATACAGCAGGTTTTGTGGGAGAAACATCGATTTAGCTGCGTTTTATTAAAATAAATCGTTTTAGCCCTGTTTTTTAGCACTAAAAAAACAGCTAAAATAGGCATAGAAGAAAGCAAATGAAATTTTTGGTTGTCAAATGTAATGCTGTAATAGCCTAATGGTAACGAGTGGACGAATAATGTTCAAAATCTAGGGTTAGAGTTCTTCGTGTGACCGAAGCTTTCTTTCCTTTTTTTAATTGTTGAATTTATTGTACAAAAAAATTACCAAGCAAGGCTCCGTCACCCAGCTACTGATAATATATATGTAATTATGCTTTTGTATTATGAACCTCTGCAGAGTAATGCTGAATTCTATATATTATTAAAAACATTCTCGATATATAGCCTTCGTTCCCATCCCTACCGCGGCCGCGAGCTGCGCACACGCACGCGTCACCCGCGTGACGGTACTAACAGGTCACTGTCTGGCCGATTAACGTTCTTTACTCGGAACTTTCTAGAAGCTTTACGTGACTTTCCCTTTATATTATCCACTTGTCAGGGTATGGTGGTGGTTAAAATTTCCCATTTGACTCTCGCTTAACATCATCCTTTTTTTTTAAACAGGAAAAAACCCCTTATGGGTACCGCCACCCGACGGGGACTGACGACGGTTATGTCAGACTCGCACCGACTAAAACAACCTATGTGCTCCACCACGCTGCTGGTGGCGGGGACAGGGTACCGTTGTACACATTGCCCCCATCCCCGCCAGCAGCAACTCTAAACCTCAAAGTGCGCCACCTCTGGGTCGGGGCCTCTCTAAAAGTGGCCCCTCCCTCCGCTGGTCGATGCATCGAGAGCACTAGATGCATTAACCGCCGCGGGGACCTTATAGGGTGGACGTCAAATTAAACAAACATCATCCTCCTGCCGTTATCCCACTCTAAGTGGGATCGTGATAACATGTTATAAACATATTGTCGCATGATTTGGCTACGTATTATACGACTGGCCACCTGCCTTACGTCAACTTATCTTAGAAGAAGGAGTGTGGTCTATTCTATTCAACCGGATACCATACGGTGGGTTAACTCACCTTAGTCGTATTCGACACCTTGGTAAGAAAGAGAATGGCCTATTCTACTCAGCCGGATACCACACGGCATACTCGCTCAACAACAATCTTATAATAATGTAGATAAGCTGAAATTATGACGCGCTGATACATTGTTGCTATACGTTAGTAATATGAGTCAGAGCAAGATTACTTATTACTTCAAAACTAATGAAAATATTATTTTGCTATAATCTGCGAAACAAGAAAATATATGTAATACTAAATGTAGAGAGTAGTATTCGTTCTCATGCCTGATTCATGCAAAATTTGTAAATTCACTCATGTACTACCCGCCATACGATTTTGTCGTGGAGTCTTTCTCTTGACTATGCTTCGGTTACGGGGCGAAACAATTGTTGAGATTGTGGCGGTGAATGTGTGCAGTGCTTGTGTATTGTTGTGTTATAGGTGGCGGGTAGTGTATGAGTTTTTAAAAATTCTGCATGTATCAGCTGACTATTCTTTTTCAATTCGATTAAATTCAGGCCAGGTTTCCTTGGCCATATTTAATTTGGTACATTCTCGTCAATCTCACAAAAATGTATTACATACATTATTATTATAGATTATGAGATTCATACAAAGTTAATAGTAACCAATTACTTAACTGTTCTCGTGGATATAAAAATTTCCCGCGGGAAAACTGCAATTATCTCCAAATGATAGAGAGTTTTAATCTGGCGCAGAGTTTCTGCTTAAACATTTAACTAAATTTATTAACCCAAAAGTATAGTGTGGCAAATTTTTAAATTACTATTTACTATTATTCTAAAATACACTATTTAATAAAAAATAATACATGCTGATAATAATACTACGGATAGCTACTACTAAGTTAATTTCATTAAAGATAGAGACATGCTGTTGCGGATTTTTTTTTGTAGTATGACAAAATGTTTATAACATGTTGTGCCAAACACACTTAGAATGGGATAAGGGCAGCAGAATGATTTACAATAGGTAATTTTATGACCATTAGTCAATAATAATATAGTACTTGGTTGACCGAGGCTTGTTCGATAATTTTTAAAAAAATAAAAGAAGGAAACTTAAAAAAAAAAGAAAAAATAATAGAGTAGGTGGGGCTCGATCCTAGGTATCTTCATTTCTCGCGACCACCCGTTTTCCAAATAAGCTACGCTGACTTGACTATTAACGGCAAAAATATTGTTTTATACATTCAATATAAATTTTAGTATTTATTTAATGCCCAAAAACAGGATAAAACGATTTTTTTTTCAATAAAACTTAACTAGATCGATTTTTCTCCCCCAAAACCTCCTGCATGCTGAATTTCATGAAAATCATTGCCGTTTCCGAGATTCTGAAAATATATATGTATATATACAAGATTAACTCATTTAAATATTAAAGATAAAGAGAAGTAACGGATATATTCTTTGTTCATAAAGTCCAATGAGTTTCTAGGAATAATACGTAAGACTATCTCGTCAAAACGGACCATTGACTATTCGACTAAATTGCAGCATCATTAATTTTCTCACAAGCGACTAATTAAATAGAATGTTGGACAGGTTTTTTTTAACTATGCGAAATCCTGCGGTAAATAGTTCGATATCGACCGTGATATTCACTAATTGCCGCTGGGCCAAGAGAGAGGCAAGCGCTGAAGTCAACGGATGCGGGCGTTCGCTGAGCCAACATGTTTCAAATGTATACATCTGCTGGTCAATAGTTGAGTATGTCACAGGTAGAGTGAATTTTAAGATTATTTAGATAAAACTCAAAGTTGTATAAATTTCCTTATTTATTTATTTCAATAACTCTTTTACATATTTTTAACACTAATTACGCTGAATGAGACAATACTGTGAATAGTTTGATTTGCGATGATTCTTTGGTTGTAGGGCGAAATGATTGTTGCGTTTATGATAGAGAACGTGTTAAGTGCTTAAATATTGTGGTGGCGGTGGTGCATGTGTTTATACGAATCCTGCATGTATCGGGTATGAAAATGGACTCTAAGCATTATATCTATTTTCTATTTCCATTATCGCGAATTCATCCTCATTCTTCTTCTCCTTATCCCACTTTAAGTGAGGTCGGCACAACGTATTTTAAAAATGTTACACGATTTAGCAAATTTTTTACAACCGGCCGCCTGCCTGACGTCAATTTACCATAATCGCCTTTTACGACACCTCGGTAAGAAATGAGGGTAGGTCTGTTCTACTTATCCGGATACCACACGGTGGGTCAACTTAATTTAATTACATTCTACTATATCTCGGTAAGGAATGAGGGTAGGTCTATTCTCAGCCGGATACCACACGGCTTATCAAATAAAATACCACATTAATTTATACATATATATTGCATCCACCGTGGCTACGAACTGACTGACGTGGTCAGTTTGTGACTACGGTGGATGCAACTCTCCCAAAACGTCGAACCTTATACAAAGGTAACTCGAGGTTATCGCGATGTGACCCGTTTGTTTATATAATAATTAGTATGAATTGCGAAAGTTTTAAATCTACCAAAATACCACATATTTATTTATAAATGTATCTAAAGCTTTATCAATATAAAAAACGTTGTGCAGTTCATTTCCAAAAGTACGAAATTAGTTATTTGAACGTAGCACTTGCATTTCACGCGCGGCTGGACGGAGCCAGCTATCTATACCTGGCGTTGACGCTCGCGATCTTATTACTGCGCCGGGGTAAAAAAAAAAACAAAGGAAGCGACGCGGCGGCAGCTCGGCCTCGGAGATTTATGAAGGCGCGGCGCCGCCGGGGGCCCGCGGTTCGGGCACGCACACTGCGGCACGCGGAAAAATTGCCGTTATAAAATCCTTCGGGAGACTGCGTTTAAGTATAGGGTATAATAGACCGACAAGAATAGACAAGTCTTGTCTTTTGACGATATCTAATATTTGGACGGACGTGCTACGTTACCTTCTAGGAAATTATTTGTAATAGCGATAATTATGTTAAAAACCATAATCACATAGTTAAAAGTAATATTTATTTAAACATAAATATTAGCTTATTTATAGAATAAGGCGTTACTTTGCCGAGGTTCATAATACAAAAGTAATGTAAATATTATTACGATATTATCCGCGATAAATAAAGAAAATATATGTTATGCTAAATGTAGAACGTAATGTCCATTCTCATATCTGATAAACGCAGAACTTGTAAAATATGAATTTTATATAAATATAATAATTAATTATAATAATTAATGAATTCTGCCTGTATCAGTGTGCGTAGTGCGAGTTTTTTCAACCTACTCGATCGCGTTAGCGTAACGCCAATTTGTATGACGCTGCAATAGCGACATCTAGTGATTGCTATACATATTACAAATTTCGCCATACAAATTGCGTTACGCTAACGCGATCGAGTAGGTTAAAAAAACTCGCACTACGCACACAGGTATGAAAGCGGATGGTACAATACTCTAAATTTAGCATTACATATATCGGACGCTTAGCAATAAAGTGACCGAAATTAAAATTTATTTTCTATTCTATATTTCGCGTTTGTAGAGTTTTTGGAGAAGAGGAATTATAGAATCTTCTTTTCTGTTCTTGTGTCCGTAAAGCTTCTATTACATTAGAAATCCATTAGCTATATAAAAATTTGGGATAGATTTATATATGTAAATAGTTTAAGTATATGTATATAAAAATGAAATCAATAAAATGTGTCAAATCGAAATAATCTTTATTCAACTAAGCTCTTTCAAGCACTTTTGAATCGTCAAGGATCAATATAACTAATGAAGCTACAACTGGTTCGGAATGTTACCCTCACCGAGAAGAACCAGCAAGAAACTCGGCGACCAACCTTTAAAACATTTTCAATTTATTTTAAAGATTTTCCGCAGGGCCGCAAATCCAGGCAGTTTTCAATCTGCAAGTGTATTATATGTTTTACGTATATGCATAATTGTTACACTTAATTTAAACTTTACCATAGACAGGTCTAGTATGGATTGCGGAATTTTATTGTAGTAGCGAAACACGCTGTTAAACAAATGCTGTGACACAGGATGAAAAAAAAATGGAAAATCCAGTTTAATCTAACTAAATACTTATCACAATCGCAAATATTATGCTGCATTGGATATTATAGAATAGATAATTGTACAATACGACGGTTAAAAAAAAGAAAAAACAACAGCTCCAAGCCGACAGTCTTTTTAAGCCCGACGCAATTCCGCCTCGGGCTCTTCGTTATTAGACCAATAGACACAACGTGTATGAACGTCGATACACGGAAATAAAACTTGTCACGAAATGTAGAGTGTACTTAGTAAGAGTTCTTTTAACCTATTCGATCGCGTTAGCGTAACGCTAATTTGTATGGCGCTGAACAGCAGTCACTAGATGTCGCTGTTGCAGCTTCGTAAACATCCTAAGGAAACGTTCATATATCAAGAGTCATCATCCTTCTGCACTTATCCCACTTTAAGTGATATCGGCACAACATGTTATAAAGATGCCATCAGATGATTTGGCTGCGTTTTTACGACCGGCCGTCTTCCTGTCGTCAACTTACCTACTTACTTTAACTTACTCAGTCGTATTTAACGCCACCTCGTTAAAAAAAAAAGGGTGATATATTCTACTAAACCGGTCATTCTACTCAGCCGGATACCACACGGTGGGTCAACTTACCTTAGTCGCCTTTTACGACTCCTCGGTAAGAAATAAGGTAGGTCTATTCTAAATCAGCCGGATACTATATGGCGGGTCGACTTACCTTAATCGCCTTTAACTACACCTCGGTAAGAAATGAGGGTGGTCTATTCTACTCAGCCGGATACCACACAGCTAGTGCATATATCAAGAGTAATTCTAAGATATGTGATGGATTTAAGATTCAATCCTTTCCTACAAAGGAGAGAGAAGAACTTAGTCGGATAGGAATAGGCTGTTGCTTCACTTAACATGATACATCTTTGTGCGTATCTATTAATTTATAGAATTAGGCTTTACTTTGCGGAGGTCCATAATACAAAAGTAATTAGAATATTATTTTGTTATAATCCGGATATATAAATTTATCGCGGATTATATCAAAATAATATTCTCATTACTTATGCGTATATTGTTAATCCGTCAGACTGACTCACGTGTATCATCAGTGACGTATAAGAAAAAGGATAAGACGCCGCGACACTTGCATCATTATATTTTACATTTGCGTCAATTGTGCCGTTTTCCTTTTCAATATCAACAACCACCTAATTTTTTTCGGCTGACCGCAATAATTACATGTGCGACTATTATTATTATAAATAATAGTTTCCGATATTGTTGTAAATATCTTCGTACGAACTAGTACAAAATTATCCCTACTAGGCGTGAATATACTAATAAGTCGACTTATGTCGTTTTATATGTCTATATCCATCTTTAATAATTAAATGAGTTAATCTTGTATATAAGTAAGTAAGCAACGGCCTGTTACTATCCCACTGCTGAGAATAGGCCTCTTCTCTCCGTTTTGGGAGAGAAGGATTGGAGCTAAGACCTACCACGCTGCTCCAATGCGGATTGGTAGGTTACACATATCTCCAGAATTCTCTAGAGATATGCAGGTTTCCTCGCGATGTTTTCCTTCACCGAAAATCGTGTGATAAATTGCAATTATCAATTAGACACATAAGTTTTAAGAGAAAAACTCATTGGTGTCTGCCCGGGTTCGGAACCGTGATCGTCTCTAAAGATTCACACGGTCGCACCGCTGGGCCATCACAGCTTATAATCTTGTATATATGTATATATATTTTCTGAATCTCGGTAACGGCTCCAACGATTTTCGTGAAATTCATCACGTTTGGTGGAGAAAAATCGATCTAGCTAGGTTTTATTGTTTTATCTCTGTTTTTGGGTACTAAAAAATTGCTAAAATAGGTATAGAAAGCTAATAAAATTTTTGGCTGTCAAACGTAATGCTATGATAGCCTAATGGCGGTGAACCGAAAAAGTACGAAATCCAGGGCTCAAGTCCTTCATGTAACCGGCACTTTCTTTGTTTCATTTTTTTATATCTTTTAAAAAATTACCGATCAAGGCTCGGTCATCCAGGTACCAGGTATTATAAGATAAAGTCTTCAAAAGCTATCTGTCTGTATATTATAAATTTTCTAAAAACCTATTGAACCGATTTTTGTTCAATTTTTACATTAAGGTTTACGCATTACGATTTTGTTAGTGGAGCCTATCTTCCTGATGATGCTTCGGTTGCGGGGATAAGAGATCGTTGAGGTTGTGTTAGTTAGTGTGTGTAGTGCTTTGTATGGAGTATTCTTGTTAGCGGCGTCTTGTGATACGTGTGGCGGCTTGTCCTGCATGTATGTGGTATGTGATTGTTGCCAGCTTCATACACTTAGCATTGCATGTATTCTCTAAACAAACCAGGATTAAAGCTAAGTAATTTTATTGTAACTTCTGAAAAATAAAATAATACTTTACTATATATAGTTTAGAAAATCCGATATAATGGAAGCTAACAGTTACATCAACTTGCGATTCTTATCCTACAAATTCTCCGGAAACGCGTTTCGGGTCCGTATACCGGGAACACGGGACGAATATTGATTGCCTCTGGACCTATTAATAGGGCCAGGAGAGCAGTCCCCGCGCGACGGATGCTCATCTTGTAGCCCTATATTTACGGACAGAACACTTAGTGAAGAATAAAGTTATCATTATTTCATCATTCTCCTGCCCTTATCGTGGGGTCGGCACAACATATTATAAACATGTTGTAACATTGCTACTGATTTCGCTACGTATTTTATGTCTGCCCGCCTGCTTACCTTAGTCGCCATTTGCGACACCTCGGTAAGAACGAGAGTGGTCAATTCTACTTAACCAGACACCACACGGCGGGTGAACTTACCTTCGTCACCTTTTACGACATCTCGGTAAGAAATTAGGGTAGTATACTACTCTACTTCTACTCAGCCGGATACCACACGGCTAGTATAAAGTGTACAAACAATATCCGCTGAGTTTCCAGCTGGTACGTCTCGGTAGAAACAAACTTTTGAATCAACGGTAGCCTTTAAAATATTTAACAATTCAGAAGTACTGAAAACAGTATACTTGAATGAATATTTTTAATTGTAATTTGAATACGCATCATTAGGTAAAGCTTCTTAAGTTAAGTCAATATTGCTCAGAATATCAACAAAGAGAAAATCAAAATATTTCAGTAGGAATATATTGAAAATTGAAATTAAAACAATTTAAAATGAAGAAACCTTAACAATGGAAAAGAATTTATAGATATAGGCGTGACTTTGCGGAATTCCATAGTAGAAAAGTTATAATTGAATTTTGCTATAATCCATATTTATGGACTGACGACCTCAAAAAGTTCGCGGGGAGCCGCTGGGTTATAGCGGCTCGTGTGGTATGGAGATGCTATAAAGAGACCTACGTCCATCAGTTACGGACGTCCATCGGTTGACAAAGAAGAAGAAGATAATCCTATAACAGCAAAATAATTCTTTAGTATAATTTAAGTGGGCCCAATTTAACTTGCAAGATTCCACCTTCATACATATACATTGCGAGTAGGATAAAAGCTTTTATTAACAGATAAAGATAGATCCAAATAAGATCCAAGTAACTGGTCACCCTAACAGCGTCGGAGCTCGCCGCTCGCCTTTCCGGTGCCCATTTCGCTAATTGCTTTGCATCGGACGCGTATGTCCTCGTTAAGTGCGGCGTCAGCCCATCGACGGAGCGGACTAGTAATTTTAGCTGATCGACTCGTCTAATTCGATTTTGGATATTATTCCTTGACCTAGTAACAGCGCTGCGCAAACGTAGATATTTCTTGGTATCGACGTCGAGATTGTTGTCTCGTGTCGACACCGAGTTATAGTAACCACGACACCTTATTTCTTCGTCAGGTCAGATATTAGGTAGATACGGAAAAAACCTTTTGTTTGTCTAGAGATCGTCATAGACACAAATGTCATAACTAGTATAAAATTAATTATATTTTGCTTGTCACATTATCTCACAGCTTTCAGTATCTAATTGTTCAATTAGAAATTCTGAGTACAAAGTGGACCTTGTCATTACCCAAAATGTTTCTAGTTTCTAGAGTACTATAAGTCCTATTGTTGTACATAATATTATACCTAATTACTCATCTTTAATATTATTAATTTTAATAGACCACAATACGTTCAAGCGCCGATTTCATCGTGCTTTTTAATGATTCCAATTACTATATACAAAAGCAAAGACAAAATTGAACAGAAAACGCAAAAGCATCGATCATCTTGCCTTCAGCTGTTGTCCCACTCTAAGTAGAGTTGGCACAACATATTTTTCTCTTCCTTTCTCTCCCATCTTTCATGAATTCTGGCACTACTGCTTTTATATGTGATTCTTCACACAATCCAACCATCTCCATTTAGACCTCCCTCTAGTAACATGTCCATCCACATTCATAATTAACACTCGTCTGGTCACATGAAAAAATATCGATATGGCCTAGCATAGAGCGCAGAAGCTCTACTAGCGTCGGAGAACTTCGCTCTATGGGTGCGTGAGTGCCCAGACATGATTGTGACACGCTGCCGAGAGTGTGATCGGAAGTCATAAGCAACCGACGTTAGAAAATTGAGATAACATCTTTGCCGACGCTGTTTGTACAATATTTGTTGCTTTTAACAGTGATTCGATTGTCATAAACATTAAAGATAAACTTTTGGACAGCCACATTTTCAGTAATATTTCAATTCATGGCCTTTTTTGAATACTGTACTTTTTTAAATCATGAATTATTTTTATTTATTTATATATATATATATATATATATATATATATATATATATATATATATATATATATATATATATATATATATATATATATATATATATATATATATATATATATATATATATATATATATATATATATATATATATATATATATATATATATATATATATATATATATATATATATATATATATATATATATATATATATATATATATATATATATATATATATATATATATATATATATACCAAATAATATATATTTATGTACCAAAAAAAATGTTGCAAAAGCACTGTCAGGTCTTTAGCCGGTGCGATCACAGTCGGGCGGTGACGACCCATAATGGGTGTTCCTGACATTAAAAAAAAACAACACAGAGATCTCGGCCAGCTAACCTATGACGTGAGACAATTTGTAGTTAAGAAAAGTTAGATATATGTCAAAATTTACACTCTTACCAATAAATAGTTGACTAACATAAGGAGTAAAACCGCGACAAAACCGTGCGGTACTCGAGTAAGTGTCTTGTGTCGGCGGGAAATAGCTTCTCTGAGCCAACGAGGGCCATTAGCATACATAATGATCTCTGACACTTAGACCCGCTTGCAGATTTCACTCCTACACGTCTATATTACTGTATACCAGCTAATAGCTTATATAATATAAGAGTAACGTAGAAGTATATTTATTAATTGCAACGTTTTAAATAAATTAGCCTCGGGTGACTATATCGTTTTTAAAATTTATACTTTTCAGAAAGCCTACTATATTGAGGATTGCTTAGATAATAAGAATGTATGGATGTAGCTCTCTTCGAAACTGTACAAGACCATAATGAGTAAATGTACTAGTTATATGAATTATATTTTTAAAAGAGCAACTGTCGAGTATCTTCTCGTTCGGAATAGCTTTCCGAATCAGCAGTAGAGTTGACGATTAAAAAGAATTTGTTTACAAGTTAACTTGAATAAAGAATATTTTGAAATGAATTTATCATTATCCCCTAAAATTTAAATTTACCAAAATAAAATAATCAAGAAGTCATTAATAAACGGTTAATTCCATTATAGCGTTTTGTAAAAAACAATCAATGAATTAATAAAAACCCTAAGTAATTACGAAATAACAAAACAAATGTCCTGCGTAAAAACATATCAAATCAAATAAAAATAATCATCATAGTAAATAAGCTTTTTCAAGCACTTTTAATCGTCAATGATCAATATATTTAATGAAGCTACGACTGATTCAGAATATTCCTCTTACCGAGAAGTGTCAGCAAGAAACTTTGCGGTCAACCTTTTAAACATTTTCAATTTCCATTATCCAATTCATTAATGGAAATTGAAAATGTAATATAACGTACACAGCCAAATGCATTAGTGCATTAATGTTTGATTGAACTAAGAAATTCAATTTTTGTTGTTGGTAATTAAAAGAGAAACTTCTTACAATTTAATTATTTAATATTAGCAACTTGTTTGCGTGGACTGTTGTCGATAGATGGTGCTTTCAATGACATCCTATTTCTGTAGAATTAACAGGATTTCTATAGCCTATATGTTAGTACGATATTGGTTCAGCGGATTCGCCGTGAAAGCGTAACAAACATACATCCATACTCACCAACTTTCGCATTTATAATATTAGTAAAATTTACTGAAATATACAAAATGACATACATGCCATCAACGCCGACCAATAAATATAAAAATACTACTATTGTAATGTTCAAATAGATAAGAATTTCGCTACGTTGTTTACCAAAATCGAAAACAATCGACTTGCATGACGTGATCGATAGCGATCTCCAATATCACAAGGCGAACCTGCGGCTGATAAGGAGTGACGGACTCGCTGATAACGACACCGCCGTGATAAGAGAACAATGCTCGGTTGCATAATCTGCGAACACGACCCGCCTTTACAATTTACATGTGTCGATTGCAAAGATCCTTAGCCGAGTGGTATTCGGCTGAGTAAATAGACCACCACCATTTCTTACTGAGGTATCGTAAAAGGCGGCTAAGGTAAGTCGACCCACCGTGTGGTATCCGTTTAATATACGAAATGTATTTTAAGTAAATATTAAAGAATTAAAAAATTACCAACAACATAAATTTGAATTTTTAGTTCAATCAGGCTATTAATGCACTAATGCATTTGGACGTATAACGCCGTATGGGATCCGTTGAGTAGAATAGACAACCTCGTTCTTACCGAGGTGTCGTAAAATAGGACTAAGGTAAGTTGACGTATGGCAAAGGCCGGTCGTAAAAAATGTAGTCAAATCATGTGATAATATGTTTAAAACATGTTGTGACGACCGCACTTAGTGTGGAATAAAGACAGGAATATGATGATGATGATGATGATTGTCAAAAACCATAATACAAAAGTAATCCTTACTAATATTATAAATACGAAAGTCTTTCTGTCTGTTACATTTTCACTGCGAATCCGCTGAACCATGAAATTTGGCACAATTATTAGTTATACTTGTGTACTCGTATAAGGAATAATTATTATTTTATGACAGTTTTTATGTATTTTGGTTTCTGTTTACTTAATAAATTTAACTTAGCTATTACAATGCATAATTAATATAAGCAATAGGCGTTATTTACTAAAATTATTAAACTATGTTTTCGAGAAAACCATAAATCACTCTGTCTTCCCGGATCGATCTGATTTTTGTGATGGACATTGCATATTTTTATGGTTATATATTTTCATGGTTGTTGAGTGACAAAAGCTACTGTTTATTCCAAGACAAAAAGTCGACGCGAACGAAGTTGCGGATAAAGGCTAGTGTTTAAATAATTTTGATATAATCTACATCTTAAGGAAAACTGGTAATTCTGAAGGTAGAACGAGCTATTTTATATGCATTGTAAATCTTTGCGATTTTGTCGTTAAGTCCATTACTTCATAAAGCTGCGGTTTTTAAATGAAAACGTGCTCTTAGTGCACTGTAGTGTATATGTGAGTTGCTTGTGCAGTGCAGTGGAGGTATAATTTACTAATCCAGAATGTATAAGTAGTCTTTCAGTGCTCAAAGAGGGACCAAACCAGGTTTTTTTTTAATCTAGCTAGCTCGATTTAGTACCTCAAGACCGCAACGTCCTTAGATTTTTCGGCTACGAATCTCCTCATTCATAATCCTATAATGCAGCGACAATTCGATCATCACTCTCTCTATCGTGATGTTCGCTAAGAGACTCGGAGATCTTTTTTTTAGACACATTATTTATTTATTTCTTCCTTTTTATAAATATAGTTAGAAAAGAGAAAAAGTAAAAAAAGCACATGTATAAAAGCGGACCTATCCCTAAATGGGATCTCTTCCAGTCAACCTTTGAGTAAGAGAAGGAAAAGAACAAGAATTGAAGAAGACAGAGAATACGGGTAATATAGAAAAAATAAAAAGTTTATATAAATTTATCTATTTAATCTATTAATTAATTTAGGTAAAATAAATAGATGAAAAGATGCTACTAATAAACAGTCATGTTAGTAGTGGCAGATGATTTTGAGAATATTCAAGAAGCACAATAACTTATATCACGCGTCCACTTCAGACATACGATTCAGACGTAATAAAAATGCATGTTAAACGTCCCCGAAAGCTAATGTTTCCTTTCTCTCCCATACAATGTTATCGTTGCACGCATGCATGCGTGCATAACGAGCCGAAATTGGGGAAGAGCACTGCAATTAATACTGGATCACATTATCAATATGGGAATCTCACACGCAAAGGTGAATTTGCCCCGGGACCTACACTTGATTATGGAGCACATCTCGGATATGTTAAAATAAAATGTATATCTTTATATTTAAATGAGTTAATCTTGTATATATATATATTTTCCGAATCTCGGAAACGGCTCCAACGATTTTCCTAAAATTCAACATGTAGGAGGTTTTGGGGGAGAAAAATTGATCTAGCTAGGTTTTATGTAAAAAAAATGTTGTTTTATCCCTATTTTTGGGCATTAAAAAACACTAACATTTATATTGAATTGAATTTTCGCCATTAACTGTCAAGTCGACGTAGCTTATTTGGTTAGCGGGCAGCCTCGAGAAATGTGAGTGCCAAGGATCGATCCCAACTAAATAATTGTTTTTTCTTTTTTTAAAGTTTTTTTTGTAAAAAATTACCGAGCGAAACTCGGTCACCCAGATATTACATAATAATATGTTCTTGGACTCGTTACGCCGTGTGGTATCCGGCTGAATATAATAGCACCAACCTCATTTCTTACCGAGGTGTCATAAAAAGCGACTAAGGTAAGTCAACCCGCCATGTGGTATCCGGCTGAGTAGAATAGACTACCCGCATTTCTTAACGAGGTGTCGTAAAAGGCGACTAAGGTAAGTTGCCCCACCGTGCGGTTAAGCATAATAGACCACCCTCTTTCTTACCGAAGTGTCGTAAAATACGACTAAGGTAAGTTGATGTCAGGCAGGTAAAATACGTAGCCAAATCATGTGACAACGTGTTTATATTATGTTGTGCCGAACCCACTTAGAGTGGACTAAGGGCAGGAAGAAGATGATCTTGGAGTAGTTCTGCGTGTTATTACTAACTAGCTGTCCTTGCAGTTTCGCCCGCTTAGAAATCAGTGTATATTATTGAACTTTTGAACATAAAAGTAGTTATTTTGAGTTAACCATAAGAGATAGAGACACGCTCTCGCGTGTACCATATAACGAATCTGTAGTGGCGATTGGTTTAATAGATGTAACGAAGAACGGACGGACGAATAGACGTTGACGAATGGGTACTTAAATATAAGTATCATGTGCTTCTAGATCCCAAACTTGAACTTACCTTATAGAGGCGACGACAAACAGCAAGATCCGAGTGGACCGATTATGTAGAAATCCCTTGAAAAGACTAATTTCATACAATGGAAATACATCGGTTAAAGACAAAAAAACCTCTTTTAAAATTTATTGAGGTATTCGTATTTTGATCTATTGTCTTAGTTAGCTGAGGCTAAAGTTTATTATCAGATTATAACGTCACTAAGACACCATAGATTTTATTGTGTTCAAACGAGAATAAAGGACAGATCTTTCTTTATATTTAACATAATATTTTAAAAAATTCTTAAGAGAAACAATCAAAATCAGTATTTTTTTAAATTGGTAGATTTTACAATAATATTCACGGCAATTTTTATTATAGATAAATAGTCGATAATTTTAATACTTCACTGAATCAAGCTTGTTCATCTTCAATATTTAAATGAGAATCTCGGAAACGGCTCCAAAGATTTTCCTGAAATTTAGCATGGGGGTGTTGGAGGAGAAAAATCAATCTAGCTAGGTTTTATTTTAAAAAAAAACATTTTATTCCTGTTTTTGGGCATTAAAAAATTACTAAAATTTATATTGAATTGAATTTTAGCTTATTCGGGGAACGGGTGATCGCGCGAAATCCTAGAATCGAGCCCCACCTAACCTATTGTTTTTTTTCTTTTTTTTTAAGTTTCTTTTTATTTTGTAAAAAATTACCGATCAATATCGGTCACCCAGATATTGTTAATTATGTATGATCGCATAGACTTAAAATAAAGAGTATGTACTTGAATCGCTAAGTACCCAAATCGTCGGGATGTTGTTACGATAAGAATGGTCTTTTAAATAACCTTCCGGCCATGTGAAACGCGTCACTTGTCCGTGGGTAAATTCGCGACATCCGCAACTTTCGTTATCGTGGGACCGTCCCTTGGTTTTTGCAACTCCGCGGTCTAACCCTTCCCAGGAAGTGTTCTCACGAGTATCGCGACGACAGGACCGCGACATTATAATTGTGTCGCCTTTGTATTACTCTTTGTGACGCTACCGGGTGCGTAGATTGTCGCGATCCTTTTCGTTTAGACTAGCAAAAAAATCGCGATCTATTGTTGGAATGTGCAGATAATACAAGACGACTCGTTGTCGCCAGGCGTACGTAATATGAGATCATATATATACTACGTAGCTCATAGAAAAATAATCCTATTGTAATTTTATAGAAGTAGGCGTTACTTTGCGGATAACCATAATACAAAAGTAATTATAAAATTATTTACTATAATCCGCGATGAATATATAATATATCATCACAGATAATAGCAAAAAAAAATTATTACTTTTTTAATCCTATTGTAATAAGCGCTGATAATCGTGGCCATAGTCACCACAAATACATTGTATATAGCATCATCCCCCTGCCCTTATCCCACTCTAAGTGGAGTCGGCACAACATGTTATAAACATATTGTCACATGATTTGACTACGTATTTTACGACCGCCCGCCTGACTGACGTAAATTTACCTTGATCGTATTTTACGACCCCTCGGTAAGAAATGAGGGTGATCTATTCTACTCAGCAGGATACCACACGGCGGGTCGACTTACCTTAGTCGCCTTTTATGACACCTCTGTAAGAAACGAGGGTGATCTATTCTACTCAGCCGGATACTACACGGCGCGTCGACTTACCTTAGTCGCCTTTTAATGACACCTCGGTTAGAAATGAGGGTGATTTATTCTACTCAGCCGGCAAAAAAAAATTATGTATCTTCTATCGATATATTTAGCTGCTCATTAACTCATAGCTAAAAACTGATATAGAGATCTTATTATATCAGTATTTACGTTACTAATATTCAGATTTCTTAAAAATAGCGCTTACTTTAACCGATACAAGTTTCTAAAACCATGTCTCTATTAAATTTAAGTACCCGGTAACCTGAATCACAGTTATATTTGTTGAACCCGTATATAACCGTGTCGTTGAAGGCTTGGAATTTCCCTCCCTAGGCTTGTGGGGGATAAGGTTCGAGAGGGATCGTAGGGTGTCGAGTGACTGACTGTGAGGTGTCTGCGAGAATTTCGCACAAGTGCTGAAGTGTGAAAAATGGATCCGCGAACACCTACTTTTACAGCTGAGACGAAATTAATGAAATAGAATGTTTTTATTAGGAACAAATACTTATAAGGAACAGTAAGTAACTGGTTGTCAGAGCCTTCATAGTTCGGTAATTTTTTTTTTTTATTTACACCGGTGACAGCTAAAAATATCACAATTATTCAATTCTAAATTTTTTCAATGCCTGATAAGAAGGATAAAATCTATTATCACTCAAATAATCCTCAATTGTATAGTAAGCTTTAGGTAGCAGCATGGTCGCTAAGTCTACATCCGATTGATATGGTCTTTGTTAAAGGTTGTCCGTTAGAACGCGAATCAATTACACTATCGCATTCAAATGGCGTTTAATCTTAAGTTCTTAATTTCGATAATAGATCAAAATGGTTTATTTTAATCTATAAAATATTCCTTACCAAAACAATGAAATTGATGAGTGCATACGACATAATCGATTTAGTAAAGGTTGTTCCCTGACTTGTTTTCGATCCGACAGACGTCTACTGTTTGACATAGGTCCCCTCTATTCCTTTTGGTCTGCAAAATCTTGTGCCGCTCGTATTCAGTGGCTCGCTGCGACCTTTTTGACCTTTAGAGCTTTCTCCAGGCTTATCTGCTCACCGTATTCAGATTTAATATTATTACCTATTTACAAAACTTATGAGAATATTATTTTGCTATAAACCGCGATAAAAATCTTTTGTCGCGGATTATAGCAAAACAATATTCTAATTAGTGTTGTATTATGGACCTCCGCGAATTAAAGCCTAATTCTAAAAATTATTACCTATTTATAATCTGCTCATATTATATGTAAGTCCTTAAAAACTGTCTGTGTGTATGTGATTGATTTTCTCTAAAATCTACTGAATGGTTTTTTGTACGATTTGTGCAAAAAGATAGCGAGATTTTTGAAGAAGGTTTTGGTTAATAGTACAATTTTGATGGCATACTATAGGTAATATAAGAGGTTGTAGAGTAACATATAGGCTACTTTTTATTATACAATTCAAGGGAAATCGGTATTTACGGGGGAATAACTTTGTGACACTGATTTTCACGCGATCGAAGCCGCGGAAGTTCCTAGTGTAGAACTCGTATGTAAGACATGATCTAGATACCTAATTGTTCACTATTACAATTAATTTTCATAATAAAGTGTTAAGATTTTTGTTTTTAAAACAAGGTTTAGTAACGATTTATCTCTGCTGAATCTTTTTTAGCATCGCGCAACGCATACGAACTAAGGAGTGGATGGAAAATCACTAGGAAGGCAGGATATCGCGAATACCGCAACGCGCACTTACATTCACGAGCGCCTCTGAACGCCGCCTCGCAGCCGCCACTCGACACAGATGTATGTCATAACTGACGCGAAGAGTCAGCTTTATTCCCGCATTGATAAAAAAAATACGTTCATTAAGCCATACACAGTTAAAAAGTGTATTGCATCAGTTTGATGTGTACTATTTAATATGTCCTAACTTTAAATACCATTTCCGCAAGACCAATTTATTCAAATCAAATCAAAATAATATTTATTCAAACCCTTAGCCCTTTCAAGCACATTTGAATCGTCAAGGATGAATATGATTAATGAAGCTACAACTGGTTCGGAATGTTGTTCTTATCGAGAAGAACCAGGACGAAACTCGGCGGTCAATCTTTTAAGCATTTTCAATTTTATATTTTAAACCGCAGTCCTGTATGAAGCTGAAAGTATTTTCAAATCCAGGCTTTTTTATCATCCAAATAATCTTTAATCTTGTAATATGCTTTACGTATAAGCATATCTCTAATACTTAATTTAAACCTTTCAGTAGAATGGTCTAGTATGGATTGCGGAAATTTATTGTAGAAGCAAATACCGTGACCATCGAATAAGTAGCTAACTCTACAGCTACATGCAACACAGGTACCACAATAAATAGGGTATTTCAATATAAAGTAAGGTAAGGTAATTACAAATAAAAATGTTTTGGTGGTAGTGCTAACCTTAGAAAATAACTTTTAGAAAAAGGAGCTGTATTTTTTTCTACTTCTTTTGAAACGATAAATCTCCAATGCTGCACGTAGGATTTACGCGTGATACAGTCTCGTATAGCTTGGATCTAGGTACGATACGATTTCCCTCGTCCGTTTTAAGCTTTTTTTACGAAATCACCGGAGAGTGGTAGAGCACAGAAGCTTCGTCGGGGAAAAATTAGAAGCTAGTGTATAAGACTCACAATTCCCAGAGCGTCGACTCAAGGGTGTCTCCTGTGAGACCGAGCCCTGGCTGAAAGCGAATTTTCAAGGGCTATATTTAGACTTTAGAAAGTCTCTGTGTCATTTCGGTCGCCCCTTGGCTCGGGAAAAAATCGGGATTTTAGTTTTGAGATCAGATCACACACTTAATATTAAACTGACCGAATTCAAAATTAGGCTTCATTGAGTTATGATTGTAATCCTTATATCAATGCAATCTATAACATACCGCTACAAACTATTATTGTTTTCTTGTTCTTCAAAGTTATGGTCTTTAACACTCGTTTGAACTTCGAGTTTTGAAGGCGCTATCTATGCTGTATTGCAAAATTTGCTTAAAAACAACTTTTTTGAATTCGGTCACTTAAATACTAAGCGTTCGATATGAAACAGAAGTACCAGGAAAGATGTATAGTCAAACACCAAATTACGCCAATCAATAAATAATCACTGTATAGCACAAAGCCTCTAGGTACTGACTTATTTTAAATGAATAGAATAATGTCGCTTAACGTGCTATCGTTATCACTAAATATATTTCAAAAAACCCAAACTTACAAGTAAAAAAACTATAACGAACCCAAAAACAACAATAGACATGTAATTAGTGTATTGATCCCAGAACGGGTTTTGACCTGCTTCGCGGGCTACCTGCACTCATTACTACCTGGTACCGACTATTGTTATACATGTGCTAATGACTTCATCTTCATCGCTATCACATTCAATGTATGTAATACTTCTAGACTTCACATAGAAATTAATAATCCTATATTAAAAAAATATACATTTGGTTCTTTTCGGAAACTTATACTTTAATTACTATAAGTTTAAAACAATGGACGTTGTTGGTTGTAATTTGAGATCACTTCCGCGCGTTCCAACCACACGCCAAGGCCAAAGGTTTTGAAAATATAAAAAGGGTAAAGTTTTTTAGTGTAAGACGTAACTGACTTTCAAATATTTATATCTGAATTTTAAATCCCAGTCCGTATAGAGAAAAATTTAGCTTAATATAATCGTAATCATTGCTAGTGATGCCAGCGACCTAAACTTTTCCGACGACGAAATAATTAATTACAGCCATATCTTCCCTTTCACTACTAATAACTATCTGTTTGATTTTACAGGAGTCATCCTTAGGACTACATGGCTCGTCGCTACAAGAGCTGTTGCGTTATTGATCCTGCACATTGACGCTGTAAAGCCACAAGTGCTAAATACAATAAGTCCGAAAAAAAGACTTCAGAAAATCAGGGGAAACCGAATGTAAGCACCACAATATCCTGTGGCGTGGATTCTCTAATAACCTATGTCCAACAGTTAACGTCGGTTCGTTAGAAAGGGATAGATATGTACTATTTCTAAGTATTGCTATTTTACGTGGTGATAAGCACGTAACGAGTCCACGTAGTTGAACGGCTCGCGAGGTACCTGCGGAGGTTATTAGGCTTCCGTCTACCTGACAGCACTTTTTACCACACTATTTACATCCCTTAAACGATAACCTCATCATCATAATCATCTCTTGCCCTTATCCCACTGTAACTGGGGTCGACACATCAGGTATTAACCATGTTGTTACATGATTTGGCTATGTATTTTACGACCGGCCGTCTGCCTAATGTCAACTAATCTTAGTCCCCTTTTACGACCTCGGTAAGATAGGATGGAGGTCTATTCTACTCACCCGGATACCACCCGGCTATACACACTACTACTATACTAACCGAAAAGCGCATGATAAAGTGTAACAAACTTTGAATGTTAAAGCGTTGCTTTGAATTGTTTTATGTCATTGTGCACTTTACCTAAAGGAAAACATTTACCTATTGCATCAAACCGCAAAGAAGCAACGGGATGTATTTAGAATCATTTTTCCCATGAGAAAAGGGACTCCCACGCTTTGGGATGTATTATTCTATAGTGACAAAACAAATAGTGATCTGTTACTGTGAAACAAATATCTTTGCATGGTAGTTGTATGCGGTTGTTTGTTTGTAATCTTTTGATTGTACAAATTAATACAAAATGATAAAATAAAAAAACAACAATATGCAATGTAAATGCAGGCAAGAACGTTCCAAGAAGAAAAATGGTTCCCTTCCTAGATTTTTTACAATCTGTGTGTAGGAGAGAGAGCAAAATCGTTGCCATTTCCGAAACTCAGATTCTACATATGTATAAGATTCATCATCCTCTTTCCCTTGTCCCACTCAAAGTGGGGTGGGTACAACATGTTATAAACATGCTGTCACATGATTTGGCTGCGTTTTAAGACTGGCCGCCTGTCTGACGTCAAGTTACCTTAGTCGTACCTTACGACACCTCGGTAAGGAAGAGAGTGGCCTATTTTAGTAAACCGAATTCCATACGGTGAGTCAACTTACCATATTCGCCTTTTACGACACCTTGGTAAGAAATGGGGGTGGGTCTATTCTACTCAGCCGGATACCACACGGGTATCTACATATGTATAAGATTAACTCATTTAAATATTAAACATAGAAAAACTCATTGATGCCTGACCATTGTTTCAACCCGTAACGCTCTCAAAAGATTTGCACGGTCTCACCGCTGGGCTATCACATCTTATTAGGTCAATCTTGCCCTCAAACATGCCGGTTCCAGTAAACATAGATCCCCGTCGCGCGAGGTGTGTACTTACGAAGCCGCTCATTACCAACCTTCTACCCGCGCCACTGTTACACACCCAAGGTTTTTCCGCGACACCAATTTTACCGTACCGCGCTTTATCTCGTAAGCGCCATTCTCCAACTTCTTGCTTTCAGCTTGATGTGATATTATTTTTGAATCACTATTACAAACCTTAGTTCTTAGAACTGTATCTATAACTAACAATCGCCAGCGACTCCGCCCGCGTGGAAAGATTAGAACCGTAATATAGTCGTAATATAACCATAAAAATGATAAATGTGGGTTAATCTTAAAATCTAGACATATCTGCAGTCATGCTGCTATCTATAGACATGCTGTCGCGGGCTTTTATTTAGAACATTTGGAGGAGGACAATTACAAAATTGTTCTCCTCTAAATGATAATATATACATGATTTTTTAATAACTAACACCGTTTACTCAGCGCACACAAGGAAAGCTTTAAATTTTGCCATTTTCGTACTATTTTCAACTGCTGCTCCTCTCCTAATCATCTTAGCGTGATGTTATATGCATATAGCCTTGCCTATAGCATTCCTTAATAAATGGACTATCTTACACTGAATTATTTTTTTTTAATCGGTTCAGTAGTTCCTGAGATTAGCGCGTTCAAACAATCAAACAGACAAACAAACAAACTCTTCAGCATTATATATAATAGTATATTAAAAAATGAGCTAATCTTGTCTATATAAATAGAATCTCAATTTTAGAAATGTTTCCAACGATTTTCATGAGATTCAGTATGTAGGGTGTTTCGGGAGCGATAAGTCTAGTTAGTCTAATTAGGTTTTATTATTAAAAAACGTCATTTTATCTCTGTTTTCAGACATTGAAAAACTGCTAACATATAAAAAAAAGCAAAGGTTAATTTTGCTGTTATTTATAAAATTGTTATAGCTTAGTGGCGAACGAGCGGACTGGAGAAATCGTTAAACCGATAAGTCATAGATATCACAAGCAATGTTTTTCTTTTTTTTATATCTTTAAAAAAATATCGAGCAAGGCTCCTAACCTAGGTACTCATAGTTTAAGCGAGTTAGAAAAGTTGCAGGTAACACTAGTGACATTTAAACATTCTAATTATAATAATTAAAAGGCGGTAGACCAGCATCAACTTCCGCAAATAAGGAACAGGAAGCTGTCACATAATGGAGCAAAACAGTATAGAATCATGTGCAATAGGCGACTGGATCTCCGTGCGTAATTAAATGCAGCGCACCATTAAACGCGTCCTTGGAACAGGAATATATAGACGCGATTATAGGTATTATAATAGATAAACATAAAGGTTATATTTGTGTGTAAGTGTTATATAGTAGCGATTTGTACAGTCGTGATCTCAAAATGGGCGACGCACGTCTCTTTCGACGCGAGATTATTCACGCACGCGACGGGCGGCCCGCGATCACATTCACGCACGCCTGTGAAAGCTCTTATTTATTTTCTAGGGGTTTCTGGCGAAACGTACAAATAGCTATTGGGTTGGTTTGGACGTTTGGGGGATTCGTATTCTTGATTTATATGTAGCTTGAATTAAATTCTCATAGCTTAAAATTTTATCGCTGAACATATGTAATGACAGACATTCATTTTCAGTAAACAACATTGTTATGTCTTTATTTTAAAAGTTTAAAACAGAAACAAGCTTCCTGTTCATTCATTTGCATCTTACAACAGTAGATAGTTCGTGTAGTATCCGGTTGAGTAGAATAAACCATCCTCAGTTCTTACCGAGGTGTCGTAAAAGGCGAATAAGGTAAGTTGTCCCATCGTATGGTATTCTGCTGAGTGGCATAGACCATCCTAATTTCTTGCCGAGGTGTCGTAAAAGGCCACTAAGATAAGTCGACCCACCGTGTGGTATCCGGTTGAATATAATAGACCACTCTTACTTACCGAGGATTCGTAAATCCGACTAAGGTAAGTTGACTTCAGGCAGGCGGCCGGTCGTAAAGTAGGTACCTTGCCAAATCATGTGACAACATGCTTATAATATGTTGTGCCGACCCCACTTAGAGTGGGATAAGGGCAGGAAGATGAAGATGATTAACATTAGGTAGTTCATTGAAATGAACCATGAAATGAATTCTTCCATCATGAAAAAGCGTTTTATATACTATACTAGTTGTATCCGCAAGCTCATAGCTTATTAGATAGATAAAAGATCAAAGATTAGTAGTGATAAGGTCGCCCATGCATTTCTATGGTATAATTTTCAGTTACAAAGTACGATATATAATCTATCATAATAGTATCGTACTTTGCTTTACGTGCAATGAAGTATTTTTTTTTAGTCTTTATTGCACTATTAACATAAAAGTACAAAAGGCGGACTTAACACTAAACAAAGCGTTCTCTACCAGTCAACCTTAGGGTCAAACCAATTAAAATAGGTGCAGCAAGCAAACAAACAGCAGAAGAAAGTAGTAATAGGCATAAATATTTAACAGATTAAAATCGATAAACTATAGCGATGTGCCTAGGCAAACAAGAAATAAATAAATGGCTAACAATAAACATAAGGTAATAAAAATAGATCAAATAAAAAGTATCATTACTAACAGAGCGAATTGACAGAAAGACAAGCTATGTTTACATACAAGTTAGCTACATACAAGTTAGGAGCGAATACGATATAAATCCAAATCAACATAACAATAAAGTGACATAATAGTAATCAGAGCAAAAGCACGTTAATACAATAAGGCCGGGCGCGGTCCGCGCGCACGCATCGCGCACATGCCGTGGGACGCGCAAGATATTATTACTGGCCAAACAAAAGGGCGAAACGCGCTAACGGCATTGTCGCTTTCCGGGAAAAGATGGCCGCGATTGCCGCCACCCGCCATCGCAGCCGACTGCACTGTAAATCATTATCTCAGTAAAAACTAATTGAAAAGAGCTCTGCACCTTTTGTTATCAGGTACCTTATTACGGACGTGCTTGCGGACGCGCGTTAAATTTTTGTGATAACGCATCCTAAAGACCCGAAGTAACTTGTTCCGAGAACTGCGCGGCTTCTAATCGCTAATTATGTTTTCGACTGAATTACTTTAAGCATTTTTTACTAATCATTTGTTGGAAATATTTAACACGAAGTCACGGATGCAGCTTGTTGTGTAATATTTTAAACATTATACGGAAACCTAACCGTTTACGGGAACGCGTCTAACTCAGTACACGGATCAATTATAATGTAATAAATTTCTTTAAGATCTGCCATAAAAGCAGATAGATAATATGTTATGCTAAATGTAGAGCGTATTATCCGTTCTCATACCTGATACACCCAAAATGCACGATCTAAAAACCTCCATCACTTAGCAAAATACACGATTGAATACCACAATCTCAAGAATCGTTTCGCCTCGTAACGAAGCATCATGAAGATACTCTACGACAAAATCACCGGAGATTTTGATTTCAGAATTTTTTTGTGATGATATTAATAACTCTCTAATAAATAATAATCAGTTAAAATATATAAAACTCAAACCAAAAAAACTCAATAGGCATAGACACCTAATAAAAAGTTAACAAGGCTTATGTCTAAAACATGTCAAGTGGATCAAGTGGATAAATGTGTAGCTAAAATAATATTTTTTTTTTTTTTGCACAAAGCCAAATATTGGTAGGATTTTAAGGCTGATTTTGTACTTGACCCGAGTTTTTGTGTTGCCACTTACCCGCCAACATCTTAACTACGAATCTTGTTAAACATATTATGGACGAACTGGCTCTAATAAAGTCACAAGAGCAAAAGCCAGACAGTCGGCAGATTTAACTTATCTCATGTATGCGTATCGCAATTATTGGCATGACTTATCGCTGATTTTTATGACTGATTTCTGATTTCTATGAAACTTATAACTCGTTTAAATGATTTAATTGTTCAGTGGATGAGGGTCATTATTTGGACTTGCTTCACACAAGTACAAATGAAAATTATTTGAATTGTAGAAGCATATTTTAATGTTACTTACATTCGTAAAATACGTAGTCAAATCATGTGACAACATATTACGCACCACGTTGCAACAATTATATTGTAATCAATTAATCAAATAGTATAATTTTTTTTAAAGACTATCCGCCAATATTTACTGGATCTTCTCGGTAGCAGCAAACTTCCGAATCAGTGGTTGTTTCGTTAAAAACCTTTGACGAATAAGAGGCACTAAAAACAGTGTACTTGAATATTTTGAATTTGAATTTGATAATACTTTTAAACTTATTTTAGTAAAGTTTTGGAAACATAGATAAAAGAAAACAATTTCATTTAAAAGCACCTTAGTTCGTCGTCTGCACAAATCTCAACCATCGATATAGTTTCCTCATTGGTTCGACCAAGATGTTCCTGAACTAATTTAGGATTAAGATAATCCAACAAATAAGATTACGACGAGGATGAAATTCTAACATGGCTTTATTACAAAAGTAACGATAATATTTTATATAAAAGTAATACTCGATATCCATAAAAAAATTATGTAGTTAGTTAAATAAATAATTCAATCATCTTTCATCATCATTCTCCTGTCCGTATCCCATCTAAGTGGGGTCATCACATGATGTTTTGACCATATTGTGATGTGATTTAGTTAGGTATTTTACGACCGGTCGCCCATATGTAGTCAACTTACTTTAGTAGAAATGAAATTAATATAAATTTAAAAAATACTTAAAGGGAAAAATCGTGTTTCAAAAATTGTACAAGTACTACAAAAGTAACTGATTGTTTACATCCTGATGCTGAGAAAGTCCTTTATTCCTACAACAGAAAGAAGAATTTAGAGCTAGGAGTCAACACAGTACTGCAGTGAGTACTGGGTTATTTATATTCTAGAAATTCTTTTAAGATTTACAGGTGTCCTTACGATGATTTACTCACGATCCTTAACACGTTCATACCGGCTAGGGTCACCTGTGGTCTTCACTGGACTCTCTTATCGAAAGACCCGGGTCACCGCTGGTACGCATTTTTTTTAAATATATGGGACACACACGGTCGTCCGTCTCCAAAGTAAATAACTGAATACTTGTGTTATTATAGTAAACAGACAACTGGTGAATATATACTTACATAATTTTTTAATACATACTTAAATACAAATACACACCCAGACTAGAAGACTAACAAATTCATTTATGGAAGAAAATGTTAGCCCTCAGCGGGAATCAAACCCGCGACCGGCGGAGCTAAAGGCAGGTTCACTGCACCAACGGGCCAGTCAATTATTCTACATTCGGGCATTTTTTTGTTGTATAACAATTAAAGTAATAATAACTTATACAAAACGGGCTATACATAATCACTAGTGTAAAACTGAGTTAACAACGCGTATACAGCTCTGAACAAGCAATAATCGAGCACAATGAAAATGTGCCCCAGAATATGTCATCAATTAAGCCCATAAATTAATAAACACATTTCACGATGTTCTAAGTTTCAGTTAGGCCCCCATACGAAAGATAATGAACTCGAATCAGTAAGACTAAAAGGCTTTGTGTAAAAAATATCCTTATCCTTAAATACTCTTACGTGAATACAAGTTGAGAATAATAATATTAAATTTAGCATAATAGATATAAAGTTTACGTTGACGTCAGGCAGGCGGCCGGTCGTAAAATACGTAGACAAATCATGTGACAACATGTTGTGCCGACCTCACTTACAGTGGGATAGGGGCAGGAGAATGAATATATAAAGTTTGTTAAAAGTTTAGAATAATAATAAAAATAGTTCTTTAATACCTTTTTTAAAAGATTAAATAAATTTAAAGATTAGATAAATTAGAGCTAAATAGAAAAAGTTGTTTTATTAAAAAAAATAGATAAAATATTTGATCGAAGCACCGAGTTTGAGTAAGGAGGGTATATTTATCACCCTCTAAACGGGATGTTGCTCATAAATCTAAATAATATTCCCATGTTATTCGACAATAATACAAGCAGACCCCAAAACTTAATCAGAGATTCAAACCTGTTGATATCAATTGCGTGAACTTAATTTTTACCAATTAGTTTGTTTTGCTTTTATTTTCCTCGCAAATCCGTTTTATTCATGATATATCGTGATTTTTTTTCTATTGTGTATCGTTTATTTTCAATCTTTTGAATTTGGAATACTTGTAAAACTTTTTTTTGTGATACTTTTTGATGTAATTGTTTATAATAACATCCTAATATTGATTTACTATCGCTATTAATTATTTTTGTATTAATTAATTTTTCTGATATTCATTTATGATTTTCATGTTTTTTTTTTACATATAAAACACCAATGGCTGGTAGTTTTTGCTAAAAATATGTTTGCATGGGCTTTATTACCGACATAAACACTCGAAGATCGAAGAAAAGTGACATCAAACTCAAAAAAATATCTCGTATCAAAAATCACTTCTTCGGTAACGAAGAAGTATATGCGAGTGAATATGATGATACTTTTTATCTCAATACTGAAGTCCTTGCAGACTAAATGGCATACCGCTAGTAATATATAAAACAATTCATGGTTTAATTATAAATCCACGGTTTTCCCCTCCTTATCCGAATAATTGCGGTCGCATTGCCACATCATTAAAGCTCGAACCTAATTAGAAAACACTTACAATAATTAACTTGGAGTATTTCCACTTCTGGTGGTAGACTTCGTGCATATTTATTTACCAAATTAAAGATGCCTACAAGAGAATTTTGCATAAAGAGAAGAGTTGCTCCATAACCTTAATGAAAACGGTTGGAGATCGAAATTTTCCAATGATAGATAGATTCAAACCTCAGAAAAGCACTAATAACTTCAATTTAAAAATTTATACGCTGTACTGTGCTTTATATGAAATTATTATTATATTTAAGAATATGTGTCACCGCATCAGAACATCGCGTTGGGTCTTATCTCAAAAGCAGGGTTTCTATCAAAGCACCGAAAATTTGCGTGCCCTAAAATTGGCCCATATAACCCTGATTATAAAAGAACGAATACAAGGTCTTCAACGGCAAAGATAGGGTCAGAGTTTTCTGTCACGACCGGATCGTGGCTTCTCATCATGTTGTAAACGGCGTAATGACTTGTAATAGTCATACCAACGGCCCCAATATAATATATGTCAATCTGAACCTTGATCTGGTATTACAAAGATTCCTATTTACGACGTCACCCCCAACGTTACCACGCTCTAATCTTTGTATTATGTAGTAGAGTGGCCGGGCAGCACCTAAACTTTTTAGAGGGATCTTAAAAGTTTAGGTGCTGCCCGGCCACTCTAGAAAAGCCGAAAACACTAACTACATAGTGACAGCTCGAAAAAGGCCCTCTTTTCTTATTGCTTTAACCCTAGCCGCTTTTACAATGATACAAAGTCAGGATAGTGCAGAAGTATCGAGCTTGCGAAATGCGGAGAGCAGAGAAGCGTCGAGATATGTCATCCTAAGGGTGCCTCCTGTAAGACCGGACTGCGACTTAGAGGGACATTATGTATAAGTCCACTGGTACGGCTGTGACTAGTTATCAAGCGGCAGAGGAAAAAAAGACCCGATACTTTAATTTTACTTTACAAGAATCGATGTCACGTTTCCCACATTGAACTTTTGTCCTGACAGTTCCTACATTAGTTACTGACCCTTCTCAATCTTGCCTGAACAAACAAAAGTTTTCATTTCTTCGTCAAATATAGTTTTTTTGTTCCACAGTGTAACATTCATCTCATCCGGAGTCCGCAATTGTTTTAAAAATGACCCTTCTCTTTTGTTTAGCGGTGAAAAGGGAGTCATAAAAATCTTTTAAGATCACGTTACAATTTACTGTACGGTGGGGTATGCAGTTTTTAACAACCGAATGTAAAGTAGACGCATGTATTTAGTTAGTCATGCCTTGTAAATTTAAAATGCTCTTCGTATTGTCATCGAATAGGCACAATTTGCCTTAGGGTATGTCATAAGCTGTGATAGGCCTAGCGGTGCGACCGTGTGAATCTCTAGAGACGATCATGGGTTCAAACCCGGGCAGACATCAATGAGTTTTTCTATTAAAACTTATATGTCTAATTGATAATTGCAATTTATCACACGCTTTTCGGTGAAGGAAAACATCGTGAGGAAACCTGCATATCTCTAGAGAATCCTAGGGATATGTGTAACCTACTAACCCGCATTGGAGCAGCGTGGTAGGTCTTAGCTCCAATCCTTCTCTCCAAAAATGGAGAGTGGAGGCCTATGCCCAGCAGTGGGATAGTAACAGGCTGTTACTTACTTACTTACTATGTCAAATTATTTCATTGGTTAACCAACAATAATCGCAGTCAATTCTTAGATATATATTCAGATATTTGTATTTGAACGTTACGTTACGTTGAAGCCTACGTTATACCAACCCGACTTAGAGCGGGATAAGCAGGATAATAAGAGAATGACAACTTAGCTAAGTATAAAAAATATTATACGTAAAGCATATTACAAAATTGAACATTATTTGGACGATAAACATGGCTGAATTTGACAATCCTTTCAGCTTCATACAAGACTTCGGTATAATAATGTAAAATTGAAAATGTTTAAAAGATTGATCGCCAAGTTTCTTTCTGGTTCTTCTCGGTTAGAGCAACATTCCGAACCAGTTGTAGCTTCAAACTAGCTTTTGCCCGCGGCTTCGCTCCAAATGTCGCTCGGAACCAAAATTACATAAAATCATAATAAAATGTAGCCTATTTGTTATTCCGATGTATAAACCTATACTACTGTAAAGTTTCATCCAAAACCGTCCAATAGTTTTTGTGAAAGAGTAACAAACATACATCCATACTCACAAACTTTCGCATTTATAATATTAGTATGATAGGATTGATCCTTGACGATTCAAAAGTGCTTGAGAGCTTATTTGACTAAAGATTATATTGATTTTTGATTAAATTAGATATTTTCCCGGTTCTATCGGATTTGAGGGACTATATGATTTACGTGCTTTAAAAAAGCTATGTGATCGAAACTGGTTAAGTAAACTAATTGCTTGTTGCTATGTTAATGAGGCACACCGTGTTCACGCTCGACAATTCCCACGGTTAGGGCACGCCTTCCACAGAATTCAGTAGTACCATCTAATTTAGGATTTTGATGATATCGGGAAATAGCCGCTTTGAATAAATTAATACTGAATTAATTACACTAAACACTATCAAAGTAAGAAACGTAAACAACCAAAGTAATTGTAAACAATTATTTATGTATCTGATTGTGCGGTGGCTATAAAATGATCAAATATAAAATTATTGTATTCTTTTCACAGTGACTTTAGATTTCGAAAAATAATAAAAATTACATCACACGTTATAGTGAACGTGTATAGTAATTTTAGTGCTAGTTTGTGATAGCTCACAAACACAATAATCGTTTCGACCCGCAACCGAAGCATCATCAGGAGATAGACTCCACGACAAAATCGCAAACGGATAGTCTACATCTAGCATTATATATATTTTCCACTTAATCGCAAATTATAGCAAATTTGATTATTACTTTTGTATTATGGATCACCGCAAACTAACGCCTAGTTAATTGCTGAGGGGAAAAAAGCGACCTAGCTAGTTTTCATTTAAAATATTTGTTTGTAATAACTTGTTTTCGGGCATTGAAAAAATGCTAAAATGTAGAATTTAATGCAAATTTATATTTTACTGTCTTTTGTTAAGCTGTAATAGCTCAATAAGCAACGAGCGGGCTAAAGAAGTAAAAATACCCAGGATCAAGACGCTGTTGCTACCAACCTTTTTTATTTTTTATGATTAAAATAATTACCGAGCATGACTTGGTCACCCAGATACTAAATTAAAGGAACTAAATACATAATTAATGTATAGACACCGGCTATACTCACGTCTTATTTTATCGGATGAGCCCGACTAGTTTCAAGCCCATACGGAGCCCTTATTCATGAGCTCTTTATGCGGCTTAATCGCGGCGGGAACTGATAGCTGGTGTCTATACATTAATTATGAATAACACTCCCGATAGTTTAAATTCAAGAACTAAATACAATAATTAATTTTCTTCTTCCACATCAGTATCGATATGTATCGATATAAATAGATAAGAGTAATACATCCCTAACAGACGTGACGCTAAAAATGGCCGTAAAAATGAATGGAGATAAGTGACGATGGTCGCTTTCGGGGAATCGCAAGTAGTGCGGGTGTTCCGTGAAGTCATTAATACCTACGTTTCCGCTACCTGTGCAGCGAGACCGACACGTCATCAGCGGAGAATCTCGCGGCCACCAAGCGAACAGATTACAGTCGCGGTCTTTGTTTACCACAGACAAAAAACATGGAACCCTGACGAACAAATCGAAACATTTTTAAGTATGTATGTACTCTGCAACGTATATCGTAATGCTATTATTACTTTAAAATCTGTTGAAATTGTTGAAATGGTTTTTTTAATATTTATATGTGCGTACGACTTGGATTCTAAGCTTTATATCCATACTAGTATAATAAATGCGTAAGTCCGTCTATATGCTATGTAGTATACGGCTGAGTAGAATAGACCACCCTTATTTCTTACCGAGGTGTCGTAAAAGGCGACTGAGGTAAGTCGATCCGCCGTGTGGTATTCAGCTGAGTAGAATAGACCACTATCATTTCTCACCGAAGTGTCGCAAAAGGTGACTGAGGTAAGTCGATCCGCCGTGAGGTATCCGGCTGAGTAGAATAGACCACTCTCATTTTTCGCGCGCGATCGCGTTCAATTGATAAAGCTGTTCAAAGTTCATGTTCAAAAAAAGAACGAGCCTTTTAGTAATAATCATAAAGCTGAAACGCTAAGTTCTTCTTTAAATGAATAAATTAATTAATTAAATTATTAACAACATTTATGGATGTCAACATCCATTTATGTAGTTAATAACTTTAAGATACCGACAGAAATGATAGTCCAGAGATAAAAAATACCTCGCCATTTCATTTACTCGAACGCTCTTAGGTGCCAACGTTTCAGTGTAACGCAAAACTCAAAGCCGATGCAAAATGTCCTTGAGAGTTGAGATATTGTGCAATGCAGTCGAGTACTGGGAATTAGGTCATACGAACCTAGCTTAGGATATCGTCGCAACGCGGACCTAGGTACATGTACTATGTTAGTATGTTACCTTTAAACCGTTCGGTATTTAGTATTCGACGCGGCGCCTCAAATCGGCTCTTGCATACGACTAATTTGTAACCTCTATTACGAACGCAATAAGGTTCAAAATAATTAGAGAAGCAAAGTTCTTAGTAATTGTTATCATGACGCGAGTGCAACAGGGCCGCGTCGCGAGGCCATTCGACCAATATAATAGATAACGGCCCAACCCTGCGTCTGGTTAAACTGAAGATGAATTTAAACCTTATTGTAACATGTTTGAGTCGTTTTTAGTTTGCGTTTAGTCAAGGGTTGTCAATCCCCGAGATTTCTGCAGTTAATCACCCATGCCGCTATTGTGTTTAAAACTAATCGGTCGAAAGTTGTATAGCAGCGATTTCGTACGAGTCATAATATCACAGCGATTGAGTGAATTAGTTTCAGTTTTTAGTTTAAAGATGTAGTCGAACAAATAAACAAAGCGAATATAAAAAATTCAGATCTTGACTTTCGCGGTCTTAATCAACATTCTTGCTTGGTTGGAAATATAAAAATGTTAAAAAAAATTTTGAAGATTCTGATTTACCTTTATAAAAAAACAGAGTTATGAGATTATACATTATCTATTATTAGGTTTAAATATATTAAGTATATTGACAGATAAAAATAATACGAAATATTTAGAGTTCCGCGTGTGGTCACTTGACCACCTTGGCCGTTGGCTGAGTAAATAGAAAACACTCACCTCTTACCGAGGTGCCGTAAAAGGCGACTAAGGTAAGTTGACCCGCCGTGTGGTATCCGGCTGAGTAGAATAGACCACCCTCATTACTCACCGAGGTGTCGTAAAAGGCGACTAAGGTAAGATGAAGTCAAGCAAGCAGCCAGTCATAAAATAATTTGCCGATACACGTAACAACATGTTTAAATCATGTTGTACCAATCCCACTTAGAGTGGGATAAGGGCAGGAGACTGAAAGGAATAATTGTCAATAGTTGTCGTTGTATACAAGTTCGCAAAAAACAAATGAACGCATCTGTAGCAGCAAAGTCACTGAAACGATGAATTCTACCTTATTTCTTCTACTTCAGATAATAAACGGGGCCAGGGACTAAATCCTTATTGTAATAGAACCAAATATTGGTCACCTATCCAGTTACCAACCTAGGAAACTGATGTCAGTCATGTACAATAAGTATTATTATAATTGTTGTCTATAGTTATAATAAAAAGTAATACTTAATGTCTTATCAGTCAATAGCACACAGTTTAGCCTGTAAATTAAACTGCAATATTCTGAGTCAATTGATATCTATTATACAGTACCTCTATTATGTTTTCCCGGTATGATAAATCGATCCTGGTATACATAGGTACTATACTAGGCGCTATCCACGAATTGTTCTCATAAACTAAGCGTTTAACCTCCCCCAATAATGCAATAATTTCCCTGGTCCCAAAAGAAAAACGAGATTTTTAAATCTTATATGCTATCCAGTTATATAAACTTAAATTGTGCAAAATTTCATCAATATTGATCCATAAGATTTACCGTGAAATCACAACAGACAAATCGTCATGCTTTCGCAGTAATAATATAAGTATGCCTTGAGTATGACGGTGAGTTATTTTTCCACCAATTATCTCTCATATATCATTCTCTTACCCTTATCCCACTCTAAGTGGGGTCGGCATAATATGTCATCTTCCATTCTTCTCTATCATTCGTCAAGTCTGGTGTCACTCCTTTAACATGCATATCATTTTTCACATAATCCATCCATCCTTTTTATCCACTAATTATGTTTTCACCAATTTTATGTAACGATCTTCCTTAGGCATCGTTTCCGGTATCACATAAGCACCTTGAAAAGAGTATTTTCCACCTTTTTAAAGGACAGCAACACACTCTGCGAGAGTTCGTGGGCGTGGATCACTTGAGGTGAACCGCATTCTCGTTTACCATTCCATTCCATAAAAAAGTGCCTAAAAGTAAGCTCCGAAAAGACCAAAAGGTCATTACTGCAATGAAAGCACGTCCGCGTTGGGTTGTATGTGTGCGTAATATTTCTAACAAAATCCTAGAGTGTCGCTGCGTGACGTCCGCGCAGCGTGCGTCTATGGCGTGCGTTGTGGCCTCTTAGTTTTGTTAGTTTTATAGTTAGTTAGTTAGTTTTAGTTTTGTCTTTGTTTGTGACGGACACAGAATTATTATACTAGAGCAGTTATGGGCAAAGTACGGCCCGCCGAGGGTCCATCGATATGAATAGTATCATCATCTTCCTGCCCTTATCCCACTCTGAGTGTGGTCGGCACAACACGTCATAAACATGCTGTCACCTGATTTGGCTGCGTTTTTACGACCGGCCGTCTGCCTGATATCAACTTATCTTTGTCGTATTTTACGACACCTCGGTAAGAAAGAGGGTGGTCTATTCTACCAAACCGGATACCACACGGTGGGTTGACTTACCTTAGTCGCCTTTTACGACACCTCGGTAAGAAATAAGGGTGGTATTATTCTACTCAGCTGGATACCACACGGCGGATCGACTTACCTTAGTCGCCTTTTACGACACCTCGGTAAGAAATGAGTTTGGTCTATTCTACTCAGCCGGATACCACACGGCGGGTCGACTTACCTTAGTCGCCTTTTACGACACCTCGGTAAGAAATGAGGGTGGTACTATTCTATCCAGCCGGATACCACACGGCGTAACAGTTATGCTTATACGTTAAATATATAACACACTTGAAGGTTGAAAACTGCCTGGATTTAAAAATATCTGTATAGATTATCTCTACTCAGCCGTCATTTCTTACCGACGTGTCGTAAAAGGCGACTAAGGTAAGTCGACCTGCCGTTTGGTATCTGGATGAGTAGAATAGACCAACCTCATTTCTTACCGAGGTGTCGTAAAAAGCGACTAAGGTAAGTTGACGTCGGACAGGCGGCCGGTCGTAAAAACGAAGCCAAATCATGTGACAGCATGTTTATAACATGTTGTGCCGACCCCACTTGGAGTGGGATAAGGGCAGGAAGATGATGATGATATAGATTATCTCTAATACTCTATGATAATTGTTCTTTGCGGATCGAATTAAAAATAGAATATCTATGTACACTAGCCGTTTACAAAACGCTAGCCTATATCTGTGCATGTGTGTGTGGCATACGGAGAGTGGCGTCTAAAAATTCAAGTCGCGGCGTCAGCGAGTGCAGCCGGTCTCGCGCCATCGGGCTAATGAGTGGGGGGGTGAGGTGGGGGCGGGGCAGGTCGCGGTAATGGCGCGCGGCGTCGGATGTCGCCGGGGGGTGCCGCGCCGCGCCGCCGATAACAAAATCACTAGAGAACGTGGACTGCGATGTTGGACGGACACTTGAGATGGATGTGACACTGAGGATAAAATATTCTGACTCAGGTAATAAAAACTGCAAAGTATGTAGAATGGTGAGTTGCGTCGGTAAATTTATCCTGACACGTACATTTAAGATCAAAAGTAATAATAATATTATTTTGCTATAATCCGCGATAAGCAATTTGAAAATAGTACCAGGTTGACCGTTGCTCGGTAATTTTTAACAAAATAAAACAGGTACTTCAAAAAAATAAATAAAAAATATTAGGGTAGGTGGGTTTGGTCCGAGGTATTTTCATTTCGCGTGACCACCCGTTTCCCGAATAAGCTACGCTGACTTGACATTTCACGGCGAAAATTAAAAGTAAACTTTTGTTTTTTTCATGCCCAAAAACAGGGATGAAACTTTTTTTTTTAAAGCCTACCTAGCCAGATCCATTTTTCTCCCCCAAAACTCCCTACATGCTGAATTTCAAGAAAATCGTTGGAACCGTTTCCGAGATTTTGAATATATATATATATATATATATATATATATATATATATATATATATATATATATATATATATATATATATTCATTATATAAGATTTATTCACCAGTTGTCTGTCACCCGTAACACAAGTATTAAATTACTTACTTTGGGGACGGACGACCGTGTGTGTAAGTGTCCCATATATTTATTTATTTATTTATAATTTTTAAATACATACTAAATACAGTTACAAAATATGTTATATAATATTATGAAACATTATGGAACATCGGAACTTTCCGAATAAGGTTCTCCATCTTTTTATTTATAGATACAAAATAAAAAAATATATACCTCATCCATAAATTAACGGTCCGCAAACATCGCCAATGCCCAAAATACAGTGCGGGCGACGCGCCGTAAATCGCGCGCTCGGAGGGCCTTAGTGGCCTCGAGTTGGCACAAACATACCTACGCCCGCCTGCCTCGCCTATCTACCTCTAAGTAGGCACAAAAACATGCGAGCGCAAAAACAGTTAGGTAACCGCGTCTTAGGTGGGATCCGCAGAGGCAAACATATATAGAGGCGTAGATAGTTGGATAAAAGGGTTTCTTGTTAGTCTACAGTAAATATACTTTTGTTTTGACGAGTTTTCTTAGCCTTTTACAACTCATTACAAAAGTTACTTTCGATAGTCTGATTTTTAACGTATTTGACTTCTTTACGCTGTGTGGAATCCGGCTGAATAGAATAGTACCACCCTCCTTTCTTACCGAGGTGCCGTAAAAGGCAACTAAGATAAGTCGACTCGTCGTGTGGTATTCGGTTAAGTAGAATAGACCACCCTCATTTCTTACCGAGGTGTCGTAAAAGGCAACTAAGGTAAGTCGACTCACTGTGTAGTATCCGGCTGAATAGAATAGTACCACCCTCCTTTCTTACCAAGGTGTCGTAAAAGCCAACTAAGGTAAGTCGACCCGTCGTGTGGTATCCGGCTGGTAGAATACACCACCCTCATTTTTTACCGAGTTGTCGTAAGAGGCGACTAAGGTAATTCGACCCACCGTGTGGTATCCGGTTAAATAGAATAGACCACCCTATTTCTTACCGAGGTGTCCTAAAATACAACTAAGGTAAGTTGATATATGGCGGCCGGTTGTAAAATACCTAGCCAAATCATGTGTCAACATGTTTATAACATGTTGTACCAACCCCACTGAGACTGGGAAAAGAGCAGGATATTGAATGGCTTCTTACATTCTCTGCTTTAATCTCCGATCAAAAGAAAAATACAGAGTGCGCGGAATGAAAATTTGAATATTTTCAACGGTCATTTATAGTAGCAGGCGTTACTTTGCGGAATTTCATAGTACAGAAGTTACAATACAATTATTTTGGTATAATCCGCGTTTGTTAAGAGAATCTACGTAATGCTAAATGTCAAAATCGTAATGCATTACGATTTTGACATTACCTTAGTCGTATTTTACGACACCTCGGTAAGATATGAGGGTGATCTACCTGCTTATAACATGTTTTGCCTACCCCAATTAGAGTTGTATAAGGCCAGGGGGATTATGATATGTGGATATCTTTAATTTTATTTTTATGTAATGAGACTTATGCTATGTTATGTATGGACTTCAAACCCTATTTTTACATGTACCTATGTTATAGATTTAGCAACGGCTGGACCGATTTTAATCAAGTTTTCAGACAACCTTTAGGTTGACCCAGCGGATAATCGTTTAAAGTGGTGGCAATCAGAGCATTTTTTTAACTGTCAACATTTTTTTTCGAGCATAACTTGTTAACATCCTGAGCCACAGCAACGCGTGGCCGGATCGCTAGTATTATATAGGTAGCCATTTACCGCACCACTATTCATAGTCGTCAAAAATTATACTTAACTCCGGAAAAATTACATTCATAAGGCATCATAAAAAAATAAGATTATAAGATAAATCTCTTTTTATAATGACAAATTGTTTCAAATTTCATTTAAATCATATTTGATGTCTTAGAAAAATTTTGGGCTTTTTATTATTACTATTATTTTATTTATTCTGCTAAAACTAGAATATCAATGTTGGCCAAATTAACATATAAACTATAAAAAAAAACTTTTAAATTTTAGTTTTAAATTAATCTTAAGTACGTCCTCGTGATTTAATAATAAACTACCTAAAATCTTTGTATAAAATAAAAGATTTATATAGATATAGATAAATATACACGGCAAATAAAGTAAGAATCAAAAGAATTGACAAATTATAATCTGTCATTCAAGGAAATTATGATATCTGTAACAGACATAAAACTTCTATTGCATTAATATAATATATTCTATCTGATAGCGGCGTGATAAGTACCTATAAAGTTTGCCCGTAATAGATTTCAACGCGAGCGAAGCCACTGAAGAAACCTAGTGACCTAAATATCTTTTTATATATTATAACAAATATAATATAAATTTGAATCGTAATACTGTAAATAATAATAAGGATTTATAATACTTTAAGATTAAAATCTCATTGAAGTAAAAGTATTAGTTAATAATTATTCAAGTATTATATAAAGATATAAGTACTCAAGAAAAAAACAAGTAGTAATTGAGAGTGATCGTTAACAGCTAGCTAGTCGCCGAGACGGCCGCGAGACGATGTTACGGGATAAAGTTTAGAAAAGTTTGTGTTAGCGAAAAAGTTGAGCGAACTTCGCGATAAAACTTTTGCCGTGATCTTTTCGGTAGAAAGTTGATGCGCGGGGAATTAATTGCGTTAATAAAGTGCGGAGGCCGGCCGCCGGTGTTTACGGCGCGAGCGGTGCGCGGGGTGCGGGGAGGGGCGCGGGCGGGCGCCGAACGGACACAAAGGAGAGGCGCGGCCGGCGGACGGCGGACCGCGGCTGGCCTTATCACCGGCACACAGTCGCCGCGCGCGTCCCGCGACAAACGTCTCGCCGACCGCGAACCGCGAAACTGAATTACAAAGTGTCGTGTTAGTGAGTGAAACCTTAACTGTGAACACGTGCCGCGTTTGCGCATCTGCATTTGTTGCCGTTGTTTTCGCTGTATATCAAAATATACGGAACGGCTGACCCGTCAAAAATTGTAAACACAACACACGTGCCGGCTCGCAAGTAAGTTGACAACTTTCGATACACTCGCCAACTCGGTATAGAAGTTTTTTCACGTGAATTCTTTACATTAGATATATAGTTTAGTATTTTATATAAAAGCAATTATATTGATACAGTTACTAGCACAAAAGAAAGATGTCCAAAAAGTATTCGCGATCAAAATAACTTTTTTAATGGTATTCCATGACAAAGTATGCAACGTAACTGCTAAAAAATAAAACATAAATAAATTACTGTTTCAGTGTCAAATATCTATTTTTTCTATAAAACATTCAAAGTTAGAAAACCGCAGTTGACTGCATGATTAATGATTTTTTTTAAATAAATCAAAGTATTTTTTCTATTTAGTTTAAACCAGAGTTCCGACGGAATTATTTTTTATAACTACATTTAACCTCTGATTTCATAATCCCCTAGCGCTTCTTAAAACTTATGAAAAGTATATTAATTTAAAGTTTAACATGAAATTCATGTTATTGCTTTAGAAATGTTGAAAAATTGCAATATTAATTATTAGTGTAAATCAATTTTGTGTCACGATATTATTAAAAAGTTAACTAATTTTTGTATATATTGCACTAATCTATTTGTGCGTTAAATATATATATTTTTATAACAAACAGATAATATTAAGAAAAGAAAAATCTATTATCTTTCACTCTAAAAACATATTAAAACAAAACAACTTTGCTAATACAGAGGGTAGTCTAATTTTTATTTAAACTCCGGTAATCCAAAGTAGGTTTTTGATTAATTGTATGATTTATGATTTTATCGAATCGAATTCATTAACAGCAATTATAATTGACCTTTGGCCTGCAGAGCTTTTTAAGTCTGCGTTTCCGGTTATTTTAACCATGGTTTTATAAAATTAAAAATTCCGCAAAACTATCTACTCTTGACAAACATGCATTTAAAAAAGCGAGAATTACTGACTGTCCTGTAAGTAGTATGAAAATAAAAATCCAAACATGATCAAAATTAACGCTAATCATAGCTGTCGCTAATTTTGATAAAGGTACGCATTTTAATGTAATTAATCCTACTGAAAACAAAGAAATTATTCTAAATTCCTTAAGATAGTAATACAGTTTCAGCAGCCACTTCTATGATTAAAGAAACAAACATTACAATGAACCGGAAAAAATATAAACAAAAATGTAATGACATTTTCATATGATATAAGTACACCCACTGCCATCTACCGGCAGTCACACGAAGCGCCCGTCGTTACAAGGTCACGGTGTCAATGACCCGACAACTTTTGCCGCTTACTGTTGTCGTAGGTCATAATTTTATGTGTTCTTTTTGTTTATCTTTTCGTAACTTTATAGCGTTCCGCGTAAACACATTTATAGTTTTTAGCCGAATATAAAATGTATACGGCATTTTTTATACGGATTATAATATCTGTGAATGACATTTAGCGGTTATAAATGTATTAATGTAATAGTCATTGATTATAATATTACAGTAGAAGGATGTTCAGGTGCATTGATAAACAGTTTATTGAACTTGAGTGTTGAGCAAAATATATGATTGTACGATTGGAAGAATTTCCAAAGCTGTCTTTTGTTTCGTTTACATCTTTTTTATCACTTTTGAACATCGATATTTAAATTAATCTTAAACTTGTCAAAATCAATAATTGCAAATCGTTTTATAGTATATGTTTATGAAAATATTTTAAAGAATGAATAAAGGGCACATAATGGAAACATGTATTTAAATAAAACTATTTTCTAGCTTATTAAAATTATATCACTCATATTGAACCTATTGAAATAAAACCTCACGTACTTCCGATGGCTATAATTATCGCTTGTAATATTATAGTTACCGTAAATTTAATGGATTCTCTTAAATAGTTTTAGCAAGCTATAACGATGTTATTTATTTTGTTACAGTAGGCGAGAGGCCAAAATGACAACGAAGGGCAAGCGTCCGATGCGCGCCCTCACACCCGGTGATAAAATAGAGGCAATACAACGAGTCAATGATGGGGAATCCAAGGCGTCAGTCGCCCGCGACATCGGCGTGCCGGAGTCGACGCTCCGCGGCTGGTGCAAAAACGAGGATAAACTACGGTACATGACCTCTCGCTTGTCCTCGCCGGACACCGATAAGAGCAACGACGGGGAGCCGCCCGACAAGCGAGCGCGGACCGAGTCGCCGACCGCGCCGCAATCGCCCGCCGCGACCGGCCTCGACCTCTCGAGCCCCGCCACCGTGACGCACGGCGCGCCGCTACCGGTGCCGCCCGCCGATACACCCGTCGAACTCACCACCAAACGGAGCGAGCCGTCGCCGCCGATCCACACGCCCAGAGAGCGTCGGCCGGATCCAGGCGCGAGCGTTTCGATGAGCGCGATCAGCCCTCTCTCGGGACTCGCTCATTTACCTGGCCTCACACATTCTCATCTCGGCCTGAGCTTTAACGAAATCGCAACCAACCTGACCTTGCTGGCCCAACTGAATCCAGGGTTGTCCGCCTTGTCAGCGCAGCCTGCCAGTCGGGCCTTGCGATCGGTCCGATCTCCGAAACCTGTCCACAACGGAGTTCTCAATTTAAACGAAACGAAGCATCGTAGCAAATCAAATCACTCCTCGGATCCATATCGCCACAGTGGATCGAAATCGAGTCATCATGGGACATCGCAATCGGCAGCGACGCAACCTGTAGACGATACGCTATGGTACTGGCTCAAAACTCAGCAAGCTATGCTCGATTTAACGGCTCAAACGACGGCCGCGCATCCACTTCAACTTGGAAAACCGAGCGAACCCACGTTACCACCTAAACCGGTAGCACCCACGCCGCCTGTTACCTCCCACCTCGATTACAACAGAAATTCATGGCTCTGGCAATATTACAAACAGTTCGGCGGCGCGATGCCTCTGCCGGAAGACAAGCTCAAGTCGGCGTCTCAGGTTCCCAAAGATAAATCGGCAGACAACATCTTATACTCTCATTTAACCAAAGGAAAAACTGAGGACGACAGGGGCGCGACAAGTCCGACTCGACATCCGACGCAAAACATCGAAGTGCGCGAAAACGTCACCACCTCAGAAGAACCGAGAGTGGCCGAACCTGCAATAAGCCCCGAAGCGGGAACCGAGAACAAGGAGCCGACCGCGGAGAGGTCCTACGAGACGAGTAAAAGTCAAACAAAGGTGCGAAACGTGCTGGACAATCTATTATATAGCAGCGGTCAGCAGCCCGCCGAAGAGAGCCGGAGCAACGGACCCGCGAACGGAGAGTGGGAGGCGGGCACGGCGGAGGCGCTGGAGCACGGCGACAAGTTCCTGGCGTGGCTGGAGGCGAGCGGCGACCCCAGCGTGACGCGGATGCACGTGCACCAGCTGCGCGGGCTGTTGCACAACCTGCGCGCGAGGCGAGCGGCCGCCGTGCCCGCCGCGCCCGACGCCGCGCGCCGCAAATAGACGCCGGGGCGCGCCGCGCTCGCTACAGGGAATATTTCAATTACGTGTACATAGTCGTATAAACGTCGTCGCCAGTAAGCGTTCACTTGTGATATGTGTAGCCAAATTTGCGTAATTTCTTTGTTCTAAAAGAAAAGCTATGCATTATATCTCTTTAATTTTAGTCTATACTTTAGATAAGTTATGAATCAGGAGTTGGTCTTTATGCTTTGTCGTGCGAACGCGACGTTAGTTATTCTATTTCCGAGTTTATATCAGATGTAATACAGATATATAGCTAACTTTGTAAATGAATGTTATTGATCGGCGAACACGTTACTTTTACAATGCACGCAATCTGTTTTGTGGTTAGATTAAGTAGTATCGCTGCATGTTGCCATTTGACGATTACATTCCTAGATGTACCCTACCGTAGTAGTTCGAACCCTAAGTTCTACCTCAAGTCATGAGCATAGCTAGTGCTAAGTCAAGGCGTCCTTTCTCCGCCCAGACGGCGAGTGTCGACCATACAATCGCGTATGTCCCATACCAAATATTGAAAGGATGCTACGTTCTCGTGTGCCAATCATGCGAACAAGGTAATATTGTTAAGATAATTTATGACTATTGTGTTAGAGCTAAATATTCGTGTAATTGTTTTTTATTGCTCAGTATTTTATATTGACATTGTCTATGTCTCGACTCGGAATTGTATAATGTGTTAAAGTTAACAGTTAAGGACACTGTGATCAAAATTATAAATTATTGAGAGATTATTACTATTGTAAGTACATTCCTAAATAATAGAGTGTATTATTGTAATGTTAAAAGATTGTCCAATGGTTTAAGCGTTACGGAAACACCGATACGCAAATAGTTCTTCTAGCAGTATTCAAATACTTTTCACTGATGTTATTAAATTTGCATTTTTCGTTAATTGTCTAAGCTCCGTTATCCGTTGGATATAAATTGAGAGATAATATTTTGTAAAAAATTGGATTAAAAAATAATACTCCCTGCATAAAGTATGTGAACTTGAAAATGTTGAAGAATTAAAATGATTGAACCTTTTTTTGACTTTTTCTTTTCCTATTTTTAAATTAATAAAATTAAAAGAAAGGGTGGGGCATGGTGATATTTTTAATGTATTGATTAAAAAAGTACTTTGTCATAAAACTTACAAAGTAAGCAAAAATAAAAAAAATTGACATAATTTTATCTTTAAAATTACTATCTATATGTACCGTTACTAAATGTTGTTATTTTAAATTGCTTAAATAATCACTGAATAAATAAATATTTAACATGCTTGTATTAGTACAGCGCCATCTTGTGTGCAATAGCATGATTAAACTAAATTATATTCTAAAAATATAATTAAAGCACTTACATGCAACATCGGCTTGCTCAATGGTTCGAAATCAAAATAATCTGCCACTAATGATGCTAGTCCATGCCAAGTATTTGTACCCGCGAAACAAAGTTTGGTTGGCCGTATTGTCGAGCAAACCATTTTCTAAAATGACAAAATTCTTTTCTAAACTTTTTAGTAACCTTAAGAAAGCATTTACAATTTCTTATTTATATTTGTTACTAGCGATCTGGCCATGCGTTGCTGTGGCTCACTCTGTCTTCGAGTTCCCTTTAAAACTCAACAGTTTAAAAACACACTCCGATCGCCACTAAATATTTACAGGATCATTCTAAAAATTGACTGAAAATTTAATTAAAATCGGTCCAGCCATTTCGGATTATATAAAGGACATACATATAAACATTCATTTTTATAGAAGGAAATAACAATCCCTAATTGGTTATATTAGTAATTAGTAACGCCATCTTGTAACAATCGTACTAAAATACGTAAGTTAACATTTTTTGTTTTTCTAAAATAAACTATAAGCACGTTAAGATTTTTTTATTTTGATATTATGTAATGATTGTTGATATTGAAAAACTAAACTGTTAGTGCCATCTTATAACAAATTAGTTTTTACCCACAACTTCGTTCGCATGGACTGTAGTCTTGAAATTAAACATTTACAATTAACATTACAAAAATGAGATAGATCCGGGAAGACTCAGAGAGATTTATCGTTTTATAAAGATTATATTGATAATTTAAATAAATAACCGTATGACTTACATGAAATATATGTTAAAATAGCTCAGTAAAAGGAGACTGCCAAAATTGGGCTTTTTACAAAAACCCCATATTCATTAATTGACTAATGTTTTCCTGATATTAAATATCACTATAAATACAATAAACTTTTAATGAAAACGTGCTAGAAAACTTATTTAATAATAACATTTAGACGTAACGTAACAATTGTGAACTTATTTATTTTTTAACTTGTTATTTATAATTGCTTATATATACAGCGCTGAATATATATGAAGCTGTGGTAGCCCAGCGGTAACACCGTGCGCCTCTTTCGAGGAGGTCTAGGGTTCAAACCCGGGGCAGGCACCAATGAGTTTTCTAGTAAAACTTATGTGTCTAATTGATAATTGCAATTTATCACACGCTTTTCGGTGAAGGAAAACATCGTGAGGAAACCTGCATATATCTAGAGAATTCTGGGGATATGTGTAGCCTACCAATCCGCATTGGAGCAGCGTGGTAGGTCTTAGCTCCAATCCTTCTCTCCAAAAAAAAAAACGGAGAGAAGAGGCCTATGCCCAGCAGTGGGATAGTAACAGGCCGTTACTTACTTACTTACTTACAGCGCTGGATTCCAGTGTTTTTAGTACGAAAAAAATAAATGCATACCATAATGCAAACCATAAAAAATAAATACCATTTGTTTATTCTTTATTTTATTCATTCTGTTTTATATATGTATATACGACTAGATAAAATAATACTTCACCTGCAGCCCACATTCATTAGGGGCCTGTAAAAACAAGGGTTTGCGGGCTTTATAGTGAAATTGGAATTGCCGTCTAAAATTTTCCGCATATGCCAAGAGCAATCTTTCTTTATTATTATTTGTATAGTAACTTTTAGGGAAACAAGATCGCGTTTCGAATATAGGCTCATTAATTTTCGGCCAACAAAGATTGATCATGCCAAGTTCATAAATCGCATTATTTAATGACTCTATTGTCAAAGGCTCACTTATATCTATCTTGCTAAAGATTTTCGGTTGTATTTCTTCCCATTCGCTTTCTTCTCGCGGCTTATCAAATAGCTCAACTGCTACAGTCTCATTTACTTCCAGAACTGGGTCGAGCTGTTCGACATCTGATTTCCTTTCTAAAGAATGAGTTTCAGATGCGATTTTTATTGCACTCATTTTAGAATCTGTGTGTCTGACTGTTTAAAAAATATTTCACACTTATTATATTGTTTACACGTAATTCATGTTGACTGTTATTCTGGTTATACTAAAACGATTGTCACAATACGAAAGTAGGTCATATTCCTGAAACTTCAAATTCAGGTTTTTTGTTACTTAGCAACCTGTAATAGTTTCAGCATAGACTTTTAATACTAGATTATGTATGCCTAAAATGTGCCATATTACAATAAAGAGAAAGCGAATGAGACATATTATCCGTCTCTCTTTTTCGTGTGTGTTTTAACAAAGATAAACAGAGTTTCACATTCCCTCTTTATATTTATTGTGACAATCTCAGTTAGAGATTCCCTCTTTATATTTCATCATCATCCTCTTGCCCTTATCCCACTCTAAGTGGGGTCGGCACAGCATGTTATAAACATGCTGTCACATGATTTGGCTGCGTTTTCACGACTGGCCGCCTGCCTGACGTCAACTTACCTCAGTCGTATTTTAGGACACCTCGGTAAGAAAGAGGGTAGTCTATTCTACTGAACCGGATACCACACGGTGGGTCAACTTACCTTAGTCGCCTTTTACAACACCTCGGTAAAAAGTGAGGTTGATCTATTCTACTCAGCCGGATACCACACGGCGGGTCAACTTACCTTAGTCGCCTTTTACGACACCTCGGTAAGAAATGAGGGTGGTACTATTCTATTCAACCGGGTACCACACGGCGTTCCCTCTTTATATTTATTGTGACAGTCTCAGTTAGAGGCCTGCCAATAGCTCCGCTGTTCTACTATAATAAATCTATGAGTTTCAGCACCTATCATATACTAGACTATAACCAAAAGGTGTAATCAAAATACTTAGATTATCAAAAACTATATAATTGAAATAAAATACAATCTTCTTAAAAGAAGGCTGATATCTCGATGCGGGAATAAAAAGTGATGATCCATAGCGGTAAGTCGGAGCGGATTTGGTAAATCCGGATCCGCGGAATTCCACGTTGGTGGGCTGACGTTTCGTGGTAACCAGCCACCGCATGGTTCTTTAGTTATCCTGAGTTACACAGATATGTAACATGATGATGTATAGAGACAGTCTGCTATTAGAAAAATTATTTTTAAAAGTTTCTTTGTTACGTAGTTTTTTTTATAAGATGCATGATGAAAGATTTGCATCTTTCATTATCATGAAATTGTATAAATTTTTTCTTTCATATATTTATTTATTTAATATATTTAATGTGATGTTACTTTTAAACGAAATAAGTACTTAGTACTGTCCTTCCACGTTCTATAACATTTAAAAATATTTATTCTTAGAATTATTATATTTTGGTATTTAAAATCACAATATATAAGTACAGTATGAAGTAACTAAGTAAATGTTTGTTTTAAACTGTTTTAATAGTTTTGTATAACACATTTTTAAAAAACACTAGTTATAGTGGTTTTCTTAAACTGTATTATGTATGATTATAAAAGCAGGGAATGTTAATCTTGCAAAATAAGTAAGAGCCTAAGACAACCTGTTATTTTTAATTATATTTATTACAGAATGTACATACTGTAACTAAGTAAAACTATATTTATTTTAATCACAATCAATATTAGTATTTAACCATAGACACAAGACAAATCTATAGCTTTAAGTATATTTGAAGTATGTCATGTATTGTAAAAACTTGTCACATTAGACAACAATCAAAAAGGCAAATTCAAAGGTCGCTTTTGGGTAATACCCATTTCAATATAAACAAATTCAAATTTTATTTATTAATTTTTTCAAGTTTGTATTGTATTTTACCCAAGTGTTTGGTCATTTAAAAATTTTATCATTGTTCCAACGTAGTATTGCAATCGTAGCGTATTGATTTGTGCGTAAATACCATAAGAATAATATAGTCTAAAGGGCGAATATCTTATCAGTAATTCAAACTAACTCATTGAATACAAAGCTATTTTATTATTATCATGGGTAATAAATCCTCATTGATGCTTAGGGAAGAAGAGATCGCCCAAATTCAAGATGAAACTGGTTGTAAGTACTATTTTGAATCACTTTTGCATTTATCTTAATATCTTAGTTTCGAATCGTGTTTTACAATTATTGAACAAATTATCCCCCTCTAGCGAATATATGTATATTTATTTCTATCCTTTAAGATTCCAAATTTTTAAATTCAAAAATGTAAATTCTCTAATTTTATATGTTGACTGTAAAAAGAAGTTTTATGTTTTGATCTCACATAATCAAATTTGTTACAGTTACACCGAACCAAATAGAACGGCTATATTCACGTTTTACTGCATTAGACAAGAATGACTGTGGTACATTATCCAGAGAAGACTTCCTTCGTATTCCAGAATTGGCTATCAATCCATTGAGTGAAAGGATTGTGCACTCATTCTTTGCAGAAAGCCATGATGACAGAGTAAATTTTCTTCAGTTCATGAAAGTACTTGCCCATTTTCGGCCTATTAGAAAAAATAGGGAAAACACACTTAACAGTCGAGAAGAGAAGTTGAGGTGTAAGTATTGTTATACATGTGACATTGTGCCCTGAATTTGACTCAACATTATTATAATGAACAAATCTTTATAATATTTATAATTCTATTGAAAAGTTGATTTAAATTAAGATAAGATTTGAAATTTTTAAGGTCTACTCTAACCCCATAATTACCAGACCTCAACAACACATCACTTTAAGCTGTGTAAACTAGAACAGGCAGCAATTAGTATTTAACCATCTTACTTATAACATTGTTATTACTGAGATGGGTTCAGTACTGCAGATATTAATCAAGAATTATGTTCACATCACCTTATATCTAATGTCATGCATTAATCAATATTCAGAGTATTTTTGGCTTATTGACTGGTAAATTTAGCAATTGTAAAATAAGCCAGAGAAGCTATGCCATCATCATCAATATCTTGTCTGTTATCTTGCTTAATTTACTGTATTCCGACATACTCTAACTAACCTTTTGGTATCCTGCTGAATGGAATAGATCTCCCAACATTCCTAAAATATTGCTTACCAAGGTGTTGTTAAAAGTGACTAAAGTAAAGTAAATTGATATCAGGCAGGCCAAATCATGTTAAATGTTTAAAATTTTTTGTGCCAACCCTACTGAGAGTGGGATAAGGGCAGGAGAATAATGACTCTGACATACTCTGACACACCCCCTACTATCTTTCGGAACCCTAATTAGGTTGCAAACAGTATAAACCAATGCACTTTTTGAATTAAAGTACGTAATATATAAACAAAACTAATAATATTTTATTTGGTCTTCTGCAGTTGCTTTTTCAATGTATGATTTGGACAGTGATGGCAAAATATCAAGAGATGAATTATTAGCTATACTGCACATGATGGTCGGAGTTAACATAAGGTTTGTGGAATGCCTAATGCCTATTGTAAATTTGATTTGGTTGACTTGTAACATGTGACTAATGCTTTAGTGTTTGTTTATTTGAAGCACTTGTTTCACGTGAAAGATTTCTTTCATTATTAGGATTTTAAAAATAGGAAAATGCTATAATTTCATATGTAAAATATTGGATAGCTTATTTTAAAATCACTTTCATTTTAAACAAAAATATACAATTTCTTGTTTGCCCGTATGAAATATGTTCTGAGACAACTAGCAAATACTAAAAGGTATAATGAAATTTACTAGACAATAAATCAACTTTACATTTTTAACACTATATATAATTTATGTAATATATTTCAGTGAGGAACAACTAACAAGTATAGCTGAGAGGACCATTTTAGAAGCTGATACAAACAATGATCAAATGATCTCATTTGAAGAGTTCTGCCGTGCTTTAGAAAGGACAGATGTTGAACAAAAGATGTCTATCAGATTCCTCAACTGACCTCCATACTCATGAACTGCATACATCACATATATTAAGGCTGTTATACTTTTTGTCATTGTCTATGGGCTCATAACAAAAAAATCAAATGTATAATGTTACTAAACTATAATAATAAATTAATATAGTTAATATATATATAGGGAGTACACATTTTAGATATTATATTTTTATAGCTTATATTTCAACTTTTCAGTTAATAAAAATTCTATTTATAGCTGTCAGTTAAATCCTGTTATTTAGTCGAGACTATGGTTTATGTACCTTTATAATAGGGATGTAAGAACGTTTAAAAAAATATATCTTAATATTATCAGTCTTGTTATCTAAAAGCACGGGAGTTTTAATCGTGTTCAAAAATATGGGCTACTGTGCAAGAATGTTGGCCCACTGCGCAAGAATGATAGAGCAAAGTGCAATGTTGGACCACAGTGCAGGAATTAATGACCTCAATGTAAGAATGTATGGTCTCGTAGCAAGAATGTTGGACCACAGAGCAAGAATCATATGATGTATCATTTAATTATCATACTAGATTATTTTGGGAGATATAGACTAAATGGGCATAAATTTCGTGACAAATTGAAATGTTTATGTATCTAGAACCATAGATAAGTAGGTACATAATTGATAACAATTATTCATTTAATTTTTTTTTTCATTAAATTAGCAATGAAAAAATATCCTTTTTTATTTAAATAATCTACGGAACCCTTATTTTTGGTATAAATATATGCTTCAATATCAGTACCTGGGTGACCGAGCTCTGCTCGGTAACATTTTTTAAAGGTATAAAATGATGCAAATAAAAAAATTAGTACGTCTGGCGGTAAGTATGTACATTCAATAAGGATAAAATTAAACAACAGTCCTATAATAAACATTTATTTCGACACAGTACTTTACAAGGTAGATAATATTATATACCACAAACTATACTTGAAATACAAAATGTACCTGTAATGTAAGGTTACACATTCATTCATACATTGATAGATTTTTTTTCATTTTAACCGAAGTAATAACAAAAGGAAGATTAAAAATGAAGACAAATATTGTATAAGCCGGTTGTTTCTATACATTCATACAAACCCATGCATTGTCTTCCAAAACTGCCTTTAGAGGTATTGCGTGAACTTGATCAATGCGTTGTGAAATATCGCAAACATAAATACATCGTCCCATAAAAAACCAGAAGTATTTCTTTTCATATGTTAATCAAAGATATATTTTTGTTATTTCTATTAATTTGTTGTTAAAGTTATATAAAACACGATCAAGGTTGCTGATAATAGAATATTGATTTTCCCTAAAAGTGGGCAAAAATATTAATATATGGGAAACACTTTTTTATATGGGTAAATAAAACTAGCTACGACGCACGCGCACATATAATACATAGTTCACCATTTAAAAAGAAAATGTACGGTGACACTGTTAAGGCCATTGGGTGAGCCCTAAAAGTGATATAGCAGGGTAATGTCAATTCGAAAAAATAAATACCAAAATGCTTTATTCGATTGATCGATAGGACTTCATCTTCCTTTTTATTACATTATGATAGAAATATATCGAATTGATTCCGTTCGGTTGCATCCAAGCATATACAGGATAATCGAAAGGCAGGAAATTAAATGTGTTTGCTATACTCTAAAAAAAGATATTCAGATTTAGAAGTAATCAAAATAGAATAGATACTAGACTAATGTCTCTAAGGAAATTGATACTATAGTTTTAATACAAGTTAGTCAGGCATATTTAGGTACCCATTTTAATGGTAAGTCAATTAGTCTTAATGAAAACAAATGCTGAAATAACTAGAATTTTGGTTTGTTAATTTGACGATATCGGGTTACTTTATATACTGCAGCCACCCTCCAGAAATATATTTAACTGTAATGTTTTTTTATATAACAAAACATATAGATCGTATAGCGCTGAGATGCTATTAAAATGTAATGAAAGGAGAAAAAGATTATATGAAAATCAATTAGATATAAAAATATATTTAAAATCAGAGACGCTAGAAATAATAGAAAGAAGGTTAATAGACAACAAAAAAAGCGTATTATTTTACGCTGTCGACGATACGGCTAATTTTTTCAAGTGCTCCATGAAGACTTGTAGCGAGACGTCGTCAGTCAGCACGGGTGCGCCACCGTCCTATTAATGTATAAAATGAAAATACATTGTCCAACTTTAGCTTGTCTATGCAAATAAAAAAAAACACAGTAAGGGAGCCAGTCTAAAATGTCGATAATAAAGAAAAAGCAAATGAACTTGTCTCTCTTTTTATGTATGATTAAAAAAAGATGAGTCTCACATTCCGTCTGTTATTCTTTTCGACACTCTGGCTTAAAGGCCGGTCTATGGCTCCCCTACTCTAATATAAAAACTCTATGATTAAAATACATGCTTCAATTATTGTAGCCCAATATCATAGTTCATAGTCATATCTACCATAGTTCACAATAAATATTTTTAACAGTTAATATTGGGAAGAAACAATAATTTAACGTGTATTTGCAGTGCATGCATGGTTTTCTTACCACCTCTTGATAAAGTTAATTCATGGCATAGATATATTCATAGACAAGATTCATGAACCCAATACATAAACCAAACCAAATATTAAGATTTAATAATCACAATCACACATTAGTGTAAATAAAAAATAAATTTAAAAATCATTGATTAAACAAGTAACATGCAAAAGTTTTTGCGTTTAACTATATTTCAAGTTTGCGTTTTTTATTTGTTACAACACCCCGAACCAGATACAATTTCAGAATCCGCCAACCTGACCTGAGCACTGATGATATACTCTATATAACAACCTTATTATTGGTGTTAAAGCGCACTAGAATAACTGCTTGTGTGTGCTAATTGTGAGTTCTTTTAAACTACTCGATCGCGTTAGCCTAATATGAATGTATGGTGATGAAAAATCGGTCACTAGATGTCGCTGTTACAACGTCGTACAAATTAGTGTTACGTGAAGCAGGTAAAAAAAACTCAGTACTTCAGGTTAAGCGAACCTTAATTATCTTTCCGATTGGAACACGTAACTGCGTTTTGTTTTTCAATATTTTAGTGCATTATGATATTTGTCGTCCGATGCCCAAAATATTGTGTTGTGTGCCATTGTTTTGCAATCTCTGGTATACTTGCTTTCATTTGAATAAACGATTTATATATTTCTTAGTAACCAATTAAAATCTAATCATTATACAATTACCATTCTCATGTAGTTCTTTTTACTAACAGTTAATTAATTCTCAGGCTAAAAAGCACTTTCCAAGATAAATGAAAAGTTGCAATTACATTTCAGAACATGCATTAGAATATCAACTAAACAAACCAGAAAATTAACTTGATAGCTTGAAAGCCATGCGTTTTGTTATTAAAATAATTAATCTGCAATTCCTTACCATACTTGTCATAAATAAGCAAAGGTCAATTATTAATATAAGCAATAGTATCAACTGGAGTGGGTCGATTATCTTTGCGACAATTGGTTGATATTCGGTTATTTTTTAAATCAATCAATCTGCAACATTATTCATAGTCCATTTTGACATATAGAAGAAATAACAATTAAATAGGCGGATATCCTGGACAACATTTACGAAATAAATTCGTTGGATTCGTTTGGTTATATAAGCTGGATAATTTTAATATTTTTATTTTATTATCTATACTTATTGTAAAACAGTCTCTAAAAGCTGTCTGTCTGTACGTGATCGATTTTCCCAAAATGTACTAAAAAAAATTAATATTTTTACTAAAAGATAGTTAAACTCTTAAGGATGGTTTATTGGCCGACTAAACCGATATTAATGAGACTTTCAATGAAAAATAGAGCAGTCTACCTGCTCTATTTTCTGATGATTTCTATGATCATCCTAGAATACCGTGGGTCGGTAGATACGCGGAAAAACATGTGACATACTGATTTTATGCGAAGCTGCGGGCACAGCTAGTAATTTAAATTTCGTTTTACGGTAAAGAAAAAAATCGTGAGCGAACCTGCACAACTCTAGAGATCACCACTTTTAAGAAAGTAAAACTTTCTTAAACAAAAAATAACTCTACTGAAATTTCGATCAGTGAATTTAATACCGAATAATAATCATTTGTAGGTGCAATTGATAATCGACGCACCCGCATAAATTATAAAAATAAATTTTACATCCCAAACCCATATTGAAAATAAAAACAAATAAAAATTATCTACCGCAGATGGTATCGGCATCGCCTGGATGTCGCCAAAACAATGATGAAACAAAAAAAAAGAAAACGTCAAAACCATGCGAGCATGGCGCATTAGATACATGCTAATTGCATCACTCAAATAAAAAAATAAATAAATTTTATGAAAATAAATAAATGAAAATTCTCATCAGTTTACTTATTTTACGGGTCATATATCGGTCTTTTTTTTTAAGAAAGCAATCGTAGTTAAATAAAATTTAAAATAAACAATAACATACATTCTTTCTAAATTACTCCCATTTTACTCGTAAGTCATGTTACTCCTGATACTCAAAGGTTGACTGGAAGAGATCTATTTAAGTCCGCCTTTGTGTATATGCTATTTTTCTTTTCTAACATTTTCATTCGTTTTTAGGTACAGTAAAGATCAAGACGCTGTATGGGCTAAAAACTTGAATTACAAGCGTCTATAATAAACTCGTAAATTTTAAATATTTCGCAAATATTCGCAACAATAACAAATTTACAAAGAACAAAATTATTAAGTCTACGGTATTTAGGTAGATAGACTAGCCTTTATTTTGGGACATTCAATCTTTTAAAACCTAAGTGAATCTTTGAATATTTAAGATCGTTATATGACCAGTGTGAATGTGAGATATTCATATTTAGAATTTATCAACTTTAGTTAAGAAATCGTGCAAATTTTAATACTATGCTTTTGCAAAGTCAAAACATGAAACATTTGATATATTATTGAGTGCAGATAACTCACCCCTCCATAAGCATACATGTTGTTGTGTGTCTGCGATGGATTCACTTTGGACAATAAGAATCTGGCCTGAAACATTAAAATATGGGATTCATGACTTAAATAAATTATAGGAGGAGTTTCTGATCTGCATGATAAGTATTTAATTACTGTGTAACCAAAAAAGTGTTCAAATTAGAGGGCATATGCGACTACAATAATACTTTTACTATCAATTACTGTTAAAAAAGCTGTGATAGCCCAGCGGTGAGACCGTGCAACTCTTTCGAGAGGGTCACGTCTTCGAACCCCGACAGGCACCAATGACTTGACAGACACCAATTAAAACTTATATGTCTTATTGATAATTGTAATTTATCACACGCTTTTCGGTGAAGGAAAAAATCGTGAGGAAACCTGCATATCTCTAGAGAATTATAGAGATATGTGTAACCTACCAATCCACATTGGAGCAGCGTGGTAGGTCTTAGCTCCAACCCTTCTCTCCAGGAACAGAAAGAGCAGGCCTATGCAGTGGGATTGTAACACGCCGTCTATGCCCAGCAATGGGATTGTAACAGGCCGTTACTTTACTTTTCACTGTTCAAAATGTCAATTACCGCATTAAGCACCTATAGTAGAAAATATATAGAAATAGTTACTTTACAAAATTCCATACTACAAAAGTATCGTTATTATTATAGCAAAATAATTCTATCATTATTTTTGCACCTAAAATAAGAGTAGGAGGATTAGTTGTTCCGGAGCAGAGACATAGTTGTTGAAGAAAGCTGATCGCGTCCGCATCGATGCTTTTGAGATGTGGTGCTGGAGAAAAGTGCATCAGATGTGAGGACCCGACTCTCATCTATCTGCCTGGGAGGAGTGCTTGAGTTTTTTGGCCACATCGTCCGCAAAGAAGATAACAACCTCGAGCAACTTATGGTTACTGGCAAGATTGACGGGAAAATACCTCGAGGACGTAGCCCAATTCGATGGAAGAGAAGGTTTAATATTTGATATTTTGCAATTCAGGAGTGCAAACAACGTAGACGAATAAAAATTTAAAAGAATTTCTTTTATAAGGGTTATATTGGCAGTTGAGTCTTTGTGCTTTATTTGTGAGAGCCTATAAAAGAACCTCTTAAAGCCACATTGTTTAATATGAATCATTGTAAAAATAGCCCATAGAATAGAACATTTGAAATAACCAAACAACATTCCACTCTTTTAAGAGAGCCCTATAGACAGCTAGATTTAGACCCCTAGACGATAAACCCACTCATTCGGATGATGAATCTGATATTTACTATATAATATGAAACAAAAAAAAAGCCTTTTATGCATTGATATGATCAACAGACGTGGTTGAATCCTTGATTATAACACTTTTTAGTTCCATTCAGTCGTTTGCGATCACAATGAATGGTAACAAATAAAACAAAAAACAGTAGTCAGGTGGCGACCCGATAAGAAGTCAGAATGTGCCGAGTTTTGATCGCGGCGGTCGTCGTAATATGTACGTTGTTACGCATACATGCATACGGTCAGGGCACACAACGCTTAAACCAGATAAAAGGTTCAAAAAAGTATATCTTAAGAATAACAATTGAATATTCGACTCACTGTATACAATAATACAAAATTGCTACAAAGATATTAGTATTAAAGTGACCTAATTAAAAAAAAAAGTTGTGACAAATTGCAGTTAGTCGTAGCGCATACAACATTCGTGAGTGTTAAAGAGACCCATAACTTAGAAAAGCAAAAAAACTAGATTTTTTATAGTTCGTAGCGTGATGTTATTAATAGCCTTGAAATAAGTATTACAATGTAACTAACTCAATTAAGCGTAATTTTGAATTCGGTCACTTTAATACTAATCGTGCGATAAAGAGTTTGATTTATGTTGTGGATTTGTGTTATCGTCTCTATGTTCGAATTTCAGATTTAATTTGTGTTTTCTTGATGAGCGGAATGCAAAAGGAAGACTTAGACGTCGGTATGTTGACAAAACTACAACGTCATAATGTAAACATCGACGATTTGAACAATGAGTAAGTGCTAGCAATACTTCAAATGAATTTCCAGATCTTTTTTACAAAGTTTTCTCAAAACACATTATTTAAGTCTATATTCTTATTTATAATTGTACACTTTAAGCTCCTATTTTAATAGTAGTTAGTTTAAGACCATTCTTTGATAAACCATTGAATTACCGAGAAAGTAACCAACTATTTTAAATAAATACTAAATACATTGTTTGAATTGTAATTATCCTTGCCTTAATTAAGGCAAAACACTTAAAATTTCACAGAAGTAAAAAAGTGTAAGAAAATTAACTGTTGTAAAAATAATATTTTATTTATTGTAGAGAATTACTTGAAGAATGCATACAGTCACGTTCTAACAAAATCGAATTTATGAATGTTACTGCGAATCAACCATTTCGTAAAAGTAAGTCAAAGTATCCAATATATTATATCTGAGAATATCTGAGCCCTTTCTCCCAAGTATAATAATTTTCCAGATGGACCTCTTATTGAATCACACAAAGAAAATTCTGATTTTAATAATACTAATGTATTTAAACCCCAAAATGATTTTAGTAAAGGTAAAGTCTCTCTGAAGAACGTATATGATAATAAACTAAAAGTGAAAGACGTAATACAGTATAATGATGGTCAACCTAAATTAGAAAGTGTTTTAAAGTTTTGGCAAGATATGGGAATGAATAAAGCAAACACTGAATCATTAAAAATGTCGGTTCCTACACAACACATTACTAAAAACGGCATCAATAAACCTGAACAACAAAATAAAGGAAGTATATTAGATTCACAATTTAACGCTGATGCAATAAATAACTTGTTTGCAAAATTTCTTTCAAAACAAACGAGCACAACATCTACACCACTAAAATCTGTAGATCTGGGTGACATATATAAAAAAATATATTTATTGCAAAGACACGATATAGGAACAATGTCCGGTCTCAATCCCGCCTTCCAAAATCTCTACCCATACTTATCATCGCCATTGAACGAGAGATTTATATCAATGGGAAAAGAGAACGACGATAAAGAATTAGATGTAAAAGAGGTTCATGGAATCCCATATATTGCCAGAGTTGGCGATGATCATAAACCCAAGACTGAGATAAAAGAAAATCCAAATTCCAAATCCAAAAAGATATATCTACAAGATTTTAAAAAATCTGAAACTATTGAGGCTACCACAAATAAAGATCCTAAATATACGATATCTCGTGATACGATTAAAGAGATAGCAGAGAGTGTCAAAGAAATAATTTTGAGGGACTTACGTAAAGAAATGCACGAAACGACAATATTAACTAGCACTACTATTACCACAACTATTGCGTCTACGAAACAAATTCCAAGAAAAGCAAAAACAGGTAAATTTCCAAATTTATTTTATAAAAGTGTAATTAAATTTAATTTGCAAGTAAACGAATTATTTTTAACATTAATTTTATATTTATAGATTCCATCGCACAAACAACAATACACACAGACTTAATATCACAGGAATCACTTATGAATAAGTTCTTACAATTATTTGAGGAAATTAAATCGTTAAAACAAAATTCTATAGTTATTACAAGGGAAAATAAAAAAGACCTAAATATACAAAAGAAATTCCATTTCGATAACAACGAAATTAAATCGGGTAAAACGTTCCCTCAAGCGATTGAAATAAGTGCACCTAATTCGATACCACCCAAACTTTCCTATAGTAATCAAAATGTTGGTACAAATCCATATACTATGTTAAATTCAAATAACATTTTCAATTTTTCTCCTCAACTACATAAGTTTAGATCCGACAGTACTTTATCAATACGCGATCCGTTAAAAACTATAAAACCTATAACTGTACAAACTAATAATTTAGAAATTCCACCCTTGGCTATACCTTTAAATAAACCTCAGAATTTAATAAATCAGAATATTATAGTAACTACAACTACGCCATACAGAATAGTTGCAAATATAAAAAGTGAAAAAGAAAGAGGCAGTCAATATACCAATTTGCATGCAAATAAACCTGACAAAGCGTACAAATCAAAACAATTATATGAACGCTTATCTAAAGAACGTTATGAACAACCCATTCACCGTATGCACTCTAATAATAAAGATGATATAATAAGATTTACTTTAAACAACAATGGTCATTCTAAATACAATGCTGATTATTATGAAAAAGTAAACTTAGGAAAATTTAATTCGCATTCGAACAGTGCGGTTTACGAATTTAAACCACAAGAAATGCCAAGTTTCAATGAAAAATTGGAGAGAGTAGATACATTTCCAGATTTCCAAAGACACAAGCAGTATATAAGTACAGTAGATTGTTGTAACGAGAAATATGGATACTCAAAAGCAATGGCGGATTGTTGCAACAGAAAAATCGCTTCTCGTCACCAAATGTCTTTCAACAATATGAAAAGGAATTCACACGACGACACGCATTTCAAAAACTTTGTAAAGTCGCAGCAGAAAGTGACGGATATGCTTGAGAGAATTCTTTCAGACAAGGGAAATGTTCAAAGTGTTGAAACTGCTTAAATTAATCATTATAGTATTTTTAAAGTTATTACATTTAACATAATAAATGATGTTATTTTAAAAAAACTATATTTTTTTGTTATTTTTATAAATAATAACGTCACAATTCAATGGAAACAAATCGATGGTCTCTACATTTCTGATTTCTAACTGTGAAAAGCAGTAATTAATGAACGTATTCAAGTCCTTGCTCTTCGTTTGTTTTTAAATTCACAATTTCGCAATAATTAAATGATTTTCATTGCCAAAAAATATATTTAACATTAGAGTGTATAATTATTTGTAATACATAAAAAAACAACTATAGAAGTGCTATACGGCGATAACATACAAGGTGATGTTGGTGATGATTTGTGATACTTGCAGTTACCAATTTCCCATATGTATAGGATATGAGAAGAGATGCTTTATATCTTAGCATTACAAAAATTTCCTTAACAATCACGGATAAGAATAATCATGTAATTACTTTTGTACTGTGAAATTCTGCAAGTAACGTCTCATTCTATAGATTATTGCCAGGCTGTAAATTAGTTACCTGTGAGCCGCCGTGTTCGGTGTCAATGTACCGCGGCACGGGGAAGCGACTCTGCAGAATCTCTTGCGCATCATCTATAGGTGCACGAAGCAGTTGCGCGAAGCTTTCGTACTCCGGCATGTCCTGGTAGCGCATCGCACGCCATTGCGCTATAGTCTATAGAGAAACACTCATTTACATCAATGAGAAATGACATGTGTAGGTAGGTGTTGGAAATAACGGTTTATATTCACTAATCCCGTATAAATAAAAACACCAGTAGACTTTTATGTCAATATCAACACCCTCTTGAATATAATACCAAAAAGTATGACTAACCTTATAATTCGTGTCATTAAAACTGTATATCTTCAATTAAAGTGTTTCGGCGGCAGGCCTCTATCACCTGCGTATATGAGTAAAGTTTGCAGTGATCACGCAAGTTAGAATAATATGAAGGCACAGAGAGAACTGGGAACTTGCACGTGCCTGAAAGAGGGAGACTGCGGCGAGTGCTGGATCCAGGCAGACACACAGCACTCTCACGATACGATTTAGTGAACACTGATTTTCACCGCCCATAATTTATGTAGCGGAGATGCGAAGCCCTGACCTAAGTCTATGTCTGTTTTATATAAATTGCGATATGCGGCCTCTGCGGCGATTAACGATGCGACAGCGACTGAATAGTCTTAATAAAGGCGGAAAGTATATGGAAAATTAGTTCTTACTATTTGATAATACACTGCAATATCTATAATAAAAATGTTAATAACTAGACTGATGGTTGGCGTTACTAGTATGAAATACAATCAAAATTAACCTTAATAAGTTTAAAAGAAAAAAGATGCTATGAAAACTGAAACTAATATTTATCTATTTTAAGTTTTTTATCGCTACAATCTTGCATAAGTGTTTATGTCTTAGCGTGTGGATGCATTCGCTTATGTGAATGTGTCTGTTGAGATGTATACGTGCGATTGTGTAGGTATGTTTTGTGTTGTTTTTATTAAGTTGCACACACGTCGCACTAAATTATCTGTGAGTGAAAATATGCAGTATACCTCGCCATGATAGATCAGGATTTGGAAGAAGGTGTCCATAAGCAGTATCCGGTCGGGTTGTATTGAGGACGTGTCCAGCAACACGGGCTCGGGTGGACCTCCGAAACTGTACGAATACAGAATTGGCTGGATCATAATCAGCGATTGCGTAAGATCTTCGCGCATCAGCATGTGCCTGGAACAGATTTCATTAAGTTAATTAGAATCTAAGAAACAATTTTAAATCCATAACTCCTCAAGCTCAGGAAATACATAATTTACTGAGTAAAACATTTTATGCCGAATCAACTTATAGTGGGATATGGGCAGGAGATTGATTTCTGGCCCTAGTGATTTTTGGCCAGTAGACATTTAAAGAAGTTTTCCTATACATATTCATAAATTAATTAATTCTGAATATAAAAAATGTGCCAAGATCAAGAATTATTTTACATTTGGAACAAAAAATACATAATATAGAAGGGTGAATGACCGGACCCCATTCCATTTCATATGTATGCATAACCTTGACCAAGAGCCTAAAGTGTGTTACAACTGTGAAGGAGACGAAACTATAATGTTATTGTTTTCTCCTGTTTTTTGAACAAGCACGCCGCGCCAGTCAACCATTACTAAAAAAGCCAGATCTCAATTAAATTATGTTTATTTTGTTCGAAAAAATATATTTTTTTAAAACCAATATTTAAGAAGATTGAATTATGCCAAATTTATACATTTAAGTAATCAGATGAGATCAGATCGTCGGTACCCCTCTTGCATAAAAGTAACTCGATGTCAATACATCGCGGTACATACATAAAGGTAACTTTATCGCGATGTACCGACCTTATGTCTTATTATATTATAATACTTTATTGTTGTGCGACAGTAAAAAATATAATTTAGTGATAAACAGTAATATACTGTTTTTAAACAGTGTCGTTTTTAACAACAAGCTAAAAGCCCTATGTGTGAGATTACCTATAGAATGTGGTTTCATCGGGAGAGTTATTAAAGACTTGCAGGAACTGTGAACGCCGGAGGTGATACATGAACTGCGGGTACAGACTGAAGTTCTCAGACAGCCGGAAGCTATTGGGGTCATCCTTCGCATACTCGCCGAACTTCTGACACTAAAATAATAACAAATTTATTACTATTAATGTTTTAATTATAGTTTTTTTCACTCATTTGTAGAAATAGACATTACTTTGCGGAATTCCATAGTACAAAAACTATAAATTAATTATAATGCTATGATCCGCGTTAGTTAAAACATCTATGTAATGTCAAGAGTAGGAAACAGAAATCGTTTTTATACCTTATACATGCAGGATTAGTTACAGCACGTATCACAAAACATCACCATCACCAACAACACACTATGCAATTACACATTGCCGTCGTGAACGTTTGTAGTACACAAGCATTGCATGCGTTCACTACCACAATCTCAACATAGCCGAAGCATCATCAGGAGACGGACACCACAACTAAATCACAAAAATCGGCGATTTTGTATATTCTTGTGTCATGGTAGTGCATACGTTTTTACAAATTGTGCATATTTCAAGTGTGAGAACAAATAGTACAATCTACATTAAACATCACTTTTTTTTAATAGCAGATTATAGAAAAATAATATTCTCATTAGTTTTGTAATGAAAGAGTACTTTTGCCGAACCACTGGCATAAAATATTTTTGCCAAGATATGATTAGTAGGACGCTACTTTTTACTTTGCCTCGCATGACAAAGCGCAGCAATTAATATATTATAGCCAAAATACTCAAGCTTTTTTTTAAAGTAAAATAGTTAATAGGATTTTTCCTAAAAGAAGAAATATCAAGATATACCAGTCTGATAAGCATGCGGTCAAGCCAGCGTAAGACATCAGGCCCATCCTCCTGTTCAGCGCGGTACACGACCAGACGCGCCATCACAACCGCCGCGGCTTCCTGGTCGAAGCCGGCCGATATATGGTGGAGGTTCACAGCTGCGTCGCCCCAACTGACAAGGAAACATTTAACAGATATCTATAATATCGTTTTAAGGCCTTGAAGAGATAGGACTCTACGATTCTAATTGGATGGGATTATAAAATAACTGATGTAACTTGATGTTAAAGCTGTGATAGCCCAGCGGTGACGCCGTGCGCTTCATTGTGGGGGTCACGGATTTAAACCCAGGGCAGGCATCAATAAACTTATCTATTAAAACTTATTTGTCTAATAAGTAATTGATAATTGCAATTTATCATACGCTTTTCGATTGAACCTGCATATCCTAGAGAATTCTAGAGATATGTGTAATCCGCATTGGTTCAGCGTTGTAGGTCTTAGCTCCAACTTGTCACTCCAAAGTGGGAAAGAGATCTATGCCCAGCAGTGGGATAGTACCAGACTTTTACTTTTCTTTTTTATAGAATACCTCAATTATATTATAGTCCAATTTCCGTAGAAACTAAGGGTAATTTTTAATCCTATATTTTAGCCTGGTTTATAAGCTTCAATTGGACGAAAGTTCATTTAATATTACTCGTAACAGACAGACGGCGTTCGCATTCATAATATTAGTATGGATTTAATAAAATATACCTACTGTGAGAAATTGTGTGCGAGGATAAGTGTGTTTCAAATGATGATTGCTTACTTCCGAGCAGCAGTAGTAACGCGCACTCGGCGCTGACCACTCGAATGTTGATACTGTGTTATCAACTGTACGCATCCCCGACCACCTTGAGGAACTGGAGCTGCGTGTTGGTTCACGATCTACAGCGAGTAAAATTACTTTACAACAAACAATTGTTTTTAAATTTATGGGACTTTAGATGGGACTGCTTAGCCAAAGAGCCAAATATGAACATAACAACAATTTTAAAAAAAATTGAGAGCCACTGAATAAACTAAATTTCATACTTAAGACATAATTTATATATTTAGGCGTTACTTTGCGGAGGTCCATAATACAAAAAAATGATAATATTATTTTGCTATAATCCGCGATAAAAGAAATATATGTAGTGCTAAATGTAGAGTGTACTATTCGTTCTCATACCTGATACATGCAGAATTTGTAAGAACTCATGCATTCCCCAACACCGATAACACAACATGCGATTTTGTCGTGGTGTCTATCTCCTGACGATGCTTCGGTTACGGGGCGAAACACTTGTTGAGATTGTGGTGGTTAATGTGTGCATTGCTTGTGTATTGTTGTGTTCTAGTTTTTTACAACTGTGCCACCTCTTCAACGTAATTTGCAAAAAACCGTAATGTACCGTAAAAAACCGAAATATTGCACTATCTTTTAACAAAAACCATACAAAGATCCATTGAGAGATCGACAAAATCAATCACATACAAACAGCTTTTGAGGACTTTTTTTTATATTATGTATAAATTAGCACACCTCAAAAAAGATAGCCATTGTGGTGCTAGGAGTAAATGTGCACATTTTCCATTGACATGTGTTGCCCATGCCCACTTCCTGGTCTGATACACACGGCCCTTTCACGTTAAGCGATACACACGAACCAATAGCGCCACTTACTGTAACAATGGATTAAGTCGATTAATCAAGTTCTTAAGTTCGGATTTGACTTCCAGATAAAATCGTAAAACTTTAGCACAAACAAAAATCCTCCTGCCCTTATTCCACTCGTAAGTGGGGTCAGCACAACATGTTATAAACATGCTGTCACATGATTTAGCTGCGTTTTTACGACCGGCTGCCTGCCTGATGCCAACTTACCTTAGTCGTATTTTACGACACCTCGGTAAGAAAGAGGGTGGTCTATACTACTAAACCGCATACCACATGGTGGGTCGACTTACCTAAGTCGCCTTTTACGACACCTCGGTAAGAAATGAGGGTGATCTATTCTACTCAGCCGGATACAACACGGCGGGACGACTTACCGTAGTCGCCTTTTACGACACCTCGCTAAGAAATGAGGGTGGTACTATTCTATTCAGCTGGATACCACATGGCTAAAAATTAAAAACTTTGACACTTAAAATGTAACAAATAACATTACTCACTTTTAAGTTCACGACTACATTTGACTTCCAAAGTACCATTGAAGGCCATTTTATAATCTCCTTTCTGGTCTTTCGCAAAGACCCTCTGGAACGTTTGCTTGAATAATGAGGAATTGAAGGAATCACCCATAACCATATGACCTCTGAATGAGAAACATTTATATAAAACAAAAGTAAAAAATATACATAACTATAAAAATCTTATTTTGACTATTGATTCGAAAATACTTAAAAAATGCAAAACTTTTGAAAGACAAAATTAGACAAAGAAGTTAGACAAAGAGTGATATACTCTTGGTGTGACTTCTTATCGATATTGTTTCACCAATTTCTATGACAAAAAGCCTGTTACAGTTTTGTCTTATTTTGACGAAGCAGTAAAAATTTGACTTGACAAATAGGTTTATTATCACAATATTCAAGAGATGACAATGTTTGAATATCTTTTAGAATTCAAATTTTAAAATTCAAATTTTTTTTAATTTCCTAACAGGTGGTTACATTTCTCAGATAAACTTAACTTAAATAGATGCTTAATATTATAACTAAGAATTGAGATAGAAATGAGAGAGAATAATCTAGTTAGTATGATTAGAATCTCACCCAGTAGAATTACAACATTGTTTCATTTCCATCAAACCAGTTTGATCCAAAGCACAAGAGTAAATATCAATAGCATGCCCATTAGTCGCAGCCCTTAATGATAACGCCTCATAGTGTTTGATCGCCTTTTTCATATATTTCGCATTATCTTTCTGAATATCATGATGCGATCTGATTGGCTGTTTTAATTCATCATTGACTACTTGGCCGGGTCCTTGAGAGCACGGACCTCCTAAGAACAGCATAACTCTTGCTCCAGTATTAGGATATGTGACTTCTAATAAGCCAACAGCTAACGAGAGTGCCACCCCACTACTTCTTAATGGACGTTTTCCTAAACCTAACGGCCAGGGATCACGGCCCAGTTCGCTAAGGAGGTCTGTTAGAGCCATATCACATTGTTTGACTGGTTGTAAAAAGCGATGTGCTGGTGGTTGAGGGGTAGGAGCACCAGGTCTTTGTTGTTGTGGGTTGGGTGCATTCACACGTCCAATAGCAAGTTGCTCCTGAATCTGTTTGGCCGTTAAATCTTTTGTGCCCTTGAATACATAGCACTTATAAATACCTTCAGTACCTGTCACCAAAACAATGTCAAATAGAATACTCTTTATTGTACACACTGATAAAAAATTACAGGCATTAATAAACTAGAACAAATAAAGGTACAATAAGGCAGCCTTATTGTTAACCAGCAATTTTGTCTAGGTAACTTTAAGTAACATGCAAGTTGATAATAATAGTTGTTAAATAACTGGTAGGAAAGTGCATCACAGAGTTTATAAGGAAAATTATACAATTAAACAATATATATTACCAATAAACTATATATATACATATAACAATAAATAAAATACTAGATATTATGTCAATTGATGCAATACACATCTTGTGGCACCTACATACTAATAAATTAAAAAAAAAATGTTACTACATTTTAAATTATTTCTCTCTTAATGATACAAAAGCAGGTATTATATAATTTTAATATGATAAATTTTATGCTTACCTAATTCATGTATTTGTACCATACGGCCAAATGTGATCAGACCCACAAGGGCGTTTTGTGGCATCAAGCTGAGAGAAGTCTGTAGTGAATCCTTTAGAGCACCAAGTTCTTCTTCGTCCAAGCATGTATCCACCACTAATAGAAAGATAGGAGGCATACTCTGGGCCCTAGTTATTGTATATTCTATAGTTGAGAAATTGGGAATGAGCTCAGCCGGTTGGTGTTGTTCCGATATTGCCGCATATTGTGGTGGGAACTGTAGAAAACAACAAACTTTGTAGAAACTTCCAAATATGGTTTAATATTATATAAATATCTCAATGGTTTATAATGGTTATTAGTATTCAATTTTGATAAATTACTAGGAATTTTTCACAATACTTTTAGATCATCAAGGTTATTATAGGAACATAAAACGCAATCTCAATTTTACTTAATCATTTAAGTTAATACAGATATTTAGTTTAAGTCTAACATTTAAAAAAATAGCAATTTCTTCAACAGAAACAGAATTGTAATAAAGCAGAAATGAGATAAAAATTGTATAAATCATTCACAAAAACATATTTTGATTTGCCAAGAAATATACAAAAGCGAACACTTACATTTAATATGTATAACAGAAATATGATATGGTTTATAACAATTTATGTTTATGCTAAAGATAATTTTAGTCCATTAGCAAATATCCTTTTTCTATTTGACAAACTGCAGTTTTATATATGCAGTATTTTGTTTACACATATGTATATACTTACAGGATTCCTTTGGAAACAGAAATTGCAAACCCATAATTTAGCTCTATAATCAACCTGGCACATGGGATTTAACACTGCACGACATGTATTACGTGTACATAGGACAGGTTCATACTGGATTGGTGGTAAATCTGGTCGTTCTTTCAGAGGTTGATATAAAGATACTAAAGGCACGACTAGCCTAGTTGCTTCAATTCTACTCGACGGCCACACGTTCCACGTAAAGCGTATACCATCTCTATCTTCATTTTGCTGGATAAACTCCTCGTAAGTCGCCATTTCACCCAAACTATTAGTCAAACACGAAAACAACTACCATTAAACACACTGATTATTACTTCATTGAATAAAGTATACAAAATATTCCAATTACATATAAACGTACCTTATTTAAGCTAGAAAGCCTAGCAATCTATAAATATCTTATTGTATAGTCATTCAGAAATACGAATAAGCTTTAATTTAAATACATTTTCACAAGCCTACCCAGCCTAGCTGATTTGGCAATTGTCAAGAGGCTGAAAGCATAGACTTCAAACTGTCATACAGGCCACGTCATTTTTGTAAACGCAGTCATTATAAAACTTAATAACTAAATTTTAAATAAAAATAATTAGCTTCATTTAAAATTTACTAATAACTCATATTAACTTAAATGACTTGATTATTTTTCAAAATATTTCCAATATTGGCTATGGATAAAAATTTCATAGACTTAAATATGTGTCTTTGTCTATGCTATATGAACTTTACGTTCCGTATTAAGCGTAACAACATCTAAAAATATTTTTAAATTATGAATTAATATATTTATGATATTATATGTATTCAATAATAAAACATACTTTTAAATTTTTATTATTTGTAAGATAAATATCGTAAATTAGAAGCAAACAATTTTATTTACTTAAAAATGGAACGCTCATATCAAAAACTTCTTGTGAGAAAATGAAACGTACTTGAATGAAACATTTTTTTTTTAATTTTTAGGATATAGTAAAATATATTTCAATGGTACGACATGATTTGTAACATAATTTTTAACAATTATTAAAGTGAGACATTGTTGGAATAAAATAAGTGGACATAAAATTAATGACATGTCATTGCTTTGTTTCAAGAGCAAGAAGTTTACGCCAAAAAGTGCGACTGCGCACTGGCCAAATTAGTAGGTAGTGTGAAAGAAAATGGCGATCAGCGAAAGGCGTCCGGAGTTAACGTGATGAAAAACATTGTTAAAAGCTCAATTACATAGTGTTATAGTTATTAATTGTGTCAGATGTAGATTAATTAAGTGTTAATGAATAGTGATTGTGTATAAAAATGGCTGCGAATATGTACAGAGTCGGCGGTAAGTAACAATAATTGGTTATTTTTGTTGTAGCTTCGCCGGTTCACCGCCAGCCGACTAGCGGTGCTTTGCTTTGATTGTCGTACCTATTAATTGCTCACATTAATTAGTCCACTATTGTTTGGTACGGTCTTTTCAAGAAAATACGCTCATTTTAAGTGCAAAATATAAATAGATGAGGCTAGTTTGATTGTATTTATCAGTTTCTTATTATATTACCAAAATTCTTCAAATAGGACATTAGCATCTAGGTAGGTATTGTATCGGCTCGCGTACTCCATGAGGATGTATATACGTGGGAATGAAATTAGCAGTTATTTACTTGGACATATTCTCGCTAGTTAGAAACTATTTGTTAGAATTTGACACGAGTTTTTAGGTTATAATTGATGTTGTCAAAACATTTTGATTCATATTTCTATTTCTTGTTGTGGTTACATTCATCTAAAATGTTGAATAGGAGTTTATTCGTTTGTGTAAAGATAATGAAATACATTCATGGTAGTGTTACGTTGTAGAAGTGGTACGGTTTGATGGGATGTCTTCGGTTCGGCGCTTCGGTCTAGTGGTTGATAGTGGTGGCGTTGTCGCGAGCTGGCAGCCGTGTGGCGCGCTCGGCGGTCGCCGCGCCGAATGCTAATTAGCTCTTCCTTTTAGACTACTTCCTATCACTAAATATCGCGTCATTGAAAACTTGTAACCACTCATTCTATTTAAATATTTGCCTTACTTTCAAACCGTTTTAAATATATTGTATATATATTTTAAGAAAACAATGGTTCTCACAGTTGTCATTGTTATAAATTAATTTTTATATTTATGATATATTCACAGATAAATGACATTACAAACAATAGGTATATATTGATTGTTTAATTGTACTCAGTTGGTTATCTTTTAATTTGTGTTGACCTTTAAATACCTGCATAAATAATATACTTGTGTCTGGCAAAGAATTACTTGACCTACATCGATCACCTTGAAGTTTTTCATTAAAAAGACTTGAATTTAAAATACTATTATCATCCTGTTAAACCATAATTGCTAACTATGTGTTTCACTAAACATTCATGCAATTGTATTTGATCCGATATATTGTTTTCATTAGTTACAAAACTTTGTATGTTTCTAAGTAATGGCCTTATCTCTAAAGGAAATTTATAAATCATAACTCTAGTTGCTTACGTATTATAATGTAATTTATAATAATTAAAAATTTAATTAGAATTTGTAATATATATTTTTAATCTTATACCTAGTTTGTTAATGCCCTGTAAATTTTTTTTGTTATTATATAGCTTAAATTATGGGTTCAATAGTCCTAAACATGTGTTGACTGCTATTGTCAGACAGACAGCTGTCCCCAAATTTAAACAATAAATACCTTAAATCATGTTATAACTAAAATATATTTCTTTGTGTAATATCATTAAGGAAAATAATAAGTACTGTTTTAAGTGTTTATATAAGTATAGGTAAAGTTGTTGCCTAAATATTTTCTATTCTTAAAGGTGAAAATTTTTATTACATTCAAAGATTGTTTTTTTACAATTAGCCAGTTCAATTTCACACACAAAATTAACTATGCAAATAAGTTCATTCACCTCTTAGATAATACTGTGTCAACTTTTACTTTGTCCAAGTATTGTTTCAATTAGAATGATATGATAAGTTGACACTTTTATAATAATTTTATAACAACCTAAATCAAATTAATATTATTTTGTTTATACTATATATATATATTTGACACTGAATTGGATATAACATAGTTTTATTTAAAATTTGTAATACAATTTTTTTTTTAATACATTAATTTAATGTTTAAAACTGTAGCAAGCCTTGTAGCAGTTACTTTAAATACTGACCTTTATCTAGCTTATTCTTTCTTTTGTGACACTTTACTGTCATTTTCAAAACTATTATTACTAGGCGCAGATATTATTTGTCTACCCAAATCAGTGCATGGATGACCTTCCCGGTCCTCTGGTACCTTCCACCTTGTCCTGTATGATGAGGTATTCTATGGAGCCATCCTTTTGTATTCCATTTATTAAGACAATATATGTGTTAATAAAACGTTTGTTTGTGAAATTTATTAAATGCAATAAATTTAAATGAAAATGAGTCATCTTGTCTATAAAATAATCTCTAGTCTGTACCTTATGATAAAATCTTATCTTCATAAAGTAAACAACAGGTTATTTCTTAGACTACACCTTATTTGTTATCTATTTGAAATACTTCCTAAGTATATAAAATTTTCATCATAAAATTTAACTCCTGCATTCTTAATATAATCATTAAGTTGTTCTTCAAGTGATGACAATTACCGGTCATTAATCTTTTCTAGGATATCCGAACCGTAGGAAAATTTTCAGCAATCAAATCTTTTGAGTACATATAATTTTTTATTGTGGTATCCAGATTAGTAGAAAAGACCACCCTCACTCTTACCGAGGTGTCGTAATAAGCGATTTAGGTAAGTTGACCCACCATGTGGTATCCGGATTATTAGAAGAGACCACCCTCTTTCTTACCTAAGTGTCATAAAGTACGACTAAGTTAAGTTGACGTCAAGCAGGTGGCCGGTCGTAAAAACGCAGCAAAACCATGTGACAGCGTATTTATAACATATTGTGCCTACCTCACTAAAGTGAGATAAGGACTGGAAGATATATATATTAGTATAGCTTGAAGTTTGAACACATTATGCTTGGTAAGGATAAGGATAACACACTCTAACGCTCAAGTTCGAGCCATCAAAGATGCAAAACTTAAAGGAAGATAATGCTATAAAGTCTGGAGGCTAGACTCTTGCACCAATGTATATATTTACTAAACCTTTAGGCTCATATCTACTTAATCAATAAAGGGATATAACAAGGAAAGATATGTAATGAGGTAAACTAAGTTACTACAACTTACTATTAAAGACATGCAATGGTACACAAAAATCACCAAACAACAAAAATTCTAGACAATAAGAATTTACTTAACTTTAGGAATTTAATTTACTTTAGTGGTACCTGTATCATAATCAAAAAGATAATCATCAGATACCATAAATAATACTTGTTATCTGTCAAATTAATACTAAAAGAACAGTAAGACAAAAACCGAATACAGAATTATTAATTAAATATATATATTTCTTCTCAACTGCAAAAATATCAAAACATTTAAGAAATGTTTTGGCGATAGAATATCCCATATAATATAATGTGTATCTATGTATCTAATTTCAGGAATGCCTGTTGGTACAGGACAGGTGATCAGTTCCTATTCTGGACTATTCCACCCATTTCCTCATGTTGGGACAAGGTTTCACTGCTGTCCCAACAATATCACCTGTTTTAACCTACCTGTTATTTTCCTCCTCAACTCCAATTTCATCCTTACCTAGTTTCTCCCATCTTACCAAAGAGTACATAGGGCACTTAGCCATAAGGTGAAGACTCGTTTCTTCCACCCCAAACTCTGTGTACGATGTGTCTTCCTTTATTCTCATTATTGGCAGATATCTGTTTAACAGGTAGTGCCCAGTAGTAATGCCTGTTACAATTGCCACATAATATAATAATAACTTTAGTTTAATAATAAAGAGTTCTAACTTTGAGGATGACATTTCTCGAAGTATTTCTTCGGCGCTATACATAGTGAAAACATAAGCTATCGTTTGTACTGGACCATCTCGTCTAAGTTGCTAGGACTAGCACTATATTGTTAATTCGAAAAAAAAAAAAAATTGTAATGTTTTGTATAGGTTTATAAAGAAAAAATTATTTGCAAAAGTTCTAACTAAAACAATCAATTTATTGGAACGGTTGTGATTGATTCCAATTAGATTTGAGAAGATGTCAAAATTTCAACAATTTCTACTCACATTTTTAATCTCGGTACTAGTGCGTCTTGTATAACTTTAATTCAATAAATGGTTGAAGTAAGTGAGATGCTTGAAACCATAGATTTTCTAATATTGTTATTGTTTATATTTTATACTAACTTTCGCCAGCGGCTCCGTCCGCGTGAAAAGATTAAATCCGTAATATAGTATTTTGATAACCATAAAAGTGGTTAAATTGGCTTAACCATAAAGCTGAGCTAGACATGCTGACGCGGACTTTTGTTTAGAAACTTTTAGAGGGGAAGAATTTTGTAATACATAATCTTTTAATAACTTCCGTTCTTCCGTTCTAACCGTTTATTTAGCGCAGGCAATAGTAATATTTTTTATTGCTGCTCCTCTTATATTCATCTTTGCTTGATGTTATATATCATATAGCTGGAAAAATGGACTATTTTACACTGAAAGATTTTTCAAATCGGTCAATTAGTTCTTGAGATTAGCGCGTTCAAACTAACTAGCGCTTCAGCTTTATATATTAGTATAGAAAGATTTAATTATTGTTTAATCAGTTTTATACTCTGGATTAGGAAAGGAAGTAATATATTAATTAGAGATTTGTCTAGTATACTATACTGTTACGAGCGGTGTCGCGATCGTATCTTAGCTCCTGTTTACCCAAGCGTATGGTCGATCTCTATCATTCATTGCATATTATGAAATTTAACTATTGTTTTATTAACTTAAAAGTTGAAATACTATTATTTCAAAACATAATAAATAAATAAAAATATAACTATTAAAACAGTGGCCTAGTATGGATTCGAATGTATCGGAGATTTATCGCTACATGATTATTATAACTGTTTTTTGATCTCTAAGCGTTTATTAGTAGCGAATTTACAATGTTCTGTCAGTCCTACTGGCATCTACAACGTCAGCGGTTAAGACTAGGGATCGCAAAATAATCAATTTTTTTCAAAAATTACAATAGGTAAGTAGAGCGCAGAAGCTCTACTAGCGTTAAGGACGGTCATCCTAAGGCCCGGTATTTACTAAAGCGGAGAGGATAGGAGATTAATTTTGATTAGCAATGAGATACCATACCTCCTATCATCTATAATGACGATATCTGATTAGTATTTAAAACCAACTCCCCGCTTCACCATTTTGGTGGATACCAAGCCTTAAGGTGCCCCTGGACTGTGCTACGGTTTATAGTGACGTGTAAATTACGGCTGACTAGCATCACGCTGTAGGTCTAGTAACAATCACAAATAGACATAAAAAAACTAGAAGCTTAGCGATCTCTGACATTCTAATTTTGTCGGATTTAAGTTCGTTTTTAGACCGGTTAATGACCTATATAAATTACTAAAGTCATCATTTAAGAATTAAATTATAAGGTATAAAATAACTAATTATTTATTTTATATTATACATAATCATGCTCTTAGTACTATTATGTATTGTTTAACACATTTCTCTGTTTGCCGACGATACCTCTTTGATTCCAAAGGTAAATAAAAGTATCTAGAGATAATTTTGACAATGTAAACATTGCCTTGTCACCGTTATCACTTTGGTGTACTACATAAATAATTTAATTTTTAATTTAAAAGAGGGAAAATGTAAAATATTAATATTGTTATCTCTTAGGTGTGAAGTTAAGATTCAAGGGTTCGATTGGTCACCCGCATATCAAATATCGCAAAAAAACCGCATTTGTGTTATTTAGGAACGCATTATCTTGTCATATTTAATGTTTAGTGTAATCTATAAATTCAAATAATTCTTTATTCAAATTGGCTTTTACGAGTACTTTCGAATCGTCAAATTACAAAGAAGCTACGACTGGTTCGGAAAGGTGCTCTTACCGAGATGAACCAGCAAGAAACTCGGCGGTCACTCGTTTCAAAATTGAGTATTACAATAATCTCTTAATTAATTAAGAACAAATTAATTTTTTTTTAATTAAGTATATTTATATTTTATGTACAAACGTTAACTCTATGTACCGGGGTCCGCTTACCATTTTAGATTTATCACTTGATTGTATCTTGAACGCATTATCGATCGCATTTAGTCTACGTTATTTATTAGCTCTGTCTGTGTACCTGCAAATTTAAGTCAGCGCTTTCTTGGACGGAGCCGACGATCTCTGGAACTACCAGATTAAGTCATCTCTTTCGATATAATCTTAAAGCTTTCGTACTAATCGACCAGAAGATAAACTTTTTGCCAGCTTCGATAACGAGAATTCGCATGGACAAATCCCACGCACCTTTGACTCCGTAAAAACTTTGTCTTATATTAGTTGTCATTTTTACTATTACTCATGCTCTGTACGACACAATCCGATGCTAATTAGCAGTTTTCATATAATTGGGAAAGTTATATGTTAACTGCTAATTACCATCGAAGCAGAGTAGTAGATCTAGGCTCCTCTATGTTTTGCCCAGTAGTGGAATGGTAAATTTAATAAGACTGATCTCGTGGGGGAGGCCAAAACTGTAGCAACTAATACCTAAATAAGATTGATCCTTTGTTATAAACCTAATTAATCTAATTTCATGAACACTGACTATAATTTTAATGTCACGATCGTATTGCCCGATTGTAAACGACATGAATTTTATTCTGTTGATATACTTGGTTGAATGTCATTAAAAGCTTTTATACAAGTTGCAATGTATGTATGTGAAGGTGGAATCTTGCAAGTTAAATTCGATCTACTTTCCGGGGTCCGTTTGAGCTGAAATTTGTGATACTGGTTTAGTCTCGATGACAATGCATGTTTATGATAACCATGACCTGATGCTGCTGCCAGGATTAGCTCCAGACGAGGGAACTCATCAATGTTTAACAGAAGACATCATATTATGTTAAAAACTTTGTTAACTTAACTTGTAATTAAAATGCTTGTATTTAAATATTTTGATATTGAGTTATTTTAAATAATCCCTAAAAATCCTTATTCTGATCTATAAGTCGCGATGTTTAATCTTCGACTTTTTCTTATAGTTTTATAAACAAAACTATAAACTCTTTGACTAACAAACTAACTGTAGTGATCTAAACGCAAAACTACAGTCAGTTTTATGTATTAAATCCGTCCGGCACAGTACTACCCTGTTAGCGGATTGATTCGCAAAAAAATATCTTTCATGCGTTCCGTCTACGCGCTTGCAAACCAGTTTTTGGACAATGGTGTACTTGTTGCTAGCGTCCTCAGAGTTCGAAGAATGGTACAGCATCTACATATTTATTTCTCAAGATAGCTTATTCGACATTTCAGAACGTATCGTACTTAATATTATAAATGCGAAATTTTGTGAGTATGGATGTATGTTTCTTACTCTTTCACGGTGAATCCACTAAACAAATATCTATGAATTTGGCGCAATTATTCCTTATACACAGGGGTAACATATAGGCTATAGAAATTCAGTTACTTGTACAGGAATAGGATAACATTGAAATGTGCCATCTATTATCAACCTACCACGCGACAACAGTCCACGCGAAGTTGCGGGTAAAAGCTAGTTCCCTAATAAAGGAAACTATTCTTTACATTTGCTTAAATTAAAAAAATTATAGTAGTTACAGATTTTATGGAATACTGAAGATTCTATTGAATACAGTATTATATATTAATAACAATAATATTTTATAATAAATGTATGACACCAATAATCATTATTCCAAGTATTTGTTACTGAATAGTTTTTTTTAAATTTGTGTGGGTTTCGCACGTCTAAGAATAAGCGCAATAAATATTTTGGTTATTGGAGACTTGTTGGTTTCATTTGGTTCTTTAACCACGTCAGTTCATTTAACCACTAAATCCTCTTACGCTATACTCTTAAATCCCACAGCGTCTTTGTCGGCGAAGACGAGATCCCTATTTTCTGACGTCAGACGGTAGCTTCTCACCTTCAGTGTGATAACTTATCACAGCCATCTTCTTCTTGGGAGTAGCGGCTATGCAGGGCCTCGATCAACAGTATCACGTAACCATTACTACTGATCTATTGTGATCGCCACTGCTTACAGTTCGCTACCAATGCCGGTATCCTCTAGGAATTCCCGAATCTCTTCCTGGCAGCGAGATTTTTAAACTCCGGAGAATATAAAATAGTAGAATATGCGACCTAGAAGAGATTGTTAATGGTGAATCAGCGCATATCACAGCCATACAACCAACTCTGCACTTCATGTCGATCTAAGCTGGAATCCGGCTACAAAGGACGCTATGACGTTCTCCGACGCTAGTACAATTTTTAGTTCTCTCCGCATTTTGCACCCCCGATAAATTGGTAAAAAGCTAACGGTATTTAAAGCTCAAAAAAACCTCTAATTAGCCGCAAAAAGTTAAACATACTCTATGTTTGTAAACACAACAGGCGCCCTAAAAATCGACGGACGGTAACCCCTAAAATAAACTGCGCGCCCATTGGTGGCACTTATCAATTCCGTTACGGTTTTAAGTCGTAAAACAATAACGTATGCGCGTGTTGTAATTACTGAGTACATAATGAATTAATATTAAAGCTTCTGTACATATTAATGTTTGTTAAATTTAGTAATATGAAAGTTTAGATTATTATTAGAATTCCATACATGCCTCAATTTGGTCAGGTAATGAGTAGTTTATATTATATTTCGCATTCTTTGCGTATAAATTTTTAAGTCGACTTCGATATTGAGATAATCCTTACTAACATTGTAAAATCGAAAGTCTGTCCGTCTGTATGTTTGTTACGTCTTCACGGCGAATCCACTGAACCGGTATCGATGAAATTTGGCACAATTATACACTGGGGGTAACCGGGGGGAGAACGTGAGAGGGTGGGAAGACGAAACTCGTATGCGTCATGTTTCTCTAATTACCCATAAAAAAGAGACAGATAGATCACACATTAATTTTCTTTCACTTTATTGTAATATGGCATATTTTATTCTGGTTTTCCTACTCTATCCCTATCGATCATTTTTTCCTAAGTAAATAATAATTAATTAATATAAATAAATACTAAGTTCTTTCACAAGTATCGCTTACACAGGAATATCTCGAATTTTTCCTGATATCACTCATGGATTCTAGTCAAATATTTGAATCTTACATTACGCGTCCTCACAGAAATGTTAACACTTGGCAGACGGATCTCGGATATCTCCCCGTATCAATGTAAGTCGCTACATGACCAAACGGGAAGATCTCCCATCATACAAAACTAATGAAAATATTATTTTGCTGTAATCCGCGATAAAAGAAAATATATGTAATGCTGAAGAGTTTACTATTCGTCTTATACCTGATACATGCAGAATTTGTTAAAATTCATGCGCAAAACAGTTTTGCGATTTTATTGTGGAGTCTATCTCCTGACGATTTTACGGTATTAGTTACGGGGCGAAACAATTGTTGAGATTGTGGTGGTTAATGTGTGCAGTGCTTGTATTGTTTGTTATCGGTGTCGGGTAGTGCATGAGTTTTTACAAATTCTATATGTATGAGGTATGAGAACGAATAGTACACTCTACATTTAGCATTACACATATTTTCTTTTATCGCGGATTATATATAGCAAAAAAATATTCTCATTAGTTTTGTATTATGGACCACCGCAAAATAACACATAATTCTATAAATTATATCCCATATTGTTTTTAGGAACGTGATATATATTTTTTATTTATTTATCGGCATAGTTATATCTGCCGTGTGGTATCCAGCTGAGTAGAATAGACCATCCTCATTTCTTACACATGTCGTAAAAGGCGACTAATGAGGTGGTAAGTTGACGTCAGGTAGGTAGCCGGCCGTAAAATAACTAGCCAAAATATTTGACTGGCCCGTTGGAGCAGTGGGTAGTGACCCTGCCTTCAGCTCCACGGGTCGCAGGTTCGATTCCCGCCGAGGACAAACATTTTCTTTAAATGAATTTGTTGGTCTTTGAGCCTTGGCGTATATTTGTATTTAAAAATATATAAGTATATATTCACCGATTGTCTGTCAACCATAACACAAGTATTAAGTTACTTACTTTGGGGACGGACGACCGTGTGTGTAAGTGTCCCATATATTTATTTATTTATGTTTTTTTTGCTACATTCCAAATGTTTATTAACTTTTAAACCATTAACAGCCACAAAAATAATATCACTTGGATAAATCAAATAACTTACTGTACTTCAGGAATACTCATAAACGATATACATGTACTCTTACGGTTTAATATACTAGTACTGACAGTACTACCATATACATGACTATTGCAATAATACACGATTTAGGCGGTCGCAAACTAAATATAAATATTTATAAAATATAAATATTTATAAATGTTTATAACGTGTTGTGCCAACCCCACTTAGACTGGGATAAGAGCAGGAGAGTAAATGATGTATATATAAATAAATAAATAAATATATGGGACAATTACACACACGGTCGTCCGTCCCCAAAGTAAGTAACTTAATACTTGTGTTATGGTAGACAGACAATTGGTGAATATATACTTATATATTTTTAAATACTTACTTAAATACAAATATACACCCAGGCTCAAAGACCAACAAATTCATTTATAGAAAATGTTTGCCCTCGGCGGGAATCGACCCGCGACCCGTAAAGCTTAAGGCAGGGTCACTACCCACTGCTCCAATGGGCCAGTCTATATATATACCGACATACCGCATACCGACAGACGACGGTTTAATTTATAGTATCAGTATGAATATAGTTTAATAGTAGTAAGTCCACATTGAGCAAATTACAAAAATTGCCAACTCCGCCTCTTAGTTCACTGTCATTCGATTAGGCAGCTGTATCCTATTATTAAGAAGCGTTTACAACACAATGGGGTCATAGGTGCCTAAGTAACGGAATTGAGCTTAGTGTGTGCTGCGTACATCTGCTCCCTTGGATGTTATTATTATTTATTAATAAACGTTCAGTCAACGGACAATTTAAGCACGTCGTGTCTTTTATTTGCTACAATAAAATTAAAACCGTTTAATCCTATGACAGCTGATACTGATTGGTTTTGTTTTCACAATATAAAAACCTTAGTGGTACCCGCGACTATTTTTGCATATTCTTCAGTGTTAAACTATCCTTTTTCAAGTACTACGCCTTCGCCCGAAGATCAGTTTATCACAAATATGTTTTTCAGTCAATTTTTAAAAAAGATTTTTAGAAAATCGACCACATACAAACAGACAGCTTTTGGGTACTGTTTTTTATAATATGTATAGATTAATCTGAAAAATCCGAATAAAATAAGTGCTCGGTAACTTACGAGTATTTACGAATGAAATCGATGATGCAAGCGTGCTCAGTGTTTGAATTCATAATCTAAATCTTACTTTACATTTTTTGAGTGAAAATATAATCAATGAAACAAATAGTATATTTTTTTTTTAAATATTCTCTGTTTTCCTTGCTGGTTCTTCTCGGTAAGGGCAAACTCAACAATCGAATTAGACCTGAATGAAGCGAATGAAAGTTTTGACATTTAACGATTAAAAGTACTGGAAATAGTTTGCTTGAATAAAGAATTTGAATTTAACACAATTATTTCGTTTCATACACGTACATGTATGTACGTTGGTTGATAAAAGTTTAAAACTTTATCACTTGTAACAATGATCCGCTTGACGCTATGAACCCGCAATTACCAACGTCCACGGTGAAAGTTGCATACCTAAGTACGTTTCCGAACAATAAACTGGTCCTGACAAGCTAAACTCGACCGACCAGTTGCCGTAAATTATTATTTTGCTAACAATTTTCCGACGCACGTCGGCCGTGTCGCGTAGTGCCTAAAGACGTTACCGCGTTGGTGCTTGGAACTGTAACATTTTGGATAACAGGTTTCTTTTTCTTTGTCGTAGCAGACTTTACAGAGCGAAGCTCTTCATGAAACAATAAAATTAGACGCAGATGATATGTCATCACAATTTGCCGTATTTGTTCGCAAACCGACAATCGGCACTTTGAAGAGAATGCTAACTGCATTCTCATTTGGTCCACTGATGCACGTGGCAGTCTGAAGGTCGACTGCCACTCCGGAGGTCAAGGGTTCGATCCCCGCCAATGACCGGCCACCTAGTTGACGTCAACTTACCTTAGTAGGTATTTTACGAAATCTCGATAAGAAAAAAGGTGGTCTATTCTACTTTACCGGATACCACAAGGTGGGTCATCCCGCCAAAGATCAACGTTTAATATAAAAATAGCGATTTCGTTTTTCGAGTCTAGGTGTTTTTATGTATTTAAGTATTTAAAAATTATATTTGTATATATTTACCAGTTATCTGTCACCTATAACACAAGTAACTACTAAGTTACGTTGAGGGCGGATAACCGTGTGTGTAATTGTGCTATATACTATAATGATTTATTTTTGATTTGTTGGGGTAATTTGTGCAAGAGCTAATATTACTGCTATAGTTGCCAAAACTTAGCTAACGGCATCGAGTCCCATACGAGCAGCTACATGCTCGTATGGGACTCAAATTGGCTGGATCCAAAAGGTTGTTGATTGAAAACATCGTCCAATACTGTCGTAGTCTCTGGTTGGATTCGGGAAAGCATATAAAATAGACCACTTTCATAGATTAAAAATTATTGCTGACGAAATAATATACACGAAATAGATCAAAATAAAATAGGTTTAGAGCTCGCAACTCGCGCGCAGGTGTTAAACAATGTGCATAATAAACAATGCTATTTTCAAAATTCGCACTAACCGATACCAGATTTGGCTTATTTGTGAACTAAATCTGTAAATCGATGCAATTCGTCACCGTCATGTCTCACCTCAACGGATAGGTCAACGATCTGAAATGCGCACGTATCAATTTTTCATTGTTTATTCACCAAACACTTGACAACGAGTGTGGGCTGAGCATCTTGTGTAAATGTTAGTGGTTTAAATTCAAGTCAATTTCATCTTAGGATAAACTTTAATTGAGCTTTGATAGTCCAGAGACCGTGCGGAACCTTTCGAGGGTGTCAGGGGCAGGTATCAATGGGTTTTTCTGTATCTAATTTATAATTGCAAATTATCACACTCTTTTGAAAAAAATCATCGTGAGCAAACCTGCATTTCACAAGAAAATTATTGGCATATGTGTAACCTACCAATCCGCATTGGCTCAGCGTGGTAGATCTTAGCTGCAAACCCTCTCTGCGAAAAACGGAGAGTGCAAGCCTATGCTCAACAGTGGATTAGTAACATGCCGTTAGTTTACTTTAATTTTAATTGTTTACTTTAAAAGCATAACAAAATTGAACCATTCTCATGGACATTATATGTGCATTTATTTAAATCCATTTCACGCATAAATTTATTTAGAGCACAAAATTTCGAATCTTCAAGAAGGTACTTTGTTTGATATGTGTACTTTGTTTGATACGCTACTTAATATGGCACGTGTCGTATATTGATACAGAAGTTCTAGAAAAGACAATGTTTTTGGAACACTATTATACAGTGATTTTAATTTGCATGTATTTGAGAAATTGTATCTCTTTACAAAATAGAGTACGACGTTTGTGCTACAAAAAACAAGAATGTAGCACGACTTTACTCGTTCTTGCACCGGTAACCGGGAGGTTTTGGCGTTTTTGTCTAAACGTGACGCAAATTCCAACTAAATTGTCGGTACTTAAGTCTACATCATAAAAAAGGTAGCTTACGTCCTTACCATTTATCGTAAACTAGTTCACAAATACAGGGAGAATATAATTTAAATTTATTGATGATAAATAAAAAAAGCGTAAATATTATTTAGAATTCTTCTTTACCTCAGTGCTGTCACCGGCGACATCGGGTTATAGTTTCCAGAGACCGTTATAAGGTAAAGAGGAATTTTTTTTAAACATCCCTAGAGGTAAATTAGTTAACCTTAACAAAAAATAAGTCTTATGGACAATTTTGAGCTTTTTAAATTTATTTATATAAATGAAAATGAAATGCTTATATTAGATAAGACCCTTAAAATGGCTGATCTAATTCGCGTATTGTCTTCATATATTTAAATAAGATTGTTTATAACATGTTATGCCGACCCTACTTCAAGTGGGCTAATGGCAGGAGGATGATATTTAAGTAAAATTGATAAAAATCGTTTTTATGGAATTTTGAACATTTTATTTTTTGTCACGTCGAGTCATACCCCTATTGTTCTTATTTTAATAATGTATTTTTAAGTAAATCAAATTTATTTAAAATTTATAGAATTAGGCGTTACTTTGCGAAGGTCCATAAAACAAAAGTAATGAAAATGTTATTTTGCTATAATCCGCCATTAAAGAAAATATATATATAATGCTAAATCTAGAGTGTACTATTCGTTCTCATACCTGATACATACATCATTTGTAAAAACTCATGCATTACCTGCCACCAAAGCTTGCTGCTTGCGATTGTAACATTTTACTCGATGAAGTGCCAAAAGTCAGAAACACTTAAAATAATGTTACGTTTAAAACCATTATTGAATAACATATCCTACTATATGCTATTCAAAGATGGTTTAACAGTTATTTGCACAATCAATATAACAAAGATTTTGGTTTTACAACCGTAGAACAACAGATTCTAGCAAATACTCTCACTGCATTCGATCGGAGGGAAATCCAAAGATTCCCATTTCCAACGTGTTACGATGACGTGGCCCAGCTAAATTTACAACACACTTACTTATTGACACGTTCCAAAAATACACTAAAGTCTTGGCAAAACTGAACGGGCGTTAACATCGCTATCAGCCGCATAATGCCTCTCGTATACATGAATATATAACTAGTACGTATGGAATAGGACGGCGTGCCTTGCATTCGGTATGTGTTTATGTAGATGAATCAGGATGGGCATAAGGAGAACTAAATTAACATCCCACTGTCGCTAGGTGGACGCTATAAATACAACTTTTGTTTATTGAATAGTTTTTGATTTAATTGTTATCATCATTCTTCTGCCCTTATCCCACTGTAAGTAGGGTTGGCACAATAGCTTTTAAACATATTATTAGGTGATTTGGCAAGACATTTTACGACTTACCTTACTTAACTTATTCACCATTTACGACACCTCGGAAAGAAATTACTGTGGTCTATTCTATTCACCCGGATACCACAGAGCGGGTCACCTTACTTTAATGGGCTTTTACAACACCTCGGTAAGAAATGAGGGTTGTCTATACTACTCAGCCGGATACCACACGGCGGGTGTTAAACTGATGTCATATAGAACCGGATTTTTCTTTATTTTTATAACTTCGACATTACATTATGAGAACAGTGGCCAGTAAAATATTCTTTACTATTTATACCAAGAACATTGAATTATTAAATGTTTTTGTCAATTTTTAAATATTTTAAATGTAGTTATGTGACTAGAGAGAGGGCTGAAAGAAGATGGTCTGATTGTGTGAAGTATGGCATTCATATAAAAAGGGTAGCGCCAGAATTGACGAATGGTAGGAGAGAATGGAAGAGAAAAACATGTTGTGCCGACCCCACTCACAGTAGTTTAATTGGTGATGATTTAAGTAATTTAAATATATTGCGGGTACTGTGTGTTAATTTTTTTTTTGGGTATATTCATTCTTTTAAACAATCGTTTCTTAGTTAATTTATTTTGATATCGAGCTATAATAATAATTAGTTATATTGAATTAGATTCTATTTATATCAACAAAATATTTAGTTAAAAATATTATTTTTATTAATTTCAGTTTCAGTACCAGTTTTTTTAGTATATTATTTAGAGTTTAAAAAAAATGGAGTTTATCCTTTATAAAATGTATACAATGAGTTTAGAAAACTTTCTTAAACTATTAGACGAAATAAACAATTAAAACTTTTTTTTATTGTTATTACACTGTTAAAAAGAGGCTGATACAGAAAGCCTACTATACTCTTGAAGATTATTTGGAAGACAAGAATGTGTGGATATAGCTCTCTTTGAACCTGTACAAGACAGTATCGACTTAATGTAAATAGTATTAAGAATTATATTTTTAAAAGAGCAACCGCCGAGTTTCTTGCTGGCTCTTCTCGGTAGGAACAGCTTTCCGAACCAGCAGTAGAGTTGACGATTCAAAAGCACTTGTTTACAAGTTTATTTGAATAAAGAATATTTTGAATTTGAATTTGAATTACGATTTACAAAAAAATTGTAGGATTAAGTTCTTTTTTTTATTATATTGTCACAGTTGCGACATTTTGTTCATGAGTACTTTGTTTATAGCTATAACCCATCTCAGTTTTGCATCCATTTAGTAAACCGTCAGTAAAAGGCATTGTGCTGGTCACGTGCTATTGTAAACGGTAACGGTGAATGCCGCCATTTTATTTCTTAATTCACGTCATCACAAATTAGCCAGTCTGTCGATACTTCTTTCGTATATAAGGATGGAGACATATATTATGCAGCCGGACGGATTGATTATATTGATTACTAGCAATCGCCGGCGGCTCCGCTCGCGTGCAAAGATTAAAACCGCCATATAGTATTTTGATAACCTTAAAAATGGTTAAAGTGGGTTAACCTTAAAAGCTAGACATATCCTGTCGCGGACTTTTATTTAAAACTTTTAGAGGGGAACAATTTTGTAATACATTATTATTAAATAACTATTTCCGTTTACTCAGCGCACGCTCAAGGAAAGCTTTAAATTTTGCCGTTTTCGTACTATTTTTTATTGCTGCTCCTCTCCTATGCATCTTAGCGTGATCTTATATAGCCTATAGCCTTCCTCAATAAATGGATTATCTTAAACTGAAAGAATTTTTCAAGTCAGTCTAGTAGTTCCTGAGATTAGCGCGTTCAAACAATCAGTCAATCAAACAAACAAACTCTTCAGCTTTATATATTAATATAGATTTGTCGAGCAGTCTGATGCGGAGTATTTTGTTAAAGTGAAAAATGAATACCTTACGTTTACACAATTTTACAATATAGACAATTATTTAGTGCACTGTATGAAAGAATAGCATAACTCTAGATTTATAATTTAACTAGCGGCCTGCCCCTGCTTCGCACGGGTATCAAATATATATCCCATGTCACTCAGTGTAAAAAAAATGATTAAAATCGATCCAGTAGTTTTGATTTATTCATTACTGCCCATGGCCCGCAAGCATTAAATTTGGAGAAAAACAATTTCTTCTCCCTATTCCAAGAAGATTTCCTGCTATCTTTGGAATATCTAAATTCATATAGTACATTTTTACTTATTTACTTCTACATTATCCCTATGTACTTTTATTTTTACAAGTAATTACAAAATGTCTTTATAAACAACATTCACAGCTTTAAACAAAATCTTGAAATAACGACATATAGCTGCTAAAAGCGAAGTACTATAGGGTGAAGCGCGGCGTCCTCACGGCATTTTAAATCTGTAATATCTCCGAAAATATTCACTTAAATTACATGCTGTAAACGGCCATATTGATCTATATTAAATCAACAATTTATTTAAGGTACCTAATTGGATAAGGATTAATGCTGTATTGTATAATAAATTGCTTTGAACGTAAGGCATTATTTTTCGTAAAAAGTAAATGACAAAAAGTGCTATTGTGGTTTATCCATAAGAGATAGTCATACACCATCGCGGACTTGTCTATTATAATACAGTCAGGGGGCTTAGCTTCTTAGTTACGAGTCGCGACCATCTCGATGACGATAAGTTAGGCCGCGACGTGTATCGTCACACGGCACGTAGGTCCACACTTCAAGATCTCGTTCCCATGCGTTTCGCTTTCATTTTGCCGTCGCGTCGTCTGACCGGTTGGCGCGCTGCCTAATAAAGCCGTGTAGTACCTACTCGATATTCAATGAGATTTTAAGAGGTTTACATTGAAATCATCGTACCGGGTTCGTAAGAATTGTATTATCGTTTTTGATATTTGCAATGTGATTGGAAATAACTGTATCACTGCGAAATTGTCGTATTGGTTGAATCCAATTGTATGATTTTATAGGTTGAATATTAAAAATTATCATTTTGTTTGATGATCTCTTTTTGTACTTTGCTATGTGGAATATGATAATAATTATTTGAAAACCTTTGGTAATACCAATTTAAGTTTTTTTTAGAAAAGTTCTAATTATAAGTAATAGTTTCCATAAAGATAATGATCAAATTATCAACGTTTGCAACAAAAAAAAGGTTGGGATTTGCTTAATTTTTGTAAACTTCTTAATATTAATAGGTCATGGAACAAGAATATATTAATTTGCACCCAGAATTAACACTTACATTTGAAGTGATTTTTTGAATAATAATATAAATTATTTACGAATGTCCTAAAGATGTACACTTATTATTAAAATGAATAATATATGGATGGTACAATTATACACACGATCATTCGTCCGAAAAGTAAGTTAATACTTGTGTTATGGGTGGCAGACAACTGGTAAATTTATAAATATATAATTTTAAATAAATACTTAAATATATAAATATACCCAGACTCCAAGAACCAACAAATTGTATTATTACAAATTTTGGACCTCAGCAGAAATCGAATCCACGACCCCCAGAGTTACTGAGTAACAACCATTTGCGCCAACTGGACGTTATTAAAAATATTATATCATTAATAGTGCCTTTTTCATTGTTATCAGACTGCGTCTATTTCGAGACGTCGTCGACGTCTCCGTACCAAATCCGGCGGATAGAGGAACTGAACAAGACGGCGTCAGGCAACGTGGAAGCAAAAGTTATGTGCTTCTATAGGCGGCGGGACCTACCCAACCCTCTCATACAATTAGCAGATAAGCATCAAAGTAAGTAAATTTTGAACCCTTTAACCCGTATACCATTTAGATTTATGGAAATGCTTGCGAATTTTTTCTTACTTTAAGTATATCTAAATTGGCAATTTAATTTCCTTTATTTGTTTTTTTATTTATTTATTAAATAATCATTCTGTCGATATATATTGAATTTGTTAAGTAGTTAGTACTTTTAAGTGTAGTTAAAGATAAAAATGTAAATATGTTACGTCCACTAAATTTATTGGGTTAAGGCCGCAACGGATCATTTCGGACGCATTTAAAAATTCGAGTCGAACAAAACTACAAACTAAACAATGAGCTTGATTGTAAGTAGGTAAGTAATCGGTAATCGGTGGTAAAATAAGTTACAATAAATAGAAACCTAGAATATAACAAAAATATTTTTTGCAGTTTTAGGATGAGCTAAATCATCGCCACAAAACCTGCAATGTGCTTAGAGGATTTCGAGGACATGTGTAGCTTGCCATTTCGCAATGGAGCGCCGTAGTTTTTAGCTTCATATCTTTCTATCCCCTTGGTTAGTAAGTAAGATATGAAGCTTGCTTGCTGTGTTATCTCCTTAGATTACCTTATTGCAGGGTAGTATTAAGGTGATACTTTAAATAAAAGGCATTGAATATCTTGTAATATCTCTCGTCTTTTACATATTGATCGATCCTTCTATGCATACTTATTATGAATACAAATAAAAAAATACAGAGGCCGACGATATAATGAATTAATACTAGGTATTTCTGAGGAATAGATCAATCAGTGCAGTAATTATAATGACAGTGATATAGTTCTGTACTTTTTTTTTTTGTGACGGTGATATTCGCGAAAGTCACAATTTAAATACTCCTATATGGGTATGACCAGTTACGTTGATGAATAAATTTTGAGATCGTTATCTCTGTGAATGTGATAATAAGTCATATGCATACTACGAGTTCTCTTAAGTCGCTAAAATCAGAACATAAGACTGAGATAATCTTAAATTTTTATAGTTATATTAAGGTATCACCTCAACGGTACACAGAAACACTAATGCAGCGATTACAGAATCTCTAGTAGTCCGTCAGGCGACTTCGAAAGGTCGCAAAATGTCGTTTGCATGGGTCTAAGCTACATAATATCATACACAAAAAATCCCTTCAACCAGTTGCGTAGCTACTGGAGGACTAGACGAAGCAGTGCCTCGGGCCAACAAGCTCAGGAGACCCCTCGGAATCTAAATTATTTTTAGTCGCTACACTCCGGGCTTAGCGGTAGCGGTAGTGGTCGTCACTTGAGGATTGGTGGCGTGCTTGACAATTCCACGCTATGTAACTTATAAACTATAATTCAACTAGATAAAAAAATTCCCATATTTAGAATAAAAATAACCCAGATTCCAGAAATGCGTTTTTAATAATGGCAACTTATTTTTAAAAGTACATAGAAATTCTTAAAGACTACGTAGAACGACGAATTTAGGTAACGACTAATCTGGCGTAAGTCAAATTCGGAACATGACGAATACGGAACAAACAATTTTAAATTGTTTAGCCCTTGTTTTTTTAGTCCAGGGCTTTAAGCTATTTAGCTGCTGGACTGCCTTCAACAGACCTATATCAGTGAATATCCATCATCTAGGAAATTAGATGTGGGTACATGCAAATTTTGAAATGAACACAACACTCCTTTCGTTTCATATTCCGTTAACAAATCCAACACGGCAACAGCCAATATGAAAATGTTCCTTGTACCATTATGAGTCTATTGTTATTCGCTTGTGCTATTTTTCTGTTATGTTAATGTACGCGAGGTATTCATTTTTTACCTTTGTATTGTTACGTGGTTTTTGTTTCGTTTAAATCCAGATTCGAAAGCTTTTATTTCTTACGACGAACCGCAACCTAATTAAATCAAGAGATATACGTTATAGCTATAGCACAGTTCTGTAACGCAAAACGACCTTCGTTGAGTTGTGCTTTCCTACTTTTATTAATAGAAAACTATCTGATTACAAGCAGGAGATGTTTTATGTATCTCAGATCGTTTTTATAATTATGCTATTTAGACGTTTTTATTTTATAAGTTTAATAGATTATGGTATCAAGATATTTATAATTCTCCTGTCTTCTCCCTACTCGAAGTAGAGTCGGCACAACATGTTTTTCTCTTCTATTCTCTGCTGTCATTCGTACAAATCTGGCACTACTCCTTATATATGCATGTCATACTTCACACAATCCATCTATCTCTTTTTCGGCCTTCCTCTTGTCACACACCCATCTACATTTCTATTTAACACTCGTTCGGTCACGTGATTTTCATCCCACCTTATTATATGTCCATTGTAGTATGATGCATACTTTTCTTTATAATATGATAATATCAATTAGTATCGTTAACTCGTTCTTAGTATCGTTAACTTTGAAATTGTGTAAAATTGTTACAGTATCTAAAATGTTCTTTTATTGTTTTAATTTCTTAGTTATTAGAACTTCAAAATGGTAACATTTAAGAACTTTTGAAACCGAAGTTAAAGAACTTACACCTTATACATTCTGAATGCGTTAAAGCTTCACTTTTTATAACTTTTAATGGTTTTCATTTTATTTATTAAACTTTTGTCTAAATCAGTATTCTATCGGTTTGACTCGGCCAAATTGTTTACGTTGAAAATAGATGCCGTAATTTCAGCACAAATAGGTTGGATCTACATTTAGTTTGCAAATGGGCTACGTCAGCAGGACCCATGTGTTTATAAGTGCGCTTGATTATTGTCTATAAATAGCACATTATCCAATATTAAGCATAACCACAACGAGCCAATATTCACAGCGGGGTATCTGTATACTTCTATGAAATCAATAACTGTAAGATACTCGTTAATATATCATCAGTCTTTCGATGATGGTCGAAACCTTCGAGCTTATACCTTGATAACGATTACTTGCATCAGCTCTACAGACGATGAACATTTTTTAAAATAGGTATATGTGTGCCTCTGAATAGATATTCAATATTTGTTACATATATTTACTGTTTTAGAGGGAATTAAAAGTTTTATGTTGTTCTTAAATATATTTTTTATTTAATTCTATTCTAGATAGCATAGCAGTTTTGAAATAAATTCTTGATGCGTTGTTTTTTATTATAAAGCATTAGCGTGTTAACACGCCTCGAGAGTCAAATAATCAAGTGGTTAATATTTGCTGACCGAGGTCTCTGGCGGTGTCTGGAGGTGTGGCTTCGGCCGTGTCTATTTATCAATTTAGTAGTTAAGAAGGAAAAACGATCTTCCAATATGATCCATGATCGTCATGAATCATATCGGAAGATAGTTTTGCCTCTGTACTTCGTTTACCTCATAACTACGATTGATTTGAATTATGGTATATATTGATTTCGACGTGCTGATAACGCCACACTGAATGTAAAGATTAAAGTTTATCCGTCGTGACGACATCACTGATCTTCAGGTAAGTTATTAGTGAAATGTTGCACAATCTTGTGTCAATGTTATGGTTTTTGATCTTATATCAATTGAGATGCAGTTGTACCTTAATGAGGCACGAAACGTGTTGTAGATTTTTAAGAAATTTACAAATTATAAAAAAATATACATTATAGATGTTATGTATGTTAATAGTGTATAAATATATCTCTGTGTGTATGTGCGTATAAGTCATTTTTACGGAATATCAGGAATTATAAAGGCTTTGAGCTACAACATGATTTACAGGTTTATAAAGTATATCTTATCTGATAGTATATATATAAAAAAAGATACAAACGGCACAATATCGTGTGGTTTTGTGATCTCGTAACGAGATTTTTGTCCAGCAGTGGACCTCCGTCGGTTGACGAATAAGAGGAAGGGAGTATGTACACATGAAACATGATTTTTGAAAACTCAAGCCCTAATGACGGGCAAATAATTATATGCTCTGCAATTAGATATTAAATTTTTTTAGTGGAAGTTTAGTTTTGGAGTTAAATTCAATCGTATTATTTATAAAAGAGTAAAATTAAACGTATTATCAATAATTCATGCGTATGAAATCCCGAGCAAATGCAGGAATATTTATGAAAGTTGATAGTCCGCAACATAACTTTTATGTCTAAGTTTTAGTGCAGTTTAGGTGCGCGCTCAAGTTTTATCTTGACCGCGGCTAAAGATCCCTATTTACTCTTATCAGGTGAACCGGGAAGCACGGAAGCCGGGGTCCCGTACGACGTAGCTAAGAACACCTATAGGAGCCTACGTAAGTTATAACGTATATAAGTATATGATAAGGAAGAAATCAAGCGTTTTATTAAAAGAAACTCCTTGTGTAGAGAATTCACGTAATTTTTTTTCATTCACGTATTCAACATGTTGAACGTTATACAGACGATGAATATAAATAATTTAAATAAATATAAAAACATATATATAGCACACTCATGGTCGTCCATCCCCAAAGTAACTTAAATTTTTGTATTCAGTTTTTTCAGAAAAACTGAAAAATATGTATTTGTAATTTTTATATCTATGTAGAAATACATCCACTCGAACTCGAAGAATCGACTTGTTATTACATAATGTTGACCCTTGACGGGAATCGAATCCGCGGCACACGGAGCTGAGGTTGAGTTACTTTTACACCTAATGCAATGAAATTACTTGCACGTCTGTCAATAATAGAAACATAAAGAAGTAAGTCTTCTTTATGTTTCTATTATTGAGAAAGCTAAAGCTAAAAATTGAGAAGCTTAAGAAATCAAGACCTTTTAAAGGTACCAAAGTCATAAAATCGTGCACCGCTTGGATTGTGTGGCTTTCTCTGGGATCCTTTGACAGTTTTCTCGTCGGGTTTTTGTACTATATTTTATAACATCATTAGATATGCTTAGTATATTTATAAACGGCAAATATAATTTCGTCATCCACTATGCACAAGACCTTGTAAAAATAACAGTTCAATAAACGCTTTATAGTAAAGACATTACAGTAACCTAAATTGTTATTCTTAATTTGTTTCTGAGACAGTTGTAATATATTCTTAATAAAACTTGCATACCTATTTTTCATATTAATGGACGATTTAATCGCCGTAATATTTATTTTTTGCAGTTGTAGATATATGGTTAAATTTTTAAAATAATTTTTATCTTTTCCGCTTCAAATTATTATTACAAATTTATTTAAATGTTAGCCTTACATAAATGCAAGTTTTAGCAACAGTTTACAAATTGTACTAATTTAGGTAAGTAATAAATTATACTTTTGATGAGTTTTGCATCTTAGTGTTTTAAGACCTACGTCTTATTGTCCTGTTGCTCTATAATAATTAATCCAATGATTTCTTGTTTCTTACTAGTGAAGATAATATTTAGGGTTACCCTTCAATATTACTTTCTTGGGTTCAGTAGGATTACTATAAATAATTAAGGACTCTCTGGTCTAGTGTCAGCCACCGATAGCCGATGTGGCCTAAACGGAAAGTCTAGTATCAGCCACCGATACCCAATGTGTCCTAAACGGAAAGTCTAGTGTCAGCCACCCGTGAACATGTGTCCCAAAACGGAAGGTCTAGTGTCAACCACCGATAGCCGATGTGGCCTAAACGGAAAGTCTAGTGTCAGCCACCGATAGCCTATGTGTCCTAAATGGAAATTCTAGTGTTAGTCACTGTGGACTGTCGTGGTGCTCGACGTTATACTATATTCGTTTCATAAGGACTTAAGAAATTGCTACATCTCGATAACTTAGCAAGAACTTTTTATATGAATGCAAGCGGGCACAATTGGTGACGTAAAAATACCTTAAAGCTAACTTTGTTACGCAGAGAATTTCCATCTACTGACACAAGAATCAAAATGAGTTAGTGAGTCGAGAGCTTTGTTAGCTTGGTATTGGTAGTTGCCAGCTTAAAATTGTTTATATACTTTTTCTAGATTAAATCCTCTCTCAATGTTCGTAAATATTTATTTCTTTCTATATCTCCTTTTTAATCTCTATTTTAAATCTCTTTTACTGTTCTATAGTTACTTATTTATGCTTTGGATAATTAATCCAACAAAAAACTTTTTATTTTTAAAGTATTTATAATTAACTTTTATATAAGTAAACGATCATTGACGGGAATAAGCTATAAGTAGAACAATAAATTTTTGCATTAAGAACTTTATACTCGCCATACTATAATGAAAACAGGATTAAGTAAATATGCTATAAGACGTAAAGTATATTAACATGATCAACAGTATATCTATATATCGATACCTCTTCCCCTCGGACCTCTGCTGAGAGTAGACGTATAACAACGTGTATTAATTTTTGTTATAAAATAGTAATTGTTACTAATAAAAAAAAAACAAATATTTTATAATTGTGATAAAAATTCCAAACATATAAATAGGAGTGCATAACTGCGTAGGAGTTACTCAACGGGTGAGAAGCCATCTTAATTTATTAATCACCACCTCCGACGCCCTGTCCAGAGAACCCGTAGCTTAACAGCACCAATCAACAGCTCGTGGGTGGGTACACTGCGCTTACGCCTCTGATTACTCACACCCCGTTGGCCCGTTGGTACTTTTAACCTACTTTGTTATTCTGCTCGCCTGGTACCTGTGAAACGAAGCGATTATATGATGATGTCACGAACGCCTGAAAAATCAAATTCTGAGTCCAATCTACGTCGCCTCGAAAGCAATACGGAATTCTCATCGACATCAGTTAAGAATACGCGCATAAAGCGAAAGCGCTCGGAAGAGATGCTGTCTGACCTTGCTGATTTCAAGAATGAAATTAAGGATATGCTCAACTCGTGGATGACTCAACAATGTAGTGAAAGGACACAGATTACATCTTCATTAAAAACAATAGAAACGTCATTATCATTTTTGTCTACACAATATGAGGATATGAAGAAAAAAATGGACGGTATGGAACAAGAAAGACTCAAAGATAGACAATACATAATTATCTTAGAAAATAAAATCGAGGACTATCAAAAATTACAACGAAAATGCTCATTTGAAATAAAAAATGTTCCGAAAATGGAAAATGAGTCTAAGATATCCCTTTTAAATATGGTCACGCAGCTATCTACATCGATAAAGGGTGAACTTCAGACTAATGACATTAAAGACATTTATAGATCGTCAAACAAGGGAGAAAACAGACCTATAGTTGTAGAATTGTCTTCTTATATACAGAAGACGAATATAATGAGTGCCGCCAAAAAATATAACGCACAAAACAAAACCAATAAGTTAAACTCTCGAAATTTGGGATTAAAAGGTAACAATACTCCAATTTTTTTATCGGACCATTTGACCCAAAAAGGCAACAGGTTGTTCTACCTAGCAAGAGAACTTACGAGAGCACAAAAATATAAGTTTTGTTGGAGTTCTCTTGGAGACGTTTTGGTGAGAAAGGATGAAAACTCCCCTATTATTAAAATTACGAACGAATCTCAAGTCAAAAGTTTGTATGATAGTAACAAATGACTATTTTTACTTTTGGATGAAATATCTTTAGATCGAAAAAATTTTGTTAGCTTTATTTTTTGTTCTAATTTAAATTTTAAACTATTTATAATATACTCTCTATACATTCTATACATGCACTTACAGTATATTACCAGTTATTCAAATAAAAATATTAATTTCATATCTTTATATATGCAACTTAAACTCAATATATTGCTCTCTAACCTCAACATTAAATTAAATATCAATACTTATTATTGCAGTTGTTTAACAATAAATTTATTTTGCTTTAATCCGAGTAGCAGATTGACAGTAATTTATAAACAGACTTTTATGTATGACAAACCATCACCTCTTATTTTTTATGGATAGTGCACTACAAACGAATACGACATAGACAACACTCAAGTGGCTCAGGCACTCACGTGTAACCCTGAGGACTGCTATTCTCACATCGTAACGTCGAACCATCTAACTATCCTGACCCAAAACATAAGGAGTATATATAAAAATATAGATACTTTTCAGGTAATGTTGGCATTACTTAAGGTCAAATGCGACGTACTTGTTATGACCGAATGTCATATATCTAAATATAAACCTATTCCAAATCTTAATAGTAATTATAACACATACTTTACAAAAACTACTTTAAACCGATGTGACGGCGTAATTTTTTACGTAAACAAAGACCTTCAATACAAAATATCTGAACCTTGCATTAAAAACGCATCTTGTCTTGTTTTGACGCTTGTCTAGACACTGTTATAATCGGCATATATCGGACTCCCTCTATAAGAAGTACAGATGACTTTATATCTTCGCTTCAAACATTACTCCTTCTATACAAAAAATATGATAATATAATTATAACGGGCGATATAAATATGGATATAAAAAATGGATCCATAGACTCAAATTGTAACAATTATTTAACCATGTTATCTTATCATGGGCTACTCCCAGCTCATAGACTGCCTACTCGTGAAAAGATGAGTTATGATCACATGATGCTGAAAACGGTCCGACCGACAAAGGCTCTCGTACTAAGAAATGCCCCTACTGACCATTCCAGTGTTCTCTTAAATATTATGTACAAGCCTTTGAAACATAGAACTTCTAAAACTAAGAGAATTGTCAATTACGTTTCAACTCTTGATGATATTAAGACCGACCTCACAGAAATACTACAAATAAAGGATCCAACCATTGCTGCTGAGACCTTGGTAAATAGAATTATCACTGCAATGAATAATAACCAAACGACAATGATAATCCCTTGTAGAAAACGTCGCATTCAACCATGGATAACAACAGGTGTACTACGTTGTCTGCGTAATCGTGATAAACTTCATCTTAAAGTGAAAAAGAACCCCAACGACCAAATTTTAAAGTTAACTTATACTCGCTATAGAAATTACTGCCATAAACTTGTTCAAAGGCTCAGAAATAACTATGAAAGAAATAAATTAGAAAATTCAAATAACTCAAAAACGCTTTGGAAAAATATAAAATCAATCTGTAATATAAACAAAGATAAAACTCATGATGGAAATAAACTTATAACTCTGAAAAGCTCCCCTCTAGAATCTGCTAACATTGTAAACAATCATTTCTCTAACCTCGGTAAAAATTTAGCTGAAAAACTGCAAAACTTACCACCTCCTTTAATGAATAATAACGTTAAGACCCCAACATGTGTCGACTCCTTTGTTCTTTTGAAAACCGATCCCTCTGAAATAAATTTAATTATCAATAGTCTTGCTAATGACGCTGCCCCTGGATGCGATAACATATCTACATCATTTATCAAAATGGCTAGACATACTCTTATACCAATTATGTGTCATATTTATAACTTATGTTTTGAAAATGGTCGTTTTCCTGCAATATTTAAACGCACTTTAGTAACGCCTATACATAAGGGTGGAAACAGAGATGATGTCGACAACTACAGACCAATTTCTGTGATTACTGTACTAGCCAAAATCCTTGAAAAGCTCATTAATATTCGTCTTAAACATTATCTTATAGATAAAAATTTGTTGTCAAAGAACCAGTTTGGTTTTCGTACCGGGATCTCCACAGAAGACGCCGTTTTAGCTTTAACATTAAATAAATAAAATGAAGTGAAATTATTAAATAAATAAATAAATAAATATATGGGACACTTACACACACGGTCGTCCGTCCCCAAAGTAAGTAACTTAATACTTGTGTTATGGTAGATAGACAACTGGTGAATATATACTTATATATTTCTAAATACATACTTAAATACAAATATACACCCAGGCTCAAAGACCAACAAATTCATTTTTAAAGAACATGTTGGCCCTCGGCGGGAATCGAACCCGCGACCCGCGGCGTTGAAGGTAGGGTCACTACCTACTACGCCAACGGGCCAGTCAAGTAAGCAATTGGATTCTGGCAATAAATGTGTTGGAGTTTTCTTGGATCTGGCTAAAGCGTTCGACACCATTTCTGTTGCTATACTACTTGATAAGTTGTATCAAATTGGTATAAGAGGTCTCCCGCACGCGCTTTTATCAGATTATCTTACTGATCGTCAACAACAGCTTAAGCTTGGTGAATGCATAAGTTATCCTACTAAAATCACGTACGGTGTTCCACAAGGTAGTGTTCTTGGTCCTACCTTATTTCTTATATATGTAAATGACCTTTGCAACTTAAATCTTCAAAATTGTAAAATATACACTTACGCTGATGATACTGCACTAATTTTTAATGCTAAATCTTGGGAAAGTTTACGATCCATTGCTGAAACTGGAATTCACCACGTTTATAACTGGCTGATATATAATTTGTTGACGCTAAATGTAACAAAAACGAAATACGTACCATTTTCAATCCGTAAAAGCTCTCAGCCAGCTGCTACCTTTAGCTTGACAGTACATAAGTGTCGAAGTCCATCCTTAAATAATTGCTCGTGTGAAAATATAATAAGAGAGAATAGCGTAAAATACCTTGGTGTTATTATCGATCAACATCTCACCTGGCGTCAACATATAGATAGTATTGCTGACAGAACAAGGAAACTCATATGGGTGTTTAAAAAACTCAGACATGTTGCAAATGTAAAGACACTTATCACCACTTACAAGGCTCTTGCACAGTCAGTATTTAGTTACTGCATAACAGTCTGGGGCGGTGCTGCAAAGACACATTTAATAACTTTGGAAAGAGCTCAAAGATTGCTGCTGAAGTTGATGTTTTTCAAACCAATCCGCTACTCAACATTTGAATTGTATACTTCTCAAAAATTATTGACCATTCGCCAAATATACATACTAAATTGTACTTTAAGATCTCACCGACACTTACCCTTTACTTCTAAACAAACAAATCGCCGAGGCACCAGTATTTGTCAACTCCCACCGTGTAGAACAAAATTTAGACAAAAACAGTATGATTTCTTATCATCATTAATATATAGGAAATTTAACCAAAAGAATAATATTTACCCCCTAAAATTGAATGAAGTAAAACGTACAATTATAGATTATCTGCTAACATTAAACTATGATGAAACGGAGCAAATACTAACTATCTACATAATATGATAAATTTAAATATAATAAACATTAAAATCAACGATGCATATACACACACACACACACAAGCACTTACACGCAACATACATTCACACAAACAAACACACATGCACGAACATTAATATAAGTTTATAGAATATAATTAAAATATAAAAATGAAAACAATGTAATTTAATGTTAAGTTTAATTGTTCATTTTTTATGTTTATTGATGAATTACTTGTCTTGGTGGATGAGCGGGGCACCCAGCAATACGGGTTACCACCTAGTGTAGGGGCCCTTGCTATTAGTGTATAATGAAATTTTGTATCAATAAATTATTTTCATTTTCATATTATAAAACAAAGTCCCCAAAATCTGTCTCTATGTAATCGATTTTCTCAAAATCTACTGAACGGATTTATGTTTGGTTTTTACTGAAAGATTTTTTTGGAATTTTGAGAAAGGTTAATTATAATAATAAATTACGTTCTTGTGCCAATTGACACAGGAAAAAAATTGTTACACACTGATTTCCGCGCTGATAAAGCCACGGGCAAAGCTAGTCTAATGATAAATCGCTTGGATGTGAAATCCCACCAGCTTCGTACGAGACTGCAGTTTTAATTATGTAAATTAAGCAATTGAAAGATTGATCGATGATTTTGGTGCTGGGTTCTCTTTGATAAGAGCAACATTCCAAACCAGTCTCAGCCTCAATATCTTTTAACCGTTAACGATTCAAAAGTATTTTAAAATTGAAACCAATGTTATTATTAATATGCACTATCCCACTAAAAGGCGAGTAAGGTAAGTAAACCCGCCGTGTGGTATCCGGCTGAGTAGAATAGTACCACCCTCTTTTCTTACCGAGGTGTCGTAAAAGGCGACTAAGGTAAGTCGACCTGCCGTGTGGTATCCGGCTGAGTAGAATAGACCAACCTCATTTCTTACCGAGGTGTCGTAAAAGGCGACTAAGGTAAGACGACCCACCGTGTGGTATCCGGTTTAGTAGAATAGACCACCCTCTTTCTTACCGAGGTGTCGTGAAATACGACAGAGGTAAGTTGACGTCAGGCAGGCGGCCGGTCGTAAAAACGCAGCCAAATCATGTGACAGCACGTTTATAACATGTTGTGCCGACCCCACTTAGAGTGGGATAAGGGCAGGAAGATGATGATGCACTATCCCACTATTATGATTGTTTGAAATATCGGCAGGAGTCGAACGGGAAGCAGGAAAATTGTGAATATGCCCATTTGTGTAGCCTCTGAAATAATTTACATTTATGCAGAAAGCTTTAATATAACTGTCTATTATACCTTTTTAACATAAATACCTATTGCGTTAATTACTGATAGACAACGCTATATTCCTTGACATTTAAAATAAATTACGTATCTGAGGAGAAATTTAATTATAAATTGTTTCGAGATAACTTTGATAGGTCAGAAAATAATTCCCTCCATTAAATACAATTTATATTTTCTATGTTGTTTGGATTCGTTTAAAATATTTACAAGTATTGTGCTATTAACCTATGAGTATTATGGTGACTAAGGATTTTTTTTAAACAACGAGTAAAAAAGTCATTAACTAACCAAAAACTAATAATCAAAACAACTGTTCAATACAAAAATATACACATTTTAGGATATATATAAATCCTATTGGTGGTATCAATATTTAAATGATAGAAGTAAGGCTAAATTACGTGAACAACTAATCCGGTACGGTTACGGTCTGAAACCTTGAGCTTTCTTTACATTGACGTCAAGAACTTTGATATAAGTATCGATTGGATGGAGTTTACATTTGGAATCATGTTATCTTAAAAAGTTTCCAGACTTGCGACGTCAATACTTTATTTAAATGTAATCCTCGTAATTGTTGTTTATAATATTTAAAGTTGACCCACCGTGTAGTATCCCGTTGAGTAGAATCTCTTTCTTACCGAGTCGTCGTAAAATACTAATACTAACTACTACTTACTAATACTAAGACTAAGTTAAGTTGACGTTCGGCAGGCGGCTGCTCAGGCAGGCAGGTGTTCTGCCACTTATATAGTGGGATAACGGCAGAAGAATGATGATGATGAACTATGTTTCACGAATACATAGCTCTAAACTGTATAACTTGCTACTAAGTTACTATACATAGCTATTAGTATACTATATATAAAGCTAAAAGTTTTCTTCTTTCTGTAGTCTTAAGAAGTATCGCTTAGAACGTGGTCTAAGAAAAAGCGCTTAGACAGAGGGAACTAAAAAAATGGAGATGTTTCTAGTGTCCCCTGTAAAGCTGGATCCAGGCTGAGATAATCACCTCGTGAGGACTACGTTATTAAAGTTAATTATTAAGTGGCCGGAAGCCACAACTAGATGTTAAGAAGTGGAAAGCTCTTAGCCACGTGTCATACGCTACATGTGTTGTAGTGGTGGACTTGACAACTATGTATTCTACACTTCTTAAGCCCTCTAGATTACGTCTGCTTTGTGACTAAAGAAATTACACTATAGCAACCGATAAAGATTATTCTCAAAGCAGTGTAAAGAGCTATGTGGGCTATCCGTTAGATGACGTGTATAACTCACGCTTGTTGGTTGCGTAATGCGCGTATATTTTTTTTCTTATTCGTTACGCTCTATACAGAACAGTTGTGTTAGTTACATATGTACATGTGGGTATCTATAATGGGTGATATAAGAAATCGAAAAAAACGGGTGACAGAAGAGTGCTTGCAAATGAGATGTGAATGTTAAGATGGGTATGTGGTGTGACTGAATAAATACGAAATAAGTAAAGGGAAGTCAAATTGCGCCCATTATAGAAAAGGTGAGATTAATATGGTACGGACATATAATGAGAAGGGATGATAATCGTGTGATCAAATGAGTTTTAAATATGAATGTGGATGGATATGTGACTAGAGGGAGGTAAAAAAAAGAGTTAGTTGGGTCGTGTGAAGTATGATATCCGTACAAGGTGTAGCGCCAGAGTTGACGAATGATAAGGCGAGAATGGAAGAGCAAAACATCTTGTGCCCACCCCACTTGAGGTATGATAAGGGCAGGAGAATGATCATGATATAAAAAATTTGACCCTTAAGTCGATTTGTCTGTTTTTATGCTCCGCCATATCCTACATCCTACTAATATTATAAATTCGTAATTTTTTGTGAGTATGGAATTACGAGTATGTTTGTTACTATTTCACGGCGAATTCGCTGAACAAATATCGATGAAATTTGGGACAATTATTTCTTATACACCGAGGTAATATATAGGCTATAGAAATCCTGTTAATTGTACAGGAATAAGATGTAATTAAAAAGCACCATCTATAATAAACCTATCTCGCAGCAACACTCCTCGCGAACGAAGTTGCGGGTAAAAGTTAGTAAAATACTAAAGACTATAAGACTAGAAAACTAAAGAAATGTTTTTGCATGCCATAATTTTTGTTTAGCTTTGAGCGAGTTGTAAGCTGCGACAATTTTGAAGTCGTCCGAATAGTTAGGGGAGGGTCTATCAACGCTGTGTTTGCCGGTGCAGGGTCGAGTATTCAACACCTAAATGCCACAACGACTATCGGTGTCCCAGTTACTGTCATTTATAAAGAGACATTATTAAAAAAACATCGTGTTAAAAAATCTTATTTCAGAACTAAAATTGATGCCACAATTCTATGTTCTGGCGATCCTTAGAAATCCTTGATATTGCAGAAAAATGTTTTATTGTCGCGGAATGTAAAACAAATATGCCAATCATCCATGTACGTTTTTGAGTTCAAATCCACTATCTATCTATCCATCGTTTGTTTTCACGGTTAACCCGCTATCCCATTCCCCTTTCATGTCCTAGCTACGCGCCGTCGTACCCAGGCGAAGTCCGAGTTAAACGGTTAGCCACAAATATGCGTTTCAGTCAGCTTACATAATCCATAATGAACTACTATTAACGTAAACCTTCCTCAAGAATTACATTATCTTTTAGTAAAAACAGTACAAAGATCCGTTGAGTAGTCGAATCGATCACGTACAGACAAAGATTTTAGGGATTTCGTTTTATAATATGTATAGATAGATGTGTCTAAATGCTTTACTTATACAATACCGGGGTTTTATATTCCTAATACGAAAGTATTCTTAATATTTGCTGGACCGAATAGTTTTTTTGTCGCACCATTCTCAATACAGTTAGTTGGAATCTAGCTGGCGATTTTAATCAATTCTAATTAGTACCGAAACATCCATCTCATCGACTTTCATTAGGGGACCCTCTCAACCTGGATAGCGTTATTTACAACTTCGCAGACGTTATACATATGAATGTGATGCATATAGTTTAGCAATTTGACTTTTGTGCTGTGAGCTTTTAAAACTTTAGTATATATGTTTACTAATTAGTTGAATTGCACTAATTTGCTATTTAAATTATGAACTCTTAAAGCTATGTGTATATGTGTATCAGGCTGAGTAGAATAGACCACGCTCATTTCTTACCGAGGTGACGTAAAAGCCGACTAAGGTAGTCGATATTCCGAGTCGTATTCGGCTGAGTAGAATAGATCAGCCTCATTTCTTACCGTGGTGAGGTGTCGTAAAATACGAGTAAGGTAAGTTGACGTCAGGTAGCCGGCCGGTCCTAAAATACCTAGCCAAATCATGTGACACCATGATAACATGTTGTGCCGACCCACTTAGAGTGGGATAAGGGCAGGAGAATGATGATTTACATAGACATTAAAAGGAAACTTATGAGTCCTGCCGTGTGGTATCCGGCTGAATAGAATAGTACCATCCTCATTTCTTACCGGGGTGTCGTAAAAGGCAACTAAGGTAAGACGACCCGCCGTATGGTATCCGGCTGAGTAGAATAGACCAACCCCATTTCTTACCGAGGTGTCCTAAAAGGCGACTAAGGTAAGTTGACCCACCGTGTGGTATCCGGTTTAGTAGAATAGACCGCCCTCTTTCTTACCGAGGTGTCGTCAAATACGACAGAGGTAAGTTGACGTCAGGCAGGCGGTCGGTCGTAAAAACGCAGTCAAATCATGTGACAGCATGTTTATAACATGTTGTGCCGACCCCACTTAGAGTGGGATAAAGGCAGGAAGATGACGAGCCCTTCGTAATGTTACAGTCCTCTGTGGTTAAAAACTCCCAACTTATTGTCCGTCTTATTGGAAAAATTCGAACTTACCTGTATATTCTAAGCCATCAAGACATTTATATGTATTTGGCAATTACTACGTGTTACTTCTATACATTTATGCATGCCATCAGCATGACTTTAATTTATGTCTCTGAAAACGGACATGGTCGGCACTACAAATATTAAATCAATAATGTAGCCGCATAGTTACAAGTAAAATATTTAGAAGATACAGTTACGTAAACATAACATTCCCGCAAGATTCCCGCCGTGACCATAACGTCATAAGAACGTGTACATGCATATGGCCAAGTGAAATGTCCGTGTTGATGTCATTCACGACCACAACAACAATAAAATAAATCAAAATAAATCTCCCAAGTCATTTGCGTGCTAACTTAATGAAAGCTCCCCTGTTGTGTGCGTTGTACTTTAAAATAAAATATACATATATGAGTCTATTAAAGCCGAGATTACCGGAATGAGAATCATCATCATTATCACCCTGCCCTTATCCCACTCTAAGTAGGGTCGGCACAACATGTTATAATCATGTCGTCACATGATTCGGCTAGGTATTGTCTGAGGTATTGCCTGCCTGACGCCTTATCTCAGTCGCCTTTTGCGACACCTCAGTAAGAAATAAGGGCGACCTATTCTACTCAGCCGGATACCACGCGGCATGTCAACTTACCTTAGTCGCCTTTTAGGACACCTCAATAAGAAATGAGTGTGATCTATTCTAGTCAACCGTATTCCACACGGCGGGTCAACTTACATTAGTCGCCTTTTACAGCACCTTGGTATGAAATGAGGGTGGTCTTTTCTACTCGGCCAGATACCACACGGCAGGTAACTTACCTTAGTCTCCTTTTACGACACCTCAGCTAGAAATGAGGTTGACCTATTCTACCCAGCCGGATACCACTCGGCATGTCAACTTACCTTAGTTGCCTTTTACGACATCTCGGTAAGAAAGAGAGTGGTCTATTCTATTAAGGCGGATACTACACATCGTGCCACGTCGGAATGAGAATAACTGAAGAAATAACTGTTTCCTTTGTGAATACGATGCTTTGGTAAGGAGCTGAAAGATTTTAAGTGTCCACCAATCCCACCTGTGTTATTATTAGAAAATTTCAATTCTGAAAGTTTAAAAAATACTCTTTTCATTTAAAAATGTTACAAAAACCCCCATTTTACATGTTTGGATAAAACGTGAGACAAAGATCGAGTGTTAATTCGGTCCGCGTAGACCGTGGGGCGGCTTGGGCGGTCGGGTTTAGTAAACATAATCATGGCCTCCGCCCGCTGTACAATTTAGTAGCTAAATAGGAATGAAGCACCCCCTCCCCCTGCCCCCCGATCCCTTCCTCCCTGCTCCTCAGCAACGTGTTTTGTTACACTTATTAAAATTGCCTACCCACACTTTATTATCGATTTCAAATATATAATTTAATGTTAAGACGTTTCTTCTATATTAATGTAGGTATATATACCGACGTAAATAGGTCGCCAAATTTATTTTATTTGCTATATTGTTTTTTATGCATAATTGTCGGTAAATAATTTAAAAAATATCATTCATCATTATTCTCCGGCCCTTAACCCACTCTAAATGGGATCGACACAACATATTTTAACCATTTTCTTATGTGAATCGGCCAGGTATTTTACGACCGTCTCACTGACGTCAACTTAACTTAGTCGCTTTTTACGACACCGCGGTAGTAAATAGCAGTGGTCTACTCAGCCGGGTACCAAACGGCGGGTCAACTTACCATAATCGCCTGTTACGACACCTCAGTAAGAAATGAGGGTAATCTATTCTACTCAGCCGGATATATAATAGACAAAGTAGGAACCGACATAAGCTTGCGGCCCCTGCTTTGCGCCTTGAAAAAGTACGTAAGTCGTTTGTGGGTTTGGGTATAAGATTCTATAATAAAATTCCACAATCAATTTTAACTTTGCCAGTACAGCAGTTTAAAAACACTATTAAGGAGAGGCTGATACAGAAAGCCTACTATACTGTTGAGGATTATTTAGACGATAAAAATGCGTGGATATAAATATTGTTCGACCCTGTACAAGATAGAAACATTAAATGTAACTAGCATTAAGAATTGTATTTTAAAAAGAGCAACCGCCGAGTTTCTTGCTGGCTCTTCTCGGTAGGAACAGCTTTCCGAACCAGCAGTAGAGTTGACGATTCAAAAGCACTTGTTTACAAGTTTATTTGAATAAAGAATATTTTGAATTTGAATTTGAATTTGGATACCACACGGCATAAACAAATACAATTTCTTTATGTACAATAAATATTTTTGCATAAAAAATTCGTTTCTAATACGAGTATACTCTACAGTTTTGAGTAAAGCGATTCTCGTGTAAATCCGCAAATATCGACAGTAATATCGTCACATGCCTGCCCTTATCCCGGCTTAATTGTCGCCACGCGCCACGCGGTGACGCTCGGGGTCGGGACCCGGCCTTGTGTCCGATGAATGACACCGTACTATCGGACTCAGTTGCATGTAAATGGGACTAAAAATCATGCGATTAAACCACACCAACTTATATACTGTAATACTCATAAGACTTGGAACTAGTTTATTGAAACGCTCTCAGATACTACAATTCGACCACCTCGAGCGCCCGCAGCGTTCCGTATGCCCGTACAAAAAGATCTTAGTCTTACCCCCTTTATTTAATTGTACCAAACCTAACAATACTCATTTTTCATATAACTTTTGTACGGCAGATGAAATCGCGGCTCGCAGCCAATCACTACATATAATAAAACAAACCAAATATTCCGCATCGCATCTGTCTATCTGTTTACGATAAAATACATAAATTAGAGTGAATTTTTACGATTTTCTTTAATAATTAATAATTAATTTTTATATTTGTTTAATTTGTTTAATTTTATAAAGTAAATGATTTAAAATATGATAGTTGTTAAAAAATGTAGGTATAAGTAGAGCCGTTACTTACTAGATTTTATCAAAAACTCAAAAGTAAACGTCTAACGTATTTCATGATTATGATCTATTTATTACACTTTGCAATTTAAAAATGCGCGCTAATGTAATCAATGGAGGGTCTTACTCAGGACATAATATTATGTTCTACTCATAGCGTTATTATATATAGGGTAATGTCATAGTATGAGTATTAGTCCGAAAAATAATAAGAGGGAAAAGATGAGAGACCCATACTTGTCTTTATCAAATCACACTTAAAAAAGAGAGACATATGATAGGTAGCCTATTTGCTTTCTCTTTTTTATGGAAAGATACTCTACACCCCTTACTTACTTACCACCAAACTTACATAATGAAATTAATTCACAGAGTTTAGTGCTACAGAAATATACGTTTACCTGACCATTACTTGTGTTATGGATGACAGACAATTGGTAAATACGTGCATATATAAAAATACATATCTACAACCAGACTCGAAGAACCAAAAAATTTTTCGTATAAAGTGTTGGCCCGTAGCGGTACTCGAATCCCCGACCCACGGAGTATGAAGAACAGGGTCAATGCAAAAGGCGTCAACGGAATGCTCTTTCTTCTAATATGTAAATTTTGTTAAGTATTTTATTAATTACTAGCTATAACAGCGCAGTTTCTCATGAGTTTTTTCTCCGGGCAACATACATTATATTTATTTCACATAATCTTAGCATACAAAAATTATCACACATTCGTAATAATTATGATTCTAACATTAAATTTAGTCATAATAATGTATAATTTTTCACATAGGATATGTGTTTTGGGAATATATTATATTCATTATGTGTCTACAGCAACCAAGCGATAACTTTTAGTAAACCTATTTTTACTATAATGTGGCTTAATAATTTACTTTTATTTAGTGTTATCGTCTTTATTTTTATATAATATGCAAATTGCTAAAAGTAGAATGTTAATTATTTAAATTATTTGATGATAATTATAAAGTTTAATTTTGTTAACCAACGTCGACTGCGGCATTACTATAAAATTACTCGCGATACATATAAAATGTTCCAAGGTTATTGGAAAAAAGCTCCATACATACTTTCAAAGAACTTATAGTCTAGATTAACAATTTCCCATGGTTGTGGACTGCATTGCAATCGTCAGACGGGAACAGACTAGACAGTATTTAAGTAGATATTGGCGGAGGTTACAATATAAATATTTTTCTGTAATTCGACTTTGTTAAGAGAATATCTGTTATAATCATTTCAGTGTAACTTCCGCACTATGGAATTCCGCAAAGTAACGCCTGCTTCTATAAATCATTAGCTGTTTGCGATTAAGCTTGCAATATGATCTTTAAAAAGCAGACCCTTGAAAAATACCAGGAATATCCTGGGTCGAATAGATCGTATAACACGTCTTGTAGATAACGAAATCATACCATATGGCCGATAAGGGATCATATTACAAACTTTCTGTATACATTGCGTTACCGATTATTGTGCAAGACCGTGTTGCTTATATGGGTTGACTCCATTTTTGCAACATCCAGCATTATTAAGGTACTGTTTACACAACCGTATCAAGACATACTTGTGATTATGTATAAAGGACATGTTTTTTTATCTACAAAGTCACACTTAAGTCAAAAATTACTGTACCATCGTGTCATGCTGTCGCGGATATTGTTGGCTGGTAGAAGCCGTGTGGTATCCGATATAGTAAAATAGACCACCCTCATTTCTAACTGAGGTGTCGCAAAAGGCGTCTAAGGTAAGTAGACCCGACGTGTGGTATCCGGTTGAGTAGAATATACCACCCTCTTTCTTACCGAGGTATCGTAAAAGGCGACTAAGGTAAGTCGACCCGCCGTGTGGTATCCGGTTTAGTAGAATATACAACCCTCTTTCTTACCGAGGTGTCGTAAAATACGACTAAGGGAAGTTGACGTCAGACGTACTTATATGTTGCGTATTTTTTACGTAATATTTTCGCAATGTTTTTCTCCATCATAAAGGCGCATGATAAATAGTAAATATTGCCACTTAAAATTTACATAGACAATGAATATGTGCATTTCGGACGTAAAAATCCGCAAAACCTTTGACAAGACTAAGTACTTCTTTGTTTTTCATTTTTAAGATATTAATCAAAATCGATACAAAACTCAATTAAAAAAAGGGAGAAAACATAAACCTAGAAAATGATAAATTTTTTGACACATACCGAACCCGTTCTATCTGTATGGATACGAAAAACTCAAACGACTAATACAGTAAGCGAATAAATATTGTCGACCTTCTTGCGTAAATTTAAATAGCCCAATATGCAATACGCATGCACACATATAAAAGCGAATACTTAAAAATGATTCGACATCTAGGTCTAAGCTCAAATTTTGTATCCAAAAGTAATCATAGAATTATTTGGCTATAATATCTGAAATCAGGAAGAATACCTTTTGTTTGCTTAGAAACAAGCTTTCTTTTTGTAACTTAACATCGTAGTATAACAGTCATTTTTACTGTTACAGTAGACGGTGAAAAAAGTCTACATTAAGTGCATGACCGAATAATTTCATGACCAATGTCTAGTCGCATCATTGTTGTCTGTTTCACATTGACACTAGCGCGCGGTATTTCACACTTTCTTTTGTCTAACCCAGTTTTATATTATTGGCATATTTTATATTTGGGCTGGGCAACATTTGGTAAACTTCGTCAAGTCTACGTCCGAGATTCCGCAATGCCTGAAGACTAAAGTCTACGACTAATGCGTCCTGCCTGTGTTAACATATGGTGCCGAGTGACACGGTGACACGGGACACGGACGGGACGGTGACACGGGACTAGTCCCAAAGTTTAGAGTCGCTCAGCGTACTAAAGAGCAAGCTGTGCTCGTAGTGTCTCTTAAGGATAAATTGAGATTGAGATTGACAAAAATGAGATTATCCGCGAGATACCCAAAGTAACCGACATAGCTAGCAGAATAAGCAAGCTTAAGTGGCAGTGGACTGGTCACGTCTGTCGCAGGACGTGACGACGATATTAAAAAGGTTGTTGGAGCCACCTGGATGCGTATTGCGGAGAATCGAGATGTCTCGCGCAGACATGGGGAGGCCTATTTTCAGCAGTGGGCTGCGATAGGCTGATGGATGGATGGATATTCTAATTAGCAATCCGGGGCAGACACTCCTGTCTCTATATCTTCTTCAACCGATGAACCTCAACTGCTTGACATGTCTTTTTACAGGATCTTCATACTACATAATCTTGTGACGCTTGGTTCCAGCGACTCCTACCGACCTTTTCATGGGTCAGCTTAAAAGAGATAATATATTGTGATACTTAATTTGCTATATGTTTATTTTTAAAATATTAATTGAGGTGTTATTTTGCATTAAGAAACAAATAAATAGCGCAAGTCAACTCGCACCAAAGAAAACACATTTACAAATTATGATGGAATTTATTTAGCTGTTTTGGAGATTAGCGTGACTACTGGTATAGTCTATTCTTCTCTTTTCAATATTCTCATTTTCAGAATTCTATCATTTAAAAGTAAATAAAGTGTCAGTAGAATTAATTGCAGAGTTCAAAATTGATGGTGCTCCAAGCACCATCGTGATATTATATTTTCAATATATAAGGAAATTTATCGGTCCTCCTCATATTGCCTAATCCACGGCATTTGTACTTTTTTGTAGGTTTAGAAATATCCCATTCCCTTAAAAGTTGACGTTGTACATATTACTTTAGATGTAAGAAGCATTACTACAACAAGAAGTCGAAGCCCAAACTTTATTACACCAAATGTAACGAATGAAGTGAATGATTGAAACTTTTTACTGTTTGAATGTATCTTAATTGTTCGCTTCATACTCACACTAGCGTGTGGTATTTCGCAGTTTCTTTTGTCTAGACAAGTTGATATTTGAGTTACACTTCCCAATTATCTGTTCTTATCTAATAGATATCTTGTCTATAAAAATTAGTATGGCTTTTATTAAATCCCCAAAACGAAGTAACTTAACACATCCACGACATGAGAATCTAAACCAATCATCATAAGCATTAATACTCTGCCAGTGAAATAAAACATACTACAATTTCTAATTTTAGCTATTAATTTATAAAGATTTATGTTTTGAAAAAGAAATTTATCTTTTAATTGAGTGGGTGTCTTTGCCAAATCAGGAATAAGTCAAATTATATTTGTAGTTCTTTGAGCTGTTTAATCGCGTAAGTGATGTCAACGTGTCAGTAGATTTGACAGTTTAAATAGTGGAGTTTTTGAATGGCGTTGTCGTCTAGATTGTAAGAGTACATAACGTTATTTTCATCAAGCTATTGACTCATTGATGATATTCTCAATGGTTGTTATACAAATTTTTAATATTCATTAATACGTTTCTTGGCTATAAGAATCTTGCACTACTTCGACCCACTGGCGTACACAACCTTTTCTGTGTATTATCTATTCATTAATTCCCTTAATTCTAGCTATTACCTATCCATTTATTTTTACACTGTTTTGGTAAGATCTCATATCATCCAATACATTTGTGAAATTCAATGGTAAATTTCTAACTAAAATAGGATTTTTTGTGTTTATTTGTCTTACACATTTTAAAAAATTTCACTCATAATAAATCATAGAAAGTCATAAAATTTATGTGTCTTATTAGATTTAGATATCAACAGAAAAATGCTAAATTATTCCTCTTGGCACATTAACGTACGTGTATTTGCTAAGACGTGAAGTCTCCTACCCAAAGTATGCCAGTAAGGAAAAGGCCAGAGCATAGTACGGTTCCCATGGCAGTCCTAATGAAGAGCACAAACAGCTCCACGCTCTAGCGAGCACCGTGCACCGTTGCGTCCTGCGGTGACGTCAGTCAACGTCGCCGGCACGTGGGGCCCGCGGAGTCGCGGGCGCATCGAAAGTGAGACCGCGAGAGGGGGGGGGCACGGTTAGATGCCGGGTCGACGAACTTCGCGCATCCAACCGATCTGCACTTGTACATGGGCCGTTTTATTGTTTCAATATACTAAACTGAAGTATTGTACACTACGAGTATTCGTTTATATACACCAGTACCAAAATTGTTGGTGTTATAAATTAACCTAGTATCATCTCTCCTACTCTTATCCCTCTCTAATATCATCTTCCATTCGCTTCTATTATTGACCAACTCTGGCGCTACTTCCGATCTATCACGTAATAACTATTTATCATCCTCCTGCCCTTATCCCACTCTGAGTGGATTCGGCACCACATGTTGTCATATGATTTGGCTACGGATATTTGGCTATTTTACGACTGACCGCCTGCCTGACGTCAACTTATCTATCTTAGTCGTATTTTACGACACCTTGATAAGAAAGAGGGTGGTCTATTCTACTTAACCGGATACCACACGGTGAGTCAACTTACCTTAGTCGCCTTTTACGACACCTCGGTAAGACATGAGGTTGGTCTATTCTACTTAACCGGATACCACACGGTGAGTCAACTTACCTTGGTCGCCTTTTACGACACCTCGGTAAGAAATGAGGGTGGTATATTCTACTCAGCCGTATACCACACGGCGGGTCGACTTACCTTAGTCGTCTTTTACGACACCTCGGTAAGAAAAGAGGGTGGTACTATTCTATTCAGTCGGATAACACGCAGCGCACACCAGTACCCAACTTGTTGGTGTTATAAGTTAACCTCTTATTATCCTTCCTACCATTATCCCTCTCTAAGTGAGGTCGGAATATAAATAATCTTCTATTACCTTCTATTATTTTCCAACTTTGGCGCTACTCCTTTTATATCTTTTGTATAACAATAAAAATATGTATAACATTTATTAGCATTAAACAAAAAATAGCTGCCATTTTCAATTCCATGCGCTGGTAAAGAAAAGAATATGCAGCTGTGAGCTTTACTCGCAACGCTTCTCCAATATGGATATACAATTTATACGTTTTTCGAAGCATATGTAGGTTTTGTCAAAGTCCTGATGGCCTACCTTGGAAGCTACGTTGACTTACGAATTGTACACGTGTTCCAACCCTAAAAAGGCAAAAAAAACTATTGCATAAAAGTTATGTTTTCTTTAAAAGAAAACATCGTGAAGATACATGCATATCTCCGTAGAAATTCCACAAAAGGGACATGATTTTTTTTTTATTTCATATACTTCATGCAATGTGAGATACTTGTTGTCAATGCTTAGATTTATTTTTTTCTTTAATGCATCTTAAAATATATTAATTAAACGCAAGTGTAGGTGACGGAAGAAATATTTATTTTATTATATGTATTGATTTAATATTAGAAAAATTTAATATTAGAACTTAATAAAAAACTAATCGAAAGCATTTAGTAAAAGTTACTTTTAATTCATTTTACTTTTGCGAATAGAACTTGTATAATTAAAAACGTTTAAATATGTATATATAAATGGAAATATGTCGAAATCAACATGACGCGTTTTGAAATTGGCCTGTTACCTTGGTGTCTTTAAAAATCAGTTCAGATAATATAACCCATAATCCCACCTTAGAATAGTTAGAATAATGATTTATTCATAAAAAAACGATTTTTATGAATAAATCATTGTATTGTATCTATCGTTACATACAGTCCGAGAACTAAAATATGTCTTCGTATCACTCTTACACACATAGAAAATAGTACATGTCTAAAAAAGACAAAAGAACGTTTGACTCACAAAATATTTCATTTGACCTATGAATAAGAGATTTGGCTATACTTATATATACATACCTACTCATCAAACATAAACTTTGCCGTCACGTCTGGAATTTTGTAAGTATAATGCAATCGTAACATGACACGTGTAAAAATGGTAATGGTAAACCAATATAATTTTTTATTTTTTTCGTATAATTTTTATTACGTAACAGCAATTTTTTTTTTTTGTTAGATAAAGTTTAATGTATAGGGTGGGTAGACACAAGCAACAGACATAACCATTTTCGAGTAGTTCGTTAAGAAAGACACTTCGATAAGAAAGAGGGTGCTCTATTCTGCTCAGCCGGATACCACAACGGCAGATCAACTAATCTTAGTCGCTTTATACGACTCCTCGGTAAGAAAGAGGGTGGTCTATTCTACTCAGCCGGATACCACACGGCAGGACCCAAGCAACATTCTCGTACCTCAGTTTAAAATTCTCAGTTATTTTTTATAGATTTTCCATAATGAGTCAACCGATATATTTAACAACTCTCTCTTTAACAAATATATATAGATCTTTAAATAATTTAGTTTATAGAAGAAGCAGGCGATACTTTGCGGATTTCCATAGCACAGAAGTGTACTACAACGTGTATAACAAAACGACGCCACCAATAAAATACCACACAAGCACACATTCGCTACGTCAATGGTTCAGGGGATTTCCACTCCATACAATCTTGTAAGTTTCATGAGGTTGTCGTCATTGGTTCTTCTATGAATCTCGTCAGCACGTCTAGTTTTATAATGCAGTTACACACTAAGCTTTTCTGTTTTCTCAATTTATACGCAACATCGTAGCGATAAAGTTTCAAGTCCATATGACATCACTGCAAGTTCTCACAATTTGAACTGTTTGGTCTTTTTTTTTCAATCTTTATTTTTTAGAGACTTTCGTATCTGCAGATACATGCCAGCCCCATCATAACCTAATTACATTTAACTTAAATTTATATTAATACATATAATAAAATAACAAATTATTATGGATCATTGTGAGAGAAGCACTAATAAATTCATAAACTTTAATGACCGAATTGGACAAATTAGAAGCTAACATTGAATTAAAATAACCGATATTCATGACATTTATGTTTTGTTTGGTCTTAAATAAAAGTTTATGTATTTTTATAAACACTATTATTATGGACTATGATTATATTTTTTGTATTTCCGAAACTCTTGACATCAAGTTGACTTTACGCAATACGTATTCAGTTATGCAATGAATTATCAAAGAAAAAATCATCATTCTTCTGCCCTTATCCTATTCTAAGTAGGGTCGACACAACATGTTTTAACCATGTTGTTACATGATTTGGCTATGTATTTTACAACCGGACTACTACCTGACGCCAATTTATCTTACTCGCCTTTTACACCACCTCGGTAAGAAATAAGGGTGGTCTATTCTACTTACACGGCGCGCTTCAGCTTACCTTATACAATATATCTATTAAAGAAAAAAGATATTTAACTTAAATGATATATCGACGAATTAATCGTTTTTGCAACATTTAAAAAACCGTTTAAATGACTAGTGTTTTTGGATCTGCTATACTGCAAAATTAGTAGAATTTTAATGACTATTATTACTACGACAATATAGGAGAAAGCTAGTCATAGATGTTTCTTGCAATTATGCAGCGGAAGCGAACAAACGAAGCGAATATCCGTTATGCCTGTTCAATTATCACTAGAATACATACGTAGGTACGTGATTGTATTATCATTTATATATATAAATTAATGTCCTTATGTCCCTATCAGACTTCGAAACGGCTAGATGGATTTTAATGAAATTTTCAAATAAGCTGTAAGTTACGTGGCGATAGGACATTTTTTTATAACTGTAATTCACATTTCTCTGAATGAAGTCCTGCGAAGTAGCCTGGGTATACTAGTTGTTAATAAATATTATTTTATTAACAACAGAAGTTCATGTGCCCATTTTATAATATTTTTAGTCTAGTTGTGTCTTATAATAAGGTATGCGAGCTCTTGTACTGACCAGCTGTTTCATTCGATTGATAGAACTGACAAATCTTCATCTCAATAAGATCTTGTTTGTAAAGGTTTGTTGCACTTGGAAAATGCTTTATTCTTATAGCATAATCTTCAATTCTATGTTTAACCTATAAAAAAAATTATAGTAATTATCTGTACTAATATATAAAGCAGAAGGGCTCGTTTTTTTGTTAAGTTTAATCACGCTAATCTCAGGAACTACTGGACCGATTTAAAAAATTAAAGTGTAAGATAGTCCATTTATCGATGAAGGCTATAGACTATATAACATCACACTAATATAAATAGGAGAGGAGCAGCAATAAAAACTATATATTGCAAAAACGTAAACGAAGGTATATTTTTCTTGTGTGGGCTAAGTAAACGGTGAAAGTAATACAAAAATCACTTATAATTATCTGACGATAAAGTTCAAAATTTCAATTCGGGAAAAAATTGTGACAGACTATTTTCCAAGCGGGTGAAGCTGCTGGCACAGCTAGTATAATATATTACTATTACACAGCTATAAGCAAAAAAGTAGACGATTTTGCATCGATGAAAGGATAAAAATTGTAAGGTGAAGAGCGCAAAAGATATTTATCTTCATTAAGACTTGTTTTAAACAGATGCAAATAGTAAGACTAACAGGTGCAAAAGATGTTGGGATGTAAATCAACAGGTTTTAATCAACTTTCGGGCAAAACAGTGTGTAGTGTATTAGGGTTGACATGTTTGATTCCTACCATATGTATATTACTACTACTACTACTACTACTTATACTAGTGTATCAATACTATCTCAAAGCGCACACGTTAATAATACCAGAACTTGCAGGAAAGAGTACTGTTTATGCGTGCTTTGAGCCTTTTCTTATTAAGTCAGGAAAACCCATTATGGGTCGTCATCTCCCGATAGGGACGAGCGGCGCATATGTTGGACTTATACCAACTAAAAACCTGCCAGAGCTCCACCACGCTGCTGGTGGCGGGGACAGGTTACCGTTGAACACATTGTCCCAATCCCCGCCAGCAGCAACTCTGAACCCCAGAGTGCGCGACCTTTGGATTCAACTCAACTACTCAAACAATACAAGTGCAAAATAAAATTTTCAGTTAGTACAAACTATCTACCCACCTAGCAAGATATCGTAAAAAAACTGATCGCCTTCACCTAAGCAACCTTACCTAGTCACGTTATTCTAAACTAAACATTTAATTGTTTTGAATACGCTGACCATTCCGAATACCTACTACGCTATTGTGAAGGTTATTAGTTTAGGAACAAAATTTAAAGTTAACATTGCTTTGTTCACAGTTACAGACAATCATTCGTTAATATTTTATGAAACTATATTCGCGACTTTTTTTTCACAATTATTGTTCTTCTTATATGATATCATTCTTTCATTATTTTAACGCGACTCGCAAATGTTGTCTCGAATAGTTTCGCCTACATTTGAATCTTCATGTTACGTGATTTCATTGTACATTTTAGTATTAACTAGCGGCCTGCCCCTGCTTCGCACGGGTATAAAATATATATCACATGTCAGTCAGTGTAAAAAAATTGATTAAAAGCGATCGAGTAGTTTTGATTTATTCATTACTGCCCGTGACCCGCACGCGTTAAATTTGGAGAAAAACAATTTCCTTTCCCTATACCAAAAAGATTTTCTGCTATCTTTGGAATATCTAAATTCATATAGTACATTTTTACTTATTTACTTTTACATTTTCCGTATGTATTTTATTTTTACAATTAATTACAGAATGTCTTTAAACAAACTCTTGAAAGAGAGACATAGCTGCTAAAGTCGAAGTGTTATAGGGCGAAGCGCGGCGTCCTCACGGCATTTTATCTCCGAAAATGTTCACTTAAATTACATCCTGTAAACGGCCATATTGATCTATATTAAATCAACTATTTATTTAAGGTACTTAATTGGATAAGGATTAATGCTGTATTGTATAAAAATTGCTTAAAAAATATGGCATTATTTTTCGTATAAAGTAAATGACAAAAAATGCTATAGTGGGTTATCCATAAGAGAAAGACATATACCATCGCGGACTTTTCTGTAGACCTTTTCAAGATGTACAAATACTTAGTACATTATTTTGATAAATCTCGTAGGGTTTAGCCTGCGTTTGCAATGTAAGTGGAAAAAAATTTAATTATTTATAGAAACCTCAAAAATTACAGTATTTCTCTACTCCGTATTGAATGTTATTATACGTACAAACCTTCCTGTGGAATCACTCTATCTATTAAAAATAACCGCATCAAAATCTGTCGCGTAGTTTTAAAGTTTTATGCGTACATAGGGATATAGGGACTTTGTTTTATAATATGTATAGATATCGACTTATTTAATTTGAAAGTAAGGTTTAAAGAAAGTACCGACTGAATAGAGTAGACCACCCCCTTTATTACTGAGGTGTCGTAAAAGGCGACTAAGTTAAGTTGACCCGCCGTGCGGTATCCGGCTGAGTAGAATAGACCGCACTCTTTCTTTCCGAGGTGTCGTAAAAGGCGACTAGGGTAAGTTGACGTCAAGCAGGTGGCCAGTCGTAAAATACGCAGCCACATGATGTGGCAACATGTTTATAACATGTTGTGCCAACTCCACTAAGAGTGGGATAAGGGCAGCTGAATGATGATGATGATGATGATGATTTTAAAGGTAATTGTACTACCTTCCGCTCGCGCTTCACTTGGGCTTCAATTCTTCATACTAAAAACATATCGATGTTCCTCTATTCGGATGTAAATGAAGAATACATATGGTGTAACCATACGAATTCCACATTTCATATGTTTTGAATAACTTCACGCTTGCACTTATCAACGCCTCAAGTCTTTCAATTTGTTGTGGTTCCAGTACATATAATTTTGTAACTTTATATTGCATTTATGTTTTAATGTAAGTCACTAGGACTTCGTTCGCTTCAAGTTTTGTGTTCCAATACCCTCAATTATGTACTGTTTTTCCTGTTCCCGAAGGTAAATCGAGATTTTTTACCCTACATATGAGTCCCGTGTATAAGCTTTAGTTATACCAAATTTCATCAATATTGCATGATAGCGTGAAAGACAAAAGACAGATTTTATATATATACTAAAAATATATACTAAAATAAATAAAATTATGGTATATATCCACCGAGATTGGGAAAGTGTCCAGCCATCATTTATCTTGTAGCGCACATTATGTTCTCATCTCATCTCATGTTCTCATCATCTATTAATGAGATACAATATTTTCGCTGAAAAAAATAAACAGATTTGTTTACGCTATGCATTGCGCAATCATGGGGGTCATTCGGTCCGCGCCCAAATGTCGTTCCCGCGAAGTTGAGAACAGTCATATCCTATCGATTTGTTAAGATGGCGTGCGCGGGAATGAGGGGGTGACGGTGGGGTGGGGCAAAGGCGCGGGTGGCAGCCTCCCGGCGCAGCGTGCAGCTTGCACCTGCCCTGTATCGCGACCTAACCACCGTACACCGCGACACACCAGCGACATCGCGCCGCACTCCTAACTATACGTACACTGCTTCACATTATCCATAACGACATAAATATTAACTTTTATCTACATATTTTGTCATTGATATCCCATACGTGCGAAATAAATAAATAAATATATGGGACACTTACAAACATGGTCGTCCGTCCCCAAAGTAAGTAACTTAATACTTCTGTTATGGTAGACAGACTACTGGTGAATATATACATAAATAATATTTAAATACCTACTTAAATACAAATATACACCCAGGCGCAAAGACCAACAAATTCATTTTTATAGAAAATGTTGGCCCTCGGCGGGAATTGAACCCGCGACCCGCGGAGCTGAAGGCAGGATCACTACCCACTGCGCCAGCGGGCCAGTCTAAAGTTTACTTTGTTTCTACATTTTAAGCGCCCAGATATTAAATACCATCCCAGCTGGTGTTACTCTACGCATTCTATAAAGTGTCATCATGACTTTCTTGGTGAGAGAGCATGAATCTCAAGGTTCCTTCAGGTTCAAAGGGCAGGTAGCCACTTCAAACTGTGTTAAAATGATATTTACAATTCCTTATGCATGCACTCTGAAAATGCAATGTAACCTACAAATCTCTAGATTACCTCTGGGATCTATGTAAACTCTTAATTTACATTGGAAATGCATGGTGAGCTAGCTCAGATGCTTCTTTCCAAAGAGAGACAAGGGTTACAACAAAAGGACAAAGGGTTAAGGTTTGCATTGCACGAAGGTAGCAGAACATATTTGGTCCACCAAGGATATAACAGCAAGCCTTGACAGACCCATAGAGGGTCCTCGGCTTCAGGAAAGAGCTAAGCTGGTTGGATTAACCAGACCTTTCATTCTCACGCACTGATCGCCAACATGCCAAAACAGCACGCCAAAAGAAGAAGAAGGGTTAAAGTTTAGGGGACCAGCAATAACCTCCTAGTTTACTATTTTTAACTTTAAAATTTAGACTACGTAGCACTGCGTGTCCTTGAATTAAAAATATTTCTTTTTAATTCTCGGTTAAAATAAAATCCTCAATAAAAGTGAACGTTTATCCGTTACACAGGAGTGTACGTAGACTTTCTTCAAACAAGATCTTCGATGTCCCCGTTGGCCTCGTTCCATTCGTTGTGACCCCGAACCGGGTTGAAATTAAAAGCATACTCCGAGGAAACAGGCACACGTCGCGAAATAAGGCCAAAGTGGTTTTAATTGGCAAAAATGCTCGAATGTTGTTTACTCATTGATTATACAAGTTCAAGCTTTTGTGGACTTTAATCCGTTAAAGATACGTCGGTGTTATCGTACAAAAATTGAATGATATTAATATAATTTAACCTAGATATATTTCTATTTAAACAGAAATATATTACTATACGATTCATTCTTACACGCTCTCATTCGTTAAATTCGCATTGTTATTGGATTTAAATGTTTTTAATGCTTTTTAATAAAGTGTTTGTTTTACAGTCAAAGAGACGAAATAAACGGATCAGGAGAAAAGAAATACTTATTTTGCGAATCAATACTAATATTGTAAATGCGAAAGTGCGAGTCTTTTTAGTAATTTAGCGGCGGATCGACTTAAATTTTCATAGGAGATAATGTGAATGTGAATAAAGTACTTTACACACTGTACGGTATTAAATTTAATGTAGACGAAAGTTACAGATAAAAATTATAATACAATAATATTATTTAATTTATTTACTTTTTTTTTTAAATATTTCATTTTTGAAATCGTCTTGAAACTGATCAATTGCAATGCTGTTTTCAATAGTAAACTTTATTTTATGCATTGGTAGATACAAATGTTTTGTAACGTCATGAATTACGTCGACTCGTAAACACCGCGTTTACGATGGCCGTAGCGCGGATCGCAGTACAGTGTTTTTGCCGTTACACTAAAATAATTTACGTGTCTGTTACTTTGAATGGATTTTAATGGTGCAGGCATAAGGTGAGCTAGCTCCTGGGCAGGTACCTAAGGGTTTTCTCATCAAATTCGTAGTAAAGGCTAAAACCGGGTAGAAGGGTAAAATCGCTACTTTACTGTTACCAAGTCAATATAAATCAAAGCATCGAGAATAAAAAGTCATAAATGGTTATAAAAGTTATAATACTTGACTTTAATCCGTGTTAAAGGAAAATAAATGTAATGACAAATGTAGTGTACTAACCATTTTCATACTTGAAACATGAAGGGTTCATGAATCACTTGCACTACCAATAACACAAAAATACACAAGTACTGCACACATTCACTACCACGATCACAAAAATTGTTTTGCCCCGTAACCGTAAACATCATCACGAGATAGAATTCACCACAACTACACAATTAGATTTTTGTGCAATTGTGTCCTAACCTTCTTCCTACTAATATTATAAATGCGAAAGTGAGTATCGATGTATGTTTGTTATTCTTTCACAGCGAATCCGCTTAACCAATATTGATGAAATTTGGCACAATTATTTCTTTTACACCGGGGTAATATATAGGCTGCAGAAATACTGTTAATATGTTATAGGATGACATTGAAAAACGCCATCTAGTATCAACCGATCACGGAACAACAGGCCACGCGAACGAAATTACGAGTAAAAGCTAGTATTTATTACATATATTTTCTTTTATCGCAGACCTCCACAAAATGACGCCTCATTCTATAAATAATTTAATAACATCGAGAATTAAGTAATATTCAAATTAAATATATAAAATTTAAATATGAAAAAGTTAGTGATAAGAAAACGTTAACTCACATTACATTTTAATTATGACGCAGGGTAAAAGCACATAGCATACAAAATCAATAAATGTAGAGCTTAGGACGTAAACGAGTTGTAAATTGTCATTTCGTTCGCGTGGCTGGTTTCAAGCGCGGTGTAATATATTATCTTCTACATATATAAAAACGGTTACCGGAATTACAAGATTTCGATTTAATATCTCTTTTATATATTTAACTATTTATAAAGACTTTTTGTAATTTAAGTTTACCTATGCTTTACCCTCAAAAAATTAACAGGAAATACTAAGTAAAATATCTGCTTGCTTATAACCCTATTGATGGACAAAATCATGTTCTCCTTACGGAAGGATTGAAACTTCCCATTCTGCTCCAATGCAATCTAAATGCCTTTAACATATCCACGAAATATCATACGAAAATTTCTTTACGTAGTCTAAATTAACCGTAAAAAGAACATGATGTAAAAATGAAATCAAATCAATCAAAGTAAAGTGCATTCGTTTTTATATGAAACATGTAGGAAGTGCATGCGATATTGGAACCACGACTTGTGGTATTTGTGGTCATCTGTGTGCTTAGTGCGAGTTTTTTTTTAACCTACTCGACTGCGTTAGCGTTAGGCCAATTCGTTTGACGCTGGTCTAGTGATCAAACAGCGTCTTCACCGGCGAAGACGAGGCCCTAGTTTTTTGACGTCGGTCGGCCGTGGCTTCTCGCCACTACACCTCGCCTTAAGTCCGGCCTCACAAGAGGTACCCTTAGGACGACGTTCTGCGACGCTAGTAGAGCTTCTGCGCTCTACTCTCCTCATTTTACAACTTCGGCGATGCTTCTGCGCTCGCCTGTCCCGCCCGGTGACGCTGTAATAGCCGTTAGGGCTAACAGCATAAAGTCAATTTGAAAAAAAAAATGGTCCGCTGTTTCAACACTGATCTCACAGTTTGACCCTCACGGTTATACCTATATTTGTTACATCTGTTAATATCCCACTACTGAACACGGTACATCTATCATCCTGAAAGCATAGAAAACTAATTCATTTTATATGTGTTCTATAAATTATCTTGAGCTGTGCAAGTTTACGTGCATTTTATCTTTCTGTAAAAAGCATCGTAATTTGTATTTCAAATAATTTATTTAAAACATCAGCAAATCCTTTTAAGGGTAAATATTAAGAATCTGCTTACGAGGTAGTCACAGTTCCGAGGGATGAGTACGTAATCCTCGTATTTTACATTAGATGGTAGAAAGCGTCTCGCAATGAACAAAATCAATAAAAAGCTTTAGATTGTTACGCAGACAAGTAAATTGTCATTTACGTACGCCCACCCAAGTACGCGGCCGCGTAGTACTTACTTTATTTACTGCTGTAACGAGCAGACTAATCTCATAGACAGGTAGGTTGTACGAATTAATGTGACTATATGGCAATTATATGAACAAGCTGAAACACTTTAACACTAATCCGGGATCTCAAGATATTTCAACCGTAGCGCAATGAAAAAATGTTTTTAATTATTTACAACAATACAAAATAAGACACTATTATTTTGCAAGACCGCCGTGTGGTATCCAGCTGAGTAGAATAGACCACCCACATTTCTTACCGAGGTGTCGTAAAAGGCGACTAAGGAAAGATGACCCATCATGTGATATCCGGTTGATTAGGATAGACCATCCTCACTTCTTACTGACGTGTCGTGTAAGGCGATTAAGGTAAGTTGACCCACCGTGGTGATTAAGGTAAGTTGACCAAATATGACTAAGGTAAGTTGACGTCAGACCGGCGGCAGGTCGTAAAATACGTAAAAAAATCATGTTTCGAAGTCGTTAGGTAGGACGTTATTCTGTCGGTGCTATCCGACACTGGTAACCTGTTATCGTGTATATTTGTAAAGTGTCATTTGAATAGATTAACATCATCCTCCTGCCCTTATCCCACTCGTAAGTGGGGTCGGCACAACATGTTATAAACATGCTGTCACATGATTTGGCTGCGTTTTTACAACCGGCCGCCTGCCTGACGTCAACTTACCTTAGTCGTATTTTACGACATCTCCGTAAGACAGAGGGTGGTCTATAGTACTAAACCGGATACTACACGGCGGGTCAACTTACCTTAGTCGCCTTATACGACACCTCGGTAAGAAATGAGGTTGCTCTATTCTACTCAGCCGAATACCACACGGCGGAATTAACAATAGATTGACGAGTAATAATAAATATTTAGTTAGTAATAAATATAACAAATTCTATACATAAATAAAAAAGAAGAAATATAGGTATATAAGTTACCGCAAACAAAGAAAGTAAAAGCTCAAAACGTTATGCAGATATAAGTTGGAAAATGTCATTGGCGTACGCCCGCCCTCGAACGTGAATGAGATCCGACCAATAACTCGAATGTATCTGTTCCGTTGGCACAAGGCCGAACTAAAACGAATCTTACCGCTACACGCATTTTGAGTATATGCTTCCATAATAAAAATGCAGCTACATTGTTTTGCTTACCTGTTTGTTACTAAATACATACATATATTTACACCGTGTGGTATACGACCGAATAGAATAGACCACCCTAATTTCTTACCGAGGTTGTAGTAAAAGGTAACTAAGGTAAGTCGACCCGCCGTGTGGTATCCAGCTGAGTAGAACAGACCATCCTCAGTTCTTACCGAGGTGTCGTAAAAAGGCGATTAAGGTAAGTCGATATGCTTTCATAATAAAAATGCAGCTACGATGTTTTACTTACCTTTTTTTACTAAATACATACATATTCTTACACCGTGTGGTATCCGGCTGAGTAGAATAGACCACACTCATTTCTCACCCAGGTGTCGTAAAATACCTAAGGCAAGTTAAGGCAAATAATGTGACATGTTTTGCCGACCCCAATTAGAGTGGGATAAGGTCAGGAGGTTGATGACATAAATACATATATTATTATTTATATACTTATTACTATTTTAAGCTGTGATAGCCCAACCGCAAGACGTGCATGCAGTAAACTTTCAACTTGTCAGTAAAATTAAACCATATGAAACTAATACGATTACGATATTCAAAAAGATATACGAGTTAAATATTATCAAAGCCATCGCTATTATTAATAAACTTTTTTTTACTTTCTTTTCATGCAAGTTATTATAAACGCGAAAATTAAATTTGTTTTTTTAAGTATAGAGATATAGATGTATATTATAGAGTAGTTAACAGCTGCAGTATAACATTTTAAAGGTTATCTAAATTCTATAGGCTATACTTCTCTTTTTTGCGATCTATCTCGCTCGATGAAATCAAGCGAGTGAGTACTGTTCCATCACTAACGCGCACTAATTCGTAGCACAGCTTCCATCGAACTCTCCTCCGAGGTAAACTCGGATTTCCATTCTAAGCTTATTTTTATTGTAGCGATTGACCGTGCAAGAAAAGTTAGGTCAAGACAAGTCACAAAGAAATGCTTGTTTATTAAAATTATGACCCACATATCCGATATAATATTAAATATGTGGTATTAGTTACAATTTCTATGTTGAGTTATTACAGTTTTCAGCTCTCAACACGCCCCTCGGCGCGAAGTGTTCGTGACCGGCGGCGTACCCCCAAGGTCGTAGACATACGTCGAGTACCACTCGAAGAAATATCACAGCTTTGTATTTTGAATACATTAACTCGAGAGTAATCTTGGAATATACAAAAAGTGACTAATGGTACGTTGGAAAAAATATGACGGCGCAAATTTCCATGTTGAGTATGGTCGTGATTTTCATTTCCACGTTCGCGTCATAATGGGAGCCTGCGGCGCTCCCCTCGACCGCGAAACATTCATGACGGTTTACTAGGGTGGATCTTTAAATAATTTATACCGGACATATTAAGTCATATTTTCTTGTAATAGTGAGATTATTTACTTCCTTCATAAAATGATTCAGTTAAGTCAACGAAATAATGGGTAAAATGTAAGAAATTTCGTGAACTGTTGTAGCGTGATAGGTTGATAATAGATGGCTCTTTTTAGTGTCATCCTATTCCTGTATAATTAACAGGATTTCTATAGTATATATATATATATATATATATATATATATATATATATATATATATATATATATATATATATATATATATATATATATATATATATATATATATATATAAAGTAGGAACCGACGTAAGCGTGATGTTTTGCGCCTTACAAAATAAAATTCCGCAGTCAATTTTAGCTTTGCCATTACAGCAGTTTGAAAAAACTGTTAAAAAGAGACTGCTACGTAAAACCTACTATACTGTTGAGAGACTGTACTGTTGTAGAGTTCCCGATTCAAAAGCACTTGTTTACAAGTTTATTTGAATAAAGAATTATTTGAATTGGATTCAAGGAATAATTGTGCCAAATTTCATCGATATTCGTTCAGCGGATTCGCCGTGAAAGAGTAACAAACATACATCCATACTCACAAATTTTCGCACTTATAATATTAGTAGGATGTTCCAGGATATTGTCCTAATAACGCCTATTCCCATAATCAAACATGAAGTATTTATTCTTCTTCTTTTGCATCCGATGTACTTCTACTGTTGGGCGTAGTTTTGTTCAACGAGGTTTCCATCCAGCCGATACTATCCCCAAGGGTTCTTCGCACTAGCTATCCCGCATACAGGGTAGCGACCCTTAAATTTTTTTTTCTAATACGGGATTCCTTTTTAGCGTATCCTGATTGCCATGATATTATAATAACGTTTTATAAACGTCCTCCTTAAAAATACATTTCTGCATTATAGTTTTCAATTATGTGATTATTGAACATTAGTTATGTCTTATTCCGCCACTTTTCATGGCCTTAAGCAAGTTATGTGTTCAAGGTTAGCTCTGTTTGTAAAATAAAAACTATAACTAGTGAAATTAATTATTTTAAAGTTATGTAGGATGTCTGGGTGGCAGGTGAGACCTTAACACCTTATTTACAATAATTAATTCTACATAGCGTGCTATAGGTAAAACCCGTTTTGAATCCTTAAAACATGTATTGTATGTATGTTGAATTATGGTAATTTGTCATACAAAAAACAATGTAGTATACTTTAAATTCAAATTCAAATGCAAAATATTCTTTATTTAAACTTGTAAAGAAGTGCTTTTCAATCTTCATTCTACTGCTGGTTCGGAAAGCTGTTCCTATCGTGAAGAGCCAGCAAGAAACGCAGCGGTCGTTCTTTTCAAAATATAATTCTTATTACTAGTTACATTTAGTCAAGAACTTTATAATAAAAGCTTACTAAAAAAAGTATACTATAATCTGTTTACAAAGGCTAAACACTACGAAACTTACAGACTGCAGTCTGAAATCAGACTACTTTATATTCTTTCTTTATAATTTTATTCAGAATAGTGATATGCCAATTGTAAGAAAGCTGATAATAAAGAATCAAGAAACCATCGCATTGAAAACATAATATAAAACAGAAGAATTAATGACTTGTTCATGTATCATACTCTGTGTGGGGACTTTCGCAGCAGCGACCAGCTGAACAAATCGATAAAATCTTGTTAAGATATTTTTAATTTGTTTAATAATTTTTCAAGATATTGATATAAATTATATGTTTAGAAGGTAAGACATTGATATAAGTTGATAGGTTGATTAATAATACTATACGAAAAATTTCTTAAAAGTACCATTCTTTTTAAAATTCTTAACTTTATACGGAGCTATCGCAGACCTATCTGTCCCAGCATAGTGATCTGTTCTCAAATTTTTTTTTTATGAATGTGTGATGTATTTTTAAACAACTAATAATAATTACACCATGGTAAAAAGCGCATATAAAATTTGACAGTATATTTAGTTTAAGTAAAGAGCGAAAATAACAGGTTAAGACGCCGTGAAAAACATCGTGGTTACGTCGTAATCATAATGAACCGCTACCACAACGATGCCTCTCTTTATAAATAGTCTGTGGACCATGAAATATTTTTATGATTTCGACAAGCACGTAAGAGGAACGGCTACTTTGACGGGATTTAATAAAGGAGAAAAATTAAAGCTTTCTAAAACAAAATATGGATTCATGATTATTCCCTTTTTATGCCTATAAATTAACTTTTTGTAACGAACACGTTTATATCTCCATATAATGTTCGTCATTGTAAATTTTTAATATTTGTTAATGTAATAAAATAAATACGATAGTGGTATGGCTTGGATGCTACATCTTACAACGATAAACAGACAATTTATAGAATAGGCGTAACTTTGCGGACATCCATAATACAAAAGTAATAATAAAATTATTTTAATTATTTTTGAAAGATATACAGACATGCGGCAGGTGGCTTTGTTTTAAAATATGGATATATTTGGCTGAGGACAGGGTATATGTCAACTTAATTATTATTATTATTTTTTAAAGGTTTCTAGCAATTTTGGTTACAAATTACTAGTAAACTTGTTAACCCCTCCAGCTAAGCCAAATGATTGTGTTAGGAGTAGCTTCACGTTGGAAGTATAATGGCCGGGATTCGAACCAACGATCGCAGGTCCGTTATCTTAACTATTCCGCTACCGCCGCTTCTAAATCTATATGAAGATTATTAATAAAAAGGAGATATCATAAAGTTTATCTATGTTATTATAGTGCAATGAAGGAGACTGGCGGTTGCACCTAAGGGTTATCGGGACAGACATAACTTTTTTGTTATTAATTGCTACTGCAACAATACCTTTAATTCTATAATAATACATAAGAACAACTCAATATTTTCAGATTTATATACCTTATCAGGGTTATATAGGCTACATAAAATAATAGACGAAGCTGATATAAACGTAGGGTTATTTCAATCTGGTAAGTAAGGGCGTAAAATGTGGTAAAGGATATTTTAAAATCCCCAAATTTTTATTTTTAATTTCTTTTTCTAATATCTTTAAATAGAATCAAATACAATTTTTGCTATGTTTATAAAAAATTACAAATGTTTTGAAGAAAACTAAGAACGTTAATTGTAAATTTCAATATTGCAATTTTTTTAAGTCAATTGAACCTCGCACCCCAAGTGCGATTTTGACAATTTCAATACTGTTTTGTACTCATCTGAAGAGCTAATGTTAGTTATACCATTGCGAGTTCATTAAGCCTGGAAGCATATGTTTGTTTTAAATCTCTGAAAGATACATTCCAATATTTATATTAATGTATATTTCGTGTTACAGTGGCCCAGTCAGAAGACTCACCAGTAGCGATGAAACTCAAGAAAATTTGCCTTAAGACGCCGATAGGCGAGGAACAGGCGGCACAAGCTGTTCTAGACCCTGCGATAGGTAAGCAATAAGGTTTAAAATATAAATCAATGTATCATAATACAAAATAACATAAGAATAATTTTAAATTATATAATTTTTAGAATTAGGCGTTTACTTTGCGAAATAATCCATAATACAAAAGTACTACTAGGATGATTTGGTTAATCCGCGTTTTATTAGGATATTTGTATTATTCTTTTGACAAATTAGGGTTTTGTCGTGAACTCTGTCTTCTAACGTTGCTTCTGTTAATGCACACTATATACAATAACAAGATATAATAGGAATACCACAATTCCCGTTCCGAGATGCACTTCTCGTGCATCCTCGTGCTCTCCACTTCATGGCGACAACACTTCGATTGCGAGACGAAACTATCGTTGAGTTTGTCGTAGTGAATATGTGCCGTGGTTTTGTAGTGTTGTGGTTTGTGAAAAGTTTGGTTATTAATCATGCTTGTAATAAATTCATGGATTGTGCTTTCTACCCTTAGATTCACTTTTTTTTTAAATACGCAAATTATAGCAATTACTTTTGTATTTAAGCGATAGACGTCCATCCTTAAGTAATATCCTCAAGGGATTGTGACGTTTCACTATCTTGTCCTCTCACAGATCACAGATAAATACGTCATTGATAACAAATAATATCCATATCTTATTTATAATATAAATTAACAAGTCAATTTAAAAAAATATTAGCTACTTTAAAAAAAGCTTTTCACAAAATTTCATGTCTCTTCTGTTAACCGTTAAGGAGTTCTCTCGTCTGGAGCCAATCCTAGCAGCAACATCAGGTCATTCTTATTATAAACATACATTGTCATTGGGACTAGACCAGTATATAATTTCAGCTCAATCGAACCCCGGGAAGGTGAAATATTACTTGCAAGATTCCACCTTCACATTGCAAGTTGATTAGAAGCTTTAATAAAAAAAGAGATCGCTTTAAAATTTACATGCCAATTTTACACCTGCTATTGTTTTAATGAAGTCGAATCGTTTAATTAATTATTATTTTATACATCAGAATAATACTACAGCGGACCGACCAGTCCGTGTCGCAGTCGGTTGATTGAATTGTGCTTTTATTTCCCATTCCCATCAACGAGCGAAGGCTATGATGTCATCAATTTAATTACGCCGGTCACTTCATTACTTCCCAATGAAACTGTTCACTACACTACTCTACCAATAATCCATCGATTTTGTCATGCCTTCACAAGGTCATTTGATCGATAATACTTTCAATATAAGCACTAACACGCCACATGTTTGAATAGTTTGTCGGAGCGTACTTTATAAGTATGCATTAGATATTTTATGTATATTTGGATTACAATTGAGATGTTACAGAGATTGTTATACTGATTTCGGAGTTGTAGGCCAATTTCGTCGATGAAATGCGTAATAAACTGTTAAGAGCCGTTCAATAAATTACAGGTACTAGTGGTCCAAATTTGACCATAGTTCATCAAGTTTTCGCTTCACGTATTAATATAAAGATTCAGTCTGTTAAATAAATCAATTTTAAATATTAAATAAAACAACATCATCATCCTGCTTCCCATAGCCCACTCTAAGTGGGGTCGGCACAACATCTTATAAACATGCTGTCAGATGATTTGGCTGAGTTTTTACGACCGGCCGCTTCTCAAAACTTTCCTCGGTATTACAAAATCTCTATAGATGACATGGCGATCTAACGATTAGATCCTACGTAAAATTATAACCTCGACCTAAATTATTATAAAACCGTAAGGCAAGGAAACATCTTATTCTATGCCTAGGGTTTTAAACTAACTATATTCGCGCCATAGAATCCTGTGACACTTACATCCAGCGGCTGCTGGTGACTCTTTCGAGATCATTAGATCACCTGTGTGAGTCTACCAACGGTCTGTTTTCTGATATAGAATTGTCACTGCTACACCTTTGGACCTATTCTAACGATAGATTGCTTTCAAGCAGTGTATATTCCAATTTTGTTTATGTGAACGTATTTTTTGTGAGACTTAACCAAATTATTATGTGTAGATTCTTATCGATAAAACCAGCCATCCATGCTAGTGGTACTTTACAATAAACTAACATACCATGACGAGTCATAAGAGCCTCGAAAAAATATCATTTAAATATAACGTAATTTGATTTTTCCCACTGCATATGTTCAAAACTGCTTAAAGTTGTGTGATGGTTTTATACGAATTCTAATATTGTAACAGTGTGGTATATGTATAATACATGCATACTCGTTAGCATGTCGTTAATGGTATAACGTAGATCTGTTGTGTGGTACGCGAGAGGAATAACCTATAATTAGATGCGTGTACACCAACCCTCGCCTATGGAACTCGGAACACGTTCACTCCGTCCGCATAAATGTTTGACGTTAAACAGTCTCCAAAATTGCGAACTTTGTTTTCTTTAAGTGTCATAATAAAATAGATACTTTGCTGTAGAATAAATAGGAGTATGTTATCTACTATTTACTTTCGGCTTCCTGTTGTTTTGTAATGTCTTGCTCACCTGCAATCACTATCAATAGTATATGAGTTTATCCAAATTCCAAACATTTAACACGAATAAGCCTAGCTAATGGGTAATTTACTGATGATATGAAACAAGCTTACTGAAAAATATCACTTTTAAGGTAGGAAGTCATCATCATTCTCCTGCCCTTATCCCACTCTAAGTGGGTTCGGCACGACATGTTACAAACATGTCGTCACATTATTTGGCTACGTATTTTACGAGCGGCCGCCTTTCTAACGTCAACTTACCTTAGTCATATTTTACGACACCTCGGGAAATGAGGGAGATCTATTATACTCATTCGGATACCACACGACATGAAAAGTTTACGTATAATAGAAATAAGCTTTCAATCAAATTGGCAAAGAAAACTTTGTTCTTTAAAAATTAAAGAAACATATAAACTTTCCGTATGAAAGTCAGTTTATTGCCCAAGTAATACGCACTCCAAAAAGTCGCTTTATGTACTTTTAAAGTAAGAAGTATTCAAAAAAATAATTATACTGCCAAATTTTGTTTAGGGGCCGTTCAAGTATTACGTAAGATTTATTAAAATTATTTAACCCCCATCCCCCTTGACAGCAAAAGTAAGCAAAGCTCTTATCCCCTCCCCCCATGCTTACGTAAACATTTGTCAATCAAAGTATTGTTTTTTTTTAATATTATAAGTATAACGTTATAATTATAATTTGAAAAAAAAAAAGATATAAGATAGAGATAATATTTTACTGACACGGTATTCAACATAGATTAAAGAACAAAATATTATGTTGCTAATATAACAAAGAATTATAAATTTTTTGTACACATATTAAATTCAAATTAACAGTCTTCAGTACATGAATACCGAATCCATGATTCTAAAATTTTAATGCGTTTCTTTTTAAGCCAAGACAATGTGAGGGTTGCCAATCGTGTAAAAAAGTAAATAACTACCGATGAGATGACGTAATCATCATCTAGAATCTCCTACCCCCCATGTCATACAACATAAGCAAAAACCGACACACACACACACACACACACACACGCACGCACGCACACACACAGACACACACACACACGCACGCACGCACACACACAGACACACACACACACACACACACACACACACACACGCACGCACACACACACGGTCGCCCCATAGTGCTCACGTAATACTTGAACAGTCCCTTACTCTTATACTATTCATATAATTTATTTAACAATAGCAGATCTGGCCACGGGTTGTTTGGTCTGTTTCGAACTCTCCCTCTCCTAATATATCTTACGTCTACGTCTTTAAACAATTTGGTGAAAAAGTTCATCGAGCATGAAGTCGTTCAGGTAGCAGGTATTTAACATATTTAATATGATAAATCCGTCTTTATATTTCTGTAGCCGTATAAATATGTATGTTGCCGAGTTTCTTGCTGGCTCTTCTCGCTAGAGACATCTTTATAAACCAGCAAATAGAGTTGACGATACAAAACCCATTTGTTTACAAGTTTATTTAAATAAAGAACATTTCGAATTTGAATATATCTGCACCAAATATTATCAAGCTAGCGGATTAGACGTTAAGCGTTACAGCCAGACGTCTGTCAGACATATAATATTACTAGTTTTTACCCGCGACTTCGTACGCGTGATTTTTTGTCCCGTGATAGGTTGATAATAGATGGCGCTTTTTAGTGTCATCCTATTCCTGTAGAATCAACAGGATTGCAATAGCCTGTATGTTATTCCGATGTATAAGGAATAATTATGCCAAATTTTTTCGATATTGGTTCAGTGGATTCGCCGTGAAAGAGTAACAAAGATAAATACATACTCACAAATTTTCGTATTTATAATATTAGTAGGATAACGATTTAAGAAAATTACGATAACAGTAATTGAACACCAACCTTTGAAAGGTTTATTATAAAGACCTTAAAAAATAACCAAGATATTCTTTCTGAAAAACCAGGCCTTAGTGATGGAAAAAGAAGTGTTGTTTTTTTTAAGATATTAAATTTTTTGGTAACGGCTACAAAGCATTTGCAAACTAATACATAATACGTTAGATATTTATAATTTGGTTAGATAACCGCATAATGGGGAGGCTCTAACATCGGCTAAAGTGGGCCTGCCCTTAATGCACTGTATGGGCGGGGTGAGCAGGCGCTTTAGCGCATCGGATAATAGACGCGTATCTGCATTTTCTACTAGACTGTTTATGTGTTTGCAATCCAGTGAGACTATGAGTTTTGGAAATTTGCACTAATGGCTTTACCAGCTTGTTTATTGATGATTGTAAGTGTCCTATTTTGTGGTTCAATTTATTCACAACCACGTGACGTATATAAACAATAAAAGAGAATTGTTATGTGCCGAATTGATAAATTAATTCTTTAAATATATTTCACTTATGTACTTTATCTAATTCATATTCATAATAATATTATAATTTCATGTTTCATATATAATCAATATATATAATCAACAATAAATAATCATTTATTACCGAGGTGTCGTAAAAGGCGACTAAGGTAAATTGACCAACCGTGTATTATCCGGTTGAGTAGAATAGACCACCCTCTTTCTTACCGAGATGTCGCAAAATCCGATTAAGTTGATGACAGACAGGCATGTCGTAAAATACGTAGCCAAATCATGTGACAACATGTTTTGCCGACCCCACTTAGACTAGGATAAGGGCAGAAAGAATATATCTTTACTAATATATAAAGCTGAAGAGTTTGTTTGTTTGTTTCATTGATTAATTGATTGTTTGAACGGGCTAATCTCAGAAACTACTGGAGCCATTTTAAAAAGTCTTTCAGTGTAAGATTTATTGAGGAAGGCTATAGGCTATATAACATAACGCTATGATGAATAGGAAAGGAGCAGCAATATAAAACAGTACGAAAACGACAAAATTTAAAGCTTTCCTTGAGTGTGCTGAGTAAACGATAATAGTTATTCAAAAATCATGTATTACAAAATTGTTCCCCTCTAAAGTTCTAAATAAAAGTCCGCGACAGCATATGTCTAGCTTTTAGGGTTAACCTGATATAACCACTTTTATGGTTATCAATATTCTATGTTACGGTTTTAATCTTTTCACGCGGGCGGAGCCGCTGGAGAAAGCTAGTGTATTATAAAGAAGTATGAGTCTGTCTGTCTGTTTGGTTGTAACGCTTTCATGGCTAATCCGCTGAAGAAATATCAATGAAATTAAGATCGTGAATAGAAGCAGACAGAATACATTACACAGATACGTAGGAGGTTGACATAATAGAGACAGATAGATTAGATATTATCTCATCGTATCCTTATATCTATCTAGCTTGATTTCACGTTTAGATAACGTCATTTTACCCGTTCTTCTGGTAATGAAAACCTGCTACAAATTATTAGAGGACGAAGGTAGATTTCTTCACCGTTTACAAGTTATAAGTATAATAGCTCAAGTGTAAGGTCGGGCAGTACTAACAGCAGAAGACCCTGCCTCCAGATGCCTCCAGTCCTGTTATTTTAGAAGAATTGAATAAAAAAAATATTGTTCACTTAAATCCTAACATAAAATCAAGCACATAAAAGTGAGACGTACATGGAGCGGAAAAAGATATAATACGTATACGTATTTTAAATTAAATCCCTGGATAACACCAAACAATAACGCCGTCTGGTATCCGGCTGAATAGAATAGTACCACCCTCATTGCTTACCGAGGTGTCGTAAAAGGCGACTAAGGTAAGCCGACCCGCCGTGTGGTATCCGGCTGAGTAGAATAGACCATCCTCTTTCTTACCGAGGTGTCGTAAAATACGACTAAGGCAAGTTGACGTCAGGCAGGCGGCCGGTCGTGAAATACGTAGCCAAAGCATGTGACAGCATGTTTATAACATGTTGTGCCGACCCCACTTATAGTGGGATAAGGGCAGGAGGACGATTATGAACACCTGACAAAAGTCTTTAAAACATTGTGCTTTGTCTAGAAGCAGCTTTTAAACGCAACTTCGTTCGGGTGGACTGTTGTCGCGTGATAAGTTGATAACAGATAGAATTAACAGGATTTCTATTGTTACCCCTGTGTAAAAGGAATATTTGCGCCAAAACAAAAAAAAAACACTATTAAAGAGAGGCTGATACAAAAAGCCTACTATACTGTTGAGGATTATTTAGACAATAAGATGCGTACATGCGTGGATATACCTACTCCGACCCTGTTCAAGATAGTAATGACTTAATGCAACTAGTTATAAGTATTGCTTAAAAGAGCAACCGCCGAGTTTCTTGCTGGCTTTTCTCGGTCGGAAAAGCTTTCCGAACCAGCAGTAGAATTGACGCTTCAATAACACTTGTTTACAAGTTTATTTGAATAAAGAAAATTTTGAGTTTGAGTACTACGCTTTGCATATTTGTATAATGGAATTTAAAACTTCGCTTGTGAGGAGAAATGTACGTTTTCTTTCATCACAGCTTATTTCTGTAAGCAGGATCAACTTTTTATTATGAATTAATTCTATGTTACTATCACTACTGTGCTAATTTTTTACAACTAACGTTTAAACCTTGGGTACCTTTGGTTGGCTATGACGAGGTATATGGGAGATTGAGAGCCATATTAATTTTACCGAAATACAAAATTTCGATTATGTATTCGATTTCAGACTGGGTAAAACATGTACAATCAATGTACAATGGCGGGCTTATTCCGGAATCGGAATCTCTTCCGGCCAACTAGATAAAATAGGTGTGTTATAATAACATACCTAATAACTTTAACAAGTAATAATGTATCTCTTAATCTTTAAATGAGCTGATCTTGTATATACCTATATAAAATTTATTTTGTAGGTGTTTTCAGGTTTCAATGTAGCTAGGTTTCATTTTAAAAAATGTCGTTTATCTGTGTTTACAGTCACTAAAACCGCTACAATGTTATTAGAAAACAAAGGTTAATTACGCTATCCCTTGCAAAGTCTTAATAGCTCAGTTAGGAACGGATGGTCTCGAATTTCGAATACCGTATCGAGTCTAGCTCTCTTCTGTACTTTAATTATTGTATTTACGAGCAAAGCGCGGTCGCCCTTTATAATTAAATTTTTATATAACTTATATCCTGAGTATTGTTTTTTATTATTGTGTTTAAATGAATTTGTTGGTTTAAGTTTTACGTAAGGCAACGGTATATGGTTTAAAAGCCGTTTAAATCTTTTGTGGTGAGTCAAGAGCCTCTCGCATAATATTTGTTTGTTTTTGGAATTGCATTGTAACGTAGGTCATGACAGCGGTCCTGCGGCGGGACGGCCGGCGCTCCTCGCGCAGCCCGAGCCGGGGTCGCGGTCTCGCGGCCGCCGACGGCGTGTGTTTCTCCGGCGTGCGTGCCGTTGCAGCTCTCCTCCGCCGCGGTAATTTGATTGGGCCCGAGCTGTCACCTATGCGCCACAGTCGCCCGGCCGTCGCTCGCCGGCTATCGATTAGAGCCCCCCGTCCCTGCCGCCCCTCGCCCGCGAACCGGATCTCGTCACGCCGCCATTGTGTACCGCGACGCTTAAACGCATTCGTTTCTCCCGATGCGAAAACGACGCATTCCTTCCGCGCGTCCGCCCTCCCCGCCCCGGCCACAATGCCGCACCGCGCGGCGCCTCGCAGGACCGCACTGATCCTCTCATTACACATTTACACTTTCACCTCACTCTCCGATCGTTGACAATACTCATAACATAACATTGCTTTTACTTTTTTTTTCTATTCTATCCCAGTGATAAGAAAGTCTTCAATCTACAGAAGTCATGATAGATTTACTTTGCTATAATCCGCATTAGTTAAGAAAATCTTTGTAATGCTAAGTGTAAGAAGCAAAAACCGCTCTCATACCTTATACATGCAGGATTAGTTGTATCACATCGCGCGTATCACAGAACACCATCAACACACTTCACATATTCGCTACGACAATCGGTAGTTTAACCCTGTAACCGAAGGATCATCAGGAAATAGGCACCGTGACAAAATCGCAAAGCTCGAAAAAATTACTTTGCGGATTATAGCAAAATAATTCTATCATAACTTCGATACTAAGGTATTCCGCGAAGTAACGCCTACTTCTGTAAATTACTTCCCTCCACGCTTCTTCAAATGTCTGTTTATACACGTTTTATCTTTGCATTTTACCACCATCTTCCTCAATGTTACATATTCATCCTTACCTATCTACCATCGACAATAGCTGTACAATTGTTTTTACTTTTTTTCTAACCTGTCTCATTGATGGGTAAAAGGCTATCTCCCAAAGCTGTCTCTCCTACCAATTTTTCTTCGTTTACTCTACACAGTCATTCCTTCTAGATCTTTCCACGAATGTTGATCGATAATGTCTGAGCTGCTACATTCTTTTCATCGGTGACAGGTTTGACTACTTTATCACCTGGTATGGTGATATATAGTAAATTTATCGTGTCGATCCTTGTATAGAAGGTCGAACCTTGACAAGTTCGTATTGTATCGTGTTTATTTTATTCTAGCTTTTGTTATCTTGATAATGACAATGGTCCTCCCAATCAACTTGACTTTTCTAAATTATTTGTTAAGAGAGAACCGCGATAAAACTGTTTGTAAGAAAATTCAAATTTTTGTAACGTAATCATGTAAGAATACAAACTGATCTAAACCTTTTACCCAAGATTGTCCCTTCCTATAGTATCCACAAACTCCTATCATTCCTCCCGCAGTTATTAGTTTACTGGAAATATAATTGCTTTGGAAAATAAAGTATCATCTTGGAAATGTCACATTTTTTTTAATAGACACTCAAGAGTATGATATAAAAAGTGTTACAAAATGTCTACATGTCACGATATAATCAAAAAACAAAACAACATTTAATAATTATTTTTTTATACTTGTGTTACCGCCAACTTCGTACTCGCCAACTTAACACGTTGAATGCCATGGGATATACCAATGATAAACCCAGGGGGTAAAGATTATTAGAAACGCATAATTTAAGATTTTTTAAATGCTTTTTATAAAATAAGTAAATAATAAATATAAAATAAAAGCGGAAATACCGAACTACTGCAATTTTGAAACTGATTTTGGCGAAACTAGCTAAGAATAGGCCTCTTCTCTCCCTTTTTTGAGAGAAGGATTTGAGCTAAGACCTACCACGCTGCTTCAATGCGGATTGGTAGGTTACACATATCTCCAGAATTCTCTAGAGATATGCAGGTTTCCTCACGATGTTTTCCTTCACCGAAAAGCTTGTGATGAATTGCAATTATCAATTAGACACATAAGTTTTCACAGAAAGACTCATTGGTGTCTGCCCGGGTTTGAACCCGTGACCTCCTCGAAAGAGTCGTACGGTGTTACCGCAGGGCTACCACAGCTTTTAACAAGCTTTTAGCAAACAAGTATATAACAGGGCAACAAATAATAACAATACACTTGCATAATGCCGTCAATAAAACGGCAGTAGCGCCCGCGCAATATGTCCTTATTAAGTAAAATCATTTGTTATCACGGACCTGTTGTACATAGATCCGACAGTTTACATCGTATTCCTGGGTGACAATAGGAGAATGTGTTACTCATGAAATACCTATGTTTCGCAGTGTTTTATTAAACTGCATTCTGCAACTTACTAGGTATGGAATTTAGTACAGAGGTCAAAAGTAACCTCTAAATCAAAAGTCCAACCGTTCAATTTGTCACTACGAAAAATCAAATCAATCTGTTTTATTTTTTCAGACAAGACTTAGGACCAAAAGTTTTTGTATTTTACGCAAAGCTGCTAAAATATATTTATATATAGCAAATATATTTATCTTTGTTGTATACATATTCTCGAAAATTGCAATAATTGACCTGTACTTTAACGTTAATAAATTAAAAGTAATGCCCTCTTTTTCTACCACTGCTGGGCCGATTAATTTCGAGTCCATGCGGGGCCCTTATTCATGAGCTCAGTACTGACCAACTTGAGCTGACCAGATATTATAAGACGTGTGTAGTTTAGTTAATGTGTATAATTATACCAAATACTAGTGTAAAATAAAAACCAAAACACCAAATATTTAAATACGCATGTTAACTTCACATTTATAATGTTAATGCGTATTTCTATTATTATGGTGAAATGATTTTTATTACTTTTTGTTATTAACAGAATAGTTTAGGATGCTATGTCGATATACTGTGCAGCGAAGCGTTACTTGACCGTTCGTTACCTGCCTGTTGCTAGGGCGTCATATCTATTCTATACTAATATTATAAATGCGAAATTCTGTCTGTCTGTGACGCTTTCAAAGTTAATCCGCTGGACCAATATTAAAATTTTCATACTATTGAAGCTTATATACGTGGTTACCATGTAGGATACAAAAACTTCCGTTTTTCCATCGGCATCGGGAATAAGTTAAAACACAGTACACTATAGAGTATATTTCAACATGTAAGTTGACAGGTATAGCTTGTATGCAATATGTATTAGTATATAATAAGTACTTGGTTGACGGTGATTTTTTACACAATAAAAATAAGAAACTTCCAAAAAATAACAGGGTCCCGTCCCCCCGTTTTATATATCTTTAATGTAAATTTTAATATTTTTTTAATGCCAAAAACAGAGATAAAATACTTTTTTTTTTTAATAAAACCGCTAGACCGATATTTCTCGCCCAAAACCTACTGCATACTGAATTTCAGGAAAATAGTTGGAGCCGTTTCCGAGACTCCGAATATAGAAATAGATACTTTAACTAATAACAACAAGTAACAGTTGAGTTTTTTCAGTCGACTACGTCTACAAAACTCCATGTTTTTCTATACTTAATTACACAATTGTCTTACTAACTAAAGTGTAGGACATGTAGTTTTAAAGTTTTATAATAGGTTGAAATTTACTTTGAATAGCTGTGACATAAGAGTATAATATTTAGAGCGTGCAACAAAACAAAGTGCATATGCAAAACAGACAATAACCACAGTACAATATTAATGAACACATCATCGGCTTCGGCAACAAAAAGTCCACATCGCAGAGATATTTTTCGTGCAATTTAAAAATTTTAAAAACAAAAGCATAAATATGTATGCAGCCTAAATGGCCTGCACTGGCACTCGTGCTTTTGTTTAAACTGCTCATTTGGTATTACAATACCATAAGTACCATGAGTGCATGTACCGCCACAGGGTTGCCAAAATACAACAAGTGTCACTTAAATTTAAAATTTCCAAAAGTTAACCCTAGGATACCTAGAATATGGAGCTGTGGTAGCCCAGCGGTAACACCGTGCGCCTCTTTCGTGGAGGTCTAGGGTTCAAACCCCGGGCAGGCACCAATGAGTTTTCTAGTAAAACTTATGTGTCTAATTGATTGCAATTTATCACACGCTTTTCGGTGAAGGAAAACATCGTGAGGAAACCTGCATACCTCTAGAGAATTCTGGGGATATGTGTAACCTACCAATCCGCATTGGAGCAGCGTGGTAGGTCTTAGCTCCAAATCCTTCTCTCCAAAAAATAAAAAAAAACGGAGAGAAGAGGCCTATGCCCAGCAGTGGGATAGTAGCAGGCCGTTACATACATTTACATTTACCTAGAATATTGTATCTTAAAATTGATAAATTAAATAAAAAGCTATCGGAGCCCTCGACGATATGCTCTACGCTCGCCCGACCTGGAAAATATGTAAAAGCTGTTAGAGCGCATATTGAGAATCTTTTGTTTATTATACACAGTTCGTGGTTGACCGTATTTTTTTACAAGAAAAAAAACTTCAAAAGAAAAAGAAAAAAATAATAGGGAAGGTGGGGCTCGATCCTAGGTATATTTCATTTCCCGCGACCATCCGTTCCCCAAATAAGCTACGCTGACTTGACAATTAACGGCAAAAATAGTGTTTTATTTATTCAATGTAAATTTTAATATTTTTGTAATGCCCAAAAACACGAATAAAACGATTTTTTTTTAAATAAGATCAATTTGTCTCCCCAAAAATATCCTGCATTCTGAATTTCAGGAAAATCGCCATTTCCGAGATTCCAAAATATATATACATACAAGATTAACTCATTTAAATATTAAAGATAATATATACCTCCACCTTAATAGCAAATCGCAAAATAGCATATACCATAGGCAATGTAACAAAATACACACTTATGCAATTATTAAAAGGGCATACCCATATACATATTATAAAACACAGTCCTAAAATCCTGTCTGTTTGTATGTGATCGATTTTCTTAAAATCTACTAAACCGAATTCGGTACGGTTTTTGCTAAAATATATTGCAACTCCTGAGGAAGCTTTTCACGAGGGTAAAGCCACGGACACAGCTAGTAAGGATTAAACGGGGAATAATATTGCAACATTAGTCTCGGAATTGTCCTTAATTTTGCTACTTCTCATAACCCCCAGTCCAGTCTGTTATATTATTACTAATCACGTTCTTAAACACATTCTACTTACGATTAACTGCTTACGGTTATTTAAAAGGGTACAACAAGGTTTTATTTGTGAATATGATTGTGATGTATATATTCTGGAGCTATAAATGGTACCTATAGTATCTTACCACCCACCAAGCTCAACGTTTTAATCATGTCAGAGATAAAATATCTGTAGTATTCTACTTTTTGTATCTTCTTTGCTCTAGTTTCCTCAGTGTTACTTTTCTTTCACTTTTAACGCTTCTGGCTTCTACGTTTAGAATCGCTTATTGTAAGAACATTCCTATTTTAAGAATCTGAGATATTGTGATTGAATTAGGTAGCCCCAAACGATTTATTTATTAAAAAGTTGTGATAGTCCAGCGTCGAGACCGTGCAACTCTCTCAAGGGGGTCACTAGTTCAAACCCCCAGGAGACACCAATGAGTTTTTCTGCTAGAACTTATGTGTCTAATTGATATTTGCAATTTTGCATGCTTTTCGGTGAAGGGAAACATCGTGAGAAACGTGCATATTTCTAGAAATTCTTGGGATGAAAGAAATGAGGGCGTCTATTCTACTCAGCCTTATACCACGACAGATTTTACTCAATTCTATATTTAATATATTAGTTACAGAATCAATTATATAAGATCTCAAATACTTATTTGTTTTTAGTATTTATTACTTTATTTGTTGACCAAGTTTCTCAGAATAAATATAATATATTATACTAGCGGCCTGCCCCTACTTCGCACGGGTATTAAATATATATCCCATGTCAGTCAGTGTAAAAAAATGATTAAAATCGATCCAGTAGTTTTGATTTATTCATTACTGCCCGTGGCCCGCAAGCGTTAAATTTGGAGAAAAACAATTTCCTTTCCCTATACCAAGAAGATTTCCTGCTATCTTTGGAATATCTAAATTCATATAGTACATTTTTACTTATTTACTTTTACATTTTCCCTATGTATTTTATTTTTACAATTAATTACAGAATTTCTTTAAACAAACTCTTGAAAGAGCGACATAGCTATTAAAGTCGAAGTGTTATAGGGCGAAGCGCGGTGTCCTCACGGCATTTTAAATCTGTTATATCTCCGAAAATGTTCACTTAAATTACTGTAAACGGCCATATTGATCTATATTACATCAATAATTTATTTAAGGTACTTAATTGGATAAGGATTAATGCTGTTTTGTATAAGAATTGCTTCAAAAATAAGGCATTACTTTTCGTAAAAAGTAAACGACAAAAAATGCTATAGTGGGTTATCCATAAGAGATAGACATATACCATCGCGGACTTTTCTGTAGACCTTTTCAAGGTGTACAAATACTTAGTACATTATTTTGATAAATCTCGTAGGGTTTAGCCTGCGTTTGCAATGTAAGCGGAAAAAAATGTAATTATTTACAGAAACCTCAAAAATTACAGTATTTCTCTACTCCGTATTGAATGTTATTATACGTACAAACCTTCCTCTGGAATCACTCTATCTATTAAAAAAAACCGCATCAAAATCTGTTGCGTAGTTTTAAAGTTTTATGCATACATAGGGAATATGGACAAAGAATGCGACTTTGTTTAATAAATTGTAGTGATTATCATTCGAAAACAAAATACCAAAAGGTAATAGCTGCCTATTATTGAGAACAGTTTACGTGTGTAATCTCGGTTTGGATTGCAGATATAACAAGATGGCAGTTGTATATTTTATTTTATAGCTTAATGTCATTGACCCCTATTGAAATAGCAGAAGCGTCGCGGTTTAACAGTAGGTACGTTCAGCGGCCGCGCGCATGCCTGTTTCTAAGGTCGCGCCCGCTGCCTTCCTATGGAAATGATTCCAATTAAAATGCCATTGCTCATGTCGCGAGAAGCGACCGCGTCGCGGCCACAGTGCCCGGATTTGTCTCGGATCCTCGAGATGAGCTTCGGAGACTGTAGCCGCATCTTACCGGCGTCCGTTGTTGTCACTGCGGTGTTTCGCGAGCGGGCAGATTTATTTGGACGTACCCCCTTCGGGAGGTGGGGGGTCGGGCGCGCCACCCACCGCGCCACCTCCACACATTTGACTGGATCAATAAGTAAGCAAAGGATGCCCGAGCAGAAAAACCATACACCCGACCACCCCAAGGGGGCACACGTAACCAACCCCCCACTAGAGGGGGGTCTCCACAGATTGCCATTTTCTCTTTGCCTACGCTTTAATTAGTTGCGTAGTGACGCGTGTGGATCCATAATTCGAAGTTATTAAACGGCCGAAATAATCATTTTCTCAAACAAAACACAGGACTGAACTTCGTAATGAAACAAAAATAACTACACAGTAAATTTAATCTTCGAAAATGAAATTCAGTGAAACAAAACACAGTTTTTGTCAATTTTAAATTTTTACTTTACTCCTTCAGTATAACAGATTTTATATTACTCATAAAAGATATAAAGAAAGCCTACATAAAAGATCTCGACTACACTGGTAAAAAGCTTACGAGCTGTACACATATCATAAACATTGTATGGTGATAAAAATAAAGCTGTTCCATTTAATCCTAATCTTGAGTCTTTTGCGTTGACAATGCCACCATACAAAGATAAGATAACGAGTGATACACGACACCCCACATGATATAACTACAACCAACCTTTCTGTGTTAACTTGGCCTGCCAACATTGCTAAACCAATGTTACCATTAAGTTCCATGGTCATAACGAAGGAAATAATTAGCTCCATAAACAAAACCCAAAATTACAGTACTAGAAAAACTTAAGAGTTTATTAAGTCATCTACTGCTGATTGAGACAATTGCTCTTATTCAAGATGTTAATCAGAAATTTTTGCATAGATTCACTTTATAATTAAAATAATTTTATCTATACTCATGTATAAAGCTGAAGAGTTTGTTTGTTTGATTGTTTGAAGGCGCTAATCTCAGGAACTACTAGACCGATTTGAAAGATTCTTTGAGTGTACTAAAGTCCATTTATCGAGGAAGGCTACATATAACATCACGCTAAGATGAATATGATTATGTTCAAAATTTTAATTCGGGAATTTATTTTTTGACACATTGATTTCCATGCGGGCGAAGCTGCTGGCAAAGCTAGTCATCTATATAATCCGCAAGTTTTCACTATTTCGGTATGAGCATCTTTATGTTAAAAATAAACTTCCTTTTGGAATTAAACGTACAAGTACCTGGGTGACCGAGCCTTGCTCGGTAATTTTTTTTACTAAATGGTATTTAAAAATATTAAAAAAATATTTTATCTGGGATCGAACCCACTATTCTAAATTCGAGACCGCCCGTTACGTAATTCAGCTAACATGACTTGCAAATGACAGCGAAATTATCCTTTGCCTTATCAATAAATTATAACTGTTTATTCAGTACCCAAAAAACAGGGATAAAACATTTTCTTTTAATGAAACCTAGCTAGATCGATTTTTCCTCCTTTCGTTAGTGTCGTTTCCAAAATTCAGAAAAAACTCATTTAAATCAAATCAAATCAAAAACCTTTTATTAACAACAGTTACACTTACCCTACATGAACATTTACACTTACAAAATAAACAATATAAAACAAAAAACTCTACCTATGCAGAGAAATGTGACGTTGCAAAAAGGAACACCACTCAGTATACGTTGAGGTGGCCCCCAACACTGGTTTTCAGTGGCGACCATACCATAAAACTAAACTAATCCGCCACCAACGCCAGCGACAACCGACAAAGCGACACCTCTTACCAAGGAAATGTAACTTAAATGTAATTTAAATATTAAAGATTTTGCCTACCAGAATTCACACACAATTAACGTACTTTTGTAAGTTAATTGTCTGTGAATTGTTTTTGTGACGGCGCATTTTGAGGAAATACGACCAGTAAATAAGCATTAATCGGTCGAAAAAGACAATGTAAGTTTTTATAAATAAACAAATAGAAGAACTAAGAAATTTGAATGGTAATAATAGCTTGTAATCATTTGAAAAATAATTAAAAGACATAAAAGATTTGCTTTTAGTGTAAGCAAATCATACTGGTTAATTAAAAATGTTATAAGTAAAAACAATCCATGGTAGCAACGTAAGTCATAAATAAGAGTAACTTACAAATGCCGACACAATGTTTTATATTCATGAGCTACTCGAGACGTCTATGTCGTGATTCTACATTCCACTTGTTTGCCTGCTTGCTTCTAAGAATGTTACGATCAAGACCGCATTTTACAGATACCGTTATCCTTAAGGTACATAGAGAATTATATATGTACAGACTCGCCCGCGTCAGCCATTAACACGTGAATTTTTTGTGCAGGATTTTTCGTCAAATTACGGTACAGCCACACTCCGTGAAAACGTATTACCTTTATAAAATTAGATAACAATTTCAGCAGATATAATTTTAACATTTATTACTGTTAAAAAATAAGAAATCTTTAAAGAAATTATCTCTTTTTGTTACCCGCAGCAGTACCTACTCCATGCTAAAGTTTAACTATATCTAGCACATGTTAATTTTGGAATTTTGCATGTGGTGATGAAACAGACTATGGAAATATGTTCTCGGTTAAGAATAATGTATTAAAACTTGAAATTCATCTATCCTATACGAAATACGTCTATCCGTACCTAGTTAATATTACATAAACCAACTTATCATCTTAAAACATCACTAAATGATTTGAATTTGAATATCTTATAACTCTTGCTTCTTTACATATCTTGTAACTTCGTTATATCGTAACTCCGACGAAACTGTATCTCTTATTTGCCTACGCAAAGCAGACGATACCCCTACCTAGACGCTAAAGGCATTTAAGGGAGGTATCAAGTTTAGAACTTGATTGACTTCGATATGTAATACTAGAAGTGCATTAGCGCATTTTTAATTTAATGCCTAATTATTCCCGGCCATTACTAAGCGAACAAAATACCCACAAATATCATCTGATTTTGTACCAATATGTTATTTTTAAATCGCATTAGTTGTTAGTAGCTTCCTGTCACGCTCTCTATGTTATAATCACTAGGCAGAATCAAAGTACTTAGTATTAAAGTGACCAAATTAAAAATTAGATTTAATGGAATTACATACATTGTATTTTAATTCCATCTATGACATCACACTAATTACACACACTATTAAGAAAAGCTTGTATTTTTTTTGCTATTCCAAGTTATAAGTAGTAGCAAAGAGACCCCTCTTTAACACTCGCGAGTTTTGTGGGCGCGAGGCTACGCTTTATCGCAATTTTCTTCGAAACAACTTTTTCAAATTCGATCTATTTCATACTAAGCGTGCAATATATTTTGCAATTTTTCTGATATAGTGTCGCATAGGTGATTACCAATTACGTAATTATTCGAGAACATGTTTTAACGGATATCGCGAGAATTTCGTAGCAAATATAGCATTGGTCGCTTGTGAAAGAAAATATATAGGAAAACAGTATTGAAATTTTTTGAGTAAAAAGTCAATTTCGTACTAAAATTTATTTTAAAATTACTGAGAAAAGATACCGATAATTAGATTGTGTAAATGGCATAAAGACGGTTAAATATCTGTTAAGTATTTTAATAATGTAAATAGTGAATTATTAACAGTGGTTATACTATAAACAAGTTGCAATCGGGGCGCAAGAAAACAGCAAGAAGAGGTATTTCTATAAGTCTCTCTTCAAAATCACCCTCCCATTCCGTTCGTTACATTCAGTTGGTTTACCCTCGCTAGTGATGCATATGGTATTAGACTTATCGATTGATCTTGATATAAGACAATTTTCATTAATAGAACCTAACTTTTCTGAGTCATGGAATCCTTAATTATGTTAACTTATATTTTTGCAGGGAAAAATAATATCTGAAATAAGTTGTTTGTTGATATTTAGAGTTGATAGAGCTTCTTTCCGAACCAACCATTTGACGATTCAAAGGTGCTTGTAAAAGCCAATGAATAAACACTTGTGACATATGTAACCTGCTGATCAACATACATGGTCTAAGCCCAAATCCTTTATACACATGTAAACGAAAAAGGTTTTCGAAAGGATAAAGATCGGAAGTTTCTTTTCTGTTGATAAAACCGCATAACAATACGAATTTTACATAAAAATAATAAACGGTCAATACTTTTGAGTTTATCGCGAGGATACTAAATTTTTAATATATATTGATAATATTTTCTTGTACTCGCCGCTTTTCTTGCGTATTCAACTCTGCTATCATCGTTTGTTCACAGCAGAGCAAACTACCCACAAATTCTCAGTGATGTCGCGATTGTTAAATGTCTGTTGTATCATACGTTCTCACAGTTCAAAAATCTCGGACTGACAATAGTTAGGAGTGTTGTCGAAGCGATAGTGTCTGCTCATTAGGATCATTAATCCGCCTGCCAATGTTCGTGATTATTGGCACGTTTATAGCTAACAAATATCCATAGAAGAAATCCGTTCCACCTGTAAAAGATACAAAATCTGTTATCAGTGTAACTTAATTAAAGACATAACTTTAAAAAAAAACATGCAAACTTAAACAATCTTCACACCAAATTGGTTTCAAATCAAAAATGACATACAAGACAATTTTGCATAGAAGTATGAATAAAAAACTACCGTAAACATATTAGTACCAAGCGGAGTAGCTTCAGTACCTAGTTTTCGAGAATTTGAAACATCTTGTATAGGCCTACTTAAATAGCTAATACCTACTTAAATTAAGCCTATTTTAAGAGATGTGTAATGAACCTATACAACCCTTTTTAAGCTCGTGAAAAATAGCGTTTCCGAATTATCCATTACTCCGAAGTATTGCGTTTGGAATTAATGCGCCGCTTGCCTTAACATCCAATCTTTTTTTGTTTCCCTCCCCTTCTACTAATGCCAATAATGGGCTCACTGTATCCGATCCGAGCTAAATGGGCGATGTTTGGCGATATGTCTTTTGTATTTATTTTAACTGGAAGCTAGCTAGTTACCGGTTTTAACTTCGCTTTTAGATTCAATGTTTACTCAATGCATTTGGATTATAAACTTAATTCACTTTAAGAGAGTTGAATCAAATTATATATATTTTTATGTACTTCAAATCGAAGTTATCGTATATATAGCGTGAATAATTTCAGAAAGAATTTAGGACTAATTGAGTGGTTGCATTTTTTTTCCAGTCATAATATATAGTATTTTAGAGAAGATCAAGCCAAGTTCATAAACTTTTTATACAATTTCAAGTCCCTACTGTTAACCGTTGAGTAGTTCCCTCGTCTGGAGTCAATCCTGACAACAGCATCAGGTCATACTAATCATAAACATTGTCAACGCTGGACCAGTATGTTAAATTTCAGCTCAATCGGACCCTGAAAAGTGGGTCAAGTTTAACTTGCAAGATTCCACCTCATACATACATTCAAAGTTGAATAAAAGCTTTTAAAAAATATGTCATGACTGGGTTCTGCACAATATAACAATACTTGTTATAATACCTTTCAGCGCTTTTGACCGTACATTGAAGAATAAGCTCAGAATTTGCCAGCCTGTCAGGGAATGATAGGTCATCGTTAACTCGACACGGGGGTTTGCCATACAAACTCGAGCAAGAAAGACTATTTTTTACAATACAAATAGCCAAGCGATATCACATCTTAGTTATCGACTAAAAAATAATTTATTAAATTTCCTCTGATACTATGGATTTTTCAGAAAAAAAAAATTCAGACTAGACCTATTTAAACGAAATATTTCGCACTTATTTATAAAAGTTAGTTCAAATGAGACCGTTCCAAACACACACACAATCTTTCGTGCTTATCGGAGATCGACGGAAGCTTTTAGTAATGTAGATTATGATTAATATTTCACTATGAGTAACTCTTATTTTCATATGACTGATTTTCTTCGATTCTTCATCAGCTCGATCGCCATCTCATCAAGTCGAGTGTTTTATGACTCGCTTTGTATTAATGCGGCGAGGTGTCCGTGTGAGACTGCGTGGTAATAATAAGTAGCCGGTACCACCCCTCGCCACCGGCCCCCACACCACCGACCGCACGCGCCGCGTCACCACACAAAAGCCATCTTAACTCTAAACCGGTCCTCGATATCGCCAACTTTTAAATTAACGTAATGAATGAAATATGAATGAGATCCATTTCTATACTATATCAAGAACATAAGTTGTTAAATAAATAAGTATATGCGAGACTAAGTTGGTATGGTCATGTAATGAGGAGGGATGAAAATCATGTGACCAAAAGAGTTTTAAATATGAGTGTGGATGGATGTATGGCTAGGGTGAGGCCGAAAAAAAGATGGACGGATTTTGTGAAAAAATGATAAGCATGTGTACGGGCTAGCACGTACATTTGCAACATCGGCATTTACGCCATTTTTTAATATCAAATCAATTGTAAATCAGTACGACGTTAGCGGCCGCGCGTGTTCAACGTAGCAAAATTAATATATCATATCACATTATCATTATAAAAATAAATCTATCAATATTAAGCGCCGCAATCTATCAATTACTACACTTTATGAATCTATCAACCAAAGAGCGTACAGGGTAGTAGCAGCCCGTACAGCATGTTAAAGGAGTGGCACCAGAGTTTACGAATGATAGAGGAGAATGGAAGGAAGAAGACATATTGTGCCGACCCCACTTAGAGTGGGATAAGGGTAAGAGAATGATGATGATGATGATGAAATAAGTATATGGGACATCTACATACACGGATGTCCGCTCCATACTTGGTTCTTCTGTTATGGGGACAGACAACTGGTAAATATATATTCAACTCTTACAAATATACTAAGGATGGTAGCCTGAAATTTTAATTACTGTATATTTGAATCCTTGATAAAATTGCTTAAGAGACGAAACAAAGCTTAATGATTTTATAAGCAACTAGATTCTGTCAACATCTTCGTTGCGTTGACTTCAGTACCGAGATAACTGTGATACTCTCAAAAATTTCATTACAATTCCCATATCAAATACTCAGTCGTTGCTCAATTCGGTTGTAACAGAAAGGCAAACATACTAACTCTTACTCAGAATCGCTTTATAAATACTAGTATGCATTTGTCCAAAATGTAAAAACCTTGACAGTTGATACAAAGATTTTCTTATTAACCTTCAAGCCTTTTCAGCTTATTACTAGTAAACTACTTTACTTTAACATACTAGTAGTAAAGGTATGTATTCTACTATACTATATAGGTATATAGCAATTTTGAATGCCCTTATTATATTATCGTTCTAAAATAAAGACAAATACAATATAAAACTCAACTACCCGATAATTAACGGAAAGCTTTCTAAAAACAAAACATAAATCAATGAAGACCGCAATGAACTATCGCAACAATACATTACATTAATAAAATTGAAATGGCGGACATATTGTTATGGTATATTAGTACACATAATGGCGCCAGAATGAGGTATAAAAATTATAACCTTGCATTGAGAATGTTTTGTAACGCACCTGTCGTTTATTAGTCGCCGCTTTAATGATCACACTTTTGTGGCATCTGTATACCGACCAATTAAATATCGAACTATCGGAGCGTCACGACAACAAAAAGTAATGGACTATAAGTAAAAACGGGAAATGACAACTTTGGAATATAAAGTAACTGAAGTTACCGTCGTTTCTATACATGTCTTTTGGAGTATTCTTTACACACTTAAAAACACCTTTTGTTTTTGTTTTCTTTATGAAAATTAGTATCCCGTTAGGCAATCGCTGTACTATGTTTGTCTTTTAAACGTAAGGATTGACGAAAGAAACTTAGACGCATTCTTCTTTAATGCAGATTCGTAGATTACAAATGACTACGAAAACGTCTCGGTATACACTGGTTTCAAACCGTAAATGAAGTGCAAGATATTTGAGCAAAATTGTATCAATATTTGTCCAGCGGATTAGGCGTGAAAGCATCCCAGGCAGACGAACAGATAGACTTTCGCAATTATATCGATTAGTTTCTCAATTTTGGCAACTGAAGAATTAACGTTAATAGTCCATGTACACAAAAGTTAATAGCTTCTTGTTCTCATTTACAGTAGCGATGGAGGAGGAATCTACAGAGCTCCCGGGCGGCGATGGTTTGGCGCCGAAGCAGCGACACCAGGCCAAGCATCGCGAGTTGTTCCTCTCGCGGCACGTGGAGACGTTGCCCGCCACACACATACGTGGGAAGTGCACGGTCACTCTCCTCAACGAAACAGAGTCGCTGCTCAGCTATCTCAATAAGGATGTGAGTATGTACCGCAGCAAGAGAGCGCCGAACGCGTTATTGAATTAATATTAAGGTTCTAACTACTTTTTTGTTTCAAAGGTTTATTTTTAAGTAAAAACTTCTATGGGTGCGTTGAATGTTGGGACTGAACGAGATTGAACCGTCACGCTCGGCTATGTAACGCTCGTTCGGACAAAGTCGGCTCAAGTCGACCCGCATTAATGAAGTTTTCGCTGATGCCGCGTGGTCTTAAGCACACTAATTTTTTTTCTTTTACGCACGCTGGACTTGAGTGAGTTGATGATTGCGTGACGAGAGCGTTACGAAAAGTGTGATCGGATGAGGTGAACGGATTTTGAGAGGGATATACAATAACTTAGTGAAGAAAATACAGAGAGTTACGTTTAGTACAGGACTGTACTGTAAGAGCAAGAGAAAGCCGTGTGTGCGTACATTTTCTTTCTCTTTTCCTGTCAGCTAATGCAATGCATATTCTTTCAGGCTCATCTCATTCTTTCAGTCCTACAATATTTAACGTTAAATTTTGTGTAATTAAAGAAACAAGTTTTACCTTTAAATATTTGTCATCTTTTTGTCATGGCTTATTTAACGTTTTGCATATAAATTTCCGCACTTATAGTCTTATCAGTTACCAGTGATGTACATGTTAAGTTACGTACAAATAATATTACTTAAATTAAAGTGAATTATAAAAAAAATACCACATGTTATAGTGATTATTAAAGACGCTACAAGTTTGAAATGGCAATTTACTTAACTTGCATTAACATAAACTTGTCAAAAATTTTCTTTGCCTTTAAAATTGATACAGACCTTTAGAACACGTGGACCGATAAAAATTTGTATTGCGATATATTATTTTCCTGGTTGCTCTATGTCCTTAATTATAACCGATTCAGTAATTTCCAATGTCGAAGTTCCGGTTGTTTTGTTGAGTTTTACTAATTGCTGTGTTAAATCGAACCGCTGTTTTGTTTTGTTCTCATATAATATTTTAATGCAGATATATTAAAATATGGGCACCAAGCGTGAATAACCCAACATGTCGAAATCGCATACTTTCCAGGGTAGCTATAAAAAGGTTTACGTTTGCTATGCGTATTTAAATATTCACAAATTTGTATGTGCAATATAAGACCTATCGACTTCACTAAAATTATCATCATCATCCCCCTGCCCATATCCCACTCTACGTGGGGTCGGCACAACATGTTACAAACATGTTCTTCGAGCCTGGATGTATGTATATATGTCTTTAAGTATGTATTTAAAATTAAATAAGTATATATTTACCAATAGTCCTACCATAATACAAGTATTAAGTTACTTACTTTGAGGACGGACTACCGAAATGTCCCATATATTTATTTATTTATTATTATTATTATTTTAAATAAATTTATAATAAATATATTAAACGTGTCCCAACGCCCCGCTCGGTCCGCCACTCCAATAATATTCCATCTACGCAACTAATAAGGAAATGAGCATGCACTTGCCGACTATCTCGTATCGCCGTCCAGCTTCCTGTTCGCTGTATTAACATCGCCATATAAAGATTGATACTATATTGAACGTAGTCGTTTTGTTCAGCTGACGTTTTTATGTCCAATTAACAAAGAGAACTCTCATATATTATAATGTTCTTGAAATGTAATGAATAATTTGGATGAATTGTGTTTCTGAACGAATTACGAAGGCTGTGCATATTTTTGCATATAATGCATACATACTCACTACACTTTTACACTAATACTAATGTACGAAGGAAACATTACACTGTCTCAATCGCACCACGTCAGTGACACGAGAGCCCCTTGTGAGAGTGGACGTGTAGTGAGTTATGCTATGTTACTTGTAAGTGCGTGTTTGAGCCTGTGCTATATTCATACAATATATTATGTTTATTAATATAGACTTATATTGTATGAATATTGCATATTGTCTGAATATATACAATAGAAATTAACACATACAATACATTTACGTACGGCCTTTTCCTGAAAAGACTCCCCTTAAAGAAATAGACTCCATTTAAAAAAGAGTTTAAATGTCTACGATATCACATATTTCGCTAAAAATGCTATATAGCATAAATTGAAAAACATTATCGTGCTTACGCTGCAATTCAATATACGCGTTATAATAAACCTCTTTGTTCTGCCAGATTCGAACCTCAATCTCCCTTAAAGATCTTTCACTCTACCATCACAATTATTTAGTGTAAACAGTTACGTAGCTAAGTAACCAGAATGTCCAAAAATACTGTGGAATCTCGTTTATTTATATTCTGGATAAGGGAGAAAATTTAGCAAATTCAATCCACCGATTTTAAAACTAATTTTTATAGTCCTTGTTACAAATTAAATAGTTCCTAGTATTTTTAGTAATTCGTATATTTTCGAAAGAGTTTAATATGCTATATTACTTATTCGAACAGGAAAAAAGCGGAAGTGTCACAGACAAATTAACATAACTTAGACATAACCGAGTATTCAACAGTCCTTTATATATTATTGACGATTATTAAAATTACTATGGAGTTTAATTAACTACTCAACTCCATAATTATTTTAAAACGTACACTTTATATATGTCGAATGTTAAATAGTTTATATGTAAAAAGTTCTGAAATAGTTATCTCTGAATTATTCAAAAATGTAAAAAGATAAGGCTAAAATGTCCTTGTTAGCTAAAACTACTTCTGCCAAAATTTGATATAAGAAAGACAAATTCCTATTAATTGAAATGTATTCTTAGGATTTAGCATATGTCAGGTTTATGATTTTTACGCCGTGTGGTATCCGGCTGAATAGAATAGTACCACCCTCTTTTCTTACCGAGGTGTCGTAAAAGGCGACTAAGGTAAGTCGACCCGCCGTGTGGTATCCGGCTGAGTAGAATAGACCAACCTCATTTCTTACCGAGGTGTCGTAAAAGGCGACTAAGGTAAGTTGACCCACCGTGTGGTATCCGGTTTAGTAGAATAGACCACCCTCTTGCTTACCGAGGTGTCGTAAAATACGACAGAGGCAAGTTGACGTCAAGCAGGCGGCCGGTCGTAAAAACGCAGCCAAATCATTTGACAGCATGTTTATAACATGTTGTGCCGACCCCACTTGGAGTGGGATAAGGGCAGGATGATATATATATAATAGGTTTATGATTTTTAAATTATATAATTTGTTGATTGATGAGTGTTGATTTTTTAAATTATAAACTTTTTAAATTATATAATTTGTAAAGTTCAGCCTGTCAATCTAAATAGGAATTAACTAACGACTGGAACTAAGCTTCTTTTACGTCACTTTAATACTTTGATCGTGCAATGAAATATTTTTACCGAATAAATTTTTATTATATTAAAGTTGAAAATTAAAATATATCGCTCAACATCGTATTGGAATAAAAAACTTAAGAATTGAATAGTAACCTCGTGAGATATTACTTCCGGTGAAGTTATGTAATCATAAAAAATATTTTATTAATATATTTTTCCTTGTTGCTCTTAAATTATTTATTCTAAGATTGTGATGCAGTACAATTTCTACTCCTACTTTTGCAATTCACTCGTCGCAACATGTCTTGTTTAAGTTTGAATTATTAACTTTAGAAAAATAAATATATGTAGTATTTAAATTTTGAAAATTAAATTATTAAATAATTTATAGAATTATGCGTTATTTTCTGGAGGTCTATAATACAAAATGTAATAAAAATATATTTGCTACAATCCGCTAAAAAAATCTTTTTCTCTTTTTATAGCAAAATAATATTTTCATTACTTTTGTTTTTTGAATGAAAATATTTATAGTTCCTTTTAATGTTTTATTTATAATAATATAACATGAATTTTTCTCTTTGTTTCAGGACGCATTTTTTTATTGTTTAGTATTTGATCCTTCACAAAAGACTTTATTAGCAGATAAGGGTGAAATCAGAGTTGGAAGTAGATATCAGACTGAAGTAACTAATTTATTAAAAGAAGGTAAGCTAAACATAATTATTACATATAATTAGTTTATTATTTTTACTATGATAACTACAATAAACTTATGTTGCACCAAACTTCAAATTATGCCAAAAGTATAAAATGTATGTTTTGTATTATGTTTGTCTAATCACACAAGCACAAAGAAACATTTTTATAACTTTTAGCACACCTTAAAATTTTTTCATATGCAAGAGGAATATTATTTTAAATTTTCCAACATCCAATTTTATCAAACTAACTAAATCTAATCTTCATATAATACACAAAAAAAGAGAGACAGAAGTATGATATAAAAGAGATAGAGTTGAGGAATGACAAGAGAGAATTGAATCAAAAAATATGTGCCAACCCACTTCGAGTTAGATAAGGACAGGTGAATGATAAATTATGAAAACTTGTAACTCATGCGAATCCTCCAATTTGTCTGATATATTCTGACGTATTCTGCGTACATGTTCCTATATAGTTACTGTGATAGTTATTGTCACTTAACACGTTACTGATGAAGTACACAAATTGTTCTAGGTGAAGAGGATGACCGCTGCAGTAGTGAGCTAGAGACGCTGGTGTGGACGCCGGCGCACGGGCTGTCGGACCGGCAGATCGACCAGTTCCTGGTGGTGGCGCGGTCGGTGGGCACGTTCGCGCGCGCGCTCGACTGCTCCTCCAGTGTAAAGCAGCCCAGCCTGCACATGTCGGCCGCCGCCGCCAGCAGAGACATCACGCTAGTAAGTCAGGCACTGATTGATTGATGATTCGTGATGGCATTGACGAATTACTCTTCTTTTAGAGCAGTAAAAAAAGTAAGTAGCGGCCTGTTACTATCCCACTGCTGGGCATAGGCCTCTTCTCTCCGTTATTGGAGAGAAGGATTGGAACTAAGACCTACCACGCTGCTCCAATGCGGATTGGTAGGTTACACATATCTCCAGAAATCTCTGGAGAAATGCAGGTTTCCTCACGATGTTTTCCTTTACCGAAAAGCGTGTGATAAATTGCAATTATCAATTAGACACATAAGTTTTAATACAAAAACTCATTGGTGTCTGCCCGGGTTTGATTGATCGTCTCTAAAGATTCACACGGTCGCACCGCTAGGCCATCACAGCACTCTTTAGAGCAGTGTTAATCAATATTTTTTTGCGCTATGTACCATGCCCATCTTGGCCTTCGTTATACTCCTCTATGTATGCCCTCTAATGTGCGTAAATTTTTATAACAATATAACAAAATTAAATTTTTTCTCTCTCTCATCTCAACCAATTGACGTAGTTCACTGTTAGACGTAGGTCTCTTCACAAGATCTCCGGTGTGGGGTTGCCATTCAAACACTAAGACCCCAACATCAATCGCTCCTCTTACTGTGTCCGGCCCATCGTCACTTTAGCTTCGTGACTAGTAACTGACTAAATCAAATTAAATATTTTATTTGTGCATTACAGTATTAAATGGATCTTACATAAGCACACAGTACTGTAAGCTACCCAACAAGGGTGTACAAAAATTCTTTCCGCCAACTGCTATAACCTTAACTTGTAACTGATAACTGTTTTAACCTAAGTAGCTGAATTTGGTTCTTGATTTGAATAATTAGAGATACTTCATCGTACCCTGACTTATGAGCCTTCTTATGAGGCCCTTAGCAGGAATTAATTGTAGAAAATGAAATGATAGGTTAATGTATAATTATACCTAATAATTTTTCACCTTTACTATTTAAGAATTTGCTTTTTTCGTAAAATTTGGCACGACGAATCAAGCATTTAATTCTTCCTCTAGTCATACATCCATGCACAGTCATATTTAGCAGTTTATTTTCAATACCTCAGACAAGAACTAAGAGAATAATAAATACTTAATTATCAGTTAAAAATAAATTGTTAAGGTTAAATTGTTAAAGTCTGATAATGGTGTTCGAGATTCATGCAATGGACACAACCTTATGTTACCGAATAAATTAAAACATACGATTCTAACATTTATCATTAAGAAAAAAGGAAAGCAATCTATGCTATTCGGTTATGCGGTTTTTTACGATTTACGCTTGAACACGATTTCACGTGATGTTGAATAATTACTATCGTTATGACTAAATATGAAATGTTATTCACTAATAAGTGTTAAGACAGTTCCATAGACCACCAAGTCAGTCAATTAACGTCATTGTCTGAATGTGTCAGTGTATACAAACTCAGGAAGGTGAGCATAGACAAAATAGATTGTGACAGAACTCCTCATTTACGCTTCTTATACTCCCTATTATATAATTAAAGGTGCGATAATGGTGTTCCAGTTTCATGCGATGGACACACTGCACAAGTCTGGGTACAGCATAGAGGCGGCGCTGTCGTCGCTGGTGCCCGCGTCGGGCCCCGTGCTCTGCCGCGACGAGATGGAGGAGTGGTCCGCGTCCGAGGCCAACCTCTTCGAGGAGTCCCTCGACAAGTACGGCAAGGACTTCGCCGACATACGGAAAGATTTTGTGAGTATACTACTAAACAAAAACTTTATATAATTTATAGAACTAGGCGTTATTTTGCGGAGATTCATAATACAAAAGTAATAATAAAATTATTTTGCTATAATCCGCGATGAAGTAAAATAGAAAATATATATAATACAACAATTCAACTGTCCCTGAAATAGTTTGGTTGTTTGGTCATTCTTTATGGCAGTTTTTTTGTCCGACAACATAAGAATGACCTACGCAAAAGAACCTAATCGTCACGAATTTTTTATTTAATTTCATAGCATTATTTCTACTTTAAATAACAGTAAAACCCTGCTTGATACGTAGGGTACATATAACACCCTATCTTGCTTTTGAACTTTTTGAAAATAAATCGTTTATTTTTGTTCAACAAATTAGTCCATAATTTCAGTTGTAGTGGTCAAACTCCTTTTTACAAACGCCATCTTCTAGTATTCTTTCTGCTATTCTTGGAAATTAATAGTCTCAATATTTTTGTTTTCTTCTTGCTCGGTTTATTCCTTGAGCTCGTCATTAGAAAGACTAGCAGTGGTTTCTTTCTTCCCTGGCATGAATCCCATTTGAAAGCAATAGTACTGCGAGGAATTTCGGGAAATCCCCGGGTTGAAATAAAAGAACGTTAAACCGAAACAGCGCTAAGCGAGGGTACTTACTCTATTTATAATATGGTTTCATAACCAATAAAGAATTTCTGAAATACATTTTAAAAAAAAAGTATAATTTTATTCGTTTGTTATTATGTTGTACATGTTAATTTTTTGTACCATTCATATTCTGTGCACAAAGTAAATATAACTTAAATAGACATAATGAATAGTTAAAAATATATTTCACGGAAAAATTGTAGATTGTACAGTAGAACTGTAGGCTACAACGATATTTCGTAATAAGTTCAAAATCGAATCCAGCTCATAGCATTCGAGTCAGTGTAATGAAATTAATCACCATATTTATCACATTGAAACTTGAATTTGTGAATAATTTAAATTTAATTATAGCCGTGGTACCTACCACTCAAGATAATTGTCACATGTGTAATACATTTTAAAGATAATGTTAATGGAATGGATATGGAATAAAATTTAGTGTTCAAGAAAAATTTGAATTTAAATTGTATTACAACATTTAGTTGTAATTAATTCTTGTTTATTTAATTTCGTCTTTACTGTCTTGTGACTTGAATGCTAACATTAGAACTATTATTATATTTGTCTTTAAATCTAAACTAATATATAAGCTAAATAGTTTGATTGTTTGAACGCGCTAATCTGAGGAACTACTGAACCGATTTAAAAAAATCTTTGAATTTAGGATAGTCCATTTACCGAGGAAGGCTATAGGCTATATTACATCACGCTAAGATGATAGGATAGGCGCAGCAATAAAACTATTGCGAAAACGCCAAAATTAAAGACTTTCCTTGCGTGCGCTAAGTAAACAGTGAAAGTTATTCATAAATAACTTATAATTAACTTACATTAACGACTTTTACGTTCAAAATTTTAATCGCAAAAAAAATTGTGATAAACCGATTTCGGGCGAAGCTGCATGACGCTGCACATTTAGTAATAAATATGCATTATACATACAAATACATTCATACACTATCTACAAAATATGAATGTTTCATATAATATATGAAATTATTTATAAACATCTTTCTGTAATTCATGTTTGAAGGAAATAAATGATTTTGATTTGATTTGAACAGACATGATTTGAACAGAGATTTGTTAATATTATACTTATTTTGTAGAAAACATCATAAACACATTCATCATTCAAAATGTCTATCTAAAAAAAGTATTAGAGTAGTATGATAACCAATTATTTTTCATTCCGATATGTGATAAATAGTAAAAAATGATCGGATATAAATTACGGTTATTTTCTAACCGTATCAGCCTACACTAAACAATAATAAAGCCTATATCTAGATCGATAGACTTTTCCCTCCCAAAAACCCCTACATACACACATGAATTTCATGAATATCGTTGGAGCCGTTTCCAAAAAAAATATATTTTCAAATAATTTCATTCCGCGCACCACCATTTTATGGAATGATCTCCCCTTGGCAGTGTTTCCGGATCAGTACGACATAAGTACCTTCAAAAAACGTGTTTTCCACTTTTTTAAAGGACGGCAACGCACTCGCTCTGCGAGAGGCCGTGGGCGGCGGCGATTACTTTAGGGTAAACCGCATGCTCGTTTGCCATCCTATACCATAAAAAATATATATATATATATACATAAAAAATTAACTCATTTAAATATTAAAGGAATATAATAAAGGAGTACCAGGTTGACCGAGCCTTGCTCGGTAATTTAAAAAAAAAATTTTAAAAAAAAGAATTTCTCGCGACCACCCGTTCCCCAAATAAGCTACTCTGACTTGACAGTTTATGGCAAAAATTCAATCCAATATAAATGTAGTATTTTTTAATGCCCAAAAACAGTGATAAAATGATTTTTTTTAATAAAATAGGTTTTTTATTTTTAGCTAGGTCTAGACCGATTTTTCTCCACCAAAACACCCCCTACATGCTGATCGATGAATTTCAGGAAAATCGTTGTGCCGAGCCGTTTCCTAGATTCCGAAAATATATATACATACAAGATTATGTAACTCATTTAAATATTAAAGATGTTTTAATGTCGTCATTCGATCCAACAGATAACACACATACCATAATATCGTTAACTGATGTTCGCAGTTGCCATGGAAGACGCTAAAGAACCTAGTGGAGTACTACTACATGTGGAAGACGACAGACCGCTACGTGCAGCAGAAGCGCGTGAAGGCGGTCGAGGCGGAGTCGAAGCTGAAACAAGTGTACATTCCCAACTAGTGAGTGTTTGTACCACACTCAATTACTTATAACTGTTATCGTTGCTTTGCTTTATAAGTTATTTTCATCATTCTCCTGCGCTTATCCCACTCTTAGTAGCGTCGTCACAATATGTGGCTAAATGTTTTAGCTAGTTATTTAACGACCGGCCGTCTGACGTCAACTTACCTCAGTCGCCTTTTACGATACCTACAGTAAGAAATGAGACTATTCTATTCAGCCGGATAACTCACGATGGGTCAAATTAGCTTAGATGCCTTTTAAAACACCTCGGTAAGAAATGAGGGTGGTCTATTCTACTTAGTCGTTTATCACACGTCGTTTTTCAGTTATTTTATAAATAATAATCTCACAATGTAACGAGATGTTAAGTGGCCCGTTTGAGTAGTTGGTAGTGACCCTGCCTTCAGTTCTGTGGGTTGCGTGTTTGATTCTCGCTGAGGGTAAACATTTTCTAATCGTTTATTGTTCGCGTCTCGGTGTTTGTATGTATCTCGCTCCATCCGAAGTATAAAGTTATACCTATATATTTTATATAGAACTTGTAACTTTTTCTTGGAGCAATCTAAGTTTGTATTTAAAACTTATTATTATTATTAGTATTGTTGCCTACATTTTAGTGAGCGTTATAACTCAACTAAGTTACTAGGTTAAGTTTTTATTTTTATTTTCAATAGTTGTTTCCATTTTATATCCTGTCTTGTATAGTCTTGTAAATTGTTTTTTATTTTTATTTATGATTTTTAATGTTAATTAGTGTTATTGGTTTGCGTTCTAATTAATACAAATAAATAATTACAGCAATAAGCCGAATCCGGCCCTAATCAGCAGCGCGCCGAACGCGGCGGGCAAGGCCGCCGTGCTCAACGGTGGCACCAACGGGACCGCTGCCGTCTCTCCCAGCCTCTGCGCCTCCTGCCAAGGTATACATAGGCCTTTACACGACAAGTAACTGCCTTTTATTATCCACTGGTGGGAATAGGCCTCCCATTTTCTTTATTGGAGCTGAGACCCAACACGATGCTCCAATGCGGATTTTTTATTTGACACATAAGGAAATCCCATCCCAGGAATCCTCCAAACTAGGTTTCCTCGCGACGTTTTCCTTCACCGAAGAGCATGTGATAAATTGCTTTTACTCCATCTGTCCGTTTGTTTCACTTTCATATAATGAAATTTATGGGTATTGTGAATCAAAATAGCAGATACAGATTGTTTATTTTTTATAAATACGCGAGAATATATTTTTATTAGTTGTTACTTTTTTATTTTTGTATCTTATACTCATCATCTTCATCTTCCTGTCCTTATCCTCTAAGCGGGGTCGGCACAACATGTTATAAACATGCTGTCACATGATTTGGCTGCATTTTCACGACCGGCCGCCTGCCTGACATCAACTTACCTCTGTCGTGTTTTACGACACCTCGGTAAGAACGAGGGTGGTCTATTCTACTAAACCGGATACCACACGGTGGGTCAACTTACCTTAGTCGCCTTTTACAACACCTCGGTAAGAAATGAGGTTGGTCTATTCTACTCAGCCGGATACCATACGGCGGGTCGACTTACCTTAGTCGCCTTTTACGACACCTCGGTAAGAAATGAGGGTGGTACTATTCTATTCAGCCGGATACTACACGGCGTTTTTTTTGTATCTTATACTATCTTATCTAATATTTGATGTTTTCTTTTTTCAGTGACAAATTCAAACCAGTGGTATTCATGGGGTCCACAGCATTTACAGTACAGATTATGCGGCTCATGTTGGCAATATTGGAAAAAATATGGAGGTTTAAAGGTGATTACATTATTTGGATATCTGGAACTGTTGGAACAATACGAAATTTGAATAAAACTAAGTACAATAGATCTGGTAAATTCTAAGAGATCTGTGTCATGTCATTATGTATGAATACAAAAAGTTATCAAAAATATAGATAATTAAGAACATAGAGATTACACAATAAGAGTAAGCATACAAATTATTCATATAGTGTAGATATGTTGTGATGATAATTAAATGATGATTTTGAGTAAATTCATAATCTACAGACTTTTAACAGATTTAGACAATCCCTGTACAAAAATATGTCAAAGTCAAAGGTTTTTAGGAAAATTAAGCAAGTAACACTAGATGACGAAATAGAAATAAAATAGATGGGAAATAGTTAATGTATAGAAACCGGCTATACTCACGTGTTATTCTATCGGGTTAGCCCGACTATTTTCGAACCCATCCGTACTTATTCATGAGCTTTTTACACGACGTTATCGCGGCGGGAACTGCGTCCAGCAGCTCGTTGGGTGCGACTCGTGGGTGGCGGCGGTGGCCGCGCCTCTTCCAAGTTTTCCCTGTCGCTCTGGTCTTCGTCATCGCATACACGGATGAAGTTTGTGCAAGCGACGCTTACGGTGTCGGGTTCAAAGCGGTCTTTATAGTGTCAAAAATCGCTATAGGAAGTGTCCATCCACCGTCTCTTTTAAAATTCGGGTACCGGCCAATTTCATGATGGAAAATATTTAATAATAAAAAAATATACTTTTAAGTAATGTGTTACGTTCAGACGGCAGACGTGTTCGGTGAGAGTGAAGCGGAGGTGGTGCGGAGCGGTCGCGCGGACGGCGAGGAGACCGCGCTGTCAGTGTCGCACCGTCCGCACCGCTGTACTGTTATCAACTGTGCTAAGGTATACCTATCTCTTTCATACCTCAACAAATCGACGGTCAATATTGAATTGCTCGTTGGCGCAGTTGGTAGAGACCCTGCCTTCAGCTCCGCGAATCGTGGGTTCGATTCCCACCGAGGGCCAATATTTTCTTACAAAAATTTGTTGTTTCTTCGAGCCTGGATGTATATATGTATTTAAGTATGTATTGAAAATTATATAAGTACCTATATATTCACCAGTCGTCTTTCACCTTTTACACAAGTATAAAGTTACTTAATTTGGGTGTGGACGACCGTGTGTGTGTCTCTTATATTTATTTATTTATTTATTTATTGAATATAGATCCAAATCTATTAATCCATATCAATTTCTTTAAGACCATTCTTAAAGAAATTTATTACGATACCTATCTATAAAAACCTGTTGCTCGGGCTCCTTTTATTTAAGGTGGTCTAGAGAATTGGTTCACCAACCATTGCATAATCATTCCAACACTTTGAGGCCCAATATCCCTTATCAAAATATATCTAGTATCACTTTACCAATTTTTAAGGGGATTTCTCATTTCTAAATGAATCATAACAATAACACATTATGTACAGATTAAATAAATTTATTTTTTATTATAATATTGATAATGTGATATGTAATATGAATTTGATAATAATTTGATACGTAGAGCGCGCGCGGCCCCTAAAGTCGTACTGATTTATATTGCTTTGATATTAAAAATATAGCGTAAATGGCGATGTTGCAAATGCACGTGTTAGCCCGTACAAACCCTATACTGAAAAGACATCATCTCATTGGGTGACAATACGACCTTAAAAAATATGCGACGGTTGATCCAGTGGTACATAAGTATATGGCGTGAAAATCTCTTAAAGAGACCTAATCTCCAATAGTGGCCCTTAATCGGTTGAAGAATAAGAATAAGAAGTGTCGTGTTGTAGGAGTTCAAGTTGCGTGCGCACCTCGCGCGGCACGTGGCGACGGCGCACGGCGGCGTGGGCGAGGGCGCGCGGCCCGTCATGAAGACGCGCGCCGCCTTCTACCTGCGCGCGTCGCCGTTCACGCGGCTCGCACGCAGGTTAGCGCGTGCGCTGCGCCGCCCGAGGCACTTCGCGCGCTCGCCCTTCTCACCGATCAACCTGCACCAAGTCAAACATGAGTGTTAGTACATCATCATCTTCCTGCCCTTATTCCACTCTAATTGAGGTGCACAACATGTTATTAACATGCTGTCACATGATTTGATTGCGTTTTTACGACCGGCCGCCTGCCTGACGTCAACTTATCTCACTCGTATTTTACGACACCTCGGTAAGAAAAGGGTGGTCTATTCTACTAAACCGGATACCACAAGGTGGGTCGACTTACCTTAGTCGCCTTTTACGACACCTCGGTAAAAAATGAGGGTGGTACTATACTATTCAGCCGGATAACACACGGCGTAGTGTTAGTACTTTTATTTTCTCTTAATTCCTATCCACATTTAACGATAAATTAAAACCCATAGAAAAAATTGATAGTAAAGAGACGAGTCCGTCGTCCAATAAGTCTTTTAACACAACTCAGAGACAGGTTAATTCTTTTTCTGTTTTCCCCATTTATTTGATTCTCGATTCTTGTTTGTATAACGCAAATACGTTAGTGCAGCGAATTTCCAGTCTTCTCATATCAACTACACAAAAAATACGAAAAAGTACGACTTTAAACTTTCATATAATGACACTGAAGAACTCTTACATAATTTATAAATTAATATTTACAGAAAACTTTCAGAATGCAGACTTTTTATTTTTTATATTAAACTTATATGTTCAATACAATCAACTCACCCTCTCTCCATACATGCCTCCTACTCACACTAATATACATTACATGCATACTTCATAAACACAACTCATAACCACACAGAGAGGTTCTCCTTACAGACATGCTAATTATTATTATTTTCATTGTATTGTTATTTTTCTTATAGCAAATAGTAACTAAGTCACATGTCTTCGGTGTTTGTCACTGTATGCCGAGATACAGTTTTAACTAGTTCGGCTGCAGATGGTCATATATTAATTTAAGCCCTATTTGTCATATGTAAGAAATAAATAAATAAATAAAAATAAAATAAATAAACATCTGTGCACGTGTTGCCATCATTTATATCTAAATATAATAATTTTATAAAAAAAGGAAATAAAGAAATAATAGAGAAGAAATTAATTAAACTTTTTATTGAGTTATTATTATTATACATACAGTTTGCTTCATATCTTAAAACAAATATAATCAGTCACAGATCAATCAGTTTAAATGCTATTGTTTGCAGGTTCAATAGCGATGGGCGGTATGGGTGGTGCAGAGATGCGGGGCGCGGGCGCTGCGGGAGTGCCGCGGGTGCGCGGCCCCGTGGGCGCCGTGGCGGCGCGCCTCGCCTCCGTGCTGGGTACTGCGGCACCGCGCGCACAGGACTGGCTCACACTCACGCCGCGCGACCGCATGCCCACGCCCAACCACGTCGCCTTCCCCAAACCGCCCAAAGCGCCAGGTGATCTACCACAACTATTACTTTTGAATCAAATTCAAAATATTCTTTATTCAAATAAACTTTTAAACAAGTGCTTTTGAATCGTCAACTCTACTGCTGGTTTGGAAAGCTGCTCCTACCGAGAAGAGCCAGCAAGAAACTCGGAGGTTGCTCTTGTAAAAATATAATTCTTAATACTATTTACATTAAGTCGTTACTGTCTTGTACAGGTTCAAAGAGAGCTATATCCACACATTCTTATCTTCTAAATAATCTTCAAGAGTATAGTAGGCTTTCTGTATCAGCCTCTTTTTAACAGTGCTTTTAAACTGCTGTAATGGCAAAGCTGAAATTGATTGCGGAATTTTATTATAGAAACTTATACCAAAACCCACAAACGAGTTACGCACTTTTGCAAGGCGCGAAGCAGGAGCCGCAAGCTTATGTCGGTTCCTGCTTTGTCTATTGTATACATCACCTATTGTTTTATAATTCTTTATATTTTTATGTACATAAATTAAGTTGCTTAAATTATATCAACACTACTTCCACCATTCTGTAATTATCTAACTCCTACAACTAATCTTTCTACAGATGGCAGTCTGATGTACGAGCGTGTGCTATCGCGCGCCGAGCTGGAGGCGCGGCGTAACGAGGTCCCCGCGCCGCCCGCACTCAAACGCCGCGCCTACGACGATATCAATGGCCTTGACAGTCAGTATTATACTTGCTTTAGTTGCCCTAGCGAAATTTCGACACATGATTAGTACATAATTTATATATAGCAATAGGCTATACTCATATCCTACATATGACGTCTAGTTTCGAGCCCACCTGGCGCCCTTATTCATGAGTCTAAATTAAAAAATGATTCATACAATAGCTTCTTTATATATTTGTGAGAAAACCTACTCGCTCTGCTGAATCTCTAGAGAATTCTGTGTTTATGTGTAACGTACCAATCCGCATTTGCGCAGCGTGGTAGGTCCTTACCTCTCCAAAAACGGAGAGATGCCTACGCGCAGTAATTGCGTACTAAGCCTTTTCTTCTATTAAAATGTGTCCATACCAACAAATATAGAACAACTGGCCTGGTTGTGTGGAAAAATATGGGTAAAGGGCTATAAACACCTGTTACAACAATTTTTACTAAAGGTGGAAACACTGAACGTAACTTAGTTTAGGGGGGGAATTAGCTATAAAAAACGGTGTATGTTGTCGAGACTCGAGCTACTACAAGATGTAGATATCAAGGTCGTGTGCTAAGCAAGCATGTTCGTATGCTAAGGAAATATGTGTGGTATTGGCGCGTGGTCTGGAGATCCCATGAAGAGGCCTATGTCCAGCAGTGGAAGAAGAAGAAGAAGAAAAATGGCGTGTGTCTTGCCGAAATAGGTGCCACCGTGGCCCCAAATTTTGCTTGCATCACACCATTGTTAATAACAGGAGCGGCAAGCGCGGGCAGCGGAGCACGGGAGGCGGCGGGCGCGCCCCCTGCAAAGCGGCCCAACAAGCACCCGGCGCCCATGCAGCGGCCCTCGCGCGAGCAGTACGCCGCCATGTGTGCGCGCGCGCAGGCCACCGGACAGCCGCTGCCCGCACACGTTTTCGCACACGTATGTTACCTATACTACTGGAATTACTTCGATAGTTTATTCAGTTTTAGATGGTTTAGATTTAAATCATTTATTCTCATAAAAAGCCAATGGCCACTTACATCATCATCTTCCTGCCCTTATCCCACCCTAAGTGGCTAAGGGGTCGGCACAACATGTTATAAACATGTTGTTACATGATTTGGCTACGTATTTTACGACCGGCCGCCTGCCTGACGTCAATTTATCTTAGTCGTAATTTACGACACCTCGATAAGAAAGATTGTGGTCGATAAGAAGATAAGAAGGGCGGTCTATTCTACTTAACCGAATACCACACGGTGAGTCAACTTACCTTAGTCGCCTTTTACGACACCTCGGTAAGACATGAGGGTGGTATATTCTACTCAGCCGGATACCACACGGCGGGTCGACTTACCTTAGTCGCCTTTTACGACACCTCGGTAAGAAAAGAGGGTGGTACTATTCTATGCAGCCGGATACCACACGGCATCCAATGGCCAATAGCCACTTACATGAGAACATAAACTCCTAACTAAATTAAGCGGTCACCAAAAGATCTGCTCGTTAAACGGTTTTAATTTTCTTTTTAACTGTTGTAGTTGTAAGTTATTTTAGTTAAACTAGATTTTTCATTATTCTTGTTTTTCTTAAACTTTTATTCTGTGTAATTTTCAAATATGTATTTTGCTAGAAGTGATTTAAAACAGTTTAACGAGCTTACATGTTTGATATTTGGAGGTATTTTATTAAAAATTATGCTCCTGCATAAGTGATTTTTTTTTTACATAATTTGTATGGAATTAACAAAACAAGTAAACTTGGTCGACAAAGACAACGTTTAGAAATTTGAATTTTATTTAAAGGATAAACTAGTATGCATGGTTTTATCAATTATTAAGATGACTGTTTTTATATCTGAATTTCTCAAGTTTTGATCATCTAACCGAGCATAGTCACGACACTGAACTTCTACTGCTAGTTATGTCCTCACTGTGTAAACCATAACAATCAGTCAATATATTAGTACCACAAACTTATACTAAATATGATTCTATATAGTCTTTGGTTAATAAATTGATATATTAAACTAAGACAATAATTTATAAAAGTAGTGTAATAATAATAACAACGGTCTTATCGGGAAGAGCTTCGACCAACATCTTATGAGGCTATCACTTAGTTGTTGGACTTAGCGTAGGATACAAAAAGCAGTTTTGCTTTAGACGGCACGGATTATAAGAGGTTCCTCAGTCTGGGGCCCTAACCGCCGGTAGCTTAAGTACTTTCTCCGCTCCCTGTGGTCAACAAATTTTTTATATTTTTTTTGTATTTTTTTTATATAAAAAAATAATTAAAAATATAATGTAAATTTGTATATAATAAAAGTCATATAGTGTAAATTACAAGGTTAAGCATTACATCAGGTAAACGGCAAACCGACAAATTTGACTGGCCGCGGTGGCCGTCGCCACGTCATCTCATGGATGGACGCGCCTGATGACCTCTACTTCAGAGCCAACGACACTACCAAGTAGGTTATTAATTTGTTAACATCCTCCTTAAGTCCAGAGCTTACTACTCAGCATCCTGATTGTTCCCGATCACATCCGATCCAAAGTTCCGTCATTTTTCTCAGGAGCTCAATGTATAGCCTCACTCAGTTTAATGCCAAGCTCTTCATACATCCGTCTTTTTGAACCCCGATCTCTCGATCCCTTTCCTTTCTACTTTCCCGGTTCCTTCGTTACCTGATTGTAATCCAATAACCACCACGAGCGACGATAATGCTCTAATTCATTATTATTTCATAATATTTATAGCTCCAACATTACAAATAATAATAATAATTTAAGACATCGAATAAAATTAAATTCCCTGTTGTATATTTATATTTTTTTTTTAATTTATAATTTTATACCGAATACATGCATACTTAAAATAAAAAGCATTTTATTTATAATTTTCAACCTGATTAACTTGTTATTACAAACTGTTTATTATTTTTAAGTTTCTTAGTATTTCGTACGTTAATATAGCATAAAATTTCGTCAGTTGTGCCAAATTATAAAAATATTCATATTTTGTAATATAATTATTAATCTTTCTAAATGTTTAAATTTACTGAATAAATTAAATGAATTTTAACTGTTCATTGAGTTTAATCGCCAGAGATTGACATAAAAAATTATTATTTCTTTCAATTATATGAGAGATGCGTTCTTCTATTTAATACAATGACTGACTATAATAATAGTTTTCCTAAGTTGAGATTGGATCCGTAGCCCGAAATACTGACATTTGCATACAAAAAAAAATTCTTCCCTTTATATTGAACTAGAAGTACTCGTAACTTACTTAAGCAAACTTAAACGTTTAATCCCTCAAATGTCATATGTGTTTTCCCTATTCCCAAAAGAAATAGCTCTCCTATTTCTTTTTATAGTTTATATGCTGTATTTAAACCTAGTGTATAAGCTTTAATTGTGCCAAATTTCATTAATATTCGTTCATTAATATTGGACAGACAGACTGTTTAATTAGTGTCGGAGACGGTTCTCCAGTAACGTGCCTGTCGTGCGTCGTGTGCAGGATCACGCGGCGCTCGCTGAGCTGCGGCGAGCTGCGGCGCGGCGCGCGCGCCCCCTGGCGGCTGATGCGCGGGTCGGGCGCGGCGGCGCTGGCGCTGGCGGGCGCGCCCGCGAGCGTGGTGGCCGGCGCGGTGAAGGCGGCGAGCGCGGCCGTGGCGCCGCTGCAGCTCGTGATCCTGGACTGACAGGAGCCGCCGCGCCCGCCGCCCCCGCCGCACCCCTACACCATGGAGGCGCTGCTCGGCTGAGCGCGCCGCTGTATATTGCCGTGTACAGAGCCCGAGGCCCGCCCCGGCGCGACCGCACCTTCGCGAAGATTGTATTTTTGGTAAACGAATCGCCGACGATGGATTCTGTAGATAATATTTTAAAACTATATTGTTCTTATGTGGTTTGATCTGGCGATGAGCAAATAATGTATTTGATACATAAAACGATATGTAAGTCTATTTCATTCGGAGATTCATTGTAGGATAATTTACAATTTTTTTCATAAATAAAGCACAAATTGGAATACTGCGTATTTTATTTATGTGTCTCATTTATAAATCCATCTTATTGTGAACCATCACCATCGATCGTATTCACTATCAATCGTTATAAAAATCACATGCGTTGCACGAAATAATTCGTCTACATATTCCGTTGTTTCAATAGAAATTTTCAAAACTGGCTTACATTAACCTTAGAAAAATCTTACAAAACTGCTGAGATGAGAATTCAATTATTATCTTATTTATATACTTCACTATCATATTATTACATTATCGAACATGACTTTCTTTAATGACTGACACGATAAATCAAACTGTCGACTATCTATTATTTTAAATTTTATTACGATAGCATAAGTCTGCACGGGTAAATCTATACAAATCATAACAGCGTTAAAGTGTCGTAGTGAGAACAGTCAACTTAATCTTTGTTTTATAGAAAAAAATCCTTGAATAGAAAATACGAAATTTTGCATTTCACCATTTGTATTTAAGCATTCTCGTTTTTTTTGGGTAAATTTCTTTCAGATAATATTATCTGAAAAAATTTTACCCAAAAAAAAACAACAACAAACACTGTAAAATACATCACACTCTGAAGGAATTTGTTTTAAACGTAAATTCGTCGAATTCCAGCCTCTCGGATTTGACTTAATCACTGTTAGTTAAAAAATTTGGAATACGAAGCCATTATAACTTAGTCGAAACTTAGACTTCGTCAGTTTCTCCTTTTAAACTTTCGCGATTCATACTGATTATTATATAAACATACGGGTCACATCGCGTTATAATCGATTACCTTTGTATAAGGTTCTACGTTTCGGCAGAATTGCATCCACCGTGGTCACGAACTGACTGGAGCGCCGCGGCGTCTTCGTTCCCGAGTACTACAGTCATTATTTTGTTCATCTACCCGCACTTGAACCGCACAATCCATATAAAGTTTATAACGTAAGATATAACGCGATGTGACCCGTATGTTTATATAATAATCAGTTTCTCCTTTGTTAAAAAACGATCATTTTAATAACAGGCTGTATTAGGAACGCAAAACTGAAATCTACTACCTATTGGCTTACCTATCTACCTGGGAAATGCGGTCTAACTTACAAATTTAATCATGATACACCCTAAAATGGCAAATTTATCCCCAATTAATAAATGAAATATTTTATAGAATTAGGCGTTACTTTTCGGAGATCCGTAATACAAAAGTAATAATATAATTATTTTGTCGCGATGAAGTAAAATAGAAAATATATATAATACTAAATGTAGAATAGACAATCCGTTTTCATACCTGAAACATGCAGGATTCGTAAAAACACATGCACAAACCATCACCACCACCACCACCACCACAATACACAAGCACTACATACGTTCACTATAACAAACTCAACAATCGTTTCGCCCCGCAACAGAAGCATCATCAAGAGATAAACTCCACGACAAAATCGCAAAGCGAAGCAATACCCAAAGAAGCAAAGGTATGTACTAATCGGTTCAATCCCACCATTTATTTTCTTTTGCCTGCGAATACGTGTAACAAGCTTGAATTAGAAACATTTATTTATACAGGATTGTTAATAATATCAGGTGCCCGAGGGTGAGGGGAATTAGATCACTTTAATACTTAGCGTGCGATGTTTGGAATAATAAGGACAGATTGATGTATCGATCGAGGAATATTTTGCTGTGGTACAGTTTCCATCAGCTGTTCGATAGATGGCGTTAACAATAAATAACTTTTTCTTTCTTTTGTCATAACTAAGAAAATTCTGGGCTTGAAAAATGCTACTGTTAAAATAAAACTACGTATTTAAAAAGTTATATTTATTCGAGTACATAACTACATCTTAATATAAATGGATAATAACTATTATTCCGCATGATAAATATTTTTTAAGTTGATTTTAAGACCCCTGCGTCGTCACGTAACACTTTATATACGAAAAGCGCTATCACATAGATGATTACAAAATAAAATGTTTGCATAGAAAAATATTTTTACTTTCACAACAGCGGCACACGTTTGTGGGACGAAACTGAGATTTTAATTATCAACACTCCTACATAAATACAATATAATATATTTTTAATGGCACATGTGTGTACTTTTTGTTGTAGTCTAAAATTGTATTTTCACAAAAGCATTATATTTAGTTATTAGCTGCAAGAAGAATATTGTATACAATAGACTTAGACGAATAAATAGATTAAATCTAAATAGATTACAGTGTATTAGTATATTTGGACTTGGTAAATATTTTATATAACAGTAATTTAAAACAACTTAATCTCTAAACTGCATACAACCACACCAGTAAATAACTTTACAAAGTAATTTATATACACGTCAATCATTATTCCTTTCTATTTTTTTTTAAGTTTACCAAAGTGTAATGCAATAATCTCATTCAATACGAAATAGTCTTAAATGGAGCCACAACTATACTATGTTAAACTAAATGCTATTCCAAATTCGAATTTTTGAGCTCAAATCGATATTTTTAATAGATATAATTTATTTTATTATTGTAAGCACTATTTAAAAAAATCAATGAACATGAATTAAAAAAAAGGTCAATTAATAAAATTAGGTATTTGTACTAAGACTATTATATTTTCATAGAATGTGTGATTAGGAATTATTTTTTTTATAATTATTAATGCCTCGAACCAGTTTATTTCCATTTGCAAATGAAGTGAAAAAAAACTAGTCTAAGGCGTTAAACGCAAGCGAATAGTCTCTGGCTTCAGATTAATGTTAACAGACTAATATAATAAATAATACTCATAAATATAATTTCGATTCTAGATGTAAAAATTGAACAGATATTTAATCTCAACTTTTAAATCGTTTATTAGAATATTAATCTTATTTTTGAAACCATTATTACTCTAATGTAATTTGTTACTTATGTCTCACGTGGATATGAATTATTCAAATCTATTATAGATTTAATCCAATATATTAGTCAAACTACGTCTATGCCAGTGTGTCCAACATTAAAAAAATATCAGCACTTTTATTTTTAACAGAATGATTGTTTTGAAAATTATATACTTTTATATGTATTGTAAAACCTCATCCAAGATAAGTTTTTCGAAAATATCATTTATTTACTTTAATTTTTTTTCTCAGAAGTAAGATACTCTATTGCACTAATATACTTAGTAGTACTATTAATAAAAAATAAAAAAATGCTATCTATAGACTATCTATACTACTAAATTAATAGTATGTTAACTGCTAATGTAGTTGGATACACTGATGTAAACTCAGCCTATTAAAAAAACATTGCAATTAAAATAAAAGCAAATAAATAAATAATAATTAAAAACATCAGTTCCATCCCACTGATAACATTGGTATAAACTTGATCCCTTACTTTACTCAGAGTTAAATTGAGCAGGCTCTGCTACAGCTACGGTTACACTAAGTCAACTTTGTTGGCGGACAACACTAGCTACAATAGGCCTCCAGTTACAACACTATTTTACACAATTCCATTAATGATAAAAGAAGAATATTACATCAGAAGTCAGTCCCTTACCATTCGTGTAACTGTCCTTATATTACATAACCCCATACTATAATTGCAGTAAACTACTCTATAATCTCAAAGCCGTCCGTCGCGCGGCGCCGCGCTGCCGCGACGTGCTCGCTTGGCGGTCGCGGCGCCGCAAAATACTCGATACAAAAATACTGTACAATTACAATAATTATTTATTATCTGAAGGTAATAAACTCTCGCCGACGCGGCCCGCGGGCGACGGCGCGACCGCTCGCGCTTTACAATAATACACCATTCACAAATTATATACAATGTCTTTTAATATACATGTTACATAAACACACATCCAAATTTGATCCCAAGAACTGTAGTCTTTATCTCGTTTATTTTCTAAATTAAATAATGAGATCGAACAGTCATTTGATTTTTTCCCCGTTGAATATGTACCGAAAATATATATCTTTATCTAATTCGTATATATTATATCAAAAAATTGTGTACAAACAATCATCGTAGAAAACGACAGTATTTTATAATTCTCTTTTTTAACATATAACCAAGACATTTATTCAGGTAATCGGTTTTCGTTCATAAATATGTTCATTCGTTTCAAGGCACTGATCGTTAACAATCGATAACTGTATTTTTGTTTCAATTAGATCTTAGCAATCCTACTCTAAAATAATAGCCAATATCAATATAATCAAATAGCAGCTCAAACAGTTCGTACGAAAATACACACATGACTCTCCATACATACACTATACTAAAATAATATTTCAGTTTTTCATACAAAAACTTTGTAAATAGATTTTCTGGCAATCAGATCCGCCGGAAAATCACGATTTATACAAAAAATATATATATCGTTCGCTCTCGTGTGAGAGATACTTTATAGCTACGACGACAAGTGGCCGCGGCGGGCGGTGGGATGCGGTTTTTGGACTCGGCGCCAATCGACAACGCGACATGGAATGTTTGCCGGACTGCTCCGGCGGCAGTCCGCTCGACACCACTCGGGAAGTATAAAAATATAAAAAAATTGATATTGCAATTTCTTTTACACTAATAAATGTGTCTTTTTTCAACTTTGTAAAAATACCTATATCGCATAACAAAAAAAAACAAGATTTTTCACGAACAAATTCGACACTCGCGCCCGTGAGCTAGTTGTAGTATAAAGGACGGCGCTCGCCAGCGACGCCACTTAGTGTTTCGATAAGTTCAATGGTAAATCTGAAACAATTGGGAAAGTACACATTACTAATAGATACAAACTTTAGTTAACAAGAAACACAAAGTTATTTACAAAAAATCTGCTCAGTTATAAAAAAATACAACCGAATCTCATATGTATTCTTCCTCCCGCCCTTATCCTACTCTAAGTAGGGTCGGCACAACATGTGATAAACATGTCACATAATTTGGCTACGTGTTTTACTACAGGCCGCTTCCCTGACGTCAATTTACCTTAGTCGCCTTTTGAGAAACTTCGGTAAGAAATGACGGTCTATTCTACTCAGCCAGATACCACATGGCTTCGAAAGCTATGTCATGTGTATAAGACAAAAAACAAGCATTTACAAATAATCAGTCATTAAGTATTATTGTCCTAAGGGCATTTTTAAGACTGTCAGGAAAACATAACCGATGTAACATAGAAAACTTAGAGATTTATTTAGTGAGCAATGTGTGAATGTATGTTTGTCATTATGGTTTAACAATTTTGGCCCATTAAGACTGTCTTCGGGCCCAGTATTCGCCAAAGCAAACAGGAGAATTGGGTTTTGAATACCGATCACATATAGTCATTTAAGAGTTGAGGTGCGAAAATGACGATATCTGATACATAGTGGTATAAAAGCCATCTCCTTTTTTAATATCGGGACTTGAGGTTGACTTTCTTAATATATATGGGACACTAAAACAAAATTAATTACCCGAAGTAGGTTCGTCCTTCGGTATGTGATCGGTGAGAAGCGGGTGCGGTAGGGGCGCCCACGGGCCGGGCGGCGCGCCGGGCGACAGCGCGTAGTGCATCCATAAAGGTGGAGCCGCGCGGTACACGTGCGGCACGTACCCGTACCCGTACACGTACTGCGCCCCCGCCGCCCACTCGTCGCGCGGCCGGTACGCACCCGCGGGCGACGCGGGATGCGGCGCCGGGTGCGGTGCCGGGTGCGGTGCCGGGTGCGGCGCAGGGTGCGGCGCGGGCCACGCGCGTGTCCCGTATGGAGAGGCGGGCGAAGCGTACGCGCGGAACGAGGGCGCAGCGCCTGGCTGCGGCGGCGTCGGCGAGTCACGCGCGGCGCCACGCCCCGGCGAACCCAACGTTAACGCCGAATACCGGTACCGGTAGTTATCCGGACTCGGACTCAAGTCCGGGGAGTGGACGCTCGAAGGCGACTCTGTCTTCAACGAGGGCGGATACGAATGCGGCGACCGCTTCGCCTCAGGCGACCGACGCGTCGGACTCTCGTCAGGCATACTTAACAATGAGTGTATGCTGTAGCTGCTAACGTTTTTCGACACGGTGACCTCTTTCTTAGGGGCGGTGCCGTTGGGGGTTCGTGCCGAGCCGTCGGCGGGCGCGCGGTGAGGCGTGTGGCTCGGCCCCGGTGACGGAGGATACGAGGCCGTGCTGAGCGCGGGGACCGTCTTCGCCCGTCGTTTCGTAGCCTGATCCTCGAGACTCACTCGCTCCATCTCCCGCAGAATACGCTTCCGCGGCGAGACCATCGTGTGCTCCTGCCGACAGCTCGCCAGTTTAGCGTTCACAAGGACGGGTAGAGATGCGATCTTCTCGCGCAATCGGTCTATCGTCCGAGTCAGCTCTTTCCTTCTGATGGGCGATTTTGTTTTCTTATACGCCCTTAACTTATGATACTGATATGGTTTTTTGAGTTTCATGTGATAGTATTTTTCACGATCGAAATCCGTCCACCTATCGTCGTCGGTTTTCATTTTCGAGTCGGTCGGAGCGTCCACGACGTCCTCGCCGCCTTTGGTGTTCGGTGCGGTGACGTCGCCGTTTCGTTTGCTATCACACAGGCCGTTGACGAGGGCCTTTCGAAAAGTGCCATTAGGTAGCGAGTCGAGGTGGGTGGTGTCGAAAGGCCTCCTGCGTTTGCGGCGGCCGGCGGCCTGGATGTGCGCGTTGTGCAGGGCGGCGGGCCTGCAGTAGTACATGGCTAGCTCTTTGGACAGGTTGCGGCGCGGCGTGGGCTGCTTCCAGCAGTGGTCGCGGTGCGAGGTGCAGGGCGACGAGTGCAGCGACGAGTTGTCGTCGGAGAGGGACAGCGAGGCGCAGGGCGGCGCGGCGTGCGGCGGGGTGGGCGGCGCTGCTGCGGGCGGCCAGAACGTCTTGCGAGGCACAGACACCCATCCCGCGCGCTCACCCTCACGAGCGCATCCTCGTACCAACTCCAAGATAAATTTTCCATCTGAAAATGTTTTATTGTACATGTGAAAAATGTAATTATTTGAAATACTAGTTATAATAGCAGATATATGATTACGGCCACAATTGCAACTGGAATTTAAGTCAAAGTTGGAATAATTTTACTTATAAATGCAGGTCTGTCTGTCTTTTTGTCTGTTAGGCTTTGACAGCTTATCTGCTGGAGTAATATTGATGAAATTTGTGCAATTAAAGCATTACATTTGGCTAACATATAAGATAAAAATTCCCATTTTTCTCCAAGCATTGGAAAATTTCACAATTGAGGATATTTTCAAAACCTTACATTGACATTGACACAAATGAAGGTGAGGGTACTATTTGTATATGTATAAGTATATTTGTTTGTCGATCTTTTATTTGAGTAATGTCCACACAAGTAAAGTAGGAAGCAAAACTTATTTAAGTATAAAATAACTAAAGTAATCAAATTTAAATTAAATGTAATAGTAGCCAGACAAAACAATCCCTACTTTCTATATAAGCTAATAGCCATCTCATCATATTTGGTTTACATATCTGTGACTGACACTTGCTCGAAATGTTTGTTTATAAAATAACAGAATTTGCTTATGCAGGTCAAGTAGTTCATACTAGTGACAATAATGTTTACTCAGAGGCTATCAAAGCTTGTATACATAATCATGTTGATATCACTATCCTTTAGCAAACCTATTACATTGTTTCATCTATACCTAAATGTTCCAAGAGAACTGTATGTATTGACATGCCTTTATGGACTTAGTTATTATATGACACCATTGATATTCTGAACTCAAAGTAAAAAAATATAAAAACATAAAAACGTTACATCATTGTTTTTAAAAGAAATCATTTAAAATTCGTCACCTGTTAATTATATATCTTTCATTTTATTATTAAACACAATTTATCCTAGTTTTAACATTTGCAATGATTCAATCAATGGAGGTTTAGTCAAAAAACAACACATTAGATAATGAACAGCAGCTTTTTAAAGATATTATACAACCACATACATCTTGTAAAAGGTTTTTCTTGTAAAAATTTTATAAATCTGCAAAACTACTGTATTTCTGGAAATATTTCTTTACTTGTCCTACTCTTGATAGGTTTGAAAATCTCAAATGGTCATGTCACGGTCAATGCTCTTTCAAAAAAAATAACCCAGACTACAAGGCCAGTAAGTTTTGCATGGGGTTAATTTGTCAGTTTTTTTTTGTAAAGCAAAAACATTGCTGACAGTAACAAAAATGTAAAGAGTTAGAAGTTGAATCAAGAATCCATCTTTAATACATTGATTTGATATATAGTAAAAGGGTGATATGCAGAGCTGACCCAATCACAGCTGACCAGATATTTGGTCATCTTATTTTACTAAGATAGGTGATGTATATAATAGTTAAAGTAGAAAATGACATAAGCCTATGGCTCCTGATTTGCGCCTTACAAAAGAACATAGGTTAGTTGTGGTTGTGGGTTTCTGTATAAGATTCTATAATAGAATCCTGCAATCAATTTTAGCTTTGTCATTACAGAAGTTTTAGAAAACTGTTAAAGGGTAGCTGATAAAAAGAACCTATTATATTGTTAAGGATTATTTAGATGTTGAGATTGTGTAGATATACCTACTGTTTGACCCTGTACAACTTTATGTGAATTTGAACTAATTACTAAACTTAACTGATATTTCATTGCATATTACTACTAAGACCAAGTTAATAAAAAAAATACATAAACAAAATATTTTTTTTTAAACAGACATTAGATCACTCCTTTGATTTAATAATAACAAAGTCTTATTAAGTAACTAAGGTAATGTTAAGACATAATACCATTAATTGCAGAATATACAAGTTAAAATAAAAAAAGTATATAAATGTATCTATCAGACTTCTATCAATTAAGCTATTACTATAATGTTTAAATAGACTCCATGATTTAACATTATAAATAATGTACAAGCAGACAACAGGTATATTTTCTGAAAAATATTGCAAGAAGAAATTAATGTGCAGTTTTATTTCTTATATAGGAGTAAAGGAAAATAATAATTAATTTTAGGAATAGAGTTAGCCAAAATTTTGGTGCAGCACAGTTCTGTTTCCGCTCGGGTGGGCTCAACTCCTTGCAAAACACAACAATGGCAAAGGTTTGCAGGCAATTACCAACTGCTCACTCAAATGTAGCTATGTGTTTATCAGAGCATGAATGACTTTCTAGTTTTCTTACTCTATTAAATAGTCATACATTTCAATAATAACACTAGTGTTATTTGATGTCTTAAAATTAAAATACTATAAATACAATTAAAGCTGAAATAACAAGCTTATATTGGAGGAAAATGAACAACAGTTGTGTATGGAATATGATCTCATCCCTTGCTAATTTGCTTACTCTGATTTGCTAATCTTATTCCCATTTTAATTTTACTATTATAACCAATTAAACTTCATGCATGCTCAGTTGCACTAACCACTTTGTTATATATTTCTGAAACCAATATTTAATAACTAAACATAAACAATGTAAATTAGTGATTTACATAACTGTGGTCAAGAACTAAATAGTAAAATACAGGACCAGAATTAACTGATTAATATAATTTTAAACAGGAGTTTAATATCCCTAAAGCAATATACATACAGAATAAGAGTATATTAACCAAATGACAGATATTTGATGATAGGAGATGATTAGAACTAAAGGCATAGTAATATCCAGAATTTGACATATATATAAGATTTTTATAGGATTAACTGACCTTTAAAAAACTTGAGCCTTCCCCCCGACGCAGCGGGAGCTGAACTGTGCACAGGAGGATCCTCATTGACACCCTTACCACCGCTGTTACCATTGACACCATGTCTTCTGTCTACTTCTTCTGTCATTTTGGTACATGTTGTCAGAGTTGTGTTTGTTCCTTCCTGTATATGCATTTCATTTCTACTCGCTCACTGAGCACACAAACGACACTTTAGTCCGTTTATTCTCGCCATTTTCCACCAAGAATCTACGGCTGGCCGACATACACCACTCGCTGATTTGCATCGACATTCAATATTTCCGTCAGAGTCCTCATCCTATTAGGGACACCTGCGGGAAGCTCGCCTGACACTCTCGTAAACACATTACCGACACGGTGACTACCGAATTCAGCTACTACTCAAACCAATCCTGCCTGTTAGGTCACATTCACGAGTATACCACTGCCCGAATTATTACAAAACAAAACCGTGATGCCGGATTCCCGATTATAATCGGGCCCACGACACAACTCAATAAAAAGCTGTTCGTTTTTCAGTACATAGTTCATTCACACCCAGCATCCATTTTGATTCGTTCAAAATCCAAATATAATCGTTCATTTTGGACACAAATAAACTTGAAATACGAATGCGTTGTTAAATACGTTTTGTTAATGCTAAAATATTGAAATTTCAGGAAAGATTATAGCTTAAAGAAAATATTTTATTGTCAACTAATGTTGCTGTTATTATACCATTCATATATTTAAAAAATTTCAAACATTAATTATATCTTAATTCCCACCGAAATTAATATTTTAAATGAACATATTCTTAATTTTTTTATACATTTTCATCGAGTATTAGTGACTCAATGGTCCAAAACAAACAATTGTCCAGTAAATATTTATACTTTAAATATTAAAGCATAAATAGACGATCGAATATGGCGCGGTTGACCTCGTTCGCTCTCATACTATTATTTATTACCTGTGTAGCATATTGTACACCATGGACGTAGTATACAGGGTGTTTGGAAGGTCGATGCAAAGCTGCAAACAGGAGCTAGTATAGACTATTTAGAACCATTTAAACTGAACTTATGTTAGGCGAAGTGCGACTATTTTTTTTTTATAAAATTTTAAAGATTTTTGAAGAAAAATCCGAAGTTATGTCATTATTTGCTAATAATCGGCCATTTTGAAGCCAAAGTCAATTATTTTTTATTTTATTTTATTAAACTAATGTGTAAACAGTGTAATAAAACATGATTAAGGTATCTGTGTTAAGAGATATTTTTTTTACAGATATTTGAAGTCAATCATTTCTTTTAAGATCAGAGAAAGCTGATTTTTGATGGCATTTAAAAAAAAAATAGATTGTGCTTTTTTAGTTCAAACATTTTATTAAATATGCCTGGTCATTGTTCTTTATTTTGAGGTATCAACTATTCGGATAGCCCGCAAATTATTGAAATTAAGATCTACAAACTAAATTGCGAGAGAAAATTAAAATTTATAGGCGAAGTAATTAAAACAAAATTTTAATGAAAGTCATTTATTTTTCGTGTTCAAAATGTCCGCCGCGGTTTCTAACACAAGCACGGGCCCGACTACTCACTTCTGTTGTCGTTATCTTTAACTTCATTTCCACTTTCATCGTCGCGAACGCTGAATTAATTCTGTCAATTAATTCTTCTTTTGTGTTTATTTCCACATTTGTGTATACTAGATCCTTAGCCCGACCCCACACGTAAAAGTCAAGCGGAGTCAGGTCAGGTGAACGGGCGGGCCAAGGGATGGGCCCATCTCTGCCGATCCAGCTATTGGGGAAACAATTGTTTAAGTGCTCCCGTACATTTAATGTCCAATGCGCTGGACAACCATCTTGTTGAAAAATGAGCTCTCGGTCGCTAACGAATATCAAGGCCCCAGACTCCTCTACAAGCTCTGGAAGATCATTTTGCAGGAATTCTAAATAATTATTTCCATTTAAATTATCTGGTAAGAAATGAGGCCCAATCAAAATTTTGCCAATAACTCCGGCCCACACATTGACCGAGAATTTCTTTTGGAATGATTTTTGCGTTTTCCAATGTGGATTATTATGTTTTTCAGCCCATAGATGAAGGTTATGGAAATTAATAATGCCTTCCCTTGAAAATTTACTTTCATCTGTCCACAAGATTGACTTCAGGAACCATGCATCTTCAATGTCTGAGTTGAGAAGAAAACGACAAAACTGAATCCTACTCTGAGGATCTCGCTCTTCAAGGCCTTGAACACCGCGGCGGACATTTTGAACACGAAAAATAAATGACTTTCATTAAAATTTTGTTTTAATTACTTCGCCTATAAATTTTAATTTTCTCTCGCAATTTAGTTTGTAGATCTTAATTTCAATAATTTGCGGGCTATCCGCATAGTTGATACCTCAAAATAAAGAACAATGACCAGGCATATTTAATAAAATGTTTGAACTAAAAAAGCACAATCTATTTTTTTTTTAAATGCCATCAAAAATCAGCTTTCTCTGATCTTAAAAGAAATGATTGACTTCAAATATCTGTAAAAAAAATATCTCTTAACACAGATACCTTAATCATGTTTTATTACACTGTTTACACATTAGTTTAATAAAATAAAATAAAAAATAATTGACTTTGGCTTCAAAATGGCCAATTATTAGCAAATAATGACATAACTTCGGATTTTTCTTCAAAAATCTTTAAAATTTTATAAAAAAAAAATAGTCGCACTTCGCCTAACATAAGTTCAGTTTAAATGGTTCTAAATAGTCTATACTAGCTCCTGTTTGCAGCTTTGCATCGACCTTCCAAACACCCTGTATACTGGACGGCGCCAAAAGATGTTGCCGATCTTGCGTCTGTGTGTAAGCGATTTATCGTTTGTCTCTGTTCTTATCGCGAACTATACATAAGAGTGAAAGAGATTGTGATGAAGTTTGGCAACGTCGCTAAAAATGTGTCCAGTTGGTGACACCAAATGAGGCCATAACATTGAGTTTGTTGAAGATTATTTCTTGAAATCTAAAGCAAATACGAGTGTTACTGATATATGTTTTCAAAAAAGGTGGAATATGTCGTGTGCTGCCTTAACGTGTCTATCAAGAACAACGAAAGGAGGAGTTAAAAACACGGAATTACCATTTCATAAGTAAATCTTTGACTCTCATTTGCGTGCTAAATTAAAGCGTTTTATTCAGTTAAAGCGTTTCAGATTATAATGTATCAGTACAGTTTGATATTCTTTAGCCGGCACGAGTGTGGGATACTGATAAAACATAGAAATTAATCATTAAATATTCGATTGAATTGTGTTACCTACGTAGTGATGTACACACTAACGAATTATTATGTATCGATAAATATCAGTCAAAGTTATATTTACTAGCCAAGTTAATGCGAATTCCCTAATTTTAGATTATTTTCTTAGGTTTCCTAAATGCCCACATATAAGAGAACAGTGGATAAAAGCTGTCACCGGTCTCACGGATATGTAAATGTTGGGAATAATGTGGATCATGATATTGTTCAATTGGCCACTGAAGCACTAACATTTATGTTAACATTTCATCTATACATAAAGCACCGAGTATGGGCTGCACCTTCGACTTTATTTTTACACTTCAAAGGATTCTTTGGTAAATCTAGGCTCTCAGTCAATTGACTGATACCATTTTTGAGAACCACCCATCACAGTAAGATATGCAGTAAAGATGTGCATCGGATAATTCATGACATTATACTGCAGACTGTACACTCAGGAAATTATGTCAATCTATTCAGATATTTAAATCTATTCTGAACAGTAAACCAACTAGGTTGGTTACAACTGTATATTAACTTTACAGTACCTGAGCTAGGCTTCGATAATTATCGACGCCTAGTTTAGCTTATCGATAAGCTAAGTACTTCCCTAATCACGCACACTAATGCAGTTCTAAAATTTCACACAAGCATAAAACGGACACACAAAAATAGCTAAGGCGGCATCCAGTGTATTCTTTATCCAAGTTGTACACCTTACCTTATTATGTACGACAACCGATATTCAGTTGGGTCCTTTTTTGCCCACCGTAATAGAATGCCTACCAAAGAATAAAGTAGTGTGAATTGCTTTACAGGTCTCTAGGATTGTTTTGGAAAGAAGTTAAGTCATCGGACTTGTAAAAAATTCAAGATGTTAAATGAGAAGCATATAGCTGCAATGTATTCTATTTTTAAGATAAAATGTATCCTATTCTTCCCTTTTATTGTAAGTGGCGAGGCAGCATTAGTATTTGCTTCGATAATAAAATTTTATCCTGGTTTGACAGAATAGGAGGCATAATGTGGAATGTATTCACACATTGCTAGCACAAGGACTGCTGTGGTAAACAATAAATAAATGAATAAATAAATATATGGGACACTAGGTATACGGCATGAGACCGTATAGATAAAAAGCGGAAAAATAAAATTACATTACTTTCTTCTTAAGAAAATTTTAACTAAAATAATGAAACATGTGGATGAAACTACTTCAACTTAAACTTTTACTTGAAACTCTAACTTTAAACTAATCTATGCTTTAAACTACGATATTTTTAAATAATTTACAGAATTAGGCGTTATTTTGCGAAGTTCCATAATACAAAACTAATGTGAATATTATTTTGCTATAATCCGCGATAATTTTTTTATCGCGGATTATAGCAAAATAATATTCTCATAAGTTTTGAACGATATTTTTGATTTCTGATAGTAAATGATAGTCACGAAAAAACTATCTTATCATAATTTTTTTTTATGTCTTATTTCATTATTATTATTTCTGATAAATAAATAGACATGACAAAATTTAATAAAACAAATAATTTAAGACCATATACATTAACAAATATATCGTTTCTTTTGTTTATTGAACAACCACATGTTAACATTTTTTCTTAGAGCCTCTTTCGGCTTAATTGGTATGCTTGTTACCATAGATTACTAACTATGTTACCATACATGCACAAAAAGACATCTGAATCGATTCGCATATATAGTATATACGTGTAAAGCCAAAATTACATAGCTTACGGTCACATTAATCAAAGACAAATAAAATTAATGTCTAGTCTATAACTATTTATTATGCTATTTATTATTATCATTTATCATAGACTACATCATTTGTCTATGATCATTTATCATTTGTCGTTGATGCGGCGCCATGTTGTTTTGATTGCAATTTGTAATTATAGCAGATTTAATTGTGATTCATTTACATTGGATTAACGAGTTTTCACACTCGAGAACTTATAATTTTATCTAAGTATATAGTGCGTAGAATAATATCTCTATAATTTTCTACTACTTCGTTAAGAGTTGTAATTCCTTACATATACTCTTGACACGATTTGCAAAGTGTTTAGAAAGTTTTTGCCTAAATTTCATTATACGAAGTTACGAAAATGACGGCATCAGAGGTATCATATAACCGAAAAATTATATCAGAAGATTTGTCGAACGTTGAATTCGATACCAGTGAAGATGTAGAAGTTATTCCAACTTTTGATTCCATGGGTCTTCGAGATGAATTATTGAGAGGAATTTATACTTACGGTAAGAATATTGTTTATTTGAATTTTTCTGTATACTATGTATCACGAAAATTAATAAGAAATTTTTATTTAGGTTTTGAAAAGCCATCGGCAATCCAGCAAAGGAGTATTCTACCTATCGTCAAGGGCCGCGATGTAATTGCCCAAGCACAGTCTGGTACCGGTAAAACAGCTACCTTTTCAATTTCTATACTGCAGTCACTGGATACCACCCTTCGCGAAACTCAAGTGCTAATACTATCTCCAACACGTGAGTTGGCTACGCAGATCCAAAAAGTCATTCTTGCCTTAGGTGACTTTATGAATGTACAATGCCATGCCTGTATAGGGGGCACAAATCTTGGTGAGGACATAAGGAAGTTGGACTATGGTCAACATGTTGTTTCCGGGACCCCTGGTCGTGTTTTTGGTTAGTAATTTTATAAAATAAATTCTTTTAAATTTATAATGAAATTGACAACAAATAATGAGAATGAGAAGTTTCTTGTAAAATAGCTAACTTAACTTCTTAGAATATACTTAAAATTGGTTAAATTAAAGATATGTTATAATTATGTATAAAATTGATTCATTTATGTGTCTATAGTACACTAACATCTTTTAAGTTGGAGTAAAATATTGATAGTGATTAATGATTAAAGTTAAGACCACTTTAACTGTCAATAACTATACATCTTCATTTTAGATATGATAAGAAGACGTGTACTGCGCACCAGGTCAATCAAAATGTTAGTTCTTGATGAGGCAGATGAAATGTTGAATAAGGGTTTCAAAGAACAGATTTATGATGTTTACCGTTACTTACCTCCAGCAACACAAGTTGTTCTTATTTCTGCTACTTTACCCCATGAAATTCTTGAAATGACTTCAAAGTTTATGACTGATCCTATTAGAATTTTAGTCAAACGGTAAGTATATTTATTTTATTGTTAATATTATATCAACAATTTATTTTAAGAACTCACTAACAATATGCAGTGGTTTTATACTATGCTAATTTATATGAATGTGTAAATATTTATGTAAAATTTCTTATGTATTGTTTTAATTTTAATTTAGAAATTATGCTATTCAGAATTTAAAATATCATATCTCTTTTGTTTTGCAGTATTTATAGATTCCTTACATTTTTATTTTTAAATTTCAGTGATGAGTTGACACTTGAAGGTATTAAACAGTTCTTTGTTGCTGTTGAACGTGAAGAGTGGAAATTTGACACTCTCTGTGATCTGTATGACACCCTTACTATCACTCAAGCAGTGATTTTCTGTAATACCAAAAGAAAGGTAGATTGGTTGACACAGAAGATGCAAGAGGCTAACTTTACTGTAAGCTCTATGCATGGTGATATGCCACAGAAGGAAAGAGATAACATCATGAAAGAATTTCGTTCAGGCCAAAGGTATAAAAAACAAATTACTCAATTTATAAATACAGTATAGTCTCACTAATTGGGCACTATTTAAAACAGGAGGATGTAGGGTTATTGGAATGTTCGGGTAACTGGATTATAGTGAAAAGTCATAACTGATTATCAAAGGGGAAATAAATTGTATGTAATATATTAAATTAACATTTACATATATAATTACATAGTTTTTAAATAATCCTTAATTGAGGTCTGCTTTTGTGCAACTTCCTTCATAAAAAACCTTTTCTCAAAGTGCACAGTCGTAGAAGGGCGAGGGAGACGGAGGGTGCTGTATTATTAGACGTGTCGATCTATAGAAGCGCCAGACTAGTGAGATTATACTGTATTAGGAATAATTATTCAAAATTAATGTATAAAACTATACTTATAATATCAAGTTTAATAAAAAATACCTTTGGTGTATGACAGAAGCTCGTCTAAGACTAATTAATACTTCTACTTCTAAAAACCTTATCCTCCATGATGATAGAAAATATATACATCCTTTAAATTTTCTTGTTACAGCCGAGTACTCATCACAACAGATGTATGGGCCAGAGGTATTGATGTACAGCAAGTATCGCTAGTAATTAACTATGATCTTCCTAACAATCGTGAATTATACATACACAGAATTGGCCGCTCAGGTCGTTTTGGACGTAAGGGTGTGGCCATCAACTTTGTTAAATCCGATGACATCAGGATCCTAAGAGACATTGAGCAATACTATTCAACCCAAATTGATGAAATGCCTATGAATGTAGCTGATTTAATATAATTTTTGCAATTCTATTATTTTTGTGATGTAAAATAATATACAGTTAGCAGTATTAAAGAATCTATTGAAACAGTATATACAATAGATGATTTTCTGCTCTTTAATATAATAATTATAAAGTAAGATGCTTTTGGTAAGCTAACTAATTATTTTTTATTCATAATTATAAAATTAAAAAATAAAATGTTTTTATTTCTACCTTAGTTATTAACCAATAACAAAATTTTTTTTTTACTTTTATGACCTTTATGTTAACTTGTTCATAATATGAAAGGAAACAGGGATTTTTGAACTCAATTGTAATAGGTTAAGGTATGGCTTGAAAAAATTATATTTTTGTTATTCAAAATACATATAATAATATTAGCACAATTCGCAACCTGGGAATTCTTTAAAATGTGTTTGGTAAAAATAAAATAAGTAATTGATTTAACAAATAGTTAAACAAATAGTTAAAAATATAACAAAGATGTTGTTAATGACATGACTTGTTCAGTATAAATAATTATAAAATAATCTTAAAATAGAACTGTATTTTGTATTTGTTAAATATTTAACATTTTAAAGAAATTAAAATCAAAGTTGATTCTTGTTTAGAATAGATTTGTTGGTAATTGTTTAGATTCTGCAATCTTTTGCCTAAAATATGAGTTCTATTTCTAAAATCAGCTGTTTAACATATCAGTATAGCAAGTTCAAAACTTCACTTTTAAAAAATCTTTTATAACTTTGCTTTTAGATTGGCTCCTTATCCATCTTTTACATCTTGGGTCCAAATGTGTATGGAAGTGTATCAGTTTCATTTATAATTATATTATTATTATTATAATATCTATAGCTAGAGCTTATTCTAAGTTATACTTAATAACAACTAAAAATTAGTTTCACTTTAACTTATATGACCTATAAAATTATAGTCTAATTTAAGACTATTAGAGTAAAATAAAACAATATGAATTTACAAAATTTATTTTACAGTAAGCACAAATATTTTAAATACAGAAATCTAAAACTAAATTAGATTATTTTCTAAAAATGTGTCCAATTATTAGCCTAATGTTCAAAGTTAAGCTCTTGGAATGTATAAACTATGTAATACAACTGAAAATGTAATAAAAACTCAAAATACCAAAAATTGCATGTTTAATTCTATATTAAATTAATATTTCAAATGAAGACTACAATAAATAAATAACAATTATCTACAAATTCACAATTTTGATGTGATGACTTTAAAATACTATACAATTCTTTACAAATTACATGCCTTAGAGAGTGATTGCTAGTAACTTTTCAACTAAGGCAAGTGTTAAAGAAGAAAAAAAGTAAAAAGTAAAATTTATACCAATGTATACAATGAAATGAATTATTAACCTTACATATCTAACAGTTAAGTGAAAAAAAGTTCAATTTTGTGGAAAAGCATAATGTCAATTTTTCTCAAGACAATTTTTTTTCCTTAAAGATTACCATAATACATTGTTTCAGTAATTTATATCTAAAATTCAGCATCACTGACAGCATAAGCATTCCAACGCCTGTATACAAATATTCCTATCGCACCTACCAATAATGCCACAAGAATTTCTGTCAATTGATCCAGGAAACTAGTGGTTGAATCTGTGGACTCCAAAACCTGTGGTGTGAACTGTATATTTGGAGGGTCAGCCACAGGTTCTGCAACTGGTTTTGCTGCTTGTTCCTCCTCTCCTTTGAATGCTATTTGATTCAGCACTGATTGTTCTTCCTCTGTAGGTGGTTTGGCAGCAGTTGAAGATAGCAAAGCTGTTATATCCCCACACTGTGAACATACCCAACTTGATGATTTTTTAGCAAGAGCTTTTCTTTCCGCTGGGGTGTAATCAAGGGATCCAATGGTGCCCTCAGCTGGGGAGGGCATAAATGCGATCAGCGCTAACAAAGCTGTTCGTATTGACCACGAAGGCTGCCACGTTTCTGGATGATGACCAGAAATAGACAAGCAAATTTTCTTGTTTATTTCGAACCTACCGTTTGGCGTCAACAGTATTATATGAGGAGGATGCATAGGATACTCTTTAGGCAACAATATCCTACCATGGTAAATACCATCTTCAAAGTCGGTACCTCTAGGTCCTCGCACAGTGAAATGCCACTCGAATAAATTATCTTCAAGAGGTCTTGCACAATATTCTTCAGTTGCTTCTGCTAATTCCATGGCCTCTCGCATAAGACGTTTTACTCCAGGACATTTTGTGTTGTATTTCTCTGCCATGATTTTGGCGATTTTATTTGATGAAAATCAGTTTTACCACTTAATTTGTAGGAAATTCTTTACTGTAAAATTGACAATATTATTGGTTTGGAAAAAAGGATATTGCCAAATAATATGTAGTGACGAAATATGGACAAAATTCTTACAAAACCTAATCAAATTTCGGCCCCCAAGTTAGAGATGTAAAAATAATCGATTTAAATATTAATTGATTACTTTATGATACTCGATTTTTTATAATTAATTTTCAATTTTTTTTAAATCGAACTTTGGAAACAGTGCATCTGCTATTTTTTATTCAAACTTATCCACTATAATTATTCTTTACTCTAATTAATTACAAGATGAATAATTAATTAGAAGAATAGGAAAACTTTACAATTCGCCATAAAAAATCTATTATTAAATAACCGATTTTTCTATTTCGATTTATCGATTTATTTTGAAAACAAATTAAATTAGGTATTTATTAATCCATTTTTCTACTCCAAGTCAATTCCTACACCTATGTTCGACCCTACAGCCAGTTATTTGTCTAAAATTTTAATCTATGACCAATCAGCACTGCACAAATATTAAAACGAGGGAAAACTGAAGTCTAAGAAATTTTCTATCTCTGCTTGGCAATTTGGCAAATATCTTGGATAAAGAATACACTGGATGCCGCCTTAGCTATTTTTGTGTGTCCGTTTTATGCTTATGTGAACTTTTAGAACTGCATTAGTGTGCGTGATTAGGGAAGTACTTAGCTTATCGATAAGCTAAACTAGGGGTCGATAATTATCGAAGCCTAGCTCAGGTACTGTAAAGTTAATATATAGTTGTAACCAACCTAGTTGGTTTACTGTTCAGAATAGATTTAAACATTTGAATAGATTGACATAATTTTCTGAGTGTACAGTCTGCAGTATAATGTCATGAGTTATCCGATGCACATCTTTACTGCATATCTTACTGTGATGGGTGGGTCTCAAAAATGGTATCAGTCAATTGACTGTGAGCCTAGATTTACCAAAAAATCCTTTGAAGCGTTAAAAATAAAGTCGAAGGTGCAGCCCGTACTCGGTGCTTTATGTATAGATGAAATGTTAACATAAATGTTAGTGCTTCAGTGGCCAATTGAACAATATCATGATCCACATTATTCCCAACATTTACATATCCGTGAGACCGGTGACAGCTTTTATCCACTGTTCTGTTATATGTGGGCATTTAGGAAACCTATGAAAATAATCTAAAATTAGAGAATTCGCATTTACTTGGCTAGTAAATATAACTTTGACTGATATTTATCGATACATAATAATTCTTTAGTGTGTACATCACTACGTAGGTAACACAATTCAATCGAATATTTAATGATTAATTTCTATGTTTTATCAGTATCCCACACTCGTGCCGACTAGGGAATATCAAACTGTACTGATATATTATAATTTGAAACGCTTTAACTGAATAAAACGCTTTAATTTAGCACGGAAATGAGAGTCAAAGATTAACTTATGAAATGGTAATTCCGTGTTTTTAACTCCTCCTTTCGTTGTTCTTGATGGTCACGTTAAGGCAACACACGACATATTCCACCTTTTTGAAAAAATATATCAGTAACACTCGTATTTGCTTTAGATTTCAAGAAATAATCTTCAACAAACTCAATGTTATGGCCTCATTTGGCAACGTCGCTAAAAATGTGTCCAGTTGGTGACACAACTGGACACATTTTTAGCGACGTTGCCAAACTTCGTCACAATCTCTTTCACTCTTATGTATAGTTCGCGATAAGAACAGAGACAAACGATAAATCGCTTACACACAGACGCAAGATCGGCAACGTCTTTTGGCGCCGTCCAGTATATACTACGTCCATGGCAAATATAATATAGGTAAAACCATAGATTACGGTAAAACTTTTTGGCTACCGGCTACCATATCTGGCTACTACCATAGACAAGCTACTACTAGTTTAGTTTAGTTTTAGTCTATGTTTATTTCCGTCGAGAACAGACAAATACCAAGAATAACATTGTTATATTGTCTTACGGCTCTGTGAATCATAGATAATACACTATATAGGATACAGTGAATGTATGTTATTAAAAGACTTGATTCCAGGCCTTTAAATTTTTATATATCTCATTAAAAAAAAACCTAAATGTTAGGTTGTTTGTAATATTTTGCATTTTTAAGTTTTAAGATAAAGTAGAACATTTTAGCTCTTAGATACGGTTTTAACAAAAATTTTACTACATAGTGATTAGTTATAAGATATACAAGAAACAAGTAAAATGGACGGTCCTCCTGGTAGTAGTAATAATAGTGGGCCTTTAGGTCCACCACCGGGTATGCCGAATTTTCCTCCCATGCCACCGCCTCCAAACCCTATGGGATCGGGAGGAATGCCTCCAGCACCAATAGGCCCTCCTGGATCGATGCCTACATCTAATTCATCTAGTGGCCCACCAAATATGCCTCCGCCTAACATGGGGCCTCCCCCAGGAATGATGGGAATGGGACCTCCTGGTATGGGCCCGCCTCCTCCTCCAGGCATGGGCCCTCCTCCTCCTGGTATGGGCATTGGGCCACCAATGGGACCGCCAGGAATGCCGCCTCGAATGCCTCCAGGAATAGCAATGCGTGGGGGACCAAACATGAAGAGTAACTTCAATTCTGGAATGGATATGGGTCCACCTGGCATGGGACCACCTCCAAATATGGGTCCACCAGGTATGGGCCCAGGACTAGGATCCTGGGAAAGTCAAAATATGCCACCAGGACCCCCAGGATGGGGGCATCAAGGACGAGGAGAAGGACCACCTGGCTGGGATGATCATGGAGACGATCGAGATGATAATGATATAGATGACAGCGAATCATCTCTGCCTCCAGGTTCTTCATTGCCATCCTTGCTAACTATGAAAATAGATACCCCTGAAGAATTCCGTAACAAAATACAGGCAGTACCAGGAGGTGTAGTGTTACCAAAGGCTCTGGAAGAAGCCCTTGCTTATAAGGATCAAAGAGAAGCTGCTTTAGGTGATGAAAGTGAAAAAGGTAATTTTCAAATTTATTCTTCCAAATAAACAGTTCATTGTTTTAAACAATCCAGTATCAAAGTAGTTCACTTAAGGTTTCAGCAATATTTTATCATTACAAATAAAAATGTTTTTCTAATTTCTTCGGAGAAAAGTATTGCAATTTCAGTCATTATTGTAAAGACTTGCCATGTCTAGGTGTTGTTTATGCTCAAATTATTCAATTTTTATTAATGTTGAATTATAAGATTTTTGAGTATTCAATTCAATGAATTACTTAAAGTACTGTAATTTAAATACTCTTTTAGTGAATAGTAACAATTTTCTAGAAGGTATGTGTTTAATGGCTTTTTGAAATTTACAAAATTTAATTATTTTATATTATTATGCAATTTATTAAAAATCTTTATAACAATGCAATAACATTTTTCTTTTAATTTAAACTGTTGTGAGTAGTATTTATAGTTAATGTACAGAACTGGCTATACTCATGTCTTATTCTATCGGGTAGCCTGACTAGTTTCAAACCCATCTGGGGGACTTATGCATACGCTCTTTACACAATGTTTCTATACATAACTAAAAACAATATTAATTGTATAGTATCTACAATAACATAATCTAACTACTCTAGATTGCTTGATGTGATTTTTGGCTTGAAGATAGTTGAAGGGTTGATGGTATATCAGTAAAAAAATGGTAAAGTCCACCCATAAATTGAAGTTTATTATTTAAATTTATATATAAACTTAAATTCAAATTTAAAACGAACCCTTAAATTCTCTGGTATTTCCAGAACAGACCGAGCAACTGCAAGCACCACCAGCCCCTGTGATAAGTACAGAGTATGACGCTGAAGAAGAAGAAGGGGACTCTGATGATGACAACATGCCCGAAGCACCTCTGCCTCCTGTCATTTCCAAACAAGAGGTATGTATTTAATTTTTAGAAAAGGCATATTGAAAAGGTAATATTTTATAGTAATCACTTTTTTTATTATATAATATAAAAGTACTTGAGTGACCTAGCCTTGCTTGGTAATTTTTAAAATGATGTAAAAAAAAAGAAAAATGAAACAATAATAGGGCAGGTGGGGCTAGATCCTAGGTATTTTCACCTATCTAGACCGCCCTTTCCCCAAATGAACTACCATGACTTTACGTTTGTCAGCGAAAAAAAATTTAGAGCCTGAAATCAGGCATAAAACAACATCTTTTTAAAATAACACTTATCTAGATAGATTTTTCTCCCCCAAAACCTTCTGCATGCTGAATTTCAGTAATATAGTTGGAGCAGTTTCCAAGATTCCGAAAAATAAATAAATATATATATATATTTAGAGAGAGAGATATATATATATATATATATATATATATATATATATATATAGATTTTTTTTTTGTTGATCATAATAAATCTCTTAGCTTGATGTGCCTTTTGGCATAGGCCTCCTCCAACACTTTCCATTGATCCCTATCTCGTGCCACTCTCGTCCAGAAAGGCCCTAAGGCATTAATATGATGTTGTCCTCCCATCTTCTCACTGGCTGCCCTCTAGCCCTTTTTCCATACCTGGGGTACCAGAGAGTACCATTAATCTATTTATTTAGTGAACAGGGTATTGTGAACTGCCCATCCCCATTTTTGTATTTCAATGCAAGAAATGATTTTTTTCTTTTTATTATATATACTACTTTAATTTTAATTTATTTGTCTGAGACAATTCTACATCCAAATCAACATTTAGCATTTAGCATACCTTTCTCTAAAAAGAAATACCCACGAAATAGGTTTATTGACAGAAGCTGCAAACATTAGCCCAGGTATAACCGATTATTCCGGAACGGTACGGGGAACAGACAAACTTTCATGATTTTAATATTAGTGTAGATATTCCAATTCTTACAGACGCGGATTACTGCAAAATAATTTTATTGTAACTTCTGTACTATGGAATTCCGCAAAGTAACACTTGCTTCTATAAATCAGTCCAAAGCTAAATAAAGTATTAATAAAAACTATTAAATTGCAGAATCAAGCCAACAAATCCAATAAGAACAGGCGTAAGAAGAAAAAGAAGAAGGTTGCAAAACAAAAGCGCATAGAGGCTAAACAGGAAACTGATAAAACAAAGACACCAAAATCCAAGACGAGTGACAAAGAAAATGAAAAGGAAGTCGAAATTGAGTAAGTTATTTTATTTTTCTAGAGCTCCACTGTAATGTGTGTTGCAGACCGAAAGCTAAGCTAATCCGAAGCTAAACTAAGCCAGCTTAGCTAAGCTAAGCTTAGATAAACTGACGAAGTGTGTCGTGCACACGAAAAACTAAGCGGCAATTGACGGATTTGACGGACGCTCGAAGTGCGGGTTAAGCGGGAGGGGTTTAGCTTAATTTGTGTAGCTGCGCATCGGCATACACAACTAACTTATTTTAGTTACCGTATATTTTAGTTAAATCACATAGATTACTTTATATAATTTGCAATCTGCACAGAAGTATGAGAAACTGCGTGCTAAACGCGAAAAAAAAACGATGCGAAAAAACTTAGCTTAGCTCTTGGTCTGCAATCTGTTTAATGCGGGTTGTGGACCGAAAGCTAAGGTACTCCGCATGTAAACTAAGCCAGCTTAGCTAAGCTAAGGTAACCTAATAATGTGTCCCGTGCACGCCAAGAACTAAGCAAAAGCTCAATTATTGATACGACTCTGCTGTGTGAAACACAGCAACACATGATTTATTGCCATCTATATCTACATATATATATTATAAAACAAAGTCCCCAAAAGCTGTCTGTCTTTATGTGATTGATTTTCTCGAAAACACTGAACAGATTTTTGTACGGTTTTTAATAAAATTAGTAAAATTCTTGAGGAAGGTATAGATACAATCAAAGTACATTACAATTTTATGTATTATAAGACTATATTTTACCCGTATCTTCGTTTGCGTGGACTTTTATCGCGTGATGGGTTGATAATAGATGGCGCTTTTCAATGTCTTCCTATTTCTGTAGAATTAACAGGATTTCTATAGCCCATAGTTATCCCGGTATATAAGGAATAATTGTGCCAAATTTCATCGATATTGGTTCAGCGGATTCGCCCTGAAATAGTAACAAACATATATCCATACTCACAAACTTTCGCATTTATAATATTAGTTATAGGATTAACTAAAATATATATTCAACACACTGATTTCCACGACGGTGTAAACGCGCTCGCAACTAGGTCCAAAATAAATCAATATTAATATTGAATATTTTTTTAGATATATTCAAGAAAACATACAGTTTCATGAGATGGAACCGATGTACCGCCAATTCCATCGTATATTAGAGTCATTTAAAATTACGGAAAAGAAGGAGGAATTCAAAGATGAGCCTGGTAAAGACACGCCTAAACTCAGTCACAAGCCGCAGGAAAAAATTACAGATCAGTTCGCTGCAGACGAGGAAGCTGTTGAGGTATTCTAACAAGTTTATCCAAAATTCCCAATAAAACAAGATCAAATGTTAAATGATAGGATTAAACGATAACATTTTTGACTATGGATTTTTTTTACTGATAGCTCATTTGTAAGTCAAACACTGTGTACTTTTCTCGTTACAGAAACATGCGGCTGATGAAAAAGAGCGTCTATCCAAACGTAAGCTGAAGAAACTTTCGCGGTTGTCAGTGGCTGAGTTGAAACAACTTGTAGCAAGACCGGATGTAGTGGAAATGTACGACGTGACAGCGAGAGATCCAAAACTGCTCGTACAGCTTAAAGCTCACCGGAACACAGTGCAGGTGCCCCGACACTGGTGTTACAAACGGAAGGTACGTAAAATACCATATACATACCATAAATTGACCATTTAAGGGTGTCAGTATAATGTACAAGTTAATAGAAACATCATCCTCCTGCCCTTATCCCACTCTTAAGTGGAGTCGGCGGAACATGTTGTCACATGATTTGGCTACGTATTTTACGATCGTCGCCTGCCTGAGGTCAACTTAAACTTACCTTAGTCTTATTTTACGTCCCCTCGGTAATAAAGAAGGGTGGTTTATTGTACTCAGCCGGATACAACACGGCGGGTCAACTTACCTTAGTCGCCTTTTACGACACCTCGGTAAGAAATGAAGGAAGGAGTTGAACATACAACTCAGTCGGATACCACACGGCTAATTTAACACTTCATAATACTTAAATAATTTGACACTTCTGCAAAAAAACTTCTTAACTTTATCTTTTCCACACAAGTTACGTAATCATAACGTTCAATTTAATACACTTGTTCTCGAAAAATTAAGATTATATAAAAAAATATATATAAAATAAATAAAAGAAGCTTAGTTTCAAATATTTCATGAAAAATTGTAGTTTTTATTTGTATTATGACATGGAAACTACCAGAAAATTAATGACCAAACAAAAAAAAGAAAAAGTTATGATAGAAATATCTGCTTACTCCGTACAACAGTATTCTAGGAAAGTTGAAAGGTGCTAGTACTTATGTTTATTAAGTTCAAGACAAAGGCTTGATATTATTTAGTATTTACGTAAAACTCTGATGTTACTCTGGTTGGGCGGATAAAATGCCCTTAATCAGTTTGTTGGTATACATAAAATGGAACGACTTAATGCTTACGACTTATTGGAACTAAAATGTATATGAAGGTACTTTGAAACTTTTATTAATGCCGATGTAAAATAATTTTATTATTAATTTTTTATTATAGATCTCCACAAAGTAACGCCTCATTCTATAATAATCTTGTCGCTAATAATAATGTCATACTTCATGCATATAAATTATATTAGAATTCATAATTATACAATTTTTTTTATTTGTTTACTAGTATTTGCAAGGCAAACGAGGTATAGAGAAACCACCGTTCGACCTTCCGGATTTCATCAAGAAGACAGGTATCATGGAGATGCGCGCGTCCCTTCAAGATAAAGAGGAGACTAAGACTCTCAAAGCCAAAATGAGAGAACGTACGCGTCCCAAACTTGGAAAGATCGACATTGACTATCAAAAACTACACGACGCCTTCTTCAAGTGAGTCACCTGACAGTTTAAGTATTTGTTTGACGCAGATAATACAGAAAAGAAAAATTTCTTTATTTATTTATACGGGTCCCCAACAGCACAACATATAATATAACCCAAAAAATATCCAAATAGTCTTAAATTAATTATGTAGTACTAATTATAGGAAATCACATAATTCTTAGTAATAATTTTACGATTTTTGGCAAAATTGAAGTCAATCTTGCCAAAATAATTGTCTTGAAAATTGGCTTAAGCACTACCTAGTTTAAGTCTTCGTGTATATAAATATAAAATTAGCGAATTCCAGCGATTGTATTAGATAACGACCCAGATGCACACAGACAAAATGGCATATTTTTTATTATTTCGCTCTAGAGAAATATTTAATTAAATTTAAGAAGAAACATTAATATTATTGAAAGTAAAAAGTGTTTGATCAAAAAATATGTTTTTGGAGAGCACATAGATTTTTGATCTCATTCGATCTAGTTCAAATACTGGACTCGATATGTTTTCGCTTTATTTAGGTTTACAGCAATGGAGACTCTGGGGCGAGTTTATTCATAACAAAGGTAAGCAACATTATCAGTAAAAAAAACAGATAAAGATAATAGTTTTATGCAAATATTTTTTATAATGGAGAAAATATAACTTTTTAAAATTAAATTATACCACGAATAGACCTAAAGACAATAGACTAAAAGAAAGAGCACAAAAATTAAAAAAAGTGTTTTTAAACAAAATGAAATACTTCTGTCCCTTACATACATTTAACTTTCCGATGCGGTGATACGATGACTATGTTTCAATGAATCTTTTCAAAAAAACATTTTCAATTTTACATTATTTAACCGCAGTCTCGTTTGCAGTTGAAAGAATTTTCAAATCTAACCATTTTTATAATATGATTTATATATAAGCATATTTCCTACAATTAATTTTTAATTTTTCTAACTTTTCTATAGATAAGTTGTTGTGTTAAGTATGAATTGCCTAATTTTAGAGTGTTAGATGTGAATGTGTATAGAGAGGCTGAAAAGAAAATGAAGAAGAGTATGACATGCATAAAAAGTAGCGTCAGAGTTGATAAATGATAAAAGGGAATGTAACATTTTGTGCTGATACTTTGAATGAGACAAGGGCAGGAAAATGAGAATTATGCCAGTGTTTACTTTGTCACTTAGATGGCAGACCAAGCCCCGCATGACCATTCACGGCGATTTGTACTACGAAGGGAAGGAGTTCGAAACACGTTTGCGTGAGAAGAAACCGGGCGATCTCACAGAGGAGTTGCGGACTGCACTCGGCATGCCAGTGGGGCCGGGATCACACAAGGTATATATTTCATATTATTTTGTATAGCTTAATATCATACGACAAAAATCTAGGTATTACATAAGTGATCGTAAAACTATTTTTTCTATAACTTGCAGTTAACTAATGTAATGTAGGATTATTATTTATTGTAGTATTAATTATTTGGATGGATTGTGTGAAAAATGATATGCATATCAAAGGAGTAGCACTAGTTGACGAATGATAGAGGAGAACGTAAGAAGACATATTGTGCCGACCCCACTTAGAGTAGGATAAGGGTAAGAGAATGATGATGTATAAATTATTTGTTTTTGATTAAATCTATTTATTTATTTAAATCAATCGTTTTACAAATTCTTCCACATAAGTATAAAAAAAACTCTTATAGTTAAGAACTAAGTCTATTATCTAATGAAATAATAGAGTTAGTCCATTAGAATTCAAGTATGCAAAACGATATTCCATTAATCGTGTGCAGGTGCCCCCACCATGGTTGATCGCACAGCAGCGTTATGGGCCCCCTCCATCGTATCCCAACTTGAAGATCCCCGGCCTCAACGCCCCCATTCCTGATGGTTGCGCCTTTGGATACCACGCCGGCGGCTGGGGTAAGCCGCCCGTCGACGAGGCCGGCAAACCGCTCTACGGGGACGTGTTCGGACACCAGAGTAGCGGGCACGATGTAAGAATTTAACACACCGAAATCACTGTGGGCATTCCTACCAATAGCTTTAACCAACCTGATAATATCCCAGAAAAAGATGCCTTAGCTAGTGTCTCCTATATTATCAGCGAGCACTTAAAAAGGTAGCTGTGGTAGCCGGTATCACCGTGCGCCTCTTTCGAGAAGGTCTAGGGTTCAACCCTGGGCAGGCACCAATGAGTTTTCTAGTAAGACTTATGTGTCTAATTGATAATTGCAATTTATCACACGCTTTTCGGTGAAGGAAAACATCGTGAGGAAACCTGCATATCTTTAGAGAATTCTGGGGATATGTGTAACCTACCAATCCGCATTGGAGCAGCGTGGTAGGTCTCAGCTCCAATCCTTCTCTCCAAAAACGGAGAGAAGAGGCCTATGCCCAGCAGTGAGATAGTAACAGGCCGTTACTACTACACGCTTTTCGGTGAAGGAAAACATCGTGAGGAAACCTGCATATCTCTAGAGAATGGACACACTAAACCTTCTTTTATTTTCATTATTGACTTTTTGTAATTGTGACATTTTCCTTACAGTAAAACGTTAGCATTAGTTTTCTTTGTGTCGAAAGATTTGAGGAATTGATTTGATTGATTATCTAAGCGTTGCGTTACTCCAGCTTTTGATCGATTCTGTTTCTGTTATATTTCCTACTAGCGGCCTGCCCCTGCTTCGCACGGGTATAAAATAGATATCCCATGTCAGTCAGTGTAAAAAAAATGATTATAATTGATCCAGTTGTTTTGATTTATTCATTACTGCCCGTGGCCGTAGCGTTAAATTTGGAGAAAAACAATTTCCTTTCCCTATACCAAGAAGATTTCCTGCTATCTTTGGAATATTAAATTCATATAGTACATTATTACTTATTTACTTTTATATTTTCTCTATGTATTTTATTTTTACAATTAATTACAGAATGTCTTTAAGCAAACTCTTGAAAGAGCAACATCGCTGCTAAAGTCGAAGTGTTATAGGGCGTAGCGCGGCCTCCTCGCGGGATTTTAAATCTGTAATATCTCCGAAAATGTTCACTTAAATTACATGCTGTAAACAGCAATATTGATCTATATTAAATCAACAATTTATTTAAGGTACTTAATTGGATAAGGATTAATGCTGTATTGTATAAAAATTGCTTTGAACATAAGGCATCATTTTTCGTAAAAAGTAAATGAAAAAAACTGCTATTGTGGGTTATCCATAAGAGATAGATATATACCATCGCGGGCTTTTCTGTAGACCTTTTTAAGGTGTACAAATACTTAGTACATCATTTTGATAAATCTCGTAGGGTTTAGCCTGCGTTTGCAATGTAAGCGGAAAAAAATGTAATTATTTACAGAAACCTCAAAAATTACATTATTTCTCTACTTTGTATTGAATGTTATTATACGTACAAACCTTCCTCTGGAATCACTCTATCTATTAAAAAAAACCGCATCAAAATCGGTTGCGTAGTTTTAAAGTTTTATGCGTACATACGGAAATATGGACTTTGTTTTATAATATGTAGTGATAGCGCTTTATAATCATATTCGCAATTGAGAGATAAAGTTCTGGGTCTACAAATGTTTGGCTCGCCCCTTTTCTTATCAATTCGTCAGCTTTAAGATTGCCCGCATGGTCATGGTTTCCCGAAACAGATGCAATTGTTACATCACCAATTTCAGCTAGTTCATTTACTTTTTTTTGTTAGAAATCAATGTTAACGCCCACTTAACTTGAGACCCAACCGTCTTCTAAAGAGAAGTATGGATTGTCGAACTTAAACTAGTCTTGTATTTGATTTAAACAAAAGATTTAGTAAATTAGAATATTATACACTGTCCATTATATTAACCATCTTTTGACAGATTGACGATTTACATATTTAGTGATGTCCTAAAGATTCTCGTATGCGATACCATTCCGATTATAGTACCTACTATCATTAATCGAATTACGTACCTAAGTAATTCGATTAATGATAACCTACGTAAACTAATAACAGATATAGAAATCAACATTTTGATTTAATATTGCCTTAGTTTTTTGAAAATAAATGTTAATCCGTGTGTATTTATTATAATCATAAAAAATATATTATACATCAACTGGCAACATCAACAGACCTTCCGCTCGGCCGCCATTTTGACGTGATCTGTCACTCTCAACGAAACGCCCGTGATAGTCACACGCATTTACGTTCGCTGAGTGTTCTCTCGCATCTGTTACACCTTGAGTTAAGTAGCTTTATTCCTCGGAAAAACTTTTGTGAAACTTATATTAATTGATCGTGAAAATGCCGAAAGGACGTGTGTTGAAAGCACAATCGAGACAGTTAGTGTTAAAACTTCATGAGTATTTTGAGCAAGAAAATCAAAATGGCGGACCTCTTATACCTATCACGCAAGTCCGAAACCGTGTTGCAGCCGCGTTGGGGATCAGTCTATCAACTGTGACTAAAATCACTACTGATGCCTACGGCAGGAGCGGCTTGGAGCAAAACAAACCATCTACACCAAAAAGAAAGCGCCGGGCTCATAAGGTGACAGCTGTTGATGACTTTGACGCTGACGCTATTCGTCGTCATGTATATGATTACTACTTGAGAAAAGAAATTCCAACTTTGAGAAAACTTATTGTTTCTTTGAAAAGAAGTGGTCTATTTCATGGTGAAAAATCTTCTTTGGTCAAAGTTTTGAACACAATTGGCTTTTCATATAAAAAGTTAAATAAAAGAAAATTATTAATGGAACGCACAGATATAGCTATAGCACGTTGTGATTTTTTAAGAGAGGCAAAGAAAATACAAGATTGGGCAAATATTGTTTTCACGGATGAAACATGGCTCAACGCTAACCACACACTATCTCGTTTCTGGACTGATGATACTGCTGATTCCACTTCCTCAGTACCAATGGGAAAAGGTGAGCGCCTAATCATTTGCCATGCAGGTACAGCAAAAGGATTTGTACAAGACGCACTGTTGGCATTTAAATCGAAGAAATCAAATGACTACCACGAAGAGATGAATGCAAATGTGTATGAAGAGTGGTTCAAAAAAATGCTCATTTCATTGGAAGAACCATCAATAATTTTTATTGATAATGCGCCCTACCACTCCCGTCAAATTGACAAAATGCCAACACAGGCTAATAAAAAGCATGAAATAATTAATTGGCTTCGGGACAATGGAGAAAATGTGGACGACTCAATGTTAAAAGTTGAATTAATAAAAATATTAAAAACCAAAAAGAGAGCAAAACGCTATGTAATCAATGAAATGGCAGCAGAATATGGCCATACTGTTCTTCGGATTCCTCCATACCACTGCCAGTACAACGCAATAGAACTTATATGGGCACAAGTAAAAGGGCATGCTGCGAGATGCAATACAAGCCCCCCATTCACAGCGAATAAAATGTTGCAATTGCTAAAAAATGCTTGCACCCACGTAACGGCCGAGAACTGGGCAAGTGTGGTGGAAAGAACTAAAAGAGTAATATTCTCTGATTGGGAACGTGATATTGCGTTTGATAATATATTATCTACACAAGAGCTAATAATAACTGCTACTGAAGACTCCTCATCGGAGGAGTCTAGTGTTGATTATCATTCCGACGACTCGTGCTAATAAAATAAATTAAAATATCCTGATTGTTTTATTTGTATTCATGTATTAACTAAGAAGAAAGTAAAACTTTATATAATGTTATTAAATGTCTTTTAATACTCGTAACATCGATTTCTACCGATTATTTTTAATCTGTGGCATAATCGTAGTAACCATTATGTGTGACATCACTAAGTGGGCGGTACCCATCCATAAAGTACAAATATTATTTGTATGATATTTGTACGTAAGCAATACAAAAGTTAATGAGCGTGAGCTGTCAAAAGACTGATAATATGATGGACGCAGTATAGTAAGCAATATTAATAAACAAGTCACGTAAAATGTTGCAGGACGCTGAGGACCAAGATATTGACAGGACCATGTGGGGTGAACTGGAATCAGAATCGGAGGAGGAATCAGAAGAAGGTATAAAAGATAATTAAGATTCTTTCTTGTTTATATGAAAGAAAAGAACGTTGAAAAAAGTTTGTTTGAGGAAAATGTTGTATTTTTATATTGGATACGCAATTTTTATAGTATTTTTTGAATTCAGTATTCCTAAGCGTATATAACTAATCAGAGTGAGCTGTGGCTCAAAGTGGTTTCAAGCGCAGTTGTGTCAGAAATAGGCGAGCACTTTTAAGTTTTAACGTTCTGAAAACCAGTACGGCCTAAACGATGGACTCTGGACTTGACCATTTGGGATATATTACCTTTTTTAAGACACTAGTTTTGTTTAAATAAACTTGTAGGCATTATAATGTTCTTTATGCAATTATCTTATGAACAGAGGAATCAGACGAGGGTGAAGGTGAGAAACCCGGAGAAGGTGAAGTGGCTGCCGGAGTCGCGACACCAGGAGAGGGTCTCGTCACTCCGCTCGGCATCAGCTCCGTGCCACCAGGAGTGGAAACTCCTGATACTATTGAGTTGAGGAAGAAGAAGTTGGACGCCGATATGGAGGGGTACGTTTGGCCATCACTTTCCTAATTAATGCGCTAGTAATTGTATATTTGTGTAGTCTTGTAGCTTGGATTTCAAAGTGGACGATATTATGTTTGGATTATCAATGTCAGTATCCAGCGTATTACTCTTAGGCTCTGCAACTTAATCTCATCAGGCGATAAAATGTTTATTATATAGTAGAAGCTCTTTATTCGCGCTTACTTCATTCGCGTTTTCACTATTCGCGGACTGAAAAATGCTACTCAAGTACTTTATTCGCGGATCGAATCGGTACATCGATACATACGTATATACGAGGTGTGTTCAAAAAGTATCGCGAATTTTGAATTTTCGCGAGTTACATATATTCCAATTTCGATTTTTTTGTGGCGTTATGTTGGTACATATGTCTCTCACTTATGCTGACAAGTTGGGCCATTTTGAATGTTCGGTTAATTGTTGACAGCTGCTTTGCTTGCACGTGTTTTGGTTCGTCTTCGATTTTTTGACCTATTCATAAAATAGAACAAGGAACCTGTATCGATTTTAGTGTGAAAAACGAAATTAAGTGCGCGGATGAATTCCGAGTGTGGACTGTGGCATATGGAGAAGTAAGTATACTTTGGACAAAAGGAACGTTTATCGGTGGTACAAAATGTTTTTAAAAGGCCGAGAAGATGTGAATGACGAAGAGCGTGCCGGACGCCCGAGCACTTCAACAACAGACGAAAAAATTGATGAATAGAAGAAAATGGTATTGACCAATCTTCGAATCATCGATAGAGAAATTGCCGAGGACCTAGGCATATTGATTGGCTCGTGCCATTCGATTTTAATCGATAATTTGTGGAAAAACAAAATTGGCTTTCGCACCTCGATAACGCCCCTGTTCACACATCGCGGCTTGTACGCGACTTCTTGGCCAAAAACAACAGACCAATGATACCGCAGCCACCGTATTCCCCAGATCTGGCCCCCTGTGACTTTTTCTTGTTCCCGAAACTGAAGAGGCCCATGAAAGGACGACACTACGCCACGATTGACGAGATAAAGACGGCATCGAAGGAGGAGCTGAACAAGATACAAAAAAATGATTTTTTGAAGTGCTTCGAAGATTTGTAAAAACGTTGGCACAAGTGTATAATATCCCAGAGGGATTACTTTGAAGGGGACAAAATAGATATTTACGAATAAATAAATAATTTTTGAAAATACACAAAATTCGCGATACTTTTTGAACACACCTCGTATATGTACCTAAATAAAAGCATTCGGTATCCTCTGTCAACGCTTCGTCAAGTGAACTAATAAAAAGATAAATAAAATAAATCTTATTACAACTACGCCTAGAATGCATTTTCAGAAGCTATCGGCGTTGTTTGTTTCGTTTGGCGGCTCTTTGAGGTAAGCCGCGGTCGTTGTTTTCGTAAAAAAACAAACTTATTACTTTTGAGTATGTTTTGACATTACTAAACTAAGCCAAGCAAAAAAAAATACTAAATTTTGTAAACCATTGCCTAAATCTGAAGATAATAATTTATCAAAATGTTAAGTCAAAAACTTAAATTAAACTGATTTTTATGTTTTTGTTTTTTTATTTCGTCGCTTAGGAACCTATCCCCTATAACCCTATATAAATTTCCATTCCATATTCGCGGTTTCTGTAGTCGCGACATCTACTGTATTTTCTTATAACTGTACTTATACTGTATATTATATATATAACTGTATATTCTACTGTAGTCAAAATGTTTTGTCTATTATTTACATAATTAAATTTGTTTTTCAGTGGCGATACGCCCGCTCTGTACCAAGTGCTGCCCGAGCGGCGCGTGGGGCTGACGTCGGGAATGATGGCCTCCACTCACGTCTACGACATCAACGCGGCTAATCCTGGTAACGAATATTCCCCTTTTAATTCTAGTCTTACTGAATAAGATTAAAATTACTGCTGCTATAATTGTCAGTCAAATGTTATTTTAGTAGTTATTTTTCTCGACCACGTAGATGCTTAGCATATTCATATTTTAATTTCAAAGTCGCGTTTATTTTTTTATTTACAGCAAAAATTTACAAGTTCAAGTTACAAGTATCTATCTTAAATTACTTACACGCTAGGACTATAGAAATCATGCTCACGTGGAATGGTCACAAGAATGCTGGCAGCGTTTCCGCGCTGAATCGCTAAGCTGATTCTTTTTGCGAAAAAGGAGGCAGTTATCTTGTCATCTGAAGAGGCAATTAACCGTGGTGTTAAAATGATTCAAAATTATATACTTTTATATACTTTTTTAAGTTCCATTGATCTATGAACTCTTAAAACATTTTTAGATGTAATCCGTTAAAGCAATTTGTATAAAATATAATACAAACTGCTAAAATATAATACATGCTCTTATACTGCGCTAACATATAATATAAAAAACCGTTTCATCTAAGTCTAAGTCTAGTAAAGTTCTATAAGTTAACTTCATTGTTATTTGGCGCAGTAGGTAGTGACGATGCCTTCAGCTCCGCGGATCACGGGTTCGATTCCCGCCGATGGCTAATATTTTCTATGGATGAATTTGTTGGTCTTTGAGCCTGGGTGTATATTTGTATTTAACTATGTATTTAAAGAATACATAAGTATATATTTACCAGTTGTCTGTCACCCATAACACAAATATTAAGTTACTTTGGGGACGTACGACCGCGTGTGTAAGGGTATAGCATATATTTCTGTATTAATATTATTATTATACCAGGTCCCATATATTTCTGTATTAATTTCCTTAACGATACCGTTAGGTAAGCGCACAGTGAGCAGTACGGGCGCGACGAGCGAGGGGGCGGCGGGCGGGGTGGAGGTGACGCTGGACCCCTCCGAGCTGGAGCTGGAGCCCGAGGCGGTGGCGGCGCGCTACGAGCGGCACCTGCGGGAGACACGGCCCAAGGGACGGGAGGACCTGTCCGACATGCTGGCGGACCACGTCGCCAGGCAGAAGGTAAACAGAAACATGGCCCGGAAATATAGCCATTGTAAACTACAAAACTAAAACTCTCTGCTAAGTATCATGCCCGTAGATATAGAGTTGTAAAACAGTTGACTGGCCTGTTGGCGCAGTGGCTAGTGATCCTGCCTACAGCTCCGTAGGTCGCGATTTTGATTCCCGTCGAGGGCCAACATTTTCTATATAAAGAATTTGTTGTTTCTTCGACCCTAGGTGTATTTAAGTATGTATTTAAAAATTATATATGTATATATTCACCAGTTGTCTCTCACCCATGACACAAGTATTAAATTACTTACTTTGGGGACAGACAACCATGTGTGTAAGTGTCCCATATATATATTTTTATTTATAGTTATTTTTTTATATATATTTTGAGTGGGGGTGTTATAAATAGAAAAATATAGATCTGTACCTACTACTAGCGACATCTGTCAGATGTGTAAATTAGTGTCTATGTACTTTCCTACTTTGTCTTTAGCAAATCTTGTTCTCGCACAGAAAAGTTGTTTTATAATACTACAGAGTTCATTATAACTTAACCTAGTTACTTACTTTGTATTCTAAACTCGATGTCAAACTTAAAGCTAAAATTGTTAACTTATGTAATATATTCTTTTTCAGAACAAACGAAAACGGCAGCAAAACACAGATTCGAAGCAAGCGAAAAAATACAAAGAATTCAAATTCTAGGATAATAGTCTGTATGATCATAATATTTTAAGTGTACTAATAATAATATAATTGTGAAGTATGTTTTATCTTTCCAATATAAAATTATTCGATTTATGTATGTTTTTTTATTCAATCACTTTCGTAGCTAACTGGAGGGTGTTTTGTTGCTTGCTGGAACTTCATTGTGTTTGCAACATTAGTGACAAAGACCTAATTTGACAAAAATAACATAATTCTTACAAATATTATAAACATGATTTTTTATACTTACACATATGTTATTTTGATATGAAGAAAGTTGAATTGTTGAAGTTCTCATATTATAGTGTTTTATCTATGTTTAGTATCAACATGGACTGTCAGCCTGTCACTAACTATAAATTATCCTATATAGTGTATTATCTATGTTTAAATTTTTCGATGATAAGTCATTTAAGGCAAAATTCTGGAAGGTCTAATATACGATGCTAGATGACATCAGTAAGAAAATTATTATTATAACTTAGTTACATACGATTGCATATATTAATTGGGAAAAATACACAAAGTAGGGTATCATCAGTTAATTTAATACATAATTTGGAATACAATTGACAATGATTTTGCTACTATTTCAGATGCTATAATAAGTAATTGCGATAAGGAACGATACCGACTTATATTCGCAGTCCTTAGCATTTAAATAGGAACTGCCATTATTATCTAACCAACGAGCAGCATGAAGGTAATTATCTTCTGTCAATTTTACATTTAAACCCCAACACAATGAGGAAAGTAAATATTCTATGAGCATTACATATGTAATTAAATAAATAAATTAAAAAAAAATAATAAAAAAATTATTATTATTATTTGTTATTATTAAATTATTACTAAGTAGTCTGTGTTTGAGTTAATAGTAATGTAAACAAAACTTCTCTGGTTAAGTAGTCTGTGAACCACGTAACCACGGACAAACATTACAAATATTAAATAAAATATACTTTACCATAGATTACTAACTAAAATACTTTACTTTCTGTGTTGGACTTCGTACTATTTTTCAAAGTTAACTTTATTTTTTGTTTTAAATTTGATCAAATTTATTTTAAGTGTTAAATATAGTTATATAAGGAGTAAATAAAATGTCCCGAGTATTAGTTGGTGTTAAAAGAGTTATTGATTATGCAGTCAAGGTATGATATTGAAAGTGCAAAGGTTACTTATGTCCTATTAAATATTAATTTAAGAAAATATAATTATAAAATAGTATTGATTTAGAATCTCCGAGCTAGCGTTGTTAAAATATTAACAAAAAAAATAACTTGTCAACTTAACATCATAATGCATACTTGTGATACAACTTTATAACATATTATAAGGGAATTAGAAGGCTATTATTAAATTAGGATATTAATAATAACATAATCATTGTTTGACATTGAATTTGACCTGATATAAAGTTTTGTTTATAAGTCAATTTAATTGTAACAAAAAAATTTCTGATAGTCAAAGTTATTTACAAATATTGTATGAATTAATAAATAAAATAAAAATCATATATATAAATTTAGTTTTAGTACAAAATGTACACCTATCATTTATGATTCCATAGATTCGTGTGAAGCCAGACAAAAGTGGAGTAGTGACTGATGGTGTAAAGCACTCTATGAACCCATTTGATGAGATAGCAGTAGAGGAGGCTGTGAGGCTTAAAGAGAAGAAGTTGGCCAGTGAAGTTATTGCTGTTTCATGTGGCCCTACTCAATCTCAAGTGAGTTAAGTTAGTCAAAAGTTAATATTTTATAGGTATTCTAATGTACTATCATTATAAATAGTGCTTTTCCATAAAAACAAATAAAACCTCAATTATTTTAAAAGTCACCTATTTTCCTTGTTGTTCTGGTTGGTTCAAATTATGATAAAAAGTAGAGACAATCTAGTCCTTCAACTATATCCACACAACTCATCATCTTTATGACCTTCTTTACAAAATAGAAAAAAGATGCCTTTGCCAAATGGTAAAAAAAAAGTAAAGTAAAGGCCTGTTACAATCCCTCCGCTGGGCAAAGGCCTCCTCTATCCATTCCTGGAGAGAAGGGTTGGAGCTAAGAACTACCATGCTGCTCCAATGCGGATTGGTAGGTTACACATATTCTCTGATTTCTTTAGAGATATGCCGGTTTCCTCACAATGTTTTCCTTCACCGAAAAGCGTGTGATAAATTGCAATCATCAATTAGACGCATAAGTTTTGATAGAAAACTCATTGGTGCCACCAGGGGTTTGAACTCGTGACCCTTTCCAAAGAGTCGCACGGTCACACCGCTGGGCTATTACAGCTATTGGTGTAACATTTAATTTCAAACTTTACTTTATTGAATTTGTATAATTTGTTTATCAATATTAATCCCTCTCAGGAAACCCTACGAACAGCTCTGGCTATGGGAGCTGATCGGGCTATTCATGTTGAAATAGCAGGAGCTGAGTATGAAACCTTGCAACCTCTACATGTAGCCAAAATATTAGCTAAGCTCACACAAGATGAAAAAGCTGATATTGTTATAGTTGGAAAGCAGGTGAGGAATTAATAAGTGTATTTGGAATAAACAAATTATAGAAATGGGTGTTACTTTCCTATTAATGATAATTAATAATAATCTCATGGCAACAATCGTAAGTGGAATAGAGAATTACTAATCCTGTATGTATGAGGTTTTTTTTATATTTTTTATAATCCCTTTTTCTGTTTCTATCTAAGATCAGTCACAAGACTATAATTAGATGTGATGTCCTTATTTTGATTGAGCTCATTCTGTGCTGAAGCAATCCTCTATATTAATTAATGAATGTTGATATATTCCTTCTATACTTTTATTATTATTGTAATTTTGTATGAGGTTTGGTAATAATGCATCTGACATGTAGCATTACATAGATTTTCTTTAAACCCAGGTTATAGCAAATTCAATTTTATTATTATTATTATAGTTGAAACAAGTTTCTTCATGCATCAACATATATATGTATTGTATTTATTTTTTAGGCCATTGATGATGATTCCAATCAAACTGCACAAATGACTGCTGCAATCCTCGACTGGCCTCAGGGCACTTTTGCATCTAAGGTAAGCTTACATTAAGATTGTTTTAAATTTTTGTCTTGTATGTCAAATCTCTTTAATGTGTGCATTTTAATTGATTCATGCAATCTAATGTTGAAATGTGAAAGGAAATGATTTATATGAATATTTTTGGTATTATAATTAATAAAATGGAGTATTTTTACAGTTTTTTTTATGCCGTGTGGTATCCGGCTGAATAGAATAGTACCACCCTCAAATCTTACCGAGGTGTCGTAAAAGGCGACTAAGGTAAGTCAACCCGCCGTGTGGTATCCGGCTGAGTAGAATAGACCAACCTCATTTCTTACCGAGGTGTCGTAAAAGGCGACTAAGGAAAGTTAACCCACCGTGTGGTATCCGGTTTAATAGAATAGACCACCTTCTTTCTTACCGAGGTGTCGTAAAATACGACTGAGATAAGTTGACGTCTGGCAGGCGGCCGGTCGTAAAAACGCAGCCAAATCATGTGATAGCATGTTTATAACATGTTGTGCCGACCCCACTTAGAGTGGGATAAGGGCAGGCAGATGATGATTTTTACAGTTTTTACTAATCACATTACTATTGCGTACATAAAACTCCATCTTACTATACAATATATTATTTAAAATTATATAATTAGATCTGTTCAATGTTGAGATAACCTAAGATAAGAAATAGTATCTATGTCAAGTATATCTTATTCAAATATTGGTATCTGAAACTTTTTTACATTACCATATGATGCTTGCTTGCTTGTAGTCAGATGGGGTATTTGAGAATTAAAATAAGTCCCTTTTTAGTCGACATTCTACTTATTATAAATTTCGCTTTTTAATTATATCACCTTATTTTTAACTGCATTGCTTACAAAAGTAATAATAAAATTATTTTACTATAATCCGCGATGAAGTAAAATAGAAAATATATATAATGCTAAATGTAGAGTGGACAATCGGTTATCATACCTGATACATGCAGGAGTCGTAAAAAACACATGCACAAACCTCCACCACCGCCACCATGATACACAAGCACTATATACGTTCACTATCACAAACTCAACAATTGTTTCGCCCCGCAACCGAAGCATCATCAGGAGATAGACTCCACGACCAAAATCGCAAAGCGAAGCAATACCCATGTATTTTATACTCCTTGCTAGTTCTTTCTTAATTTATGGGTTGCAGAGATCAAATAGTTTTATTGTTATTAACTTGAATTGAGTAATAATAATGAGCCCACCTTGTAAAATCCGACTAAACTAAGTTGACGTCAGGTTGGCGGCAGTTCGCAAAATGAACATTCAAAACATGTTGTACCGATCCCAATTAGATGGGATAAAGGCAGAAGAATGATGTGTTATAATAATGAGCAGATTGTTGCATACTAGAAGTATGATAAGTAAAAATCAATCCATTAATTTCAGGTAGAAAAGAGTGACGCCGGTTTGACGGTGACGCGCGAAATTGACGGAGGTCTGGAGACTATCAAGACCAAACTGCCTGCAGTGCTCAGTGCAGACCTTAGACTCAATGAACCTAGATATGCTACGCTACCTAACATCATGGTTTGTATAGTATAAGCTTTTTAAAGCACTGTTGAATTAAGCGTAACATAATTCAAAGCAGTGGTAGCCCAGCGGTAACACCGTGCGACTCTTTCGAGAAGGTCACGGATTCAAACCAGGGCAGACATCAATGAGTTTTTCTGTTAAAACTTGTGTCTAATTGGTAATTGTAATTTGCCACACGCTTTTTGGTGAAGGAAAACATCGTGAGGAAACCTGCATATCTCAAGAGAATTTTGGAGATATGTGTAACCTAACAATCCGCACTGGAGCAGCGTGGTAGGTCTAAGCTCCAAACCTTCTCTCTAAAAGCAGAGAGAAGAGGCCTCTTCTCAGAAGTGGGATAGTAACAGGCCGCTACTTACTTTATAATTCAAAAAGTTGTTTTGTGCTAAATTGCAATAACACATATCTTTGCGCCTCCAGAACTCGTAAATGTTAAAGAGAATAACTTAGAAGTGCAAAAAAATACTAGTTTTTTTAATAGTTCGTAGTGCGATGTTATAGATGGTATTCAAATAAAAATTACATACATTGTAATCCTTACTTATTATAGTATTGGGATATGATAATATAATTAGGGATAATATGGGGCTATGAGTAATCTACCAATCTGCATTGGAGCAGCATGAGATGTCTTAGCTCCGACCCTTCTCTCTGGTAAGAGAGAGAAGGCTTATGCCTAGCAGTACTTAGCATTTGATATGTCTACAACAGTGATTCTCAACCTTTTTTTGTTGTGGAACATATTTAACGATTTCAAAATTTGGCAGCACACAAATAAAAAGATGAAATTATTTACTTACTACAACACACTGCATTAATAGTCTATCACAAAAATTTTAAATATACGAAATAAACTAATATACACTACAATAATAACTAAACCTTTATTAAGGGACTAATTACAAGCTAATAATAAAAATATTTTTCTTTTTAAATGATATAATTTAATAATATTAACATTATTATATATTTGAAAAATTCGGCGGCACACAAAAGTGCCGCGGCACAGTAGTTGAGAATCACTGGTCTATAGTATTCCTGTTATCTACCAACCCGCATAAGTTAATTTAGCTTGTCAATCCTTAGCAACACACAAATAATAAATTTGGAATATAAATTTCCAGAAAGCCAAGAAGAAGCCAATGAAGAAAGTTACAGCTAAGGATCTCGGTGTTGATCTATCTCCTAGAATTAAGGTACTCAGTGTAGAAGATCCTCCAGTGAGGCAGGCCGGCTCCATCGTCCCAGACGTGGACACGCTCGTCGCTAAACTCAAGGAAGGGGGTCACGTTTAAAACTACCGACATTTGTTAACCACTTTAATCCTGGTATAGTTAGTCATTTTGTACATGTATTTTTGATAATCGTAGATCTATTGTACGCCTGTTAAATACATTTTTATCATCTTTATTATGAAGTTTTATTATTTTTAGATTGTCAAAAATGTTACATATATTAAACTCACTAGTGACATTTAATAAAATGCACATCTACTAGCAAAAATCTTATAGGGATAGATATATTAAGGTAAGGTAATATAGATCATCACTATAATATAAAAAAGCATAGGCGTAGCGAGGTATAGCAGCTGGGAACCCCCCCCCCTCCCCCGCCCCTAAAAGTGACATTCTCACTAAAAGGCTTACATTCGACATATAATGTACCTCAACTCCATTAGTGATATGAACTACTCACATTACATCCCACTTTCTGCTGCTATATCCCTGTACAGAACCTGGCTACGCCCTTAAAAGCCTATTAAGTTTGTCACTCATACAAATAATCTACGACTGATTATACATCATATGGCAAAGAAACATTTGCAAGAATAATCTACGTCTTACTTAATACGATTGTCAAATATATCTAGGTAACATATCTAGTAGTTATTACACAAGAGTTGGGGAGCTAGCCTAAAATGTGTCCATTGTAAAATAAAGAAAAGCAAGAAGCCACTTGCTTTTCTTTTTAAAAGCTTTTATTTAACTTGACTTGTATGTACGTGTGATTTGTAAGTTAAATTTGACCCACTTCTGTGTTGAAAATTAACAATGTCAATGCTTATCATAAACATGTTTATGATAAGCATTCCCTGATGCTCTTGCCAGAATGGTTTCAGACAATAGAACTCTTCAAATGTTAGTAGGGACATGAAATTTTGTTAAAAGCTTTTAACTTTTGTGTGATTAAATAAACATAAGTATGGGTCTCTTATTACTTGTTTGACACTTGTACTTACACGCTATGGCTCCCCTGCTCTATGTATTATAACTGCAGGCGTAGTGGCCAACATGTATGGCCTAAATAGCGAATTGCCGAACATATGTGACAATATATATCAATGGATAAGAGTTAAATTTAAGCCATACGATTAACTTCTCATTCAAACATTTAAACACTAGATAATATTAAGTGAAACTACCCTATATTTTTTTTATCAAGATAGTACGGAATAAAATTATTTAGTTGCTTGGAAATGTAATAAAAACGATAGTTAAAATATCATTAAACATGAAATCAGATAACGTATTAGTTATCAACTAAATAGGAACAAAAGTAAAACTTAAGGCAAAAAAAAACTGTATTTGTTGGACATAATATGTAGAAAGTTACATAAAAAAACTTAACATTTAAAATATATGTACAGAAGAAATAGTGAACATCGTTCTGTCACACACAGTTTATCATTTATTTACGTAGAATACATTCCATAGATGAATATATCCTAAAAGTTTATCTTAAAGTATCTTGTGTCTATGTATACTTTTTATGAGCAGTATGGAGATCATTATTCAAATTAAAAATTATATAATAATGAACACAGAAACTATAATAATAAGGGTTGCCAATTAAACAGAATTATTTAAAAAACGATAAAATTACAGTACGCTATATTAATAGCCGTATTTAACCAATGTTACGATTATTATTTCTATAAGAGAACATAAAAAAAGACAATATCAAAGTTTTATATATATATAAAAATTATCAATAACATCCTCACCTCTGTAATTTTTAATAGATTTAATTCTTTAATATTTACGAAATCTCCCAAAAACATTTTAGAGAAAAGATAATGACATAAACCAAATACAAAAAGTAATGTACAAATATGATGAGAACCTACCACTAAAATCCTCCACACTAAAATACAACATTTAGTTAACTTAGGAAAAAAGCTACACTAGTAAATGCTAAATATTTTCATATGTACGAGGTTTACTAAAATTTAATTAAATCTACCACATGTAAAAGATCAATAAAAGTCTTTAATTAGAGCGTCAGTTATTGAGTTAATACAAGGTTTTCCCTGCATTCACAATATATTGCAAATGGCAACCCTAAACTATTGAATTAACAGTCTGAGGAATGAAAGAGCCCATATATGTAGCAAATTTATTAAGTATCTAATATACTGAGGGACCATTGTAGGGGTCATACCAGACCACCTTGCCTTCCAGGCATCCAGTGACAAGAAGGTGATGTCTTGGGCTGAACTTGGAACTGACAACTAGGTCCTGGTGGATGAAGAGGCTTCTGCCCACGTCTACCATCTGTGCGGGTCCGTCGAGGTCCTGCACGCAGTGGGATAGCTCTGCGCAGTTTTCATTGAGAGCCAAAAGCCGCATACCACGGCCGAATGGCGAGCAGACCAGCCGCCCGTCCGCCGAAAAACATAACTCCTGTTGGCGATAAAAAAAAGTTATGCAACAGTTGCATATTACTATTTAAGTATTGATGGGCCAACTCCCTTTGCATTGGTAGTAACATATAACCAACATATATAAACCTAAAGATGATATCTCAATTATCAACGCAACTACACACAATATTTTCGCGCTCTAGGACCAGAAAAAGCAGAATAAGGAAAAAAATCGCCAAGTGATGCATTTGAATTTTATATGTTTATATACAACTTAATAACCTAGTTGAAACTCGGGAGATTTGAACTAATTCGGCTTATATTCTATTTTAAAGGCAAAAGCCCTTCTATGTGAGAGAGTGAGTGCATGCGTGTGTGAATGTACTTCTCCAACGAATCAAATTTTAACTAAATGTCCCAAATGGTCCATCATCAATTTTCTTTAAACCTGGGCTCAAAAATGACGGAAGTATATATATATATATATATATATATATATATATATATATATATATTATATATATATATATATATATATATATATATATATATATATATACATCTTGCACATCATGTTGCGTCCTACATGGCACTTTTTACCGATCTTGTTGCGTCCAACCGACTTGTTGCATCCAGTATACGGACGCAGGATAAACCAACCCTAAAAATTTGTCAGGAGCCGTGTTTTTATATGTATAATGCGTGGGCAAAAAATTGGATGGGACGTTATTTTATCGCGGGAATGAATTCCGATGTATTTATTAGTTCAGCGAGTTGCCGCGCACAATTTGGAGGTCGCTACGTGCTCGCGTATATTTGGGCACGTATATTATATTTCTGATGCTAGCATTCTATTGCCTCCGACGTATATTTCAAAAAGTTTTTTTCAATTTTTATTTAGGATTATCTTGCGTCCAAATTTTTTCCCAATTTAATCGATTTAATAAGTGATGCGGGGGCCCAAGGGGTGCGCGCGCGATTCCTGCGTTTTGTTAATAAACAAACATTGAGCCGTTAGGACGCGTTTTAATTTGCAAAGTGATTGTACTCATAATTGCGTATATTATTAATATTGTAAAACTGTAAATATGAAGAGAGCGGATAAGTCATCGCTAGTTGCTAAATTAGATCTTCTTATTTGTGCTTACGGATCCCAATATTAAAAAAGTCGTTCTGAAAAACATTTTATTAATGTGGTTTCAAGAAAAGTAAGAGAGTTAGCAAAATTATTAATCGAAATTTAAAAAATTAACAATTCTATAATAAATTTATTGAGTGCCTTAAAACCATTCAATTAAGATCTTATGGCGGAGGCAACTAAAGTTGTAGATAACTGTGATGCCAAAAAGGATAGATTCGAAACCTTCTTTTGCTATGAATGTTTCGACTACTTTTAAACAATGCTGCAATATAGCCATTATTTGTGCATTGAAAAAACAAGGTCCTTACAATGAAATCAATACCGCAGAAACAGAAGCAGATCTTAAGATATTAATGCATCTTATAGATGCAATTTAGCGACATGTCATCTCCAGTCAAGCTGCAACAGATTTAAACAAAAAGAAGTGGAATAAAGTCACTATAGTCCCGTTAGCCAATGAAGCTGCAGCCAAAATCAAATCAGGCTACTACTGTTGCAACGTATATTCAGTTATTAGTAACCGTTTATTGCAAAGTTTTATTATTAATATAAAGTTCTCGAGGGATACCCAAGACTATCTGGACCCAAAAACCCAAAATCAATTTGATCTACGCGACTCAGAAAACATTTAGCAACCTTTTTACAAATATTTAGCATAACTGAGAATGATATGAAACATTTAGCTACGTTTATGGGCCATACCGGTGACGTGCATAAAAAGGCATATAGATTGCCGGATTACGTGGCATCATCATTATCAGCCCATTTTTTTCAACTGCTGGACATAGGCCTCTCTAATTATTCGCCACTTAGTCTGATCCTTGGCTTTCTGCTTCCATCCCGCTGTCCTACGTATATCACTCTATCGAGTCTCAGGGTGTCCTACACTATTTTTCCGGATTCGCGATCTCCACTCCAGAACACGTCTACCCCAACGGTCATCGGTTCTGCGACAGGTATGGCCGGCCCATTGTCACTTACTTCAGCTTGCTTATGCGCTTAGCTATGTCGGTGGCCCTAGTTCTCTGATGGATTACTTAGTTGCGAATACGATCCCTCAGAGAAACCCCGAGCATAGCTCTTGCCATAGCCTGCTGAGCGACTTTAAGCTTGTGGACCGCCTTAGCTGTTAGTGTCCACGTTTCGGCACTGTAAGTCAAGACAGGTAGGACACACTGGTTAAATACTTTAGTCTTTAGACTCTGCGGGATGGGTGACGAGAAGACTCAACGTAGATTGCGGAATGCTGCCCAGCCTAGCTGTATCCTTCTCATAATCTCACACTCGAAATTGTTTTTTTTTTTAGTTCGAACTTCTGTCCTTTTTTTTTTCCATGAGGAAACCCTTCATGGGTACTACTATTCGCTGGGGGGCGAAAGCAGTTATGCCGGACTCTTACCGGCTAAAACCTCATGGTGTTCCACCTTGCTGCTCGGTGGCGAGGGCATAGGAATACTGGACGCATCACGTCTACACCCTCGTCAGCAGCCTACCTTTGCTACTCTTGTAGAGCCTGGACAGACTCTTGCACCATAAACCGACGCATTGGGAACACTTAATGCATCGGCCCTCTCGAAGAACCTCACTCAAGCCAGAGCGTCGAATTCCCCTATTCGACGCCCGGAGGTCCTCATCAGGGTGGTAGTCGACGGTCTTGGGCACGCCGTCTTTGTCTCGCTCGTCTACGACGGATTGGGTTGGAAGAAGTTGCCTCCCGAACTCTCTCTGCCACCTCCTTCTGCGATATTACATATTCGCAGAAGTATGACATCGCCGCCCAAGATCTACTATTTTCTACCATAGATTTAATTACAGATGGTAGGGAGAGATCAGGTCCTACGTGCTCTAGCAGTCGCGTCCGCTGCTCCATCCATGCAGGACATTGAGCAAGGGTATGCTGAGCAGTGTCATTGAGAGCACCGCACTCATGACACACACTGGAAGGTTCTCGCTGAGCTATCCGACACAGGAAGCTTCCAAAGCAGCCGTGCCCTGAAAGGACCTGTGTCAAGCGGAAAGTTAGAACTCCATGCCCTCTCTTCGTCCAACTCTGCAGAATTGGGTGGATAGCTGAAATTGTCCAGTACCCTGCACTGGGCGATTCCAGCCTGCTCCCCCATTTACGCAGAACATCTGCTTGAGCTATGCTCCGCCAATCTGCATTCCCACATATCGTCGAGGAATATGCGTCCCCTAAATGTGCATTCACTCTGCGATGGTAGGCTTGAGCCAGGACTTCAGCCTCGAGATCCCAAGGTGGGGTGCCAGCCAATACGCAAGCCGCCTCGCAAGAGATAGTGCGGTAGCCCCTAACAATTCTGATTGCCAGAACTCTCTGTGCTCTGCGTAAATGAGCTAGGGAACGAGAGTTCAGACGACCTGCCCAAACGGGTGCACCGTAAAGGGCCATGGCCCGCACTACTCCCGCGTATAAGCGACGGCATCCTGCATTAGGCGCCCCCACTCGAGGAAGGAGCCGACTTAATGCTCCAGCAGTTGCCACCAGTCTAGGTGTAAGCCATCGAAAGTGAGCCTCGAATCTCCATCGGCTATCTATCAGTAGCCCCAGGTACTTCATTGTGTTTGAGATACCAATGGAGACACTCCCTACCCTCAGATATGAGTTAATGCGCTTAGCTATGTCGGTGACCCTGGTTTTCTGATGGATTACTTAGTTGCGAATACGATCCCTCAGAGAAACCCCGAGCATAGCTCTTGCCATAGCCTGCTGAGCGACTTTAAGCTTGTGGACCGCCTTAGTTGTTAGTGTCCACGTTTCGGCACTGTAAGTCAAGACAGGTAGGACACACTGGTTAAATACTTTAGTCTTTAGACTCTGCGGGATGGGTGACGAGAAGACTCAACGTAGATTGCGGAATGCTGCCCAGCCTAGCTGTATCCTTCTCATAATCTCACACTCGAAATTGTTTTTTTTTTAGTTCGAGCTTCTGTCCTAGGTAAATGTATTTGTCAACAATTTCGAGAGTGACCCCATCTAAGGAAATCGGTCCCGGAGCAACGTGCTCGTTGCACATGATTTTGGTTTTACTCAAGTTCATCCGGAGAGCGATCCTTTGAGAAGAAACAGCCGGTCCATGCAGCATCCATTGCAAATCCTCTATGGATTCAGTCGTTAAGACCATATCATCTTAGGCGAATCTGATATGAGCGCCATCGATGTTTATGCTATGTCCAGTCCAATTCACCGTCTTAAACATATCCTCTAGGGCGTTTGAAAACAATTTCGAAGAAATGACGTCTCCTTGTCTTACGCCTCGCTGCAGATGGATATGCCTTGTCTGCTGGTTTTGGACTCGGACTGCCTTTCTTGCGTTTTCATACAGACATCTCAGCATCTCAATATGTCACCAATCGACTTGGTATCTCTGTAAAGACTCCAGAACAGCCCAGGTTTCGACCAAGTGAAAAGCTTTTTCATAATCCACAAACACTAGGCATAGTGGTTGATTGTACTCTTTAGTTTTTGTACAATTTGCCGCACGGTGTGGATATGATCTATCGTTCTGTACCCGCTTAGAAACCCGGCTTGTTCGGGGGATGTAAATCTTCGAGTCATCATGCGAGGCGGTTTGTGATAACCCTTGAAAACAGCTCATAGACATGGCTCAGAAGAGATATTGGCCTATAGTTCTTTAAGAGTGTTATATCTCCTTTTTTGTATAACACTATACTTCTGTGCCATGCCTTTGGAGTTCTCCCGGCAAAGAGAACGGTATTAAACAGCTCTTGAAGCTCTGTTACCAATGGAATTCCACCAGCTTTTAGCAGCTCTGTTGTAATACCATCCTCACCCGCGACTACTTCTATTTTTAAGCTGTCCAAGGGCTAAAACAATTTCATCTAGATGGATATCAGGCAGTTCTTCCGTATAGTGGCGGCTTAATTTGTCCTCTGTGTGCAGTGGTAGCATGCGATTCGTAAAATTCGGCGTAGTGGCTTTCCACTTCCGAGAGGATTTCCGGTTTGGAAATAACGACTTTCCCTTTAATGTGGTTAACTTCGTCAGGTGACTTTTTCCAAGAGGCTTAATAAACACTTTTGGATCCCGATTCTGCTCAATTGATTTTTGAGCGTATTAGCTAAGTCGCGTCGTTATCCATCTTGGTAATTATTTTGTTTAAAGCCTCTACTTCTCACGAAGTTAGAATAGGGTTCGTCGCTCTGCCATTAATAGGAGAGTATCTCCCGAAAGCTTTGACTTCATGCCCTTACGTTGGCTTTCGCAAATTTTTGTGCCCTCATTTCGATGGACTTCTACTACTCGATCGAGTTTTTGGTCTACGTCATCCGTGGTTTCCAGAGTAGAAATTGGTTTTAAGTTGTTTCTAGAATGTTACAGATCCAATTACGGTTTGGAGAACATTCAGACGGACTGTTGATTTCATCAAACGGACACGTTCCAGCTTTAGATAAATGTTCAGAGTGCCTCGTACCAACCTATGGTTGTTAATAGTCGGTGGTAAGCACCGAGACATCCCTAAATATACGCTTCTTGTCCGTAATAATAAAATCAATCGCATATTTCGTCTGCCCACCGGGGCTTCGCCAAGTCCACCTACTTTGGGATTGTTTCTTGAAAAAAGAATTTATCAAAAACAACCTCTCCTTCTCGAGAAAGTCGACAAGCATTTGTCCGAACTCGTTCCTTCGACCCAAACCATAAGGTCCTACAACTAATTCAACACAATTTTACTCCCACTTTAGACTTAAAGTCCCCCATAACAACGTTGAAGTGGGCTCTGAGGTATGGCGTAAGGCTTTTGCTATATCCTCGTATAGAGTTTCCACTTCCGAATCCGATTATGACTCCGTGAGCGCGTACGCTAATACCACCTTAAGGGTATACCATGCAGATATTTTCAGCACGAGATACGCAACCCACTAAGACACACTGGGATATTTATAGCTTTATATTTATTTATAGTATTTATAGCTGAAACACATACACGCGCACACACGCAGCAAGCAACACAACAAAAATGCACACACACACACATAATATATACACACACACACACACATCACATGGACTCCACGCACCTACGCATGCACGCACGCACACACACATACAATACGCACATTCACCTAATAATTTTAACTACTTCCCTGCAGTTCAAGTTTTTTCTGGGTTAGTAACATCACTTACCTGCCTATAAAAGCTTACTTTATTAGTTAACTGAATGACGAGGATACTAAGTTACTTACCTGTTCATAAAAGCTCACTTAGTAATAAGTAAACGACTATAAAAAAAATATTTAATAATATGACTCACGTGCCATATTTAAGTATTAGAAATCTGATGAAGTCAATGGAAGCCGTTAAGTCAATGTTACGCATAGATTCATACAGCAGCAATATTCGGAAGCATTTTAGTTGAAACAAAGAATGGATGTAATAATGTCAATGTAATATCAATAAAATATATTGAATAATATACAGAATCAAGTTAGATATAAATTAATTAGGAAGCGTGAAAGCCTAAACAGTGTACGAAGTATATACAAAAATATACAATGTGCCACATTATTTCGACGATGAACGGAACCGCTAAGTGATTGAGAAATTTTTAAAATTGAATATCGGTATAAAACTTATTAATGGAATTTAAAGTTGTATACTGAAATAATACGGATTTAAAGGTATAGTATACGCTTTAATTTAGTTAAAAATCCGTTCAGAAATGGTAGACGCAACAGGGTTCGAGTTTAAAATGACGCAAGAAGACTTCTGCGATTTAAATATATATATATATATATATATATATATATATATATATATATATATATATATATATATATATTTAAATCGCAGAAGTCTTCTTGCGTCATTTTAAACTCGAACCCTGTTGCGTCTACCATTTCTGAAGGGATTTTTAACTAAATTAAAGCGTATACTATACCTTTAAATCTGTATTATTTCATTATAAAACTTTAAATTCCATTAATAAGTTTTATACCGATATTCAATTTTAAAAATTTCTCAATCACTTAGCGGTTCCGTTCATCGTCGAAATAATGTGGCACATTGTATTTTTTTGTATATACTTCGTACACTGTTTAGGCTTTCACGCTTCCTAATTAATTTATATCTAACTTGATTCTGTATATTATTCAATATATGTTATTGATATTACATTGACATTATTACATCCATTCTTTGTTTCAACTAAAATGCTTCCGAATATTGCTGCTGTATGAACCTATGCGTAACATTGACTTAACGGCTTCCATTGACTTCATCAGATTTCTAATACTTAAATATGGCACGTGAGTCATATTATTAAATAATTTTTTTTATAGTCGTTTACTTATTACTAAGTAAGCTTTTATGAACAGGTAAGTAACTTATTATCATCGTCATTCAGTTAACTAATAAAGAAAGCTTTTATAGGCAGGTAAGTGATGTTACTAACCCAGAAAAAACTTGAACTGCAGGGAAGTAGTTGAGATTATTAGGTGAATGTGTGTATTGTATGCGTGTGTGCGTACGTGCATGCGCAGGCGCGTGGAGTCCATGTGGTGTGTGTGTGTGTGTGTGTGTGTGTGTGTGTGTGTGTGTGTGTGTGTGTGTGTGTGTGTGTGTGTGTGTGTGTGTGTGTGTGTGTGTGTGTGTGTGTGTGTGTGTGTGTGTGTGTGTGTGTGTGTGTGTGTGTGTGTGTGTGTGTGTGTGTGTGTGTGTGTGTGTGTGTGTGTGTGTGTGCATTTTTGTTGATTTGCTTGCTGCGTGTGTGCGCGTGTATGTGTTTCAGCTATAAATACCCTGCCTTTGTAACAACGTTTTAGAAACTACCAGTGTGTCTCCGTGGGTTGCGTATCTCGTGCTGAAAATATCTGCATGGTATACCCTTAAGGTGGTATTAGCGTACGCGCTCACGGAGTCATAATCGGATTCGGAAGTGGAAACTCTATATGAGGATATAACTTAAGCCTTACGCCATACCTCTAGAGCCCACTTCAACGTTGTTATGGGGGACTTTAAGTCTAAAGTGGGAGTAAAATTGTGTTGTGTGTTGAATTAGTTGTAGGACCTTTTGGTTTGGGTCGAAAAAACGAGTGCGGAAAAATGCTTGTCGACTTTCTCGAGAAGCAGGAGTTGTTTTTGATGAATTCTTTTTTCAAGAAACAGCCCCAAATTAGGTGGACTTGGCGAAGTCTCGGTGGGCGGACGAAAAATGAGATTGATTTTATTATTACGGACAAGAAGCATATATTTAGGGATGTCTCGGTGCTTACCACCGACTATTAACAACCATAGGTTGGTACGAGGCACTCTGAATATTTATGTAAAGCTGGAACGGGTCCGTTTGATGAAATCAACAGTCCGTCTGAATGTTCTCCAAACCGTAATTGGATCTGTAACATTCTAGAAACAACTTAAAACCAATTCACTACTCTGGAAACCACGGATAACGTAGGGCAAAAACTCGACCGAGTAGCAGAAGTCCTTCGAAATGAGGGCACAAAAATTTGCGAAAGCCAACGTAAGGGCATGAAGTCAAAGATTTCGGGAGATACTCTGCTATTAATGGCAGAGGGACGAACCCTATGCTAACTTCGTGAGAAGTAGAGGCTTTAAACAAAATAATTACCAAGATGGTTAACGACGCGACCTCCGATTAGCTAATACGCTCAAAAATCAATTGAGCAGAATCGGGGTCCAAAAGTGTTTATTAAGCCTCTTGGAAAAAGTCACCTGACGAAGTTAACCACATTAAAGGGAAAGTCGTTACTCGTCCAAACCAGAAATCCTCTCGGAAGTGGAAAGCCACTACGCCGAATTTTACGCATCGCATGCTACCACTGCACACAGAGGACAAATTAAGCCGCCACTATACGGAAAAACTGCCTGATATCCATCTAAATGAAATTGTTTTAGCCCTTGGACAGCTTAAAAATAGAAAAGTCACGGGTGAGGATGGTATTACAACAGGGCTGTTAAAAGCTGGTGGAATTCTATTGGTAACAGAGCTTCAAGAGCTGTTTAATGCCCTTCTCTTTGCCGGGAGAACTCCAAAGGCATGGCACAGAAGTATAGTGTTATACAAAAAAGGAGATATAACACTCTTAAATAACTATAGGCCAATATCTCTTCTGAGCCATGTCTATGAGCTGTTTTCAAGGGTTATCACAAACCGCCTCGCATGATGATTCGACGAGTTCCATCCCCCGAACAAGCCGGGTTTCTATGCGGGTACAGCACGATAGATCATATCCACACCGTGCGGCAAATTGTACAAAAAACTAAAGAGTACAATCAACCACTATGCCTAGCTTTTGTGGATTATGAAAAAGCGTTTCACTCGGTGGATACCTGGGCTGTTCTGGAGTCTTTACAGAGATGCCAAGTCGATTAGTGATATATTGAGATGCTGAGATGTCTGTATGAAAACGCAAGAAAGGCAGTCCGAGTCCAAAACCAGCAGATAAGGCATAGCCATCTTCAGCGAGGCGTAAGACAAGGGGACGTCATTTCCTCGAAATTGTTTTCAAACGCAGTAGAGGATATGTTTAAGACGCTGAATTGGACTGGTCATGGCATAAACATCAATGGCGCTCATCTCAGTTTCGCGTAAGATGATATGGTTTTAACGACTGAATCCATAGAGGATTTGCAATGGATGTTGCATGGACCGGCTGTTTCTTCTCATACGATCGCTCTCCGGATGAACTTGAGTAAAACCAAAATCATGTGCAACGAGCACGTTGCTCCGGGACCGATTTCCTTAGATGGGGTCACTCTCGAAATTGTTGATAAGTACATTTACCTAGGACAGACGCACGAACTAGAAAACAACAATTTCGAGTGTGAGATTATGAGAAGGATACAGTTGGGGGATGACTGTTGGGGTAGACGTGTTCTGGAGTGGAGACCACGAATCGGGAAACGTAGTGTAGGACACCCTGAGACTCGATAGAGTGACGATATACGTAGGACAGCGGGCAGTGGATGGAAGCAGAAAGCCAAGGATCAGACTAAGTGGCGAATAATTGGAGAGGCCTATGTCCAGCAATTGACGAAAATGGGATGATAGTGATGATGCCACGTAATCCGGCAATCTATATGCCTTTTTATGCATGTCACCGGTATGGCCCATAAACGTAGTTAAATGTTTCATATCATTCTCAGTTATGCTAAATATTTGTAAAAAGGTTACTAAATGTTTTCTGAGTCGCGTAGACGAAATTGATTTTGGGTTTTTGGGTCCAGATAATCTTGGGTATCCCTCGAGAACTTTGTAATAATAATAAAACTTTGCAATAAATGTTATCTAATAACTGAATATACGTTGCAACAGTAGTACCCTGATTTGATTTTGGCTGCAGCTTCATTGGCTAACGGGACTATAGTGACTTTATTCCACTTCTTTTTGTTTAAATCTGTTGCAGCTTGACTGGAGATGACATGTCGCAAAATTGCATCTATAAGATGCAATAATGTCTTAAGATCTGCTTCTGTTTCTGCGGTATTGATTTCATTGTAAGGACCTTGTTTTTTCAATGCAAACATAATGGCTATATTGCAGCATTGTTTAAAAGTAGTTGAAACATTCATAGCAAAAGAAGGTTTCGAATCTATCCTTTTTGGCATCACAGTTATCTACAACTTTAGTTGCCTCCGCCATAAGATCTTAACTGAATGGTTTTAAGGCACTCAATAAATTTATTATAGAGTTGTTAATTTTTTAAATTTCGATTAATAATTTTGCTAACTCTCTTACTTTTTTTGAAACCACATTAATAAAAATTTTTTCCGAATGACTTTTAAATATTGGGATCCTTAAGCACAAATAAGAAGATCTGATTTAGCAACTAGCGATGTCTTATCCGCTCTCTTCATATTTACAGTTTTACAATAATAATAATATACGCAATTATGAGTACAATCACTTTGCAAATTAAAACGCGTCCTAACGGCTCAATGTTTGTTTATTAACAAAACGTAGGACTCGCGCGCGCACCCCTTGGGCCCCCGCATCACTTATAAAATCGATTAAATTGGGAAGAAATTTGGACGCAAGATAATGCTAAATAAAAATTGAAAAAAACTTTTTAAAATATACGTCGGAGGCAATAGAATGCTAGCATCAGAAATATAATATACGTGCCCAAATATACGCGAGCACGTAGCGACCTCCAAATTGTGCGCGGCAACTCGCTGAACTAATAAATACATCGGAATTCATTCCCGCGATAAAATAACGTCCCATCCAATTTTTTGCCCACGCATTATACATATAAAAACACGGCTCCTGACAAATTTTTAGGGTTGGTTTATCCTGCGTCCATATACTGGATGCAACAAGTCGGTTGGACGCAACAAGATCGGTAAAAAGTGCCATGTAGGACGCAACATGATGTGCAAGATGTATATATATATATATATATATATATATATATATATATATATATATATATATATATATATATATATATATATATATATATATATATCTCTTTAAACCTATTAAATACCTAATATGGGTCTTACCTTGATGAATCCTTTTCCAAGGTTGGTCTCCTCGATATAGTACAGCAGCCTGTCGCGGTTCTGGCGGATGTAGTGGCGCATCTCTGGCTCCTCGTCGCACGAGCTCGTGCTGTCCCGCCCCGGAGTCTGTCCCGACGTCGACGGCAGTGTACTATATAAATAATGACAAGTTAAATCTTTAACCATTATAGGATAAGCAGTGTTACCTCATTTGTTGGAAAAGATCTTATGGTGCCTGATATGTCTCTCTTATATTGCCTTTTCAAAGTAATTACGTTATGTAAAGAAGCTTATTTTATTTAATTTATTTATAAACTGTATTGTACAACTAAAATATATGCATATAAAAAAGTTTGCACGTGAATTTAAAACTTAAAATACCATAGGCAAAAAATTTCAGTTTTCTACGGATATAGAGAAGTTCTTTTTTAATACCCTATTCAGTATATTTTAACGATTAATTTTGTACGGAAAGAGTAGCAGATAAAGCTTGATAATAAGTTGTCTATAATTGCAATAACCTGTCAGCGGATGAAGATGAAGCATCGCTTGGCGGCGTGTGTGCGGGCGCGGCCTGCAAGCGCGGCACGAGGCGAGCGGGCGCCGCACGCAGCGGGCGCGCGCGCAATACGCCCGGCGGGGCGATGCCCGTGTTGATGCCCATTATGCGCTGCATGTTGAAGTTGCGCCCCACCTGGCCCCTGAACGATGCACGATAACTTAATATCTGTCGAAACTAATATTAAATGTGTGTTGTACGGCCAAATATCCGCAGTGATTTGATCTATCGGCAATTTTTTGCAATCATCCGTACATTATAACTTCGCTTGCGATCATCAATACATCCGCGCGTTCTCATTAGTAATAAAGATCAGTTAATATTTTATTATTGTACTAGAATAATGGTTTTCAGTGTTGATATTAAATCTTATATTAAGAGTATTTTCTATTTAGGAAATAGGCCGCGAGTTCTAAATACAAAAATTAATTCGTCCACGCACTATGATTTCTCACCATTGCGTTAAAAAATGTCCTTTCAACTTATATTAACCAGAGCATTATCGGAAATCACCATTTAACGCATATTAACTGCAGTTGATTATTACAACAGCAGTTTACGCAATGAATAATTCAATATTAAGTAGTCGCTACACGCCTTTTTTAGTAAGTTGTTATTTAAGAGTAAGCCAATACCGTAAACATAACTTCTTTTAATGATGGCTTCATAGAAAATCCGAGAGATTTATATAAAGTATTGAAGATAATATCCGTACCAGGCGTAAATAACTTAACAAGTCCAAAAACCAATTTTCCAGGGCCGCCATATATAGGTTTACGTTAAGTATACATTTAAGTGAATTATTTAAATATTTACAAGTGCGATATAAAAGACTTATTGACTTTAATTATATATTCACCATATAAATTAGGCAATCCTATGCCTATTATGATTATACACATAAAAGAAAGTAAATCGACGTATCGATATATTCACACCTGGTAAGGATATGATAATCTAAAAAATAAACAAAAAAAGCAATTGGCAATTGATGAAACCTGTTTATGTGAGCGGATATTTAATTAATATATTTGGGTTAAGTATTTTATTATAATTTTGAATTTCATATTTTACCTGCTGTACATTTCTTGAAGCATTCTCTGTTGTTTGATTGTAATAGAGGCCTCCCATACGTCATTCTGTATGCTCGTCAAACCCTGGACAAAAATATTGTTTTAATTGATCGCCTGGTCACTATATTTCCCAATGTAACCAGACTTTACAACAAAATCGCGTTTGCTTTTTTACAACTGGTAAATATTTGACTTAAGTAACCAATCTAGCGGTCATTTTATATATAAAAATAGTGTATCAGGCTGGTAACGAGCATATTTAAGCAATCTACCAAACCAAAGATGTTTGATCACCTTAATACTTAATTACATATTTCTTTACCATTAAAATTACTGATTAATATGGCAAGTGAGGAAATCCATATCTCTATTATATATCTATTTTTAGTTTTAGTTTTTGATTCATTTTCTATGCATCCGAGCTTTCTTTCATTCATATTTCTGTGATTAGGGAAATGGTTCTTAAATACTCTTTATTAAGGATGTTTCTCATTCTTAAAGTATCACATATAAACCCAATCGATAACGTACATTTTCTTTAAATTTATAAGAACCTGTTTTATGCCAATAGCCAAAATTAGTGTAGAAAAATGTGAATTGAACATATTGTTGAGAATTTCTTACGTTAAGAATTTCGCTAGTGGCTGTTTTCTACACATGAAGAAAATATATAAATAATAGAGAGTTGAATAGTTTTTGTAAATGGTGTTTAGAGTGAAGTACAAAAGTATTTGAGTATGCTCACAAAAACAGGCTTCATCAACTCACCAGCGCGAGTCTCGCGGGCGGGGCCTCGGGCCGTGCGCCGCTCGGGCCGGCCTCGGGCTCCGGGTCTTCCTCACGGGAACGACTCGAGCTCTCAGCCGCCCTAATTGCAAACATAACATAAATCGCCCTACGACGTAAATTATAACGCGTAGAGAATGTTTACTTATCTCTATATGATGAGACTCCTTTATCAATGCAGTGCAATGTTTTGATGCTTTGAAAGTATCTGTTTTTTAATTATTATTGATTGTATTCTACAGTTATTCATGTTGCTAACGTCTGTAAGTTACAAAATGGCGGCCACTGAAAATCTATTCGGTGTAATGCACCTAACACGTGACGTAGACGCAATGGGCCTTGGCGTTTGCGCTTAACCCTAGCGTACCCTAGCATTCCGCTGCGAACGGGTGTTTTCAATTCATCGCTCAACATAATATCAAATAACCTTCTGAAATGCTCTACGTTTGACTTACATAAATTTTCGTGTGAGAACAGCATGAACTTATACTTAACAGCAGATAATCTTAATATCATAAATGACGAGGACGCGCGGAAGATATTTCTTAAATTGGCATTAAATATATTGAAAATAGTCGGTAAAGAAAATGGCTCAAGGCACAATACCAGGTTAAAATAAATGAAGGGTAATGATTAAAAGGCCTTAAGGTTGCTGCTTTATTAATAACAGCAGGATAAAATGCAATTTAAAAATAACATTAATTAATTATAACTATAGTAATTAAACGTTTTATATAACAAATAAACATTTCAATAACATCTGCGCCCACACCCCACATAAAATGGTCCTACGAGCCGGATCCCTACTTTTCGGGTCTTAGATTCGAACCAAAACAGTGTTTGCCCATTTTCATTTTGTGACGTCACACCAGGTATAATTAAAGTTGATTGTTTTAATATTTCTAAACTAATTGGTGTACGTCATTAATAGTTTTTTTAATTTTTCTTTCATAAAGTAGTACTCACGCCTGTTCTTCTGCGGGTGTGACGTGCGCCATGGGCCGAGGCCGGCGGTACGGGTGCGTGCGCGGACGTCGCGACGGGCGCCGAGGGGCGGGCACGCGCGGCGGCGGCGGGGAGCTCGTATCGCGGGTGCCCTTCTCCGATACCTGTCCGACTGGCTGGATGTCGTGGATGCAGGACCACTAATGAAATAACAAAATGACATAATTTGATAGAATTCCAAATTATAATTAGTAATATTTTATAACGGTGCGTAACACGTTTATACAACGAGGACCATGCGTGAAACATGGTAATTCCAAGTTGATTCTACAAAATTTCAACGATTGGCCTTGCAAAAGTCTAACGCACGCGAAATTGAAGACGCTTAAAATCAAAATAATACAATAATTGAGGGGATCAGAATCAAAAATAGCTAAATCTTTATTTATTATTTTGGATATAGCTAGGTTTGATTCTAACCCCCTCAATTATAGGCGCTACAAAGGTTTTTCGTTCCATACGATTCCGTGATGCCAAGAGCCATATAAGTATAGGTTCTTGTGTTTGTTTTGATCCTAAACCATAGCCAGTAAATAATAGCCAGTACCATCCCATGCTGATAGACTTGAGTTTTTTTAATAATTCCTGACACATAGCTACGATTACGATAATATTGAGATCCGTAAAATTTATTTATATATATTATTAAGGCAACAGATACTTTTCTACGTTTTCAAATACTGAGAGATTTTTCAGAAATATATATACTGTATAATAGTACACTACAATAATGACTTCGATTTTACCTCCGATCTGTCGTCATGGCTTATGTTCCTGCTTAGTGCACACCATCCCTGAGGGTGGATCTGTAATTTTGAAACCATTTGATAAGGTTTAGGCATTGTTTTCCATTCTAGTCTAAAATTATATTAAACGTGAACGGGAATCTAATGAGGCAAGACCTATCGCTGTGATAGTGATGTATCGCTTTCTGAGTGGCACAACTCAGAAATTATGTTTTAAGATAAATTGGTTTAAGGTTTTCATTACAAAGGAAAATGCAAAATATTTCTTTAGTTTGCTTATACGAAAGGTCTATTATTAAATTATGAGTTCTGCCTGTATTACTTAAAAGAATGTATATTTTAATATTGACACGTATTCTTAGTAAAAACACGTATTTTTTGAGTTGTGTATTTGCATTGCAGCATATGAGCGGTATATAGAAAAGAACACGACTTTATAGTTAAATTGCACAAAATAATAGCATGTCTCATTTGTTTTTATATAAATTAACTAGCAGCCTGCCCCTGCTTCGCACGGGTATAAAATATATAAAGAAAAAGAAAAAAAAAGAAAAGAAAAACTTTATTTTCAACTTTATATATCCCATGTCAGTCAGTGTAAAAAAAATGATTAAAATCGATCCAGTAGTTTTGATTTATTCATTACTGCCCGTGGCCCGCACGCGTTAAATTTGGAGAAAAACAATTTCCTTTCCCTATACCAAGACGAGTTCCTGCTATCTTTGGAATATCTAAATTTATATAGTACATTTTTACTTATTTACTTTTACATTTCCCTATGTATTATATTTTTACAATTAATTACAGAATGTCTTTAAACAAACTCTTGAAAGAGCGACATCGCTGTTAAAGTGGAAGTGTTATAGGGCGAAGCTCGGCGTCCTCACGGCATTTTAAATCTGTAATATCTCCGAAAATGTTCACTTAAATTACATGCTATAAACGGCAATATTAATCTATATTAAATCAACAATTTATTTAAGGTACTCAATTGGATAAGGATTAATGCTGTATTGTATAAAAATTGCTTTGAACATAAGGCATCATTTTTCGTAAAAAGTAAATGAAAAAAACTGCTATTGTGGGTTATCCATAAGAGATAGATATATACAATCGCGGACTTTTCTGTAGACCTTTTTAAGGTGTACAAATACTTGGTACATCATTTTGATAAATCTCGTAGGGTTTAGCCTGCGTTTGCAATGTAAGCGGAAAAAAATGTAATTATTTACAGAAACCTCAAAAAGTACATTATTTCTCTACTTCGTATTGAATGTTATTATACGTACAAACCTTCTTCTGGAATCACTCTATCTATTTAAAAAAACCGCATCAAAATCGGTTGCGTAGTTTTAAAGTTTTATGCGTACATACGGAAATATGGACTTTGTTTTATAATATGTAGTGATAAAATAATTAATTTAATTAGTGAGGTATACCTGATGGTACACTAATTTATTTTTCTTTATTTATATGCTTTATTGTACACCACAAAGTTATAGTATAACATTACAATCACAAAAAAGCGGTCTTATCGCTTCTTAACCGGTGATGCTGGGGGCTACATTAGCGGACTACGGCGAATATTCGGGTTACGGCAATGTGGCCGGGTACATCGTTCCAACGCGGTGTATTCGGGCGCAGACGATGTACCATCGGGGCACTGTCGGTAATCTGGCGCGCATCAAAGGCATTTGATGCGACGATATTCCTTAGAGTCCTTCACCTACGTTACTTTAGTGTTGTTCAGACTTTGACGTTCGGTTTTTGTGGATAATATTCATCTCTTCCATCTTATTTTCATATTATTTCGTCATTGATACTCGTAAAAGTGTAATAAATAGTAATTTACTGACATACAATGCAAAGACACAAACGTTTCGGACGCACAAAACTGAACAACGAATATGCTCCACGACAACGAATCTTCGCCCGCCTAATGTAGACAAGAACATCGTGTATGGCCGATATATGAAGTTTTGCGCGCCAATGAGACACGAATCTTCACCCGCTAATGTAGCCCCAGCATAAGATAGACAGAGACAGAGAAAGATAGACGTAGAATTTCAAATATTAGTATAGTGGTATAGGTTGTTGTAGTAAGTAGCGGCTTGTTACTATCCCACTGCTGAGAATAGGCCTCCAAAAACGGAGAGAAGGATTGGAGCTAAGACCTACAACGCTGCTCCAATGCGGATTGGTAGGTTACACATATCTCCAGGATTCGCTAGAGATATGCAGGTTTCCTCACGATGTTTTCCTTCACCGAAAATCGTGTGATAAATTGCATTTATCAGTTAGACACATAAGTTTTAACAGAAAAACTCATTGGTGTCTGCCCGGGTTTGAACCCTTATAACCTCCTCGAAAGAGTCGCACCGTGTTACCGCTGGGCTACCACAGCTTCATGGATTCGTGAATTGTTGTAACATAATGTTATATGTTTAATGGATAATACTGCGTGGCGGTGCGCTATATTAAAGTCACTTGTTTCACAGTATTAACTTGTGGTGAAGACTCGTAGAAACTTTTTGTCCAATCAGGAATCTATGAGAACACTTAAGGCAAGGACACGATAGAGTTGAAGGTTTGAATTTAAAAAATGAATGCATTTTTTGTTGCGACTCGTTTGTGAAAAAAGATTGAATGCTTTTCCGTCAACAAGAAACGGAACGACCATATCTCATACACTCTGGTGTATGAGAATAATATATCTAATAGGTATAGGTACTGGTTACTGTTAAAAAGAGGCTGATACAGAAAGCCTACTATACTCTTGAAGATTATTTAGAAGATAAGAATGTGTGGATATAGCTCTCTTTGAACCTGTATAAGACAGTAACGACATAATGTAAATAGTATTAAGAATTATATTATTAAAAAAGCAACCGCCGAGTTTCTTGCTGGCTCTTCTCGGTAGGAACAGCTTTCCGAACCAGCAGTAGAGTTGACGATTCAAAAGCACTTGTTTACAAGTTTATTTGAATAAAGAATATTTTGAATTTGAATTTGAATACTCTTATATCCTACTAATGTTACAAATACGAAAGTTTGTGAGTATCGATGTATGTTTGTTACTCTTTCACGACGAATCCGGTGACCCAATATCGATGAAATTTGGCATAATTATTCCTTATAGACCGGGGTAGCATTTCGGCTATAGAAATCCTGTTAATTCAACAGGAATAAGATGATAAACAAACTCTCCCATTTATAATATTAGTAGGAAGAAAATAGGAAGTAGGATAGGATTAGACAAAGACAAGTATGGTACACTCGCACTCATTTATAATGTAATCTCTATGTATATAATACACGTAGTATTAAACTCTTTGTATAAAATACACGCAGTACATAATTGTTTAAATTTTATAAATTAATGTGATACGAACTAAGTCGCCGATATAGGTCATGTATACAAAAGACCGATAAGAAAATGAATGACATTTATTGTACGTCAAATGTAATTGTACTGTGGCCTAGTAGCTCGTCCTAATAGCTAATATTTACCTGTAAGGCGCTGACGACCTCCGCGTCATTGCCGTCAGGAAAATCAGAGACGAACTCGACCCTGTTCTCCGTACGTTTGAGGTCGAATAAATGGTCATACATCGCAGCTATAGGGATCACCTGCTTGCTCATTTGCATCAGCCTGTACAGATTTGGCTGCAAATAAGTTCTTTAGTCAACGGCAGTTACGTACACAATGGAACATCCGGCTCGAAGGACCACAAAGATGTACGGGCTGCTAATACCCTGTACGATCTTTGATAGATAGATAAATTGCGACGCTTAATTGATAGTTTTTTTTTGTTATAATAATAATGATTATATGGTGTATGATTTTGATATATTGAGAACGCACGGCCGCTAACGTCGTACTGATTTCCAATTGATACGATAAAATATGGAGTAAATGACGATGTTGCAAATGCAAGTGTTAACCCGTATATATATTTCATTATATATTTTATTTGTTTACTTTTTAAGTAACAAATATGTACAATAATTACAATGATACCTAATGTTACTTGATAACAATTATACAAGTAATACAATGCTACTAGTTACAGATAATTACGACGTGGCTATTAATTCAACAGTGTAAACAATGTCCAAATAATATAAAATATAAATGTGTAATTATTATAATTCATTCAATACTTGCTATGTATGCGGCCTAGACCGCTTGGAAATCGGTGTATTTAGTTGAAATTTGGAATGTAAAAGTAGTTATTGTGACTTAACCATAAGGTATAGAGACAAGCTGTCGCGGATTATTTGTAGTGTTTTGTAGACCTACAATTTTCAGGCGAGTTTTTCTACAACCGCGCAATCTTAAAAGCTAAAGCTTTTGGAAGAATTTCATTACCTTTTAGTAAAAACCGTACAAAAATGCGTTCAGTCAATTTTGAGTAAATCTATCACATACAGACAGACAGCTTTTTAAGGACTTATATAATAAGTAAAGATTGAAAAAGATGATATAAATAATTAGAGTAGAAAAATACTGAATAAGTTTAAAAAAATGTTAGTAGAGTTTAATGTCATTACAAATTGTTTATAGTTAGATAAAATATATGCTTAATTCTAACATTAAACAGAAACACACCCCTAAAACATTTCTTGTACATATCCATATTATCATTTATAGCAGAGTGCTACATTTCATTGCTTAAGTCCTGTTATTTGCTTGTTACTGATACAAGCTATTTCAAAATGGTTAAAAATATCCACATACAATAAAAGTAATTTACCTTAAATCCATGTAAGTTCCTTGCCAATGTTGATAGATTCAAATCATGTATGATGACCAACAATCCGCCTGTCGTACACATGACCATTTGCTTTGCATCAGGGGACAACCTGCACCTCATTAGGCCAGATGCGTGAAACACTCTTTGGTATATAAGGTTAAATTCTGTGTAGGAATTAATGTCCCACGTGTATATGCTGCCGTCAAGCCCAGACGTGACTAGAAGTTTATCTTTGACAGAGAATTCAATGTTCTTCACCCAATTTGAATGTCCTAAGAGAGAGCGAATTTTCTTTTTTAAGTTCCTAACGTCCCATAACGCAATGGTAGTGTCATCTGAACAAGTCGCAAACATTCTTCCGTCAAGAAATCTGGTTTAAAAAAAGAAAATATTTAAGATCTTACAAATTTGAGTTTCAAAATTTACAATATTTGCAGTCGAATTTTTGTATAATTACGCAAACGCTTTACTGAAATCAAAATAACTTTGATATTTTCATAACATTTGTGTTTATTTATTTTGTTTTTTAAGTCAATGGAGTTGAACTTTTGCGATTTCGAAACGCAAGTAACTAGGCTTACTTGATTTATGAAATTGCTTTCTTTAGAAAAAAGAAGGATAAGAATGGTTTAAATGATTTTTTAATTTATCATGATTTATGTATCTAGCCGTGTGGTATCTGGCTAAGTAGAATAGTACCACCCTCATTTCTTACCGAGGTGTCGTAAAAGGCGACTAAGGTAAGTAACCCACCGTGTGGTATTCGGCTGAGTAGAATAGACTACCCTCATTTCTTACCGAAGTGTCGTAGAATACTACTAAGGTAAGTTGACGTCGGCAGGCGGCTGGTCGTAAATCGCAACCAAATCATGTGACAGCATACAAAAGTATTAAGTTAATTATTAAGTAGTTTATTTTAAATAAAGGGTGGGGTTGAACCGATTAGTATATAACTAAACTTATTTGGGTATTGCTTCGCTTTGCGATTCTGGTCGTGGAGTCTATCTCCTGACGATGCTTCGGTTGCGGGGCGAAACGATTGTTGAGTTTGTGATAGTGAACATATATAGTGCTTGTGTATTGTGGTGGCGGTGGTGGAGGTTTGTGCATGTGTTTTTACGAATCCTGCATGTATCAGGTATGATAACCGATTGTCCACTTACATTTAGCATTATATATATTTTCTATTTTACTTCTTCGCGGATTATAGCAAAATAATTTTATTATTACTTTTGTATTATGGATCTCCGCAAAGTAACGCCTAATTCTATAAATTATTCATGTGACAGCATGTTTATAACATGTTGTGCCGACCCCACTTAGAGTGGGATAAGGGCAGGAAGATGATGATTAAATGTTACAAATTTCAGTTATAAAATTTGCAATATTTACATTCAAATTTTTGTTTAATTACGCAACTCCTTACTCAAATCAAAATATCTTTGATATTTTTATAACATTTGTGTTTATTTATTTTCTTTTTTAAGTCAATGGAGTTGAACTTTTGCATAACTGGGCTTAATTGATTTATGAAATTACTTTCTTTAGAAAATAGAAAGTAGTAGAAGTATAACTTCCTGATGTTTTGCCGACCCCATTTAGAGTGGGATAAGGGCAAGAGGATGATATTATTGTGAATGTAATTTGCAAAGGTGTATGTTTTTCATCACAGAGTCAATTGTACTGATTGAACATTTAAAAAATGAGTGTAGGTTTCTACCTTTCAATTTTGTAAATCGGCTATAGTGTTACACGTTGAGGTGATAATAAAATAATTTATTTCATTAACCAGTTTGCACAATCTTCTACTTATGTTTATATTTGTTGTATTAAAAAAAAAATGTTTAGTTAAATCACCAAACATTTTGTTTATTATAAGAATTAGCAACTTACTTGACACAATTAACACAATCAGAATGTGCATCGTTAACAGAGTGAATTCTTTTGTGTGTCAAAGGATCAAAAATTTGTATTGATTTTTTTTCACATGCTGCCACTAGGAGAGACCTAAAAAAAACAGTTAAATGGTCAATCATCTTGATATACATAAAAGTATGATTAATACCTTTAATATTTAAATAAGTTAATCTTGTATGTCAATATATATATATTTTCAGAATCTCGCAAACAGCTCCAACGATTTTCCTGGATTCATCATGTACAGGTTTTGGGGGAGAAAAATCGATCTAGCTAGGTATTATTTCAAACAAAATTTGTTTTATCCCTTTTTTTTGGGCATTAAAAAAATACTTAAATTAATATTGAATTAAATTTTTGCCATTAACTGTCAAGTCAGCGTAGCTTATTCGGAGAAGGGGTGGTCGCGAGAAATGAAAATACCTAGGATTGAGCCCCATCGACCCTATTTTTTTTTCTTTTTTTTTTTGAAGTTTATTTTTTTATTTTAGTAAATAATTACCAAGCGTAGCTCTTGGTCTCTCTCAGTCACCAAGATATTTATCTCATAATAGGTATACATATTTATGGTATGGTAACCTCTGTCCCAATAAATCCTATTAAGGTATGCTTTGATTGTACAAGTATACATGAACATTTGATATGTATTCTACGGGATAATAGTTTATCTTTAGTAAAAATGTAACAACCCAAACTAAATACATTAATAATATAAATATTATATTACATATTTTTAGTAGATATATTTTTCAATGATACTTGATAGAAGAGTCTTCACTCGGAAGTAAAAGTAAACAGGAAAACATTTGATACTAATTTTTATCACTAGTTAGAACAAATATTTGTTCAACAATTGGGTCCATAAATTACCAAATTATTTATATGTAAAATTTTATGAACGTAAAGATTATTATTTACCAAATATTTTAGAAACAACGTCCAATATGCCTAAGTCAAGGCCAACAACAGTTTTACTTACCCTTCCGGAGAAAATTCAAGGTTGAAAACGCCACCGATCGGAGGTGTGTTCCCAATTTCACAGTCCCAAGATGCCAAAGGCTTCATGGCACGGTACAAACTACGTGCCATAGCATCGCCGGCTCCCACCGGGTTCTCGAACCCAGTTTCTCGTCGAATCAACCGATAAGGGCTGTACGCTGAGTACTTCGCCATGAAAGAGCTATCAAAACCTTTAGTGCCCATGTTGATCCTTTTATTAAGACGGATTACTCACGATAAATATAATTAAGTACAACACATTTCTGATAGAAGCAAATGCAAAAATGTGTATTAAATACTTCAAGTCTACATCGCTGTTATAATATTAGGTATATTAAAAATAATCAATGCCTCTGCGAACAGAAAAACTACGAATAACCACAGACAACTGAATTTGTTGTCAATGGAAAATATTCATGAAGTTATTTAATGGTTGTAATCTATGATGGTTATTATACTAGAGTAGGGGATTTGTCCTTAAAAAAAAAAGAGAAAGGAACAGGACAGAGATAAGTATGGGTATCTCATCTTTTCTCTCTTAATATTTGTTACACAGTACACTTGCATTCACAGGCCTGCCTATGGCTTCACTGCTCTCCTCTTAATTTTATGTATAATCACTCTAAAGAACAATAAGATTTCTATATGTACAGCATAGATGTACACAGTGATCCTTGATTACTATACCAATGATTCATGTGTTCTGTAACTATATACATTCTCCAAAGACAAGAATATGAAATTAAAAAATTCATTGCTATGAAACTGAATGACAATTGTTGCACATTTTTTTTATTGTAACACGTAATATGTAATCGGCAATCTATAAAATCCACAATTCATTACCTGGACCTACTCTATATAGGCTCTCTTTAATTGGCAAGATATATTAGTCTGAATTATAAGATAATTGACTGGCCTGTTGGAGCAGTTAACAGTCACATTCTTCAGCTCCGCTTGTCGCGGGTTCAATTCCCGTCAAGGGTCAACATTTTCTTTAAACAATTGGTGGGTTCTTCGAGTTTGGGTATTTGTATTTAAAATGGTGTATATGGATGTATATATTTATCAGTTGTCTGTCACCCATAAAGCAAGTATTTAGTTACTTTGGACAGCCTTGTGTATAAATGTCTCATATATATTTTGAATTTATAATTCAAAAATAAAAGGTCAATCAAATCAGCTGATGACTACTAATCATATTATCATAATCATTACTGCTAATTAAGTCCACAATATTATAATTGTTTTCCCTTCATATTATTATTCTTATTCTCTTTAGTCATCTTTAAACAAATTATCTATATTCTTTTATTACAATAAAATATAGATATTGTATAAAAAATCCAATAAAACTCAACATAACAATACAAATTAAAATACATAAACAACAAAAATAAACATACATACACTTAAATTAATAAAACCAAATACTTATAATCAGTAATTATTATTCAATTCAATTCATACATATTCAAGCTCTCATTTCATGAAATTAAAAAATAATAATGTCACCAAGTATTTGATGGCAATAAGCCACTAGGTGGAGGAATTTCTCCAGTCTTAAGTACATTTTGTAGAAACACTTCAAATCTTGTTTTTGGACCACCCTCATCAATATTTTGCAATATGTTCAGATAATCAGTACTTAATAATTTAATTATTTTTATACACTGCTTTTTATAATTTTTTAAAAATTCTGACCCACATACTGTAAAGAAGTCATGTATCAATGTGGCACTTATGTCTGGTTCAGGTTTCAAATTAATAAATGATGCCAACCACTGCCAAGCAAATTGCAGACTATAAGGATTTGAGGTGTTTATGAATCTGGGTGTCTTAGTTATCCAAATAGCACAACATAATCTGAACATCCCTGACATTCTCTTTAAGAATTTGTCTTGTTTTTCTACATTGCCCTCTTCATTATATATGTAACCTCTTGATATATAAAACTCCTTGTCTGTTTGCCCTTCTTTTTGAGGAAGTAGCATTGGTACTAGATAGGGACAAAATCTATGGAAATAGGCCTCAAGTAGTTTGCCAAAGTTTGGGAATCGTCCCCATAATGCAACAGATACAGCAGCAAGAGGGAATGCTGCTTCAGGGTTACTAGACACTAAAAGATCTCCTTGTCGTACTATCTTTTTCGCCAACAGTGCAGTACAATAGCTGAGACCTTGTGGATGCTGTGTGGCAGTGACAAATGTGTCTAATACTTGGACTCTTTCACCTCGGAGAAGCTTTGCTAACTTGTCAAATTTATCTCTTATATGTGTTCCACTTACAGATGATAAGGCATTTATTGGGGTATTTACAGCTTTTTGGCAGTCAAATCTAAACTTCTTATAGTCAGTGCTCTCTAAGAGCTCTTGGTAACTCCTCTCATAATTATCGAGAAAACTTTTAAGTTGTTGATAATAAGTATAGTTTTTTTCCGAATAGAACATAGACTGAGCTCTCCTTGCTTGCTCAGCATGAGCTTGTTGAATTCGAGCATCCTCTTTAGCTTTTGCTTCTCGTGCTTGTTTTTCTTCTACTTGTCTCTGTCTAGTTTCTTCTATATTTTTCTGTATTCTTAATTTCTCTTGCTCTTTAGCAGAAGTTAAATCTTCAAGAATTTTACTTTTAATAGTTTCAATTTTGATTGATAACAATTCTGCTTGTTTGACTTCATTATCAGTTATAGTACCAGCTTTGCAAACATCCATAATTAGGCTTATATTTCCAATTACTGTATTTAAACGTAATACATATTTATCTAAGATTTCTTTAGCAAGTGGTTCTGATTCTACAAGATTAGTAATGTCATTGTAACAAATACATATTTTTGTGTGACTATTTGTAATGGAAGCAAATCTTATTGTAGCTTTATTTTGTTCCTCTAATATCTTATTCATATTTTCAATGGTTTGTTGATTAATTGTTTGATATTGTTGTTCATCTAATTTTGCTCTTTCTAGTACTGTCAAATTATCATTCTCTCTCAGTTGTTTTGCTATTAGAAGTTTTCTAGCTCTTAACTCTAAAGATTTTCGTTTACTCTCGTCATTTTGTTGCTTCCAATACCCATGTATGGTTTCTGCATAAGTTGTAATCATTTTGCCTATTAAGTTTTTGAACAATTCTTCTGAGTTTTCTTGCAGTTTTACTTCACACTCCTTGAGAATCAAAGTATAGCGCAAATCATCACCGATTTTATCATCTATCAAGTCAAATATTTCTTCGTTGTTATGAGTGGGTGTTCTATCTCTTATCGACGTCTGTTTGCATGCAGGACTTCTCGGCCCAATAGTTACTTCTTTTACGAGAGGACTAATTTCAGCTGCATTCGTTAATGCCGATATACGTAATCTTTCAAAATCTGCCAGTGTTTCAGAGATACTTGTATCAAAATTTCTTGTTGGATTGCTAGTGTAAGATATGTCTTCCATAATGAAACAGTAAATTTAGCTTATTTATATAAAATATTATTAAAATAATCACACATGATAGAACTGTAAAAATTTGTAAAATTGTAAAACAAGTAGTCTATGCAGTGTTGCCAACAGTTCAGTAAGCTTCCCAGTTCCCACCAGATTCAACTTTCAAAACCACCAGAAAACCACTAACAAACAGAAATTGAGAGTGTAACTCTAAATGACAGCTAACCGCTAAATTTTCCACCAAAACAATTTTTGTTTTATGAGAGAAATAAATATACAAATAATTAGTTCCGTAAAACATGCCATCTTTGTCAATAAGTATAACTTTGCCCGAAGAGTAAATTATAAGCAAATCTGCTAACAAGGAAAAATATTTTAGATTAATAGCAACATTGACTATGTAGTGGGAAAGTCAATTATATTTTTGCCAACACTTTATATCACGTTCTTCCCTAAGTTCATTCAGTATCCTGTTACAACCTGTCGAAGTGCAGTACGAAATTTTTTGGGAAAATTTTAAGGTAAAAGTTTTTATAATTTATTCGTAATGATGAAAACGCAGGTATCTTTAAGCAACTGTGTGTTATAAAATATTAAATTTGGAGTATTTTAGAAAAAAATAATCGCAATATTCTAGGCTTTATAATTATGAATTTCCAAAGATGGGCAAAATTTCCCCGATGTTTTTTAACCTATGAATGACAACTTTGCCCACCATTAAAATGTACCCAGGGCTGCCACATTATATATATATATATATATATATATATATATATATATATATATATATATATATATATATATATATATATATATATATATATATATATATATATATATATATATATATATATATATATATATATATATTCACACTTAGCATTCTTTCCTAATCGAGTAATTTACACATTATTACGCGCGCCTATGTACTAATGGTGGAATTTTGGTTAAATTAGGTAAACACTGATGAACGACTAGATTTGCAGCGTGTCAGTTTAACGGTTTCTATAAAATATTTTTGCATAAATGACCTAAATTATGCCAGTAAGCATTATTTTTTACTTAAGTAAAAGTTTCAGTAATAATTATTACGTAGTTTTCCTAGCAATTTTCGCCATAGCATTATAGCAATTTGTCCTATACTTTTATAAATTCAAAATTTCAAGATTCCATATTTCGCGTTTTATTTGCACGCTATACCTAATAGAAAAATGTTAATAAATTATTTCGTGTAAAAATTTTAGTTATTTTGACAGCCCTTGAACTTCTCTAATCATTTGACGGCGCAAATATGAAAAAAACAAAAAGTCGCTAGATAATAGCCCACTCACTTTTTCTAGCTATCAATAGAACTTCAATCAAAATTTTAAAATTAAAACTGAAATTGCTTTAAGTTCTAGTTATGATATTTATTATTTATTTTTAGGAGTGAATTTTTCGCAAAAAACGACATGGGCAATGTTGGCCAAAACTCCGGATTATTTTGCCCGCTATCGAAATCAAAAATATTTCAGATTAAATATAATTTTTTTATACAATTTTTACAGCTACTGTATGCGCATGTTCATATAGTTGTATGAAAATAACTAATATACATAAGTACTTATAGAAAAAAAAATTGAAATTCATTACATTTTACCAAAAAATTCGGGCAAAGTTGTAGTATTTTACGGTTTCCTTAATTATTACTTATTAAAAAATTAACAAATTAATATCACAAAATTTAAATTTCGCTACTCGACCCGCGGTATTTCCGATACCTACGAGCCAAGAATCCCATTGCGTATATTGTGATTTTTGCGTTAATAAATTCGCTCAGTTAACACAAACCAATAATCAGCCCATGAGCTTCACTCAAATTCAAATTCAAATTCAAAATATTCTTTATTCAAATAAACTTGTAAACAAGTGCTTTTAAATCGTCAACTTTACTGCTGGTTCGGAAAGCTGTTCCTACCAAGAAGAGCCAGCAAGAAACTCGGCGGTTGCTCTTTTAAAAATATAATTCTTAATACTATTTACATTAAGTCGTCACTGTCTTGTACAGGTTCAAAGAGAGCTATATCCACACATTCTTATCTTCTAAAAAATCATCAAGAGTATAGTAGGCTTTCTGTATCAGCCTCTTTTTAACAGTGTTTTTAAACTGCTGTAATGGCAGTGCTGAAATTGATTGCGGAATTTTATTATAAAATCTTATACCAAAACCCACAAACGAGTTACGCACTTTTGCAAGGCGCAAAGCAGGAACCGCAAGCTTATGTCGGTTCCTGCTTTGTCTATTGTACACATCACCTATCGTTTTATAATTCTTTATATTTTTATGTACATAAATTAAATTGCTTAAAATATACTGTGAAGCAAATGTAAGAATACCTGTTTCCTTAAATTTCTCTCGCAGGGAATCACGCGGTCTTAAATTATAAATGCCATGTATGGCTCTCTTTTGTAAAACAAAAATTTTTTCACTATCCGCGCATTTACCCCATAGCAATATTCCATAGGACATAATGCTATGGAAGTAGGCAAAATAAACAAGTTTTGCTGTTTCAACATCTGTGAATTGTAAACTGCTGAACCCTTCTAATTTGTAAGTATAATTATTCAGGAAAAAATATGTAATGAGAAATCCCCGCGTATAAAGTATAAGTTTAGAAAAATATTAGGTGGAAAATCCTCGCGTGTAGAAAAACTTAGACGACTCATTCTTGCCTATCAGTTATGCCTACTCAAGCAAAGTAAATATCTACCAGGTATACAAGCTAAAATCCGCTTTATTTTCGAAAAAAAAACCATTTTTGCAATCATTTTTTCAAACAATCATAGGAAGGAAGAAAGATAACTTCATTCAAAATATTGGCAATTGGTATCAGCACATTTTTTGACATCTCTCAGGTAATAGATGGATAACATACAAAAAAGAAATTGTTCGTTTATCGAGGGAAAGCACTTATGGAGCCAATTTTGGACGTCTCGCGTAAGAATCGAACTGCTGCTCAGCGAGCAAAGGAACACCTACGAATACAGATGATAGTCGGATGGGGCCGGGTCTGGTGAATATGCGGTATGGATAGCATCTATCAGTTGAGCGTCTCTAAGTAATTTAAAACCTTTTTTTATGTGTGTGACGGAGCATTGTCATGGAGAAATTAGCTGATATTCTGGCCTTGTTTTCTTCATAGCATGCCACAATTTTATTATCTGTCGGTGGTAACGGTGCACTTCGATAGTTTCAACAGATTTCAGCACTTCATAATAGATAATTATGCCCCGCTGATAGCACCATACGCACAGCATCGTCCTCCGCCCGAAGCGATTCGATTTTGGAGTGGATGTTGATGGTAGGCCGGGATGAAAGCACGGTTTTTTTGTTTAGGATTCTCATGAATTAGGTTTTTGTATGAAATGACAAATAAAATTGACTCAACATTGTTGACCGAGGTCGTATTCTTAATAATAAAAATATGGCATGGTCATATACGATTCATATGCTCATTAACATTTAACACCAACCACGAGAAAACAGCGGATTTAAGCTTGTTCACCTATGTATATATGAATATTCAAAATGAAAAACGAACATTTAAATAAAGATCATCATAAAATGTAAGTAAATCTAACTTTTTAACTACTAATATATTTTACCAAAACCACCAAAAAAAACTACTAGCCACTAAAAGCAATATTTGGCCACTAAATGGGTAGTTAAAACCACCAGTTTTAGTGGAAAATCCACTAAGATGGCAACACTCTGTCTATGATATGAGAACAAGTATAGAATAAGTACTATACATTAGGGATGTAAAAAATTAACGGTTATTTTATTATTATAATCGATTTATTATTTATTATTATTTTATTATAATCGATTTTTTAACTTTTTTAATTGATTAGTAGTGTTTTTGCTATGTTTTTGCAACAGAGAAAAAGAGATAAACGATATGCTATCCTATAATTTTTATTAATAGCCCAGCGATGATACCGTGCGATTGTTTCGAGGAGGTCACGGGTTGAACTCCCGGGCATGCACCAATGAGTTTTTCTATTAAAACTTGTGTCTAATTTATAATTGCAATTTGTCATACAGATTTTCGGTGAAGGAAAACATCCAAACCTGCATATCTGTAGCGAATTCTAGGGATATGTATAAGAATCTATAATCTAAAAATCAGTTAGTTCATATCTAATAAATCAATTATTAATCATCGATTTTTTACTAGTTTAAAAGCTGCTTTTGTAATATTAATTATTATTTAATTAGAATAAAGTCTAATTAAAGTGCACTAGTATAAATAAAAAAATTGCTGTTTTTGTTGCGCTGTTTATGAAATTTGGTTGGAGTCATTTAACAACGCCTATTTAAAATCTTAGAAACAATCGTTTAAAAACTATTTATAATGTTAAGAAAATCAATTATAATAATAAAATAATTGATAAATGTAAAAATCGATTATTTTTTAACAACCCTGGCAAAGAGTCGAGTGTAATAGAATGGCGCGAAACTTGACAGTTGGAACAGAAGTTAGACGTAATGTTTATGGAAAACAGCTGAGATCGATAATAAGTTTAATTAATTTAATTTAATTGTTTTTATTTGTGTTTTCTAGATATTAAGTATTTACGTAGCTATAATGGTTCTCCACAATACTGGAAAGTATAAAGCAGATAGAAATGAGTCAAACAAAAAGGATGCTGGTGGATCAGTATCAAGGTTCGTATTTAGTGTTAATAAATTTAAGGCGGTAAACCTATACCCATACATCCCACAAAACGATATTTTTTATATATATTAAAGTATACAAAATTACTAGTTAAATTAATTATTAATAATATTATAAATTATAATAATGTACATTTTTTTTTCTGTTTCAGAGAGGAATCTTCTGAATCGCGTATTCGCTTAGCTTTAGATAACGATAAAATAGATTCCAAATATGGATTTGAAAGGGTTCGAGATACAAAAGAGCGCACAGGCTATTTAATAAATATGCATACTGTAAGTATTTTTGTATTTGTTTGTATATATTTTTTTAAATATATATATATTTTTTAAACTCCTTATTTCTATTATTTTATTAAGAGCTATAACAAGTATAAAACTTATGGATTTAAATTTATAAAAAATTGACTGAATGATTTTAACATTTTTAAATAATAAAGTTCACTTTTGTCCTTTCTTGCATTAGATATTTATTTAAGTTGTAGTAGCGCAGCAGTAACATCGTGCGACTCTTTCGAGGAGGTCACAGGTTCAAACCCAGGCAGACGCCCATGAGTTTTTCTGTTAAAAACTTATGTGTTTAATTGATAATTACAATTTATCACACCCTTTTCGATGAAGGAAAACATCGTGAGGAAATCTCCATATCTCTAGAATTCTAGAAATATGTGTAACCTACCAATCCGCGTGGTAGGTCTTAGCTCCAAACTTTCTTTCCAAAAACGGAGAGAAGAGGCCTATTCTCAGCAGTGGGATAGTAACAGGCTGCTACTTACTTTTTAATTATTTAAGATTTGGGTGATCTTTATTTAAAGATTAGATTTCATTCGGCATTTGATATGTTATGAACTTCATATTGCAGGCTGAGGTGTTAGATGAAGACAAGAGGCTTGTTGCAGCAGTCGATTACTACTTCATAGAGATGGACGGTTCAAGATTTAAAGTTTCACTCACATTTAATCCCTACTTTTTCGTGCTGCCAAGGAAGGAATGTGAACAGGAAGTTGTTCAGTATTTATCTAAAAAGTTTGCTGGGACCATTCACAAGATTGAAATAATTGAAAAAGAAGATTTAGATTTGGTGAGGCAAAATCAAATACTATGCAATGAGTAATCAAAAGGCAAAACCACATACTAACCCAAAAATTAAGTCTATTGAAATTAATGTATAGAGCTGGTATATATATGTTACAAATTGCAAGTTGATGCCCTCCATAGTATATTGTCCAAACCTGATTTGGAGGAAGCATGCAATTTGTTCAAGCTCTTTTTGATAAGCTCCTTACAATAGTTTGGTTAATCTAGTTTTAGGGTATAATAAGACTGACATACACATGTAGTGTAAAAGCCCTTTAAGACAGAATTAAAAAAAACCCAAAAATTAAGTCTATTGAAATTAATGTATAAATTCCAGCTATACTTTATTTTACCACTCAACTTCTCCAATCAATAGTCTATTGAAATTAGACCAGACTATTGATTGGAGAAAAAGTAATGAAAATAGTTTTAATTAAGAAAAGTTTTTTAATTAAGAGCTTAATTTAGTTTTGGTTAACACTGTTTTCAACCATTGCTTCTGTATACTTGAGCTTTATATATGTTTAACCTTAAAATCATTTACTACTGTAGCCACTACTACTACTACTAGTACTAGTTTTTATTGTCTTTTACCCCTTGCAATAAATTAAACTAAATTAAAGTGGCAAAAAAAATAAAAAAAATAAAAGCTCAAACCAAGGCTACTGATTGTTACTGTTTCTATAATTTTTGATATTATTAGGCTAGGCGCCTGCTTCACCACAACTTACCTTAGTCGTATTTCACGACACCTCGGTAAGAAATAAGGGTAGTCTATTCTACTCAGCCGGCCACCTCACGGCGGATCGACTCACCTTAGTCGCCTTTTCCAAAACCTCGGTAAGAAATGAGGGTCTATTCTACTCAGCCTAATAGGATATCACACGGCTAATATTAACGGTAATTCGATTCAAATTCAAAATATTATTTATTCAAATAAACTTGTAAACAAGTGCTTTTGATTCGTCAACTCTACTGCTGGTTCGGAAAATCTGTTCCTACCGAGAAGAGCCAGCAAGAAACTCGGCGGTTGCTCTTTTTAAAAATATAATTCTTAATACTATTTACATTAAGTCGTTACTGTCTTGTACAAGTTCAAATAGAGCTATATCCAAACGTTCTTATCTTCTAAGTAATCTTCAAGAGTATAGTAGGCTTTCTGTATCAGCCTCTTCTAACAGTGTTTTTAAACTGCTGTAATGGTAAAGCTGAAATTGATTGTGGAATTTTATTATAGAATCCCCAAACCCACAAACGACTTACGTACTTTTTCAAGACGCACAGCAGGAGCCGCAAGCGTATGTCGGTTAACGCTTTTTCTATTATATACATCACCTATCGTTTTATAATTCTTAATATTTTTATGTAATTCCAGTGCTTGTGCTTGCAGTTCTCAGTGCTTGAAGACCAAAATCTTCGAACAGTGCGTGTTGCCAGTGATGACCTACGGATCTGAAACGTGGTCGCTGACTATGGGCCTCATAAGAAGGCTCAGAGTCGCTCAGCGGGCGATGGAGCGAGCTATGCTCGGAGTATCTCTACGTGATCAAATCAGAAATGAGGAGATCCGTAGAAGAACCAGAGTTACCGACATAGCTCAGCGGGTCGCGAAGCTGAAGTGGCGATGGGCGGGGCACATAGTGCGTAGAACCGATGGACGTTGGGGTCTCAAGGTGTTGGAATGGCGACCCCGCACCGGAAAACGCAGTGTCGGTAGACCCCCCACGAGATGGACTGACGACCTTAAAAAGGTCGTGGGGAGCCGCTGGGTCCAAGCGGCACAAGATCGTGTGGTATGGAGATCCCATGAAGAGACCTATGTCCAGCAGTGGACGTCCATCGGTTGACAAAGAAGAAGAAGAAGAAGAATATTTTTATGTACATAAATTAAATTGCTTAAAATATACTGTGAAGCAAATGTAAGAATACCTGTTTCCTTAATATTTATTACTTAATCATGATTTTTCAGCTCAACCATCTTTCTGGATTAAAACAACGATACATAAAACTTTCCTTCATTTCACAAAATGAGCTGATGAAGGTGAGGAAGGAGATATTGACTGCTGTAAACAAAAATAAAGAGAGAGAGAAAAAAGATGCAATCTATTCGGAAATGTTGACAAACGCACTGACCAGTGCAGCTGCAATTGAACATGCAAAGAAAACAACTGATCATATGGATAACGTTTTAGATATAAGGTAAATAATTAACCCATAAAAATGAACATATAACTTTTGTAATATTTCTAATACTGTTATTTAAGTACAATTTCTAAATTATAACTTAATTATTTAATTGTTTTGTATTATGATAATAAGCAAGTAAGTAGCAGCCTGTTACTATCCCACTCCTGAGAATAGGCCTCTTCTCTAGCATGTCGTGGAGTCTATCTCCTGATATACGACATGCTTTGCGATTTTGTCGTGCAGTCTATCTCCTGACGATGCTTCGGTTACGGCGCGAAACAATTGTTGAGATTGTGATGGTGAATGTGGGCAGTGCTTGTGTATTGTTGTGTTATCGGTGTCGGGTAGTGCATGAGTTCTTACAAATTCTACATGTATCAGGTATGAGAACGAATAGTACACTCTACATTTAGCATTACATATATTTTCTTTTATCACAGATTATAGCAAATTAATATTCTCATAAGTTTTGGATTATGGACCTCCGCAACGAAACGACTTATTCTACAAAAGATTCGAATTCCTTAAAGAGTGAAAAATTATATATATTTTCAGAGAACATGATGTCCCATATCACGTACGAGTGTCAATAGATATGAAGATATTCTGTGGTACGTGGTACACAGTGAAGAGCAGAGGGACAGAGACACCAATATTCACTAAACGGGATGACATAATCGAAAGACCAGACCCCATAGTGTTAGCATTTGATATTGAGACTACTAAACTGCCACTGAAATTCCCAGACTCACAGACAGATCAAATCATGATGATATCATACATGATAGACGGACAAGGATATCTGATTACGAACAGGGAAATCATATCTGTTGACGTTGAAGATTTTGAGTACACACCAAAACCAGAATTTGAAGGGTATGGATTAATATGTTTTTATTATAATTTTCATTATGATGTTCCACTTGGTATCCGACAATACCTGAGTTGAATAGACCACCCTTATTTCTTACCAAGAAGTCGTAAAAGGCGACTAAGGTAAGTTGAGGGAGACGGCAGGTCGTAAAATAACTAGCCGAAACATGTTACAACAAGTTTAAAACTTGTGATGACCCCACTTAAAGTGGAAAAAGAGTAGGAGAATTATGAATCATGAATCAATTATGTGGCAGTATGGACTAGGTGTCGGAACAATTTAGATAACTGAATACAAAAATGTTTCAATTTGGATGCTAAGTTCATATTCATGTTATATAACAGATAATTTACCTTGACTGCTAAAAAGAATTTAGTTGTTTGTTATTACTTAAAACTACTACTTAAATTATTTTTTTCAGACAATTTATAATTTTCAATGAGCCTAATGAGTTGGCTTTAATACAAAAGTTTTTTGATCATATTATGGATATAAAACCTCATATCTTTGTAACATACAATGGTGAGTTTATTTGTGAAGTTTGAAGTTGTAACAGCACATTACTTTACACAGCACGTTTGTCAACAGCACATGGAGTAGCATGTGCTGTTAACAAACGTACCTTGCCTAAGAAAAGTATGAACCATAAGAATGAAAAAGTTCTATCTAGCACATTTACATTTGTACGGAGTGGTACCGACCATACGACCACGTCCACTGGTCACTTAAATGTATAAGATAACTTTAATTCAAATCGTTTTAAAAAAATATTTTCGAATAAAATAAATATAATTTCATAGATATCTTGCTAGCAAGTAATGGTCAAATGACCTTCGCGATATAAAAATAGGATAAAACAATAACATTATAGTTCTGTCTCCTTCGCACTTGTATGTTCGTAGTCTCATGGTCAAGATCAATGCATTACATATGAAATGGAATGGGTAATGGGGTAAGAACTCGCGAAATGAATACTGTTATTCCTTTCAAAATTGTAAATGATAATTAATTAATTACGAATACTAAGGGACAGTTAGTCCGTCAGGAAGATAATGGATAGAAGTATAGAAAACTCAGTGCTTTATGGCTGGCTAAAAGCTATTGATTATGGCTAGTCCGTCAGGAAGACAATGGATAGAAGTATAGAAAACTCAGATAGTGCTTTATGGCTGGCTAAAAGCTATTTTGCTTATGGCTTGTCCGTCAGGAAGACAATGGATAGAAGTATAGAAAACTCAGATAGTGCTTTATGGCTGGCTAAAAGCTATTTTGCTTATGGCTTGTCCGTCAGGAAGACAATGGATAGAAGTATAGAAAACTCAGATAGTGCTTTATGGCTGGCTAAAAGCTATTTTGCTTATGGCTTGTCCGTCAGGAAGACAATGGATAGAAGTATAGAAAACTCAGATAGTGCTTTATGGCTGGCTAAAAGCTATTTTGCTTATGGCTTGTCCGTCAGGAAGACAATGGATAGAAGTATAGAAAACTCAGATAGTGCTTTATGGCTGGCTAAAAGCTATTTTGCTTATGGCTTGTCCGTCAGAAAGATAATGGATAGAAGTATAGAAAACTCAGATAGTGCTTTATGGCTGGCTAAAAGCTATTTTGCTTATGGCTTGTCCGTCAGGAAGACAATGGATAGAAGTATAGGAAACTCAGATAGTGCTTTATGGCTGGCTAAAACCTATTTTGCTTATGGCTTGTCCGTCAGGAAGACAATGGATAGAAGTATAGAAAACTCAGATAGTGCTTTATGGCTGGCTAAAAGCTATTGATTATGGCTAGTCCGTCAGGAAGACAATGGATAGAAGTATAGAAAACTCAGATAGTGCTTTATGGCTGGCTAAAAGCTATTTTGCTTATGGCTTGTCCGTCAGGAAGACAATGGATAGAAGTATAGAAAACTCAGATAGTGCTTTATGGCTGGCTAAAAGCTATTTTGCTTATGGCTTGTCCGTCAGAAAGATAATGGATAGAAGTATAGAAAACTCAGATAGTGCTTTATGGCTGGCTAAAAGCTATTTTGCTTATGGCTTGTCCGTCAGGAAGACAATGGATAGAAGTATAGGAAACTCAGATAGTGCTTTATGGCTGGCTAAAAGCTATTTTGCTTATGGCTTGTCCGTCAGGAAGACAATGGATAGAAGTATAGAAAACTCAGATAGTGCTTTATGGCTGGCTAAAAGCTATTGATTATGGCTAGTCCGTCAGGAAGACAATGGATAGAAGTATAGAAAACTCAGATAGCGTTTATGGCTGGCCAAAGCTATTGCTTATGGCTTCTTAAATTTATATATTTTTTCATTAATTTTTGATGTTTACTAAAATAGAGCTATCGTTATATTGTAGGTGACTTTTTCGATTGGCCATTCGTGGAGTCGCGCGCCGCAATTCTTGGATTGGATATGAAATTAGAAATAGGTTTCAGTAAAATGTCTGCTAGAGACGGCACGTACGCTTGCCGATCTGCGATGCACATGGATTGTTTGTGGTATATATTTTGTTCACATAGTTTTAAAACATTATCTTTTGTCCTATTGTTATACTTAGTACTTATTGAGAATAAGCTGTACCTTATAACGCCGTGATGGCCCAGCGGTGCGACCGTGTGAATCTCTAGAGACGATCACGGGTTCGAACCCGGGCAGACACCAATGAGTTTTTTCTCTTAAAACTTATGTGTCTAATTGACAATTGCAATTTATCACACGCTTTTCGGTGAAGGAAAACATCGTGAGGAAACCTGCATATCTCTAGAGAATTTTGGAGGTATGTATAACCTATCAATCCGCATTGGAGCAGCGTGGTAGGTCTTAGCTCCAATCCTTCTCTCCCAAAAACGGAGAGAAGAGGCCTATTCTCAGCAGTGGGATAGTAACAGGCCGTTACTTACTTTTTTTACTTACTATAACCGTGTATCCGGCGGAATAGAATAGTACTACCCTCATTTCTTACTGAGGTGTCGTAGAAGGCGACTAAGGTAAGTTGACCCACCGTGTGGTATCTGTTAAGTAGAATAGACCACCCTCTTTCTTACCGAGGTGTCGTTAAATACGACAAAGGTAAGTTGATGACAGTCAGGCAGGCGGCCGGTCGTAAAATACGTAGCCAAATCACGTGACAACATGTTTATAACATGTTGTGCCGACCCCACTTAGAGTGGGATAAAGGCAAGAAGACGATGAACTGTACCTAATGTTTGCGTTAACTTAAGTCTTAAAATATCCTCCTGGTTATAAAATAATAAAACTATTAATATTGATAAATCTCATTTTATTGCCTTTTATCTCTTTTTGTCACTTATCAAGTGAGGCACTAAATATTCAACTGCAATTTTTTTAATATATTATAATTTTACTAGCTAACTATTATGTCAGAACTTTAATTGTAATATAACATATTTTTAGTTGGGTAAAACGAGATTCTTATCTCCCAGTTGGTTCTCAAGGTCTAAAGGCTGTAGCCAAAGCGAAGTTGAGATACGATCCAGTAGAATTAGATCCTGAAGATATGTGCCGGATGGCGGCTGAGCAACCGCAGGTAATTTGTTATTTTTTTTTTTTTTATTTAGTTTTTAACAAAGTTTTACATTTTCCTACAATTAATTATCTGGCCAAATTATAAGCTTATATATACACCAATCGAGAGCTTTCACCAAAATTTTCATACAGTGCGTGTTACCAGTGACAACTTAAGGATCCGAATCTTCGTAGCTGACCTATAGGTCTCATAAGAAAGCTTATTCTTATGTATATGGGATATAGAGCGAGCTATTCTTGGAGTTTTAGTACGAGATTAAGTCAGAAAATTAGAAGATCTGTAAAATAATCAATATTACCACTAAAACTCAGCGTGTCGCGAAGCTGTATTGGCAATGGGGGTAGGGTCTGGTCTAAACCAGTGTTTCCCGACCTTTTTTGGTCCATGCCCCACGTTAAAAATTATTTTGCCCTAAGTAACGTACATAAATTTTAATATTAAAAATTGAATTATCCACTTAAATAACAATATCTGGGGGACCGAGCTTCGCTCGGTAATTTTTTACAAAAAAAAAAACTTTAAAAAAAGAAAAAACAATTATTCAATTCAATATAAATGTCAGTGTTTTTTAATGCCCGAAAACAGGGATAAAACAATATTTTTTTTACTTAAAACCTAGCTAGATCAATTTTTCTCCCCCAAAACCTCCTACATACTGAATTTTAGGAAAATCGTTGGAGCCGTTTCCGAGATTCGGAAAATATATATATATATATACAAGATTACTTATTTAAATATTAAAGATAAATAATGGGTGTACAATACATACATTTTAATTTTAAAAATTGAATTGTCCACTTAAAGAACATAAATAATATAAAATTGCTTTTTTTTGTTAAATTTGGCACCGAAATTTAGCATTGCACTTAATGTCCAATTGCCCAGAGCGAAAGCCTTAAACTCGTGTCGAGTTGCCCCCACTTAACCATCAAATTGCCCCCTGCGAGCCGTGGGCCACACGTTGGGAAATACTGTTTTAGACCCTACAGGCATTGGTGCTTAAGGTACTGGGATAGCGCAGCGTTGGTAGACTCCATACGCGTTAACGACCTCAAAAAGGTTGCGGTTAGCCCCTGGATCCAAGCGACATAATATTGTGTGGTATCTCGTAAACAAACCTATGTCTAATAGTGGACAAAGAGAGCTTTAATGATTATTGTAACCCACCGATATATCAACCATAATTTTTGGTTTAACGTTGGACTTAAATATTTTTTTATTGTAGGTGTTATCGAATTATTCGGTGTCCGACGCCGTGGCAACTTATTATTTGTACATGAAGTATGTCCATCCATTTATATTCGCGCTTTGCACTATTATTCCGTTGGAACCAGACGAGGTGAGGAGATACAATGAGCATATGTTCTTAAAAATTCCTTGGTATTATTGAATCCACTAATCTTATAAAATTGAAAATTTGAATTTGAATGATTATTCAATCACTGAAACGGATTAATGTAATGGGCACATTGTTTATAGCCTAAATTTTTAAATAACTTTCTTAACTTTATATTACTTACTTATTTTAATAACTTTTTTTTTAAATAAGTCTAAGTATAGTCTTGTACAGAATTATGAACCACCATTATTATTCTTTTGTTTACAACTACGTATATCGAATACTAGTGCTAAATTATCACTTTGAAGTTGTTTTTTAAATTTTTGGTTAAATGATAGGTGCTTCGTAAAGGCTCGGGAACTTTATGCGAGTCACTCCTCATGGTTGAGGCTTTTCATGCCAACATCGTATTTCCTAACAAGCAAGTGGAAGAGCTCAATAAACTGACGAGTGATGGTCACGTTTTGGAAACCGAGACCTACGTAGGTGGACATGTTGAAGCACTAGAGTCTGGTAAGATACTTTATTCGATTGATTTTACTAGCATTTACTATCTGCTTTCTTCTCAAGTCTTGTGGGTCTGAAATTAGCACTTGCTGACAATTACTTGATCTTTAGCGTATACACGTTACGAAAGTAATAATAAAATTATTTTGCTATAATCCGCGAGGAAGTAAAATAGAAAATATAAATAATGCTAAATGTAAGTGGACAATCGGTTATCATACCTGATACATGCAGGATTCGTAAAAACACATGCACAAACCTCCACCACCGCCACCACAATACACAAGCACTATATACGTTCACTATCACAAACTCAACAATCGTTTCGCCCCGCAACCGAAGCATCGTCAGGAGATAGACTCCACGACCAAAATCGCAAAGCGAACCAATACCCAAATAAGTTTAGTTATATACTAATCGGTTCAACTCCACCCTTTATTTTATTTTGCCTGCAAACAAGTGTAACAAGCTTGAACTAGAAACATTTATCTGCTCGTTAATGAGGGTGCCATTGTTATGTTTAATAATCTCAAGGTTTTCCAATAGGCTCAGCTTAAGTCCTTTATTGGAACACGTGTGCAATACTTCGAAACTATGGTCATTAGGAACTTTATGACCGCTTTCTATCAGATGTTTGGCGAAATGTGAATACATTATATTATATAAGGCTAGTAGGAAATGTTTTATTTACAAATAAGGTGTTTTGGAGCTTTCTGAACGAACGAACTAACAATAAAATGGTATAAGACCAAAGGCAAGGAAACTTATGAATAGGGAGACATATAGACGTATAAAGCTACGAAATTTTATGCACTGAGTTCTTTATAGGAATACAATTTTTATAATTGCAGGCGTCTTCCGCGCTGATATTAAATGTAAGTTCCGAATAGTACCAACTGCCATAGACAAATTATTGGAAAATACAGAAAAAACTATGAAACACGCGATAGAAGTCGAAGAAGGCATACCGATGGAATTGGTAACGAATTTTGAGGAGGTTTGCGCGGAGATTAAAGCTAAGTTACAGCATATGAAAGATCATCCGAGAAGAGATGAGAACCCTTTGATTTACCATTTAGATGTAGGTGCTATGTATCCTAACATAATTTTGACTAATAGGTGAGTCGAAAATAATTCATCATTATTTTCCTACCCTTATCTCACTCTAAGTGGAGTCGGTACTATACATCCTCATTTTCCATTCTCCTCTATCATTCTGGCGGTACTCCTTTGGTGGGAAACTCTCTTGCTACTCCTTTTATATGAATATCAGTCGCACAATTCAGCCACCGTTTTTAGGTTACACCCTAATCGTATATTCATCCTTATTTATATTTAAAACTTTTTTTGTGACAAAATCTTAAATGTGTAAAATTTATGAGCAATCTAGAAATGAGAAAAAAAATGATATCAATTACTTAACCTTGTTTAATCTACCAATCCGCACTGGAGCAGCGTGGTAGGTCTTAGCTCCAAACTTTCTCTCCTTTTGGAGAGAAGAGACCCATTCTCAGCAGTGGGATAGTAACATGCCGCTACTTACTACTTACACTTCTTAAAAAATGGTCTCATTTTTCGTTTTGAAAGACCTTATTCCGCCCAATCCGTGCAGATTGCAGCCATCCGCAATGGTGACCGCCAGCACGTGCGCGGTGTGCGACTACAACCGGCCCGGCGCCGACTGCCAGCGGCACATGGATTGGATGTGGCGTGGGGACTTCTGTGAGTTTCCTGTCTCCATACTGATATTATAAATATGAAGGTCTATCTATCTATGGACAAATATTAACGAAATTTGGCACAATTAAAGCTTATCTATTGAGCCAACATATAGGATAAAAATGCCGTTTTTTCTTTTGAACTCCTTTAAAAAAACATTGAGGACTTTTTCTTTCGGGAGCATGGAAAAACATTGAAGATATTTAACGTACACAACGCTAAAAGCGAAACTAAAAAACGCTACAGCTTAAGAATTCAGCCATGCCTAGCATACACATCCAAAGCTTAAGAATTTAGGTGTAAATGTAAAAATATAGAGTACACGAGAATGATACTGACATCCTTCTCGATCTGGATACATGCATCATAATGCAAACTATTTGATATTTTCAGTACCAGCTACCAGGAGTGAGTATCAAAGAATCCAACAGCAATTGGAAACTGAAAAATTCCCACCTCTCTACCCTGGGGGCCCACCGAGAGCTTTCCACGTATTGCCGAAAGAGGATCAGGTATGTAAAGTCCTTCCAGTTTAAGTATGGCCACCCCATCTATCGACTGTTAACTTAACGTGAATAAATAAATATAAATATATGGGACACTTACACACACGGTCGTCCGTCCCTAAAGTAAGTAACTTCATACTTGTGTTATGGTAACAGACAACTGGTGAATATATACTTATATATTTTTTAAATACATACCTAAATACAAATATACATCCAGACTCGAAGACCAACAAATTCATTTATAGAAATTGTTAACCCTCGGCGGGAATTGGGCCCACGACCCGCGGAGCCGAATGAAGGTTCACTACCCACTACGCCAACGGAACAGTCAAGCAGACCAGTCAGTCATTTAGTGAATGGAACTGTGACGGGTCGTTTATTACATCTATTATTTAGTGGATATTATAGCATATTATGTATTTTCAATAACAATAGTAATTTTGGATTTATTCTATTTTCAATGTTATTTGTAATGTAATATTATCTCATTATTTTACTTATTAGAACACTAATTACACCGTGGTCTATGTCATTGACAGTTAAAATCTATCACAACTGCAGTATTTACCGTATACGTATAGAAATTATACCCACGCCGTATGGTATCCGGCTGAATAGAATAGTACCACCCTCATTTCTTACCGAGGTGTCGTAAAAGGCGACTAAGGTAAGTCGACCCGCCGTGTGGTATCCGGCTGAGTAGAATAGACCAACCTCATTTGTTACCGAGGTGTCGTAAAAGGCGACTAAGGTAAGTTGACCCACCGTGTGGTATCCGGTTTAGTAGAATAGACCACCCTCTTTCTTACTGAGGTGTCGTAAAATACGACAGAGATAAGTTGACGTCAGGCAGGCGGCCGGTCGTAAAAACGCTGCCAAATCATGAATCAACATGTTAATAACATGTTGTGCCGTCCCCACTTAGAGTGGGATAAGGGCAGGAGGATGATGATGATGTATAGAAATTATACCTGGAACCTCCTTAAGATGTCTCAAAGCCAACTGACAATATCCAGAGATTGGGAAATACAAAAAACGTATATGAGCTGATAATGCAACAGTCCACTTATCATTAAATTATCATTTCTTCTATATTATTATATTTTTCATTAGATTTTATCTACAAGTTGAATAAATATTTCTAGGCTGCCTATGAAAAGAAGCGTTTAGCAGATTATTGTAAAGTGGCTTATAAGAAGACGAAAGTGACCAGGACTGAAGTCCGAACGACTACAATATGCCAGAAGGAAAACTCGTTTTATGTTGATACTGTCAGAGCATTTAGGTAATAATTTAAGATTTATGTGCTTGATTTCTAATCTATCTTGATTTCTAAACTATTATACAGTTATGAGCTTAACAAAAATGTGATGTAGCAATTGAATATATAGTCTAAATATTCAAGGAGCATGCCTTGTGTGAAAGGCATTATTGAAGCTAATATTTACTTCATCCATCAAACGGATAAGTTAACCAAATATTAATTTAGCTTTGTGTTTCAATACGAGGCTATGAATCTGAATCCCCATCGCTATGAAACTGAATTACCCCCAATATTCTCGTATGCTGAAAATCTTAGTTTAGGATATTACTTATACAACTTATGACTTTTATTTATATCGTAAATATTTAAATAAATTCGTAAATCAAAAATATCTTTATCAGAGATCGACGTTATGAGTATAAGGCCTTGAACAAGCAGGCTAAAGCGATGGTCGCACAAGCAGTCGCTAGTGGGGATGCGGCTGAAATTAAAAGTGCCAAAAGTCGTGAGGTGCTATACGATTCACTGCAGCTGGCCCATAAGTGTATCTTAAATTCTTTTTATGGATACGTTATGAGGAGAGGGTAAGTATCATTTAATTTTGGTCTTATTTCAAAACATTATCATTTTCTGAACCCACTCTATCCCACTCTAAGTGGGGTCAGCACGGTATGTCTTTATCTTCGTTTTCTTCTATCATGCGTCAACTCTGCTGCTATTTCCTTTTATATGCATATCATACTTTACAAAATCCACCTGTATTTTTTTCGGCTTTCTCTAGTCATATGTGTATCCACATTCATCCAAACTTTATTGGTCATATGACTTTCATATCGTCTAATAACATAACCGTACCAACTTAAAATCAAACTTCTCATCTTTATCATAATAGGCGTAACTTTAAGACTTCCCATAATATACTTAATTCGTTTTGTATTAAATTTTGTCACACCACACCTAGCTTAACATTGTCATGTCATTTGAAGGCACTTTTTAAAGGGCACTCGGACTTATTCCTGAGACCTGGAGCCACTGCATCTGTCCTACATTTATTCTCTTTCTTACATCGCATACATTTCATAATTAAAAACATTTTGTGTTATATTTGATTTGAAGTAGAGAACGAACTCTCTCGAACGAGAGAGGTTTCCTGTTTTTAACCATTCAGCTCAGTTGTGTATAATAGACTATTTCTTTTTCAGAGCCCGCTGGCACAGTATGGAGATGGCGGGCATCGTGTGTTACACGGGCGCTAACATTATTATGAAAGCTCGGGAAATAATCGAGCAAGTCGGCCGACCGCTCGAACTGGACACAGATGGTAAAGATTTTTATCTCTTATTCAAATTAAATTCAAAATATTCTTTATTCAAATAAACTTGTAATCAAGTGCTTTTGAATCGTCAACTCTACTGCTGGTTCGGAAAGCTGTTCCTACGAAAAGAGCCAGCAAGGAACTCGGCGGTTGCTCTTTTAAAAATATAATTCTTAATTTACATTTAATCGTTTCTATCTTGTACAGGGTCGAACAATATCTATATTTAAAGGCACAAGAAAACCATATCTTTAAATTAGCAATAATATTTCCGTGAACTTGAAAATTGTGAAAATTTTTGATGACGTTTAAATGTGTTGCTATATCCAGCATCTAGCTCAAAAACTGTCCTTAAAAAAAAAAAAATTGTTATTTACGATTTTTGTTTTATATCTATTTATTAACAGGTATTTGGTGTATTTTACCATCTTCATTTCCCGAAAACGTCACAATTCATACTACTCATCAAAAGAAGAAAAAAATTAACGTGTCGTTTCCCAATGCAGTTCTTAACGCCATGGTCAAGGTAAAAAAAATTTTCTTTATGTCCATGAGAGTTCAAAAGTAATAATAAAATTATTTTGCTATAATCCGCGATGAAGTAAAATAGAAAATATATATAATGCTAAATGTAGAGTGGACAATCGGTTACCATACCTGATACATGCAGGAGTCGTAAAAAAAAACACATGCACAAACCTCCACCACCGCCACCGTGATACACAAGCACTATATACGTTCACTATCACAAACTCAACAATCGTTTCGCCCCCCAACCGAAGCATCGTCAGGAGATAGACTCCACGACCAAAATCGCAAAGCGACGCCTAATTCTATAAATTATTCCATGAGAGTTATTTTACTTAATTTAATAGTTTGTTAGCCTAATTTCATAATCAAAACCTTACAACAAATAAAGATTAATTTTATCGGTACATTACAATATCTATCATTTTACATCGCAATAATGAAATGCAAGCCGGTTATAATTTTTTTTAGGATCACTTTACGAACGATCAATACTACGAGCTTACCGACCCTGTGGAAAAGACTTACGAGAAAAGATCAGAGAACTCTATTTTCTTCGAGGTGGATGGTCCTTATTTAGCTATGGTACTACCCGCTTCAAAGGAGGAAGGAAAGAAGTTGAAAAAACGATACGCTGTATTTAATTTTGATGGTTCTCTAGCAGAATTAAAAGGTAAATTAAAATATACTTGAATTATCATCATTCCCACCTTATAAGTGAGGTTGGCACAATATTTTTCTTCTGGCTCGTTGGCGCATCGTTGGTTCGATTCCCACAGAGGGCCAACATTTTCTATAAATGAATTTGTTGGTCTTTGAGCCTGGGTGTATATTTGTATTTAAAAAATATATAAGTATATATTCACCAGTTGTCTGTTACCATAACACAAGTATTAAGTTAGGTACTTCCTTTAGGGACGGACGACCGTGTGTGTAAGTGTCCCATATATTTATATTTATTTATTTATTCTTTCATTTTTTGTGTCATACGTTAACTCTCTACTTATATGCGTTTCATACTTCACACAATACTATATAAATAATTTTCTTTGCCAGGTTTTGAAGTTAAACGCCGCGGTGAACTACAACTAATTAAGATTTTCCAATCTTCCGTATTCGAAGCGTTTCTCAAAGGAAACGACTTGAAATCTTGTTATGGTGCGGTCGCAAAAGTTGCCGATTACTGGCTCGATGTGTTGTACAGTAAGGGGTCCAACATGCCTGATTCGGAGTTATTCGAGCTTATATCCGAGAATAGGTCGATGTCTAAGAAGTTAGAGGACTACGGCGGTCAGAAGTCCACGTCAATATCTACTGCGAAGAGATTGGCGGAATTTTTGGGAGATCAAATGGTGAAGGACGCTGGATTGGCTTGCCGGTATGTTAATTACATGTTTTCTAATTATGCAATTTAATTATGTCTCATTATATCTTCAATGTTTGATCGATAAACAGAGGGGTCTCATCGTTAGCAAAATATTTAACACCTAAGTGAACGTATATAATAAAAAATCAAAACATAAGGATGGCATATGCACACAGTTTTATACTATCGCAATGCCGTCCTTGCAAATGTAGCTTATATGTATATATAAATAAATAATAAATAAATAATAATAATAAATAATTCACCATAACGTTAAATCAAAGACCTATAGCAGCTTTACTGAAAAGCTGACCTTCGAAAACGCATATATCGTACGTGAGAAACTTTATGCTTCTAAAGCAATCCACTTTTGGGCATATAACTACTCCTACTACATTTATATTTCATGATAACGTAAGTTATCATGTAATATAAATGTGCAAGTTAAGCTACTTTCTAATCAACATCAACATTATTACCATTTAAGTGTTTCTAACAGTTTTTTCATATACTTGGCCCGACCATCAAAGTGAACTAAACTTTATCGTGATTGTTGAAGTAGTTCCGAAGTACCTCTTGCTTGATAAAAGCTAAATTTCCTTTACAGATTTATCATATCACGTAAACCAGATGGCGCGCCGGTAACCGAGCGAGCGATACCATTAGCAATCTTCCAGTCGCCCCCAGCAGTCAAGAGACATCATCTGCGGAGATGGCTCAAAGATAACACCATCACTGAGGATATTGACATTAGAGATGTCTTGGACTGGGCATACTACATAGAAAGGCTCAGTGGTGCCATACAGAAGATTATCACAATACCGGCCGCTTTGCAAGGTGTAAGTAGTTATTTTGTACATTTATAATTCTTCGATCGGTATTTAACCATGATATGACTTGGACCACTTTTTTTCATTTCCTTTATTATTAACTATTCAGTATGACTAAGAAGTTTTAGAACAGTTTAATTGTTAAAATATTAAAAAGGACATTTATTTTTGATTTCCATACTAATATTATTGTAAATACGAAAGTCTGTACAAGTGAGTAACAGCGTTATTTCATGGCTAATCCGTAGGAGCAATGTGAACAGGAAAACAGCAATATAGTGCATAATTAAGGGTATTTTAATTCAATAAGTTGACGCCAATAGAATCGTAAATAGCAATATATTTTATGATATTATGCGGCCTATTGGTAATAGTAGGTTTACTTATTAAGGATTTCATTTTTTTTTCAGCTAGAGAACCCAGTTCCTCGCGTACAATACCCAGACTGGTTGCATAAGAAGATGTTGGCGAAAACTGACAAGTTCAAGACTAGAAAAATAACTGACATGTTTTCAGCACAACCAAAAGAGCTTAGTGAGAAGAATGATGAAGGGCCCGATAGCAACGCGTGTGCGGTAATAATCTCTTCTTTCCTTTGGTCACACTCTTTTTCACATTTTCTTTTTCACATTTGGTCACATTATTTTTACTAATTAAAATTACAATACGTAATTTTTACTATCAGTCTTTTACATCCCATTTCTGAGAAAATATTTGTATTCTTTAGTTATTCTCAAAAAATCATGGTGAATTGTCAAAATTTGTACTGCCACCCTTGCCTGTCATGCACACTTCAGACTTCAAACAGAAAATATAAGCCTCACAGTAGTCCTATGTCCGAAAGCACGAAGTCCATCTTTTTATTGAATGTTGAATTAATTCATTTTATATAGAGTACAGAAGTAGATATAGAGGACATTGGCAAAGAAACTTCGGAAACTAACATTATCCGACCTGTGGTGCACACAGTGAAGCGGAAACGCGAAGAATCGCCTGTTAAAGAGGCCAGTACTTGGAGAGAAGCTTTGGGACCACCGCCGCCATTTGGCAACACAAAGGTACCTAATTACTAGCTACCTACCTACTTAACTACCTTATTTTCATGGGAAACTGAGCAAACTAAACTATCTTGGATCTATTTTATTCTAAAATATTTGTTCTAACGTTTGACATGTTCAAAATGCTTTAGCAAAAAAATTGTTAACCTTAAGTTGAGATATTCTGTAAGAGATCGCTCCTAGCGATAACACTGCATCGGTACATATTTTAACGTTTGGATGTGCAGTAATGAACTTAATAATTATAATATTAAAAATTGTTATACTTAATTGACTAAAACGTACAGTGGATTAAAAATTCACATGATTATATCATTTTTAGTTAAAGAAATTTATATGGTAATATATATAGGTTAGGAAAGTATTAAAGTTTAGTTTCCAATATCTCCGATATTGGAAAGTATGACATAATATTATCGATTTAGAAGTTTGTGAGACTTAGTTTCCATTTTTCATAATCAAATTGTTTCAGGAAGAACGAAGGGCATGGATCGTATTTCAGAAGAAAAAATGGATGTGGCAAATGGAACAGCGTGGACTTCGGAATAAGAGTAAAAGGGGTAAAAGAAACACAAAAATAATTATTATTTCTACTAATTTAATTCTTTTTTACGAGTATGTTATAAATTCTTATACCCAATGTGTTATTTCCGTCGTTATTAATTCTGGTCTGGTTCTTAGGAAGTTTTAAATATTGGTCTAGACCGTGCTAGTCCGTTTTTCCAATATTGTTCTCACACCTTTAAATAGACATTTATACTGTGAACTATTTCAAAGTAATTTTATTTATAATTTCTTTCAAATCATAAATAATTTATAATATATTATTTTTATCTTATAAATTATTAAACCACGAACATTTAAAGCTTATGAACAACACAAGCTTCTCAGATTGTGTCGTCGGCTAAGAAGTACAATTTTAAAAATATTGTTTTTTTTTAGGAAAAGTGGATAATAATATACTCTTGATGTCAAAGAACACTGGACCAACAAATACTTTAGGCGGATTCATAAAGCGAGCTCAGCGGACGTTGTTAAATACACCGTGGCAAATTATACAGGTAATTAATATAAGCTAGTTTTCATGCCTATAGCACAAAATGACAACATAAAATAATTTTACAGCTTAAAAACAGTTGAACATAATACCAGACTTAGTAACAGGTTAAAAATAATACCAGACTATTGAATTAGTTATTTTATTTATAGCTGTTTTATAAACAGTTTAATATACTTATTGCTATTGGTAGATGGATACCCGATAAATTTCGGACCAACTTCAGCCTTAGTACCCTCAATAACGCAATATATGATTTTTCTTTGTTTCCGATCCACCAAACGGGTTTTTTTAATGTGTTAATCTGTTATTTAAATTTTAAACTTTAATTGTGCCAAATTTTATCAATATCGGTCCTTGCAGATTAGCTCTACAAGATAAACAGATTTTTGCATGAATAATATTAAGTTTGAATTATACTAGTGTAGTTATTCTTATAAGCTATGGTAGCCCAGCGGTAACACCGTGCCACTGTTCCGAGGAGGTCACGGGTTCAAACCCGGGCAGACACCAATGAGTTTTTCTGTTAAAACTTATGTGTCTAATTGATAATTGTAAATTATCACGCGCTTTTCGGTGAAGGAAAACATCTTGAGGAAACCTGCGTATCTCTAGGGAATTCTGGAGATATGTGTAACCTACCAATCCGCATTGGAGCAGGGTGATAGGTCTTAGCTCCAACCCTTCTCACCAAAAGCTGAGAGAGGAGGCCTATGCCCAGCAGTTGGATAGTAACAGGCCGCTACTTAGTTATTCTTGGCAGGTTGCAGAAACAGCTGAGCCAGGTCTGTTCCGTCTATGGGCGTTGGTTGGTTCGGAATTACACCAAATAAGACTGACCGTGCCTCGCGTGTTTTACGTGAACCGGCGCGTCGCGAGGGACGAGGAGTCCGGGCCTTACTGGCGCCGCTGCAACAGGGTGCTGCCGCGGGCCCGGCCCGCCCACCACCTGTACCAGTACACCGTTCCAGAGTCGCTGTATAGGGAGAGATGCCAGTATGTGCTTCTTCTTTTTTAACTGATAGAATCTGCTGGATATAGGTCTCTTTAGGACAGTGTTTTCCAACGTGGTGCCCATGCCCCATAGAGAGGAGAAAAGCAAATTTTTCTTTCTAAAAACCTATCATTTATGTTTCTTAAGTGAAAAATGATTTTTTAACCTTAAAATTTATATATCTTGATCAGTACATAACGCTTATTTAAAATCCGTGCTGGCATCCGTGTGAATTCTATTGAAACTTAATTTAAATCTACAACTCGAAACGGAACTTGTATATCTTTAGTATATTTCGGGTACATATAACCATTATTACTATTCATTATTTTCGAACGAAAAGACTGTCACATTTCCTATGGTTATACATGGGAGATGTAACTTTGTTCTTCGGATGGGACGATTTATGTTTAAATACGGACATGAGCTGCAGTATTTAAGAATACCACAAAGCATATGTTGGCTTAGTTTTAATACTTTGAATTGACAATTTTCTTCCAGAGAACTAATGAGCGAACTGTCCGCGCCAGAAATTGAGGGAATATACGAAACACAAATGAGTTTGGAATTCAGAGTGCTCATGCAACTTGGATGTATTTGTGCTGTCGACCAACAAGAGGCGAGAAAGTGAGTCTCATGAAACTTGAGTAGAGTCGGGGCATGCTTGTATCCCACTGTCGGATTTCACTAATACGTCTATAGAGCTGGCTATATTATTTAATTTACAACTCTTTAAATGAACTACATACATTTTGCCATGATTTCGATCGAACAAAGTTTCCTGGGTTGTCAAAAGATCCATAAATGCTTTATGTTTAGGCTGCCAAAATAATGCTACGAAGCGAGATTTTTCATTTTGTCTAAAACTTAACCGCTATTTTATTCTATTCGGTGTTAAGTTATGAAATGGAGTCTTCTTAGCTATAATTTAAGTACTTTGGGTTAATAGATTACGTAGTATGTATTATATTTAGCTGCTTGTAATTTGTGGTTCTGGAGACATTCCTCCTGGCTTGTTCCATGTTTGATGTGCTAAGGTAGTGGCGAAGTGTATCAGTCATTATCAAAATATGTTTTAGGTTGATACAATTTGGTTCAAACAACATGGATTCCTTTGCACTGTGTCAATTGCAGTTTAAAAGTGTTGCCCATCAGTCCTATCTTCAGAAACAGGTGAATCTACGATACCACAAGTAATAGTTGATTTATACTGTTCATTGCTTCAGATAAAATTAATACTAATGTTTATTAAAAGTACCTTTTGGACAAAACTAATATTTAATACCACAAAGGAATGGATCAATATCTAGTTATCTGGAATCCACCAATAGCAATGGTTTCCTTTTTAAAAAGTCACACAGTATAGCTCTAAATTAGTTTTATATGAACCTGATTATTCATTTATTATTGCGAATATAATATGAATGGGAATATTTATTACATAATACACCCATAAAGCGTAAATATTTGCTTTCTGAAATTGGTCAGTTGTGAGTTTATGAGAGCCTAGAGTTTATACGCCCTGTGGTATCCGGCTGAATAGAATAGTACCACCCTTATTTCTTACTGAGATGTCGTAAAAGGCGACTAAGGTAAGTCGACCCACCGTTTGATATCCAGTTAAGTAGAATAGACCGCCCTCTTCCTTACCGAGGTATCGTAAGATACGACTAAGGTAAGTTGATGTCAGGCAGGCGGCCGGTCGTAAAATAAGTAGTCTAAGCATGTGACACCATGTTTATAACATGTTGTGCTGACCCCACTTAGTGGCATAAGGGCGGCAATATCATGATGATAATGACTTTATGAGATCACACATATGCTACGTATCGTACTGCGGTCCGGCTTCAAAAATATTAAACTAAATTTTCTTTAGCTCTTCTATAAATAATATACACTTTTACATTTAATTGGACTTACAATTCCTTATATATTTTGTGATATATAAACTTAAATTTTAATTAATTTATTCAGAGAAAATAACATCAATAACAAGTTAGGTGAATATATACCAAGTATACTAATTACTAAACTAAACTATTTTACAAAAACAAGCATTAAAAAAAAACAAATTAAATCTAATTAAATAATAACTAAAGAATAAAAATAAAAATTAATAAATATATATATATATATATATTTACACTAAATCAAAACCATCCATTCCATTGCAATGGGGTAGAGTTCCTAAAATACTGGCAGCGTTGCCCCTTTGTATGGCCAAACTTATTCGTTGGCCAAGGTAGCTGCCAGTTCTCGGGTCCCCGGTACGCTCTACGAGCCTTCTCGCGAGCTCGTTGAAGAACGTACGAGCGTCCGGGCCCCATGGACCTAAGGTCTCTACACCAAAAGGCACAAAAATGAAACTTCTATTTATGTCTTCATATTTGCGCCTCTTGGCATGTTCTGCAGTGGTAGCCGCTGCTCCCGCCATTACATACATATTAAACTTAAATTACATTAAAGTATTCGATATATTTGACTTTATTATTGTAGGATGGAATATCACCAATAAAACACGTATTTCTTTACCAACATTCGGCACCTAACTCTAGTAGAAGTATGTGGGCCTTAATATTGGGACCAGTCAAACGAGCCTATATATTCGTGCTGGACACTGTGAAGACAAATCAAGTGCCAAATATGAATACTTTGTACTCAGCTGAGCGGACTGCTAAGTGAGTATCTATAGGTATTGTATTAAAAGAGATTTTTGTTTAAAAAATATTGTTTAACTTAAAAACATAAAAGTTTAAATTGTTTACGGTCATTACACCTGTCGTAATGTATGGACCAGAATGTTGGGCTATAAAAAAAAGGATGAAAGAAATGTGCATGCGAATGAAATGAGAATGTTTAGGTGGATGTGTGGTGTGACAAAACTTTATAGAATACGCAATGAGTATATTAGGGGAAGTCTAAAAGTTGCGCCCATTACAGAAAAGATGAGTGCGAGACTAAGTTGGTATGGTCATGTAATGAGGAGGAATGAAAATCATGTGACCAAAAGAGTTTTAAATATGAATGTGGATGGATGTATGGCTAGGGGGAGGCCGAAAAAAGATGGATGGATTGTGTGAAAAATGATATGCATGTTAACGGAGTGGCACCAGAGTTGACGAATGATAGAGGAAAATGGATGAAGAAGACATATTGTGCCGACCCCACTTAGAGTGGCAGAAGGGTAAGAGAATGATGATGATGATGTATTTAAATATCATTTGCAAATACTTTTATTTTACTTTGGTATGAAATACAACATCTATAATGTGGAATATGGAGTTTGAAAGGTCAAAAAAGGTTTTTTATTAATATTTAGTTCGTTTATTTATTTTCATAATGTTACATAATTTAAAGCTGTGGTAGCCCAGCGGTAACACCGTGCGACTATTTTGAGGAGGTGACGGTTTCAAACCCGGGCAGACACCAATTAGTTTTCCTGTTAAAACTTATGTGTCTAATTGATAATATTGCAATTTATCACACGCTTTTCAGTGAAGGAAAACATCGTGAGGAAACCTGCATATCTCTAGAGAATTCTGGAGATATGTGTAACCTACCAATTCGCATTGGAGCAGCGTGGTAGGTCTTAGCTCCAATCTTTCTCTCCAAAAAACGGAAAGAAGACGCCTATTCTCAGCAGTGGGATAGTAACAGGCCGCTACTTACTCTTTTTTTACATAATTTAAGGATCAACCTTGGCACAGACGAGAGCACTTTGCCCGGTCAAGAAATGTCATGGGAAGTGGTAGCTGAGTCGGAAGGCCGTGCAGTGTGGCGGGGAGTCCAGAGAGCCTTGCAGCGGTACCGGGACGAGCGTTGCGGACCCACTGTAGTGGCTCTGCAGACTGCCTTATCACCAGCTGCACTGATAGCCTTGATGCCAGGTCAGAATCATCATCTTCCTGCCCTTATCCCACTCTAAGTGGGGTCGGCACAACATGTTTTAAACATTCTGTCACATGATTTGACTGCGTTTTACGACCTGCCTGACGTCAACTTACCTCATTCGTATTTTAAGAAAGAGGGTGGTTTATTCTACTTTACCGGATACCGCACGGTGGGTTGACTTACCTTAGTCACCTTTTACGACCTCTCGGTAAGAAATGAGGGTGGTACTATTCTATTCAGCCGGATACCACACGGCGTATGCCAGGTCAGAATGTTACCAGATATTTATAGAACTCCGAAAAGGAACGCCTTATTCTACAAATTACGCATTGTCTTGATTAAAGTTCGGTAGCAAGTGCGTAGTGGTTACTATTCAAATAAATTGTCGATCTGCAGTTTTTCGCAGTGGCGAATTTGTATAATGAATCTTTAATTTTTGTTTCGAAGAACACATGGAATTCCTTCCTGTTTATATTGTTTTAAGTTTTATCGCATTGAAATTCTAGTATAGGTTATGTATATTCAAATTCAAATTCAAATTCAAAATATTCTTTATTCAAATAAACTTGTAATCAAGTGCTTTTGAATCGTCAACTCTACTGCTGGTTCGGAAAGCTGCTCCTACCGAGAAGAGCCAGCAAGAAACTGCGCGGTTGCTCTTTTAAAAATATACTTCTTAATACTATTTACATTATGTCGTTACTGTCTTGTACAGGCTCAAAGAGAGCTATATCCACACATTCTTATCTTCTAAATAATCTTCAAGAGTATAGTAGGCTTTCTGTATCAGCCTCTTTTTAACAGTGTTTTTAAACTGCTGTAATGGCAAAGCTGAAATTGATTGCGGAATTTTATTAATGGAATCTTATACCAAAACCCACAAACGAATTACGTACTTATGCAAGGCGCAAAGCAGGAGCCGCAAGCTTAATAATTATTCCAATAACTAGTTCAACTATATACAGGTCTAGCAGACTTCCCCCTTGTTCCTTTGCACGTGCGTGACGTGGAGTCATTGTATAGTACGCTGGAGTGGCAACGCATAGGGGCCCGGGCTATAGTACGACATTACCTCAATTTGAATTCCGTACTGGATCTAACTGTTGAGCAGTGCAGGTAATGTAAACAATTCGTAAATCAACTTTCAAAATCTTTGCGCTATAAATAAATGTTAAATCATCATCTTCCTGCCCTTATCCCACCCTAGGTGGGGTCCGCACAACATGTTATAAACATGTTGTCACATGATTTGGCTACGTATTTTACGACCGGCCGCCTGCCTGACGTCAACTTATCTTAGTCGTATTTTACGACACCTCGATAAGAAAGAGGGTGGTCTATTCTACTGAACCGGATACCACACGGTGAGTCACTTACCTTAGTCGCCTTTTACGACACCTCGGTAAGAAATGAGGGTGGTCTATTCTACTCAGCCGGATACCACACGGCGGGTCGACTTACCTTAGTCGCCTTTTACGACACCTCGGTAAGAAATGAGGGTGGTCTATTCTATTCAGCCGGATACCATACGGCGTGGGTATAATTTCTATACGTCTACGGTAAATACTGCAGGTGTGATAGATTTTAACTGTCAATGACATAGACCACGGTGTAATTAGTGTTCAAATAAGTAAAATAATGAGATAATATTACATTACAAATAACATTGAAAATAGAATAAATCCAAAATTACTATTGTTATTGAAAATACATAATACGCTATAATATCCACTAGATAATAGATGTAATAAACGACCCGTCACAGTTTCATTTACTAAATGACTGACTGGACTGGTAAGAAAAGAGGGTGGTACTATTCTATTCAGCCGGATACCACACGGCGGTATAAATAAATATTAAACATTGACCACGATTTTAATGGGGACATTGTATATTGTTCGGTGCATATTAGAACCTTACACATAACATTATAACAGCATAAATACGGACAAGCACCGCGAACAACGCGCGCCCCCCGGCATTTTTAGTTTTAAGAGCATTAGTTTATAGTAGCATAGTTCAAGTAATCAAATATCATTAGTTTTATTATATGTTTGGGTAGAAAACAATTCTTCCCCTTACATGTATCCTTAATTTGAAATGTCCTTAATTTGATACATTACATTTCTGAATTATTATTAAAGTTTTGTAAAATAACGATAACTTCAGATTCTCTTCATTCAGATACTCTTTCATTTAATTTGTAGGTTACATGAATCGACTTTAATCCTTACAGTAGTCTGTGAGACTAAAAAAGTATGATTTAAAAGAAATTTGATCTGTACGTGACCAGTTAAGGCTGTTAACTACTAAGTTAAGCCGTAAACAGCCTTAAGGGCTAAGGCTTAGTCTAGTTTCCGCGGTCTAAATCGGACAGATTACATTAGGCCTTATATATAAATCACGATAACATATTTCTTAATGCTAGGAAATTGTTACAAGATTCTAGGAAACTATTGGCTATTCCTACGATAGCATTTATCATTGTTTAACGAAAATTATAATTGGCGTTTTATTTAGATATTTCCACTTGCCACTGGGCAACACCGCAGCGGATCCGACGCAATTCGGCGCTGACCTTTTCTTCGCTCGTCATCTCGCCAAGCACAACTTCGTACTGTGGTGTTCGAGCCTTGAGAGACCCGATCTCGGTGGCCGAGAAATTGACGATAATAGGTAATAATGAATGTTTCCAATTAATATAAACAGATAGAGATACTTAATGAATCGTCTGTTAATTAATGAACAACTATTTAGGATTGTTAATATCATTGGATTCCCATCAGAAAAGTATATATTTGCTATTAATTTTTCTATTTTTAATGATTTCATCACGTCATTTGTAGAAGTATCTTTATATTTAAATGAGTTAATCTTGTATATATATATATTTTCCGAATCTCGGAAACGGCTCCAACGATTTTCCTGAAATTCAGCATGTAGGAGGTTTTGGGGGAGAAAAATTGATCTAACTAGGTTTTATGTAAAAAAAATATTGTATTTAGCCATGTTTTTGGGCATTAAAAAACACTAACATTTATATTGAATTGAATTTTCGCCATTAGCTGTCAAGTCGGCATAGCCTTTTCGGGTAACGGGCAGCATCGAGAAATGTGAATTCCAAGGATCGATCCCCAACAAAATAATTGTTTTTTCATGTTTTTTTAAGTTTCATTTTTTTTTGTGTAAAAAATTCCCGAGGGAAGCTCGGTCTCCCAGATATTTTTCTTTATATTCCATATATGACATTCCGTTAACGCATTTCCTGCTTATACTGTGTCACTTATGATTTGTTTTAATTGGTTTGTGTAAGGATTGTGTGATCCTTATTTGTAAGTGTTGTCAGAACAATATACATTGTATTTACATATATATTTTCTCGAGACATTAAGAGGGTATTACTTTGAATAGACCATTTAACCGGCTAATGAACACTTAATTCCCATGATATAGTAAATTATAAAACAAAGTCTAAAAATACTACAAAAAATTCCACGATGGTATATGTCTCTCTTATGGATAACCCACAATAGCATTTTTTGTAATTTTCTTTTTACGAATAATAATAATGCCTGTAATACGATGACCCGACGCACGCACTGACGGGGGCGGGAATGCGTGCTATTCACGAATACGGAAAGCATCGCGGATAGACGACGGGTTCCTCACGGCATTCCCAGGTATGGATGTGCCGGACGGAGGATGCACCGTCTCAGACGCGCTAAGGCGTAGTGTTCCAGTAGGATGTACTTTAGAGCCCTAGGATCTGATAGCGATGTCAATCTAATAATCTAATGTATGGGGACGTCTTATATTACTACGAAAGCACTTCGATAGCGCGGAGCAAACGACGAGTGGCGCCATCTAGTTTTGAGTGCGGAATCAGGTGTTCCTAGTACGTTGTGTTACATGCCTTATTATCAATTTTAAACAATACAGCATTAATCCTTATCCAATGAAGGACCTTAAATACATTGTTGATTTAATTAAAATCAATATGGCCGTTTACAGCATATAATTAAAATGAACATTTTCGAAGATATCACAGATTTAAAATGCCGCGAGGAGGTAATTGAGTGACTGAGTTCACTGAGTGACATGGGCTATATATTTTATACCCGAGCAAAGCCGGAGCGGTCCGCTAGTAATAAATAAATAAATATCCGCTTTATGTAGGCTAGTAAGCGAAGCAGAGGAGTGGTCGGGCTGCAGTCACAGTTCGAGCGGCGCGTACGGCGGCGTTTGCGTGTCGTTAGACTGCGACGCGCTCGCTGTGTGCGCTCTACTGCAAGCACATCACATATTACAGGTCCTTAAGACTGATTAATACTAATATGTTTTGTGAATATCTTTAGTGTATGTATATATATAAATTTTTTCCATTAACTGTTAAGTCAGCGTAGCTTATTCGGGGAGCGGGTGGTAGCGAGAAATGGAAATACCTAGGATCGAGCCTCACCTACCCTATAATTTTTTATTTTTTGTTTTTTTAACTTTCTTTTGTTTATTTTGTAAAAAATTACCTAGCAAGGGTCGGTCACCCATATGTTATCTAATATGAAGGCTTAGCATTTATTGAGTTTATATCAAAATAAAAGTAAAATAATTATATTTATAGGTGGAAGGAACGAGTGTTGCCACCTCGTTCGGCGCTCAGCACGCTAACATACAGGACGTAATGGCGTCTACAGGTACTTATCATTTCTTGTCTTATAAGTTCTTGTATTCGCAACTCGTAAAATTTAACTAATATCAGTATTACAAATTTTAACTGAAAGAGATCCCTATGGGATAAGTCAACCTTTTGCACTCATTAGGAATGGTTATTTGTAAAATTTTGCGCATTAAAGTTATACAACAAAAATAATTCTAAAAATTGTGGAATTATTCAAATGAAAGTTTCATCTTTATTGTACAGGTGCGAATGCGACGGAGACATACGACGAGACGGCGCAATGCAGCGCTGCGTTTAAGATCCTCCGCACCATGATCGCGTCATGGTTGCGTGACGTCACACTCTACAAGAACATCTTCGCCGATTTCCAGATCTCACACTTTTATAGGTGAGCGATAGCGGACCTCGATTTAGAAAATGTTATTAACAAATTAAAATCTTAGTTTGGATAGTCTAATGAATAATATTATTCTTCTTCTTTTTTTGTCTTTTTGTCTATGTGGTAATGTGTTTATCTTGGAGGGGTGATAATTAGAGTGAACGAATTGTATGAATTTGCTTGTAAATAAGCGTTGCGCGTATGAGCTATACGTACGTCCGTAGTCCTTTAAAGTTACAAAACTTGTTTTTATTTAATAAGTTTTAGGCGTGTGGTATCCAGCTGAGTAGAATAGACCGCCCTTATTTCTTACTGAGCTTTCGTTAAAGACGACTAAGGTAAGTTGACCCGCCCTGTGTCATACGGCTGAGTAGAATCGACCATCCTGATTCTTACCAAATGTGTCGCAAAAGGCGAATATGGTAAGTCGTCAGTCAGTACGTAGCCAAATCACGTTTTAATATATTGTTCCGACCCCACTAGGAGTGGGATAAGCGCAGGAGAATGATAATGTTTATCTTAATAAGTTTAATACACGCACACTCATTTTGCCATTGCAGTCTTACTCCTTAGTTTTGATGGCAAATAAATATGGCTGTTGCTCATCCGCGAATATATTTGGTGTGTAAACCTGACGCTTTAGCCTAAGCAAAATCACTTTTGGCATGCGGGAATGATCGCAATTTTTTTTATAAGTTTTAACTGTTTGGATGTACGTGCTGTAGAAGCTAAGGTTACTGGCATCGTTGCTTTGTCATCCAATTAACGTAGTAAAAATATTTTTTTCGTAAAACATAGGTTTCAGGCAATTGCCAATTTGGGGTGGCGCTTTCTGAAATCGAAACAGCATGCAAAACACAGATAAATTATATGAATAAAGATCACCAATTCTAGATGGCTAAAGACACCAACGTCCTTGCTATACGACCCGGCTCTCCGCCGAACGCTGTACAATCTGATGAAGAAACTGTTCCTGATGCTGGTGGCGGAGTTCAAGAGGCTCGGCTCGCAGATCGTGTTCGCGGACTTCAATAAAATCATCCTTTACACGAAGAAGAGCTCCGTTATGGACGGCATCGGTAATTAATCAGTTTGTGTCGTCATTTGGTTTATCTCCAAGAATAAATTCGAGTTTTTCCTAAAGCATGTTTATAGAGAAATAACAACATGTGTATTTAAAATAATATTATAACTGAAAAGAGTTAAAAGTTTATTTATATGTATAAAAATATACATTATTCTTTATTACCTTTTTTTTTTTTAATCTTTATTTTTAAGGACTTTTATACAATTGTACATGTCAGTCCTATAGTACCCTTTTACTTAATGCTATACAAAATTTTCTTATTATTTAAATTATCTATAATTAAATAATTTAATTATAGATAAATTAAAGTTAATTAAAGCTAAAATTAAATTAAAATTTTATAAGTTTAGTATTATAAGTTAAAATTAAATTAAAATTAATAATAAAAATTAAGTTATTACCTTGGGTAACACGAGTGTTTATTATTTGAAATAGAGACAACCTTGCTGCTACCACTTTATATCTTACAGAAGGAAGTATGCATAATGCTATACTGAGTTTTAGCTTTGAAACCCCAAATCTAAAACGAAACGCCTTGGTAAAGGTAGTTTTCCGAACCAGTAATATCAGACTATTAAAATAATGTACAAAAATCTTTTTATTAGCAACTATAATTTTTAGTTAGAGTTTAAAAGTTTATTTTATTAAAAATAATATATATTGATTACTTAATTATATTAGTTATTGAGAATATTAAATACTTACCAATAATCGATTATTACTATTTCAACTTACAGGATACGTGGAATTCGTCGTGCAAAGCATCAGAAACAAGGAACTGTTCCATGGTATCGACATCCGTTACAAACAGTGCTGGTCCTATCTGCTGTGGCTGGATGAAGCCAATTATGCCGGAATAGAGGTACGTAGCTAGGTAGCTTGAGTGCGTGTTCCAAGTTCGTGTGTACAAATGTGCGGGTACTGTTGTATCGTTGTACCTATACGCACGCGCATGCACACGCACACACACACACATACACACACAACTCAATCACAACTTACAACACTAACCCCTATCGCCCCAGCACTCCACAATACAAAGAGCATCGCTCTTGCCTACCCCCCCCCCCCTTAAAATTTTTTTTTTAATTAATTGTTTGATTTTGCATGTTATTGTTATTTATACACCTCCTTCTTTCAAAAGTAATAATAAAATTATTTTGCTATAATCCGCGATTCGCGAATTTCATCGCGGATTATAGCAAAATAATTTTATTATTACTTTTGTATTATGGATCTCCGCAAAGTAACGCCTAATTCTATAAACCTCCTTCTTTTATAAAAAAAAAAAAAAATAATGTTTATGTCACCTGTTTGTTTTAAATGTTTAGTATGAGTCTCACTTATGTTTGTTCTTTTAGTGTTAACTGTTAAGTTAGTTTAAGATTTTTAGTTGTAAGTTGTAAATACTGTGTACCAATTTAAGCGAACAGGCAGGGTGGCGGTGGACGTATTCAATCGCGGAAGCCACCACCCTTGACCTGGATGAGTTTGGCCAAATGAGGCGTTTCTCAGCAGTGGGCCGAATAAAAATACAGCGACCCACTTAAAATAGGAAAAAAAAACACGTACACACACACGCGCGCGCAAACTATAATTATAAATAGTAAATACTTACCGTTTTAATCTTTAGTATTAAAATGAGTTAATCTTGTATGTATATGTATATATTTTCGGAATCTCGGAAACGGCTCCAACGATTTTCGTGAAATTAAGCATGTAGGGAGTTTTGGGGGAGAGAAACGATCTAGATAATTTTATTTAAAAAAATATCGCTTTATCCCTGTTTTCGGTCTCAAAAATTTTTTTGATATTTATTTTGAATACAATCACAATTTTATGCTGTCAATTGTGAAGTCATGGTGGTTAATTTGGGGAATTTGGTCTAGAGAGGTGAAAATACCTAGAATCGAGCCCCCACCTGCCCTATTCTTTTTCATTTTTCTTTTCAATTTTTTTGTTTTATTTTTTTTTTACATCATTTTAAAAATTACTGAGCAAGGCTCGGTCACTCTATATATATAACTTACCTTTGTCATGGAAGAGCAATACCTTCTGACACAATTATTTCTAACTAGCGGCCTGCCCCTGCTTCGCACGGGTATAAAATATATATTCCATGTCAATCAGTGTAAAAAAAATGATTAAAATCGATCCAGTAGTTTTGATTTATTCATTACTGCCCGTGGTCAGCAAGCGTTAAATTTGGAGAAAAACAATTTCCTCTCCCTATACCAAGAAGATTTCCTGCTATCTTTGGAATATCTAAATTCATATAGTACATTTTTACTTATTTACTTTTACATTTTCCCTATGTATTTTATTTTTACAATCAATTACAGAATGTCTTTAAACAAACTCTTGAAAGAACGACATAGCTGCTAAAGTCGAAGTGTTATAGGGCGAAGCGCAGCGTCCTCACGGCATTTTAAATTATAATATCTCCAAAAATGTTCATTTAAATTACATACTGTAAACGGCCATATCGATCTATATTAAATCAACTATTTATTTAAGGTATTTAATTGGATAAGGATTAATGCTGTATCGTATAAAAATTGCTTCAAAAATAAGGTACTTTCAAAGCCAGGGTGAATAGGCATCTTATAGGCATGCGCGTTCCACCTTAGACTGTATCATCACTTACTATCAGGCATGATTGCAGTCAAGCGCTCGCCTATTAATCAATAAAAAAAGGCATTTTTCGTAAAAAGTAAATGACAAAAATATGCTATAGTGGGCTATCCATAAGGGATAGACATATACCATCGCGGACTTTTCTGTAGACCTTTTCAAGGTGTACAAATACTTAGTACATCATTTTGATAAATCTCGTAGGGTTTAGCCTGCGTTTGCAATGTAAGCTGAAAAAAATGTAATTATTTACAGAAACCTCAAAAATTACAGTATTTCTCTACTCCGTATTGAATGTTATTATACGTACAAACCTTCCTCTGGAATCAATATCTATTAAAAGAAACCGCATCAAAATCTGTTGCGTAGTTTTAAAGTTTTATGCATACATAGGGATATATGGACAAACAATGCGACTTTGTTTTATAATATGTAGTGATACTTACTAGAAGGTCTCAATCTGTATTTCTTGTAATGAATTTTGGAAAAAAATATATATTTTTGATCGACGATTGTGATGTGCTATGATTGTCTAGGCTCATTTTCGAGTTCTATATTTAAATGGCAAATATGTTGTAAGATATTTTTCAAACGACGTTATAAAATTCGAAAATAAACAACCAGTAAACAGATTCGATTATAAATTTGCTTGTTATTGTAACTTTCTCACTATCATAGTGTTATTATTTAGAGGTATTTAATTCTTTACAGGGCAAATTACCTCAAGGGTTGATTGAGGTAGGATCATCTCAGGTGCCCGCGGTCGCTGATGAGGAGTCAGAAGAGGTATTATTATAAAATACTAGAATAATAAATGTCTGTTGCATATTATTTATTGGATAGTACATATAAGAAAAAAATTTAAATTTAAACTTCAAAGTAATAACATGACCTAAGGTTTGGGAAAACCGAAAAGTTAATAAAATAATAATTAACAATAAAAATAAAAAGTAAAAGTAAATGCGATAAATATATAAATAAATAATAAATGAGATGATATTATCTTATAAGTGATATAATACTCCAAATAAATTGAACAGGGCGAAGTGACAATGCACTGGAATATTGCTAACTTCATGCCGGCCGCAGTCCGCGAGGCATTCTATACTGGCGTGGCGGGCTTCCTCAGCGCAGCACAATCTGAACCCCAGAGTTTACCCGCTTTACTGGCCGGGGAAATAGCGCAGAAGCTATTCCAGTGAGTCTACATTCTAACAACAACAACTAAAGTTGTTGTTTTTAACGACAACTAAATTTATAACAAATTAAAAAAGCTTTTAACAAAATTTCATGTCCCGTTACCTCGTATAAAGCAAATCCTGGCAACAGCATCACGTCATACTAACCATGAATATGTATTATCGTTGGAACTGCACCAGTATATAAAAATTCATGAACCTACTGTTAACCTTTGAGCAGTTCCCTCGTCTGGTGCAAACCAGCAGCAGAATCAGGTCATGCTTACCATAAACATGCATTGTCATTGAGACAAAAAGCGTAGATAGAGAGATATAATGCTCTATATCTATCTATCTCTATCTATGCTTTTTTGACTGCGGATTATATTATCTATACTTATATATAAAGCTGAAGATTTTGTTTGATTGATTGATTGTTTGTTTGTTTGAAGCCGCTAATCTCAGGAACTACTGCAGCGATTTGAAAAATTCTTTCACTGTAAGATAGTCCATTTATCGAGGCTATATAATATCAGGCTGTAGGCTATATAACATCATGCTAAGATGAATAGGAGAGGAGTAGCAATAATTTTTTTTCGAAAAATGCAAAATTTAAAGATTTCCTAGTGTGCGCTGAGTAAACGGTGATAGATATTCAAAAATCATGTACTACAAAATTGTTCCCCTCTAAAAGTTCTAAATAAACTTGTGTTATGGGTGGCAGACAACTGGTGAATATATACTTATATATTTTTAAATACATACTAAAATACAAATATACACCCAGGCTCAAAGACCAACAAATTCATTTATAGAAAATGTTGGCCCTCGGCGGGAATCGAACCCGCGACCCGCGGAGCTGAAGGCAGGGTCACTACCCACTGATCCAACGGGCCAGTCAATTAGATTTCTTTCTCCAGAATGACGGAGAAAATCAACCGTCGTTTGCCGAGCTTGCGGCTGGAGGACATTGGTCCGCAGGCCGGACTGCGCGAGGACGCACTCGCTGACGTCACGCCCGCACTTCTCTTTGTCAACGCGCTCTGCAAAGTGTTTGCCTTAGACCAGCAGTTGGAGGACGAAGTATTTACCACTCGCTTTCATCATCCTCCTACCCCTATTCCACTCTTAAGTGGGGTTGTCACAACATGTTATAAAGTGATTTGGCTTCGTATTTTACGACCAACCTGCCTGACGTCAACTTACCATTATCGTATTTTACGACACCTCGGTAAAGAGGATGGTCTATTCTACTCAACCGGATACCACACGATGGGTCAATTAACATTAGTCGCCTTTTACGCCACCTCGGTAAGAAAGAATGTGCTCTATTCAATCGGATACCACATGGTGGGTCAACATACATCAGTCGCCTTTAACGAAATCTCGGTAAGATGAGGGTGGTCTATTCTACTCTAACGGATACCACACGGTGGGTCAACTTACATTAGTCATCTTTTGTGATACCTCAGTAAGAAATGAGGGCGGTCTATTAAACTTAGCAGAATACCACACAGCAGGCCGACAAACCTTAATGGGACTAACCACTTCCTTTCATAATTTTGTATTGATTTGATTTTTCTTAGACAAATAGACGGTCTTCTGTTCCCAAAGGAACATGGTGAAAGGGCACAAGCAATTGGCGAGAGTTGCTTTAATAATCAGTCGTACTAAAACTGAACAATTATGTATTACAATTTTAGTGGGACTTCCCATTTATTCTCGATCAGTTTGGATCGGAAAAAATGCCATTCTGCTCTGATTTCCGTTACTCCATCCTTGATGGAATGGAGTCAAAGAAACAATATGTGACCCCGAATGCCTTTTAATCTTAAGGATAGAATTCATAAATTTATAAGACTTGTCTTATTATATGGATTATAATGTTGGACAATGACAAAAACGGATGAAAGAAAAAAGGGCATGCAAATAACATTGAGTATGTTAAGGTTTTAACTATTTCTTATTCTTTATTTTTATGATAATATTTTTCTATTTTAATTTTGACTTTTTTAAATATTGACTTTAAATTATTTATAGATTTGACTTATACTTATTACTTATAACGTTGACATATACTTATAATTTAGATTTAGATTAGAATCATAGATAATACACTATATAGGATAATTAGAATCGCGACATAATTAAATTAGATATTATAATGTAATTTTTAGAAAAATATTGTTTCTTTTATTCTTACTTAATCGATTGTTTTTGTATAAATGTATGGACTTAATAAGGCTTTATTATTATTATTATTATGTTAAGGTGGATGTGTGACGAGACTGGATAGGATAAAATACGTAATGAGTGAATAACAGGAAGTCTGAAAGTTGCACCCATTATAGAAAAGATGACAAGTGGAGTTGTAGCTTCATTAATCATATTGATCCTTGATAATAATAATAATAAATATATGGGACACTTACACACATAATCGTCCGTCCCCAAAGTAAGTAACTTAATACTTGTGTTATGGTAGACAGACAACTGGTGAATATTTACATATATAATTGTTAAATACATACTTAAATAAAAATATACACCCAAGCTCCAAAGACAAACAAATTCATTTATAGTAAATGTTGGCCATCGGCGGGAATCGAAATCGCGACACGCAGAGCTGAAGGCAGCGTCACTACCCACCGCTCCAACGGCCAGTCGAAACGGGCCAGTTGATGATTCAAAAGTGCTTGAAAGAGCTAATTTTTTATTTTTATTTGATTATTATAATAATTTTTAATGTCAGGTTACACTTCTACGGCGTAATTTACTAAGACTGATCGGAGTGGGCGAGTTCAGTAGCGCGGCCGAATGGCGGGAGCCTTGCGCGTCGTGCGTTCTTGGGGAGGTTATTTGCAAGGTGTGCAACCACTGCCGTGACCTCGACCTCTGTCGGGACACGCATCGACAGGACGGGGACCCGTGAGTACACTTCATCAAACCTCATCCCCCTACTCTAAGTGGGGGTTAGGTATTTTACCACCGGCTTCTAGCCTGACATCAATTTACCTTAGTCGTCTTATACTACACCTCAGTAAGAATGAGGGTGCTCTGTTCTACTCAGCCGGATACCAAACAGCGGGTCAACTTACCTTAGTCGCCTTTTACGACACCACGGTAAGAGATGAAGGTGGTCTATTCTATTCAGCCACAATATCACACAGCGTAAATATACTTTTTCAAACTATTTCATGATTTTGGATTGTAGATTTCTATACTTAGTAATGAATCCAAATTTTCTAACGAACTTTCTCTGTGGGCTTTTCCTCCGTAAATACTATAATAATTAAGTGATTCCTAAAACAATTTACACGCCCTCCACATAGAGGGTTATTATCCATGTATATTATGCTAAATGAATGGAATAGGCACTAATCTATACTAATATATAAAGCTGTGGAGTTTGTTTGTTTGGACCGATGTGAAAAATTATTTCACTGCAAGATAGTCCATATATAACATCACGTTAAGATGAATAAGAAAGCAGCAGCAATAAAAAAAATACGAAAACGGCAAAATTTAAAGCTTGCCTTGCGTGCGCTGAGTAAACGGTGATAGTTATTAAAAAATCTTTGTAATCTGTAAAAATTGTATTACAAAATTGGTCCCCTCTAAAACTTCTAAATAAAAGTCTGCGACAGCATAGGTCTAGCTTTTAAGGTTAACCCACTTAAACCATTTTTTTTGGTTATCAAAATGCTACATTTCGGATTTCATTTAACAACGCGGGAGGAGCCGCTGGCATTTGCTAGTGGTTATATATACGCTAGCAATTCAAAAATACCATTTTAATGTAGATTTAATATGATTGCAAGTATAATATGCCTGTTAAACTTTTAAATTTATAAATCTGTGCTATTAAGTTGATAAGTTTAGTATAAAAATGTACATGCTTTTTTGCTAATAACAATATTTATTGTGAACTTTATGTCAAATAAAAATATAGTTAAGCTAGCATAACTCTAGAAATTTGGATTGTGTAAATTGCCACGATATTTAAAGCAGCATTTTCAGCTCCAAACCATCTATTTTATTTGGACTGATATCTAGACCAAATCAGATTATATTATGTTATTGTACCATTTCTTTTTGTTTGCAGTCCTGTATGTCTATGCCCGACCTGTGGCACAGCATATGAGAATCAAGAGTTAGAGTGGAGATTGATAGAGATGATGAACAGACGAGCCATGACTTACACCTTACAAGATCTAGTCTGCAGTAGATGCCACCAGGTACGATGAACTAAATATTAACAAAAACAAATTATACTGTCAAAATAAGTAAGATTATGTTATGATAAAATGTTTACGGTATACATAATGTATGTATAGAAACCGGCTTTAGTCACGTCGTATGGTATCAGGCCAGCCTTAGTAGTAGTAACTCTTTATAGGGAGTTTTTTTATTATACAGATAAGTTCCTATTTCACTATTATAATTCTTTATGTACTTGACTTAATTAATCATTTCAAATTCAAATATTCTTTATTCAAATAAACTTGTAAACAAGTGCTTTTGAATCGTCAACTCTACTGCTGGTTCGGAAAGCTGCTCCTACCGAGAGGAGCCAGCAAGAAACTCGGCGGTTGCTGTTTTAAAAATATAATTCTTAATATTATTTACATTAAGTCGTTACTGTCTTGTACAGGTTCAAAGAGAGCTATATCCACACATTCTTATCTTCTAAAAAATATTCAAGAGTATAGTAGGCTTTCTGTATCAGCCTCTTTTTAACAGTGTTTTTAAACTGCTGTAATGGCAGTGCTGAAATTGATTGCGGAATTTTATTATAGAATCTTATACCAAAACCCACAAACGAGTTACGCACTTTTGCAAGGCGCAAAGCAGGAACCGCAAGCTTATGTCGGTTCCTGCTTTGTCTATTGTACACATCACCTATCGTTTTATAATTCTTTATATTTTTATGTACATAAATTAGATTGCTTAAAATATATTGTGAAGCAAATGTAAGAATACCTGTTTCCTTAAACTTCTCTCGCAGGGAATCACGCGGTCTTAAATTATAAATGCCACGTATGGCTCTCTTTTGTAAAACAAAAATTTTTTCACTATCCGCGCATTTACCCCATAGCAATATTCCATAGGACATAATGCTATGGAAGTAGGCAAAATAAACAAGTTTTGCTGTTTTAACATCTGTGAATTGTCTTATCTTTCGAACAGCGTAGGCCGCTGAACTCAGTCATTGTTAACATCATCATCATCAATTTATATATACGATATAGTAGGTAACTCATCATCCTCCTGCTCTTATCCCACTCTAAGTGGGGTCGGCACAACATGTTATAAACATGCTGTTACATGATTTAGCTGCGTTTTTTACGACCTGCCGCCTGCCTGATGTCAACTTACCGTAGTCGTATTTTACGACACCTCGGTAAGAAAGAGGGTGGTCTATTCTACTTCATCGGATACCACATGGTGGGTCAACTTACCTTAGTCGCCTTTTACGACACCTCGGTAAGAAATGAGGTTGGTCTATTCTACTCAGCCGGATACCACACGGCGGGTCAACTTACCTTAGTCGCCTTTTCGACACCTCTGTAAGAAATGAGTGTGGGACTATTCTACTCAGCCAGATACCACAGGGCGTATGGTACAGTAGGTTACTATTGTAGAAAAAAAATAGGTATTAAACATCAAATAAATATTATTATATTTCAAACAATTTTAATGCTACTTATTTTGCTTTTTATTCTTATAGGTAAAGAGAGAAAACCTTTCAACTGTTTGTGACTGTGCAGGAGAATTTGCAAACATTGTATCTCTGAGTGAAGTTCGCACCCAGCTGGCTACATACAAGACTATTGCAGAGTATTACAAAATGCCTTTGTTGCTGGAACTCATAGAATTTAATCTTAATAATATATGATATATGTAATAAATACTTTTTAAATATATTTTGTGTGATTTACATTAGCATAGTTTCAATATATTATCTATACTAAAATATAAAGCTGAAGAGTCTGTTTGTTTGAACACACTAATCTCAGGAACTACTGGACCAATCAGAAAAATTCTTTCAGTGTAAGATAGCCCATTTATTGAGGTATTATTATAGATATAATAACATCACGCTAAGATGAATAGTAGAGGAGCAGAATAAAAAATTGTATGAAAATGGCAAATTGAAAGCTTCTCTTGCAGGTTAAGTAAGTTATTAAAAAAATCATGTATTACAAAATTGTTCCCCTCTAAAACTTCTAAATCAAAAACCGCAACAGTAAATGTCTAGCTTTTAAGGTTAACTCATTTTAATCAAACATTTTCATGGTTATCAAAATACTATATCACGGTTTTAATCTTTCAAAGCAGGCATAGCTGCTGGCAATTGCTAGTATTCAATATATTGAGAAGAATAAGAACTACACAATTCAAAATATTATAATTGCTAATTACCCAAGGATTATTTTACTAAGCTAGTTGATAGCAACAAAAGAGATAATGAAAGTAGTTTTAATCAATATTATATTACATTTATTACAATAGGCATTTAAAACAAATTAATATAAAACAAATTGGAAATTAAATGAAGTTATAAAGTGCTTCTCTCGTCATTGGGAGTTTGTCCCAATCCTTTAGCAACTTCACTAATACATAACCATTGTCCATCAGCATTTTCTCTCCACAGACTAACTTTGTTATCTCCACCTGATACAGCTAAGATATTACCGGTCAATGACCAGCTAACACTCCAAACAACATCATCAAATGTGTTAAGTATTGTAGGTGTCCAAGAGATATTGTCATCACTAGACCAGATGACCACCCTCTTATCTTGGGAGCAGCTTGCGATCATGGAGCGCTGTAGTCCAAGTGAAGGAGCCCAGGCTACATCTCTGACCCAATCCATGTGCATATCCAAACGTTTCTCTTCTATCCATTGGTCACCTTGCTCTTTCCATATCTAAGTAATCAAAATATTTAGTATGAAAGCTTTTTAAGATAACTGCTAACTTGTAAGATAAAAATACTAATGCAAGCTACTTGTAGCCACTCTAACCTATTAGTACATTAACCTTTCAAAGTTTTCTACTTGGCACTGAAATGAGTTTGCATAGAACTGAGCTTTTAATATGAAATATGCATATTAATCATTTAAGAATCTCAAATATTATTCAATTAATTAATTTTTGTTTTATAATTAGGCTAGTATATATAGGAGCTTAGTTACTTATTGTTCCAATATAAACCTTTGATTATATAAAATCAAAATATAAAAGCAAAATATATAAAATCAGTCAAAAAAAATGTTTCATGATTTCATACCTTTATCAAATTATCACATCCACCAGAGACTATCCTCTTGGGTGCTTCCTTATTAGTAAGGGGATCTAGGCTTAGATCTGCCGAGATAGCTGGACACCAACTGACGGAATTAACCCCGATGGCATGGGCTCCAGGTATTTTTTTGACATCCCAGGTACCACCATCTTGGTTATAAGTTATTGTGGAAATAGAGCCGTCGGAACTACAACACGCCAAAATAAGGCCATATTCTGCTGGTGCCCACGAAACGGCGTTAACAGAACTCTCGTGGCCTGAATACTCGTAAAGTTTACTCCATTCTCCTGATTCTTTCCAAATGATAACTTTCCTATCATAAGAACAGGATGCTAATAGATTACCATACTTAGGATGAGCCCAAGCTACTTGCCAGACTGGTCCAAAATGGCCTTTTAGGTCGGCGGCAAGAGTTTGTGTACCGCTCTTGATATCATAAATCTTAACCGAATTATCTGATGAACATGTCGCTAACCTCAATCCATAATAATCCAATTCTGCATCATGTATCATATCCTCATGTCCGGTATCAATTGTGTTTAATACACTAATCATTTTGAATATTTTTCTTTGGATAATCAGAAAACACAGATTTCAATTACTTGTGATTCCGTCATGTCAAACAAGTTGACGTGGAACGCTCATTGCTCTGTTTTTAAAGTTAGTAATCTATGCTTTGTTACTATTTGTAAAATAATTATTTAGTCTACAACGGAACGTTAATAACCACAGATAAATATTTAGAATCTTCTTATCTTAGAAAAACAAAATGTTATTAAATAAAAAAAAAACAAAAAATAATTGAAAAATAAAAGTAGGACTCATAAAAATCTGATGCAGTAGAAGATATACGAAAGCTGAATGGTCTTTTTTACATTGAATGTATACATTTTCTTTGAAACTGTTTTAATTTATTTATAAGCCACCTTCCGTAGAAGTTAGTATAATAAAATTGCGATAATTGATCACATATATTTATTATATTAATTGTAAAACGTTAAACGCAGCTGTTTCATTCCATTCTCCCCTTTTTAATTTTTTATGATTTGAATATTGTATTGATGCACTGTCGCTAGTAACCTTCTTTTAATAGCAGAGCTTATAAAATATTAAAAAATGGAACTAGAATCCGCGTGATTTAAAATTTATATATTGCAACATGGTTGAGCAACGTCAATGTCACAAAAGTTTTAAGGAAAAGAATTCTTCAAATCGAAAATATTGATGAGCTAATTTAGTAAACTATGAAATTTACATTCGAAAACAAAAATGAGTGATAAAGAAGGAGGAATATTTTACAATTTAGAGAGTCTTCTACGACAGGATTACCGCGGAGTGAATGTGTGTAAAAAAGTTTAAATACGGTGTATAAACATCACACTATCTTTGAATAACTTCTGATTATTTTTAGATAGCAGTTTATGCCCTCGCTGCTGCAGGCTTAGCTGTATCCATACAGAAGATTCGCCCGGTAAATATCTTCTAAATTAGAAAAAAGTATTATATAACGAGAAATAATTTACAATGCAATTGTCTTTAGGTGAGCAAATTTTCGAAGGCTTCAAAAGTTCCAGATCACTTTATACAGAGACATGAACCTTTAAAAGGAGTATATGTGGGTGTTCAACATTCTCCAGTAAGACTTCTGATCAATCACAAAGCACCGATATATCTCCCATTATGGCATTCGAGTAAACCGCCATTACCTGTTAAGGTAAACCTTCTATTTAATAAGTCGATGATTAATTTAAAAGTTACCTTTCAGATTTGGATTTTATGCAAATAAAAATTATCATTAGTTAATTATTTACAGACTTTCTTCTATGTTGATAGATTAAAATCATTAGCTAATCATGTCCCTATCAAAAATAAATGGATTTAGGATTAAGGAAGATTACTGATTTTATAAATATGCCCAAATAAATATACCTTAGTGCCACATTTTTGCTTGTGTGAACATCAGTATGAAGAGATAAAGCAGACTAAATTACCCTCAAGCTGTTAAAATATCTTTATACAAAAAATCACATCTATTGGCTACTCCATATTGATGTAAAAAAGTGCAAATAAATATTTGCACTTTTTATATACACATTTTTAATCCATACCAAAACAGATTTGGATGGCTACTGTTTGTTCATTGTCATTTCCAATCAAAATGTAACTAAAGGTAAAGAACCTCTGTAAAGTAATACTTAACTCTATAAATGATTAAAACTAGCAATTGCGTGTGGCTCCTCCCATATGGAAAGATTAAAAACCATAATATAGTATTTTGATAACCATAAAAATGGTTAAGTGGGTTAACCTTAAAAGCTAGACATATGCTTGTGGACTTTTATTTAGAACATTTAGACACAACAAGCTATAAATTTTGCCATTTTCACAATTTTTTTATTGCTGCTCCTCTCCTATTTGTCTTAGCATTGTGTTATATATTCTTATATACTCTGTAGATGTTATATACTCCTATAGCCTATATAATATAGCCTTCCGCAATAAATGGACTATTTTACACTCAAAGAATTTTTCAAATTGGCCCAGTAGTTCCTGGCCTAGTAGCCTTGTTTTTAGCGGTTCACTGATTGATATTATGATTTTTCAGTTATGGGGAGTGGATATAGTGAGTGGCAATGCGGTCAACTGGCTAGACTGCGTTGCCAGAGGAAAACAGGTGACTTTGAAACCTATTTGCAGAGACAAAGATGATCTTGTTTCTACTGTTCTCTTACATTTACCACAATCTAAGGTAAAATTACAAATAATTAAACTATAGTGTTGGACAAATATATATGATTTCACTGGCCTGTTGGGGCAGTGGGTGACCCTGCCTTCAGCTCCGAGGGTCGCGGGTTCGAATCCTGCAGAGGACTAACATTTTCAACAAATGAATTTGTTGTTCTTTGAGCCTAGGTGTATATTTTGTATTTAAGTATGTATTTAAAAAATATATAAGTATATATTCACCAGTTGTCTGCCTACCATAACACAAGTATTAAGTTACTTACTTTGGGGACAGACAACTGTGTGTGTAGTGTCCCATATATTTTATTTATTTATTTAATATGAATTTGGCCAATTTAATACTAAGCGTGTGATATTTATATTTATTATTCATAAAAATATTTTTTTTATTTTTGTAACTTTTGTATGAACAATTAAAATGGGTTAAAAGAAATTTCCACAGATAGCCGGTGAAAAAGTAATTTTGCAGTTTTATATCCCTCAATAGATTTTATTTCATCAGCATTTTTTTGCATTCACTAACTTGACCTCTGTTTATCTTACCGCACGTTATAGCCTTTGGACCTTCTATCAATAAGCTAATAATCAACAATGACTTAACCAGGCACACATCCTGTATTTATTGTGGACTGGTCTTTTGTCTTACCTAAATCAGGACATTTTGCTGAGGGACTCCATTTTTTAAGGGAGAGGGAGGCCATAATTTTACTGTTAATGCGAATTCATTGCATGTTTTGCCAAATTCTATTGTCTTTTTAAAGCACTGGTTGCCCTTAGCTGTAGGTCCCTGATTAGCTTTTTGATGTCTCAATATTTCTTTTAGTTTACATTGTCTGTAATAATTTGTATTTAAGAATGTATCTAAAAATTATATAGTATATATTCACCAGTTGTCTGTCTATCATAACACAAGTATTAAGTTCCTTACTTTGGGGACTGACAACCTTGTGTAAGTGTTCCATATATTTATTATTTATTATTATTAATACAGGTGCGAATGCGACGAAGACATACGACTTTTTTTGGGAAAAATGTTTATTTTGTTACTTAAAAATGATTTGTTGCAGACTAAAACAGTGGAGACACTAGATATTGGACAAAAATTAGTGGAACTCGGTTTTGCCAAAGCCTCAGTGCCACAACATATTAAGAAAAAAACTTTTGAATCACAACTAGCCCCAGCTATTCTTACAGCAGAAAATCGTGCTCGCTCATATAGAAATGGTATTTGGTCTGACAAGCTACCGCCCATTCCTTTGTATGTAACATATTGGCGCAAAGGATCTCAACTTACGACTGACTTAATACTTTTATCTTCAAAGAAGTTGTTTCAACTTTTAATTTTCCTATCTAAAAGTGCCTTAGTTGGAGGTAAAAACTTACTTCTACGACCTTTCAGATCTGCTAAACAAGTCCAAGCAACATGATTTTTGACTCATTTACTTATACTTTATAGCTATAGAATCATTGGTGTCTCAATATTAATTGTTAAAAGGTTCTTTAATAAAGTTCATTGAAAAATAAAGTATTGAATACTATTTATTATTTTCATTTCTTTGATATGTTATAATTAACAGGTTATCATTAAGTCGAAAAATTAGCGGTTTGATAAAGTACTTTGTGACATTAATATAGGTTGTGGTCTGATGTTAGCTCGTATACATCTCAGACCGAATTATGAGATTTAATTTAACCCAGACCAATGTTTTTTTAATTTACAAAATTAAAACATTATTTTAAAAAGCACTGTTTATTCAAATTAAATATGTAGTATATATTACATTAAAATATATATCTCAATTAAAATAGCAAAAGAAAAATACAGCTAATAATCTATTGAATTAATATCCATTAAACCATTTTGCATTGCAGCAATAATACCAAACGAGTTTCGTCTAAATTAACAATAATATTCACTTAAAATGACGGTAATTTTTAAATCAACCGAAACAAAAATACTGATTTTGAAGTCTGACAAAGCAAACTTATGAAAAAACATTCCAAATGACACAAGCCACAAATACCTAGGTATTTTCTTGTGACATTGTTGTTTGTTTTAAATTAAATTTGCTTAAAGCAAAAATAATTTCCGTAATTTAATAATTAACACCTCGAACGAAATAATCGGATATAAAAATACAAAAGCAATTCTGATCCCCGTGTGGAGTCGCACCAGTTAAAAGTGTAGGTCGAAAAATATAGTGGTGGGCTGGCAACCCACGCTCCTTAGTGGATGAGTGTAGTGCGCGGGCGAGCGGCGGCGGGGCGGCGTCAGAGCACGGAGCAGCGCGCCAGCCACGACGTGGGCCTCCGCTCCCGGTCGCTGTCCTTGAGCGTGTGCACGCCGCTGCGGTTGCCCGGGGGGTTGCTCGCCTCCTACACAAATAACCTCATTGTATCTCTATTACTCTTAAAGGTGGAATAAGTTAACTAATTTATAGAATTAAGCGTTACTTTGCGAAAGTCTGTATTACAAACGACAATGATTTATAGAAGCAGGCGTTACGTTGCGGAATTCCATAGCATAAAAGTTACAATAGAATTATTTTGCTGTAATCTGCGTTTGTTAAGAGAATCTATGTAATGCTAAGGATATGTAAAATGTAATTATGTCGTGGAGCTTATCCTCCTGATGATGCTTAGGTTTCGGGGCGAAACGATCGTTGAGATTGTGGTAGTGAGTGTGTGTAGTGTTGGTGGTGGCGTTGTTTTGTGATACTTGTAATAACTTATTCTGCATGTATAAGGTATGTGAATGTTGCCTGCTTCATACATTTATCGTTGCAGAGATTCTCTTAACAAACGCGGATTACAGAAAAATAATTCTATTGTAGCTTTTATTTATTTATTTATATATACATACATACTACATTTTACGAGGATTTAAACGAAATGATAATATCATTTTGCTATAATCGGCGATTAAGAATTAATAGAATGTTAAAGTAAAGTGTACTATTATAGTTCAACGAAAGCAATGCGTTAGAAGAACACGGGCTTCATAAGAATTGAAAACCCAAAATGGCGATGGGCAGGGCACATTCACAGTTCCATAAAAAAAAATTGACGGCAAAAATTCCAGCAGGGAATGGCCAACGGTCGAAAAAGAATACAATTATACAAACACTAGTTTTCTTTTGAATAATCTAAAAAATCTCTAGTCGGATAATCGCAATTAAGGATTATAGCAAAATGATTTCGACATCGAATTATCCAAATTATAATTCCAAATATTCTTTATTCAAATAAACTTGTACACAAGTGCTTTTGAATCGTCAACTCTACTCTAATTTATAGAATTTTCAGTCTTTCTATACTGAATATCTTTGCAAATAAAATTAATAAAAATATTTCATTATTTTTTATCAATCGACAGTACCGCAGATTACAGACAAGCGCAACATAACGTAATACCAAATATTGATACGACATGACTGATAACAGTAAGAATCATAAAGCAATATATCATAATCTAACATGTTAAGATTATCGCAAGTATTAGTATTACTACAGCTATATACTAGCATAACTTATGAACTAGAATAAAAACATCATGCTATTTAATGGAGAACGGATGTATAAGTATTTTAGATGATGCTTACAGTTTAAACAATTTAGATATAAACATAAATTTCAACAATTAACCACACAAATAAAAATCCGTTATGTTAATGGTTAGAGAGAGTTTGTTATATTGATTTGCAAAATACCTAAACCAAAAATGAATTCTCCATTATTCCGCTTACGTTGTCTCGCATGCCAAATTTCAAAGGCCTCCCTTACCAAGGAAAAAGATGGTTTTATAGAATTAGGCGTTACTTTGCGGAGACCATAATACAAAAGTAATAATAAAATTATTTTGCTATATTCCGATGAAGTAAATAGAAAATATATAAAATGCTAATTGTAGAGTAGACTATGCGTTTTCTACTAAGCCAGATACCATACGGCGGGTCAACTTACCTTAGTTGCCTTTTACGACACCTCGGTATTAAATAAGGGTTCTATTCTACTCAGCCGGATATCGCAAAGTTCATTTATAATATGTGGATAAAAATAGAACAATCTGTAGGCTGCTAATTAACTATTTACTTTAATAATACGCGTATTCACTTTTACTTTAAGGAAAACTAACATAAATTATCAGCATCAACAAAACGGGAACCGGAAGTGTAAGGAATGCCACATTCCTTAACTTTATACATTAATCATACTACATGGCGTAGACTGCATTTTTTTATTTATGGAAAAAAAAGAATTTACGTAAAATACCTAGTTATTTTAACCGATAACAACTCTGTCATTTAACGGTTTAATAAGAATAAGGGGAAGGATGGGTGCGCTTGTTTACTTAATTCAATAAAATATAAATTCGTAAAGTCCGCATTCGTTTCAGAAAATTTAGAATTTAGATTGAAACGCATACATACATTACGTCGAACTTGAAACTGCGTAGTCTAAGGTACAAGATGAATTGCTGGAATTCTGAATATCTGTTTTATTGAAATGACTACGTACCTAATAATTATATCTTAACATATTACTTTATAGATGGGGAAAAAATTGCGAAAATTAAATTGCTCTGCGACCCAAATTGAGAACAAATTGGGCACACTGCCGAAATATCGTCAGTTTTCATGAACTCGCTGATAAATAAAATTAAATTGGCCTTTCCTGTCAGTTTACGCACACTATTATTTTACATGTATAGAAGTCAAAATGCGAGAAGTTTTTCATTTACTTTTTTTTCATTCAGATATTTTTTAAAACAATTTATTTTATTTAATGGCTAATAGACAGCGTAGCTGAAGTGAATATGTTGACAAGTCGACTTACGTTCTTTTATGTTTATTCATTCTCAGCATAAGGACTGCCAATATATGGTCAATATTTCATTGAAGTTGATAAGTCTTTTTTGGAGATAAAAACTTGTGAATATTTCAATAACTCTCTTAAACGTACGCTAAACGTAAACCTATTTATGGCGCCCTGAAAATGGTGTGTTTTGGACTGGTTAAGTTATTCACACCTGGTTCGGAAATATTCAAAACTAGCTGATCCGGCGAACATCATATTACCATATTTTTTTGCCGTCAATCCTTTAAACGTATACTTAATAACTTTAATGCAAACTTCTTGACATATCGAACACATAAAAGAGAGTAAGAGGCGACTAAGGTAAGTTGACCCACCGTGTGAGTAGAATAGACCATCCTCTTTCTTACCGAGGTATGGTAAAATACGACTAAGGTAAGTTGACGTTACGCAGCTGGCCGGTCGTAAAATACGAAGCCAAATCACGACATAGCAACATGTTTATAACATGTTGTGCTGACTCCACTTAAGAGCGGGATAAGGGCAGGAAGATGATGAAAAGAAAGATTTTTCTAAGTAGTGCAGCCGGTTGATAGTTGCGTACAAACATTTAGGTGATTTAAGTTTATTCATATACTTAGAAGATGTGAAACGCGATAAATTTATGATAGTCATTTTAAAGATTTTTGCCATAGCAACTGATGATCATGGCGCGTTTGAAATGGATCTAACTATAAGTTAAATACGTGCTATGTATATAAACATCACGTTCTCTCCAAGAGATATAGTTATGGTTTCATTTATCCTTCCTTGTTAAATAAACGGAATAATAGACTATGTTCAATCTACATTACATAATAAGTGATATATATAAAAGTAGTACTAAACTAGCCACGGTTAGATATAATCGGTAAACAAACAATTTGCACTTTAAATAATTTTGATAATAACGTTGAGCAGTCGCAAAATTCCCCACAAGTGTCATCGGAATTGATACATATACCTAACTGTATTAAAAATATTTTTCAATCCCGTATGAGTTATACCGGAACGAAATCGTAAATATATATATATAACAATAGATAGTCCTTCATGATTCATTTAATGACACATTGATGAGTTTTTATGTAACTAAATGCGAATATGACTTATTATTAAAAGAAACATTAACTGGCCCGTACGCGCCGTTGACATTGACTTTTACTTCAGCACCGCGTGTCGCGGGTTCGATTCCCGCCAAGGGCCAACATATTCTAAAAACAACTTGCTGGTCCTTCGAGTATGGGTTGTATATGTATTTAAAATTATATATTTATATTTACCAGTCGTCTGTCACCCATAACACAAATATTACGTTATTTACTTTGGGGACAGACAACTGTGTGTGTATTTATCTATTTATTATATTACCATCACTAATTAGTTATTTGTGCTTTTTGAATATTCTCTAATGAAGCTATTAAGAATTCGTGATAACAAGTTACAACAAGCAACTTTCACATTTGTGGGTTTTATCTAATAAAAGTGTTACAACCCTGTAATATAACAATCTCTAACCATCAAGAATAGTATTAAATGTCAGTAAATTACTTTACCTATTTATTAATTTGCTAAAAAAAAAAAGGCAAATTGTTACATGAATGTATCACCCCATCAGAAGAATTAAGTCATATATACATAGACATGTAACTTTATTCTTCAGAAGGCCGATATATTATGTTAAATTTTGATGAGACAAACCTAAGCTAGATCTCAACTTATTTCTAAGCAAATTAGGTAGAATGATGTCTATTTCAAACATAACAACAAAAAATTAAGCAAAACAAACAGTCACCGTAATTTACCTTCTGTTCTCAAAGATTAGCCATGAAACAAAAAAAAATATATGTGACATACTTGAAATTTTCACAATATAAGATTACAATATAGATTTCTTAATCCTTGTTTATCAATTAATAGTGATATTAATACCCAGACAACAATAGGATAAATTTAACAAATTAAAGACATATAAAAACTCATTTCATTGCAATGTAATTTATGGAATTTGCAATAAAACCAAAATTCTGAAATAACATATATCTAGTATACACAACATAATATAATGACAAACCAAATTTAAACACCCTTTGCTAATTAATTTAACTTTATCGTAATAGTTTCATGGTTTAAATTCATCATTTGTCTGTGACAACTTAAATATATTAAAATTTATATATTCATTTTTAGATGAAAAAATACACCTCAAAACCCCTGTACAAGTCTACTAGTGCTTCTCGTCTTATCCCACTAATATTATAAATGTGGAAGGTTTGTGAGTTCGGATGTATGTTTGTTAATCTTTCACTGCAAAACCACTAAACCAATATTTATGAAATTTGGCACAATTATTTCTTATACACTGGGGTAATATAAAGACTCAAGAAATCTCATTAATTCTACAGGAATAGGATGACATTGAAAATCGCCATCTATTATCAACCTATCATGCGACAACAGTCAACCTGAACATAGTTGCGGGTAAAGGCTAGTCATATATATTTAACTTACATATGATATAAACATACCTGTTTTTTCTCCATCTTTGCTTTAATATCTCTTGCTAGGGTATAGAATGCATACTCAACATTTAATGAGTCCTTAGCTGATGTTTCTACAAATTTAATCTGATATTCTACTGCTAATTGTTCACCTCGCTCTTTTGAAACCTATAAATAAGTTATTTTAGTGTACAATTTTTCATAACCATTCTTTTTTATAAATAAATAATCATTATAGAAACTGTGTTCTATATTTAATTATTTAACAGTATTTTAAAAGAATCATGGGATTTCAAGCTAATGTTACAAATTAGTTCAATCAAAATAATTTAATCATTCATTTTAATCAATCAAAATAAAAACAGGAGCAGACAGACTGACTCTCTCTTATTAAATTCATAACAGTTTAGCTAAGTTTGACAACTTATCATAATTTTACACTTTCTTATTGAACCAATATTTAGTACTTCTTATAATTAGATTTACATGAATAAATATTTTTTTTACAAAACAAGCAACATCAGTGTAGCCAACTTCCACCTTATGGTACTTTTATTAATTTTAATCCAAAAAACAATATTAAGAAGAAAAGACTTCAACTAAAAATGGAAAAGTTTTAAAAAGACTATTGATAAAATTAGAAATGGATTCTTTTCATATTTATTATGTTATTAACAAGAAAAAAAGAGAATTAATTTTTACAAGATTTAAAAATTAACTAATATTGACCTCATCTGGTTTAAATCTGTCATGGACACTGTAAAAAATAATATCAGGCAGTGATAATATTTGTGTCCAATTTATGTTGTACAAAGATAAAAGTTTGAAAATTTATTATGCATTAAGCATAATAAAAAAAATCAATTAAATGTGAAATAAACTGTTTAAACCTTCCACTAAACTTATCAACTGGCACAATGTCATCTATACAAAGCAATATATTGGAATCAGGAAAACCAAAGTCAATTTCCTTTCATTGTTTTATAGTGCATTTCATATAGTAAAAATAGTACAATATTATTTTACCTGTCTTTTTGCATCTAAATCACATTTATTCCCAAGTATCATTTTTTCCACATCAGCACTAGCATTTTCCTCAATGTTCCTTATCCAATTCTTAATATTTTCAAAGCTCTTTTCATTAGTAACATCATAAACCAACATTATGCCCATGGAACCTCGGTAGTAAGCCGTTGTTATCGTGCGGAATCTTTCCTGGCCAGCCGTGTCCCTAAAACGAAAGTGCTCTAAAAATCGAACGTTTGACACACTTTACCATATAACTTGAATGAAACCATACCATATTTGTAATTTCACTTTTTTACCGTCGAGGTCTATTGTTCGGATTTTGAAGTCAATACCTGAAACAAGTTTGCTGGTAAACTAGGTTCAATTAATTAAAATTAGTGTGTATGATGTCATAAAGCGTTCATTCATTTAATTCGATAAGGGCTTCATTTAACTTTGAGCCGCACCCTTCTTTCCAACATATTGTTTTGAAAAAACCAAACAATCAAACAAAAAAATCTTGTTCGATGACAATTACGTATAAAAAATACAACTTTTTGACAATAACCTTTGATACAAAGACTGGGACTTACCGATAGTAGATATGAATGAGATATTGAAGGCATCTTCAGAAAATCTAAATAAAATAGATGTTTTTCCCACACCAGAATCACCTATTAAAAGTAATTTAAATAAATAATCGTAAGTTTTTGCCATTTTTTATATCAATCCGATTACAGGATACACAGCCACTCATTTGGCATTTTTGAGTAATCGCTAGTGACGTGCTCGCAATATTCTAGTGATCGTTGTTGGTCATTGACATCTAAGACTGTTATCGATTACACCGAATTAACTTTGTTTTTGATTTGATTGATTTGACTATAAACTAACTATTATATATTGTTTTTCTTATAAACTTTAATGATATCAAATTTTGTCTACTATATTAGCAGCAGCAGATTAATTAAATAAACGTTATAGATAGACAGATTGCCTTTATAATTCAAGTGCGAATTTTTAATGCGTAATAATGATGTTGTTATCACTTATAATATAGGAAAATAAAATATAGATAGTAAAAGGATCTCGATCTAGCTACAAACCACTGACATCTGTTCGTAGCAATTTCTATCACTCATAAGACTCGATTCCAACCGTTAAGATAAATAAAATTACAGTCTTTGATTATAAAACTAATTATTTGTCTAATATTACTAATTGTCTTATACTAATTGTTTGATATTTGTCTGTTTTTTATTCATAGACTACTATATGCCGTAAAAGACTAGATTCCAGACCGTTAATAAACTACTAAGTACTAACCAATAACCATAGTTCTGAAATTACTCAATACTCATATTTTAGAATCTATGTTTAGTGTTTACTAGTTTTATGAACTTATTTTCTAGTTATCTATTTTCTAGTTATTATATATTTTAGTCAGGGCCGTTTTGCTACAGGCGCCAACACATGCTATCTCGCATCCCTCTTGCACATGTACGTATTTATTAATGAATCGTATGAAAATAGTAGAGGTGTTATGAATATATTCGTAATAGGTATATGGAATATAATACAGCCCACTTAATACCGTATTATAATACGCAATGTAAAAGTAACCTGTTACCAGATAATAGCCAAATAATAGCTGTCCAAGATAATAGGGTCGATATCGGACGCCGTGTGCGTGGCGATCGCCGAAGCGCTCCCTATTCCGCATAGTTTAGTAAAATAGATTATCGTAGTGTACATAGTCCCTATTATGGGGAATAGGCAGCGCTCCGGCGATCGCCACCTACACGGCGACCGATATCGACCCTATTATCTTGGACAGCTATTATTTGACTATTTTATGGTAAAAGGAACCTTAAAACCGCGTCTTATGATACGGTATTACGTGGACTGTATTATATTCCATATACCTATTCAATATTAGTTTAGTACAATAGATTATCGTAGTGTACGCGCGTACATTGCTTACTTACTTAGTAACCATCCCAAGGCGCATTGAAACAAAGCCTGACATGTATTTAGCAAATCAAATCCCGATTTCTCGCTCACAGTTGGCGACTCGCTACTACTGAAGTTCTTAATACGGGTATTACCGTATTAGCCTGTTACGGAATAGTACCTATTATGCGGAATAGGAAGCGCTCCGGCGATCGCCACGCACACGGCGACTGATATTGACCCTATTATCTTGGACAGCTATTATTTGGCTATTATCTGGTAACAGGTTACTTTTACATTGCGTATTATAATACGGTATTAGGCGGGCTGTATTATATTCCATATACCTATTACGAATATATTCATAACACCCATGGACGTAGTATATACTGGACGGCGCCAAAAGACGTTGCCGATCTTGCGTCTGTGTGTAAGCGATTTATCGTTTGTCTCTGTTCTTATCGCGAACTATACATAAGAGTGAAAGAGATTGTGATGAAGTTTGGCAACGTCGCTAAAAATGTGTCCATTTGGTGACACCAAATGAGGCCATAACATTGAGTTTGTTGAAGATTATTTCTTGAAATCTAAAGCAAATACGAGTGTTACTGATATATTTTTTCAAAAAAGGTGGAATATGTCGTGTGCTGCCTTAACGTGACCATCAAGAACAACGAAAGGAGGAGTTAAAAACACGGAATTACCATTTCATAAGTAAATCTTTGACTCTCATTTCGGTGCTAAATTAAAGCGTTTTATTCAGTTAAAGCGTTTCAAATTATAATGTATCAGTACAGTTTGATATTCTCTAGCCGGCACGAGTCTGGGATACTGATAAAACATAGAAATTAATCATTAAATATTCGATTGAATTGTGTTACCTACGTAGTGATGTACACACTAACAAATTATTATGTATCGATAAATATCAGTCAAAGTTATATTTACTAGCCAAGTAAATGCGAATTCTCTAATTTTAGATTATTTTCATAGGTTTCCTAAATGCCCACATATAAGAGAACAGTGGATAAAAGCTGTCACCGGTCTCACGGATATGTAAATGTTGGGAATAATGTGGATCATGATATTGTTCAATTGGCCACTGAAGCACTAACATTTATGTTAACATTTCATCTATACATAAAGCACCGAGTACGGGCTGCACCTTCGACTTTATTTTTAACGCTTCAAAGGATTCTTTGGTAAATCTAGGCTCACAGTCAATAGACTGATACCATTTTTGAGAACCACCCATCACAGTAAGATATGCAGTAAAGATGTGCATCGGATAATTCATGACATTATACTGCAGACTGTACACTCAGGAAATTATGTTAATCTATTCAAATGTTTAAATCTATTCTGAACAGTAAACCAACTAGGTTGGTTACAACTATATATTAACTTTACAGTACCTGAGCTAGGCTTCGATAATTATCGACGCCTAGTTTAGCTTATCGATAAGCTAAGTACTTCCCTAATCACGCACACTAATGCAGTTCTAAAAGTTCACACAAGCATAAAACGGACACACAAAAATAGCTAAGGCGGCATCCAGTGTATTCTTTATCCAAGATAACACCTCTATAGTAATCTATGTTTTCTAGTTGGAGCGAAATTATAATTTAGAACTTTTCGAACTTTAATTATTTAAATTAAAATAATGTATTGAATATGATATAATTTTGGTTTAAATTTGGGATTAGGGTATAATTTTATCATAAAATAAAAAATAAAGCATTGAAAATGTTTTATCATGTAAGTTCTGTGTTTGCGACTTGCGTTGTAGTAAAACGGGGTTGTTTTCATGGCGATAATTTCAATATTGTAATAATTAGGATAAAAAAACATTAAAAACTTGTTGAAAAAAATTTGCAGATTTCTTTGGAACATGAAATATTATTACACCCTCGATATTTTGGACCTCAGTTGTTGGATACTGTGAAACAAAAATTATACACAGAGGTTGAAGGAACATGTACAGGCAAGTAAGTGTAAAAGCATAATTTCATTGAGTGTTCTATAGAATATACATATACTGAAGTACATATTTAATTAGATTTTACTTTGAGTTTGAATTCCAACTTGTGTTAAATAAAACAGTTTATTTCCAGAATATTACACTGGAAAGTCTGTCTCAATTGCAAGATTGATTCAGTATAATTTGGTATCAATTTGTTACAGATATGGTTTCGTTATAGCAGTAACTACAATAGACAGCATAGGAGCTGGACTTATTCAGCCTGGTCAAGGATTTGTGGTGTATCCTGTGAAATATAAAGCAATTGTGTTCCGACCCTTCAAAGGAGAAGTTCTTGATGCAATAGTTACACAAGTTAATAAGGTATGGAACTTTTATAAGTGTAAAGTAATAAAAAAGCTAAGATAGCTTAGCTCTAATGATAATTGTCAGTAATGATCATACACTCTTAGCTTTTTTGTTACATTTATTTTGCTTAGTTAGATAATAGATATTTTGCTTACCTACTGAAGACAGCATTTGCAGGTTTTTTGATCGTAATTTCATATGTTTGCTTAATTCCTTGTCATCGGGAATACTTTTACAGGGTAAATTTGCACACATGCAATATTTAGACAATATACTTTCTATAAGAAAAATAAATTTAGTTAAAATCAAAATTATGTACAGTCAAATTGGGTAACTTTGAATTTTCGGGTAACATTGAATAAAACGACTAATTCTTATTATTTTTTAATATTTGTAACCTGATTTTAAACTGATAACTGAGTGAAATGGAAATACAAACTATTCTAGTTGTCCAATGTCATTTAAAATTTATAGTTTTTAAAATAAATTTTGACACTTTTTCAAAATTTTCTGTTTGCGTCTTTTAGCCGTGAAAACCATGTGAGTTACATTTCCGATTTTATTACATAAAAGGTGTGTGAAACACATAATTTTCGGTTTCTAATGATCAATTGTATATTGAAATGATTCTTTTTCATATAATTTCCTGATTTTGCATCGTTTTATATCCATTGACCGGTGAATTTGTGGACCATCCCTACTTTTACTTAAATATGTTTCTATTTAAAAAAAAGCATCAAATAACAAAAAAATTATAAAATATACATTGAATATGACATCTTGTTCATGGAATGGGGTGAATAATTTTTAAATTCTCTTGCCAACCATTTATGTTTTGATCTCATTTGAATGGTAATTGATTATAGAATTTATTGTTTAGGTTTGATTTTTAATAAATATTTACTATTACAAATTCAAATTCAAATTCAAATTCAAATTCAAAATATTCTTTATTCAAATAAACTTGTAAACAAGTGCTTTTGAATTGTCAACTCTACTGCTGGTTCGGAAAGCTGTTCCTACCGAGAAGAGCCAGCAAGAAACTTGGCGGTTGCTCTTTTAAAAATATAATTCTTAATACTATTTACATTATGTCGTTACTGCCTTGAACAGGTTCAAAGAGAGCTATATCCACACATTCTTATCTTGTAAATAGTCTTCAAGAGTATAGTGGGCTTTATGTATCAGCCTCTTTTTAACAGTATTTTTAAACTGCTGTAATGGCAAAGCTGAAATTGATTGCGGAATTTTATTATAGAATCTCATACCAAAACCCACAAACGAATTACGTACTTTTGCAAGGCGCAAAGCAGGAGCCGCAAGCTTATGTCGGTTCCTGCTTTGTCTATTGTATACATCACCTATCGTTTTATAATTCTTTATATTTTTATGTACATAAATTAAATTGCTTAAAATATACTGTGAAGCAAATGTAAGAATACCTGTTTCCTTAAACTTCTCTCGCAGGGAATCACGCGGTCTTAAATTATAAATGCCACGTATAGCTCTTTTTTGTAAAACAAAAATTTTTTCACTATCCGCGCATTTACCACATAGCAATATTCCATAAGACATAATGCTATGGACGTAGGCAAAATAAACAAGTTTTGCTGTTTCGACGTCTGTGAATTGTCTTATCTTTCGAACAGCGTAGGCCGCTGAACTTAGTTTCCCTGCAAGAGTTGTTACGTGTGTGCTCTAAGCATGGGTATGATTGCTATATAAGAATCATATTCGTTCCACGATATGATCGATTGTAATCACGTGATCATACACGCTATTGCTAATTCTATTTGAATACAAACAAATGTATTCTTTATGTCGTATGCAGTGTATAGGACATAAGGACTAAATTTGTTCGTATAAGAAATGCTAATGCTGCTAATTCCATTTGAATACAAACAAATGTATTCTTTATGTCGTATGCAGTGTATAGGACATAAGGACTAAATTTGTTCGAATAAGCAATCATTTAGTCCATTAACGTAAATAATAAAATAGCGGATAGCGTTTTTGCTAATCAATGTTGCTAGGCAAAATTATTGTTATTTCAAACAAATGTAATTCTTTTATCTTTTATATAATACGGTCGATAATTCGGAAAGATGACGCACTTTTACGTTATTCCAACTGAAACTATATCCTAGAAATATCGACCGTATTGAATATGATTTATGAATTACATTAGTTTGTAATAGCAATCGCTTTATCAAGTAATAATATTATAGCGAATAGCTGAATAATATAATAGCGGAAAGCGTTTTTGCTAATCAATATTACTGGGTGAAATTATTGTTATTACAAACAAATGTAATTCTTAACTCCTTTATAATACGGTCAATATTTCTAGCTTATAATTTAAGTTGGAATAGCGTCTTCTTTGGAACAAACAAATCTTGTCTTTATTTTTATTTATTTATTTATTTAACCCACGTTCCTTTGCATGTGTTTTTGATCAATATCAGTGAATTAGTCTCAGTATTAATTTATTATTTTACTTTTTCATAGAATATCCATAATTTTGTATAGCAGTATAGCAGTTACTCTAAAACTCATTAGCAGATGATGCTATATGAAAAGTTTTTCATATCATGATCATTAAGTGATTGATGATTCTGTCCATGCCTAGTGTGCTCCATTGGAGTTTTGTATCCAAGGATACTCCCAAAAATACAGTTGAATTTTCTGTTTTTAGTGGTACATTATTTAAAGAGAGTATTTGCTGTTTTTGCAGCATTAGGTAATGCAAATTCAATACATTTAGTTTTATTCGAGTTCAGTACCAAATTATTTAGCCTGAACCAATGAGCTACTTGCGATAAACCCCTGTTTACTTCGTCAATATTATTGTCATTTCTATTTACTTTAAAAATTAATGATGTATCATCCGCAAACAGTACAATATCGCAAATATTATGAATAAAATATGGCAAATCATTTATATAAACTAAAAACAGAAACGGACCAAGGATTGATCCTTGAGGCACACCCATAACTAAGGCCGTTCCAGATGACTGCACATCATTAATGCACACTCTTTGAATCCGGCTGTGAAGGTACGATGCAACGAGACGAAGTGCATTGTCTTTAATGCCATAATAGCCAAGCTTTAGCAATAAAATTTCGTGTTGAACGCAATCAAATGCTTTGGACAAGTCACAAAATACCCCTATGGCATTTTGTGAGTTCTCCCACGCATCGTAGACATGCTTTAACAACTTCACACCCGCATCCATTGTAGACCGACCCTTAGTAAACCCATACTGCTCAGGATGAAGTAAATTATTTAAATTAAAATGCTGGAGCAGCTGCTTTAAAATGATTTTCTCAAAAATCTTGCTTAGAGTTGGCAAGACCGAAATGGGTCTATAGTTCTGAGGGTCGCACTTATCACCGGACTTAAAAAGTGGGATCAATTTACTATGTTTCATTAAATTGGGAAATATCCCTGTGTCTACAGATTTGTTAAAGATCTTGGCCATAATCGGGGCGATAATATCAATAATATTATTAATTAATTTTACGGACATTCCCCACAGATCAGTTGTTTTTTTAATATTTAATGTTTTAAAAGTTTTGACGATATCGTATGGGGAAATGTGTTCAAATTTAAAATTAACACTGCACTCCGTGACGCTGTGCTTCAAAACATTAAAAGCTTCCATTGGGGATGAGTTTATTGAGCTAGTGGTGGAAATAGGTATGTTCTGAAAGAAATGCTCAAATGCACTAGCTACTGCTGTATCAGAATTAATAAGTTCATTCCCAATTTTAAGCTCTATGGCAGAATTATGCATTTTACGTCTACCTGTTTCTTCTCCAATAACATTCCAGGTTGTTTTTATTTTATTTTCAGAATTAATTATTTTACTTTTAATGTGAAGAGATTTGGCCTGTGTGCAGACACTTCTAAACGTTTTTGAATATTTTCTTACATATTCTAGAAAAGTGGGGGACTGATTATATTGTTTTTCTGCATACAGATCAAATAACTTGTTTCTACTCTTATAAATGCCATTAGTGGCCCATTCGCTAAACCTAAGATTTTTGTAAACTTTTTTTCTATAATATTAAAGGTCTTATTAAACTCACAACCAATCATTCCAAAGAGGGCATTAAAAAGTTCATCTGAGCTACCGCGACTTTTGTCGAATTGTAATATCTTTGATGATATTTTTGATTGAAATCGTTTTATTTTATGAGAAGTGATCGGCCTGCACTTGATATAATGATTTTTTTCATGCATATAGTTAGGGACAGATATAATTTGCCCACTATGGTCAGACCTTAAACGACTTATTATAGACTTTTCTAAGATATTAAAACTGTAATTAGTAAAAATATTATCAACACCGGTAGCCGAAGTTGCAGTTATCCTGGTAGGTTCGTTAAATACATTGATCATATTAAAACATTGAAATAAATTAAGTAACCTACAACGATTACAGGTATCCACTAAGATATCAACATTAAACTCTTCACATATTAAAACTTGTTTTGAAGATTTAGAGATCTTCTTAAGAACTTCCTCCATGACGCTCTCAAATAATATATAATCACTGGAGGGTGGGCGGTACACAGAAACTATAACATAGCGCTCTAACTCCACACAAGACAGCTCAATGGTACGTTCAACAGAAAGACAATATCATTTCGTTCTTTACAATGTACTTTAGAATGAGTTAATATTAAAGATCCCCCACGCTGGACGGTCTTCCTCAAGAACGCACTGGACACTTTATAATTTTTAATATTTAATAAGAAATTAGAACTGTTTAGCCAATGCTCGGTTATACATAAAATATCAATACTAAATTTATTCATAAACAGTTCTATTTCAAATTCCTTGCCAGATAGACCTTGCAGATTCTGGTGTACAATATTCAAGTTACAAGGTCTATCTATTGTCTTATTATCTAGTTTAAAGTAACATTTTCCGTACCTAAAATGTTACTTGAAATACTATTAGTACTACTACTAGTACACATGTCAATATATGAATAATTAGTACTTAATGTACAGTTTGTATATGAGTCAATAGACTTAGTTACATCACATGTAACTGTATCATTTAAATTATACGCTAGCAGTGAAGCTAGAATCCGATAACATTTTTTAGACAGATACATAGTATCTCTAGTAGATACATAGTATCTCTAGTACAAATAAATAAAAATAGTACAAATAAATATGTATGTAAATAATAATAGTACAAATAAATATGTATTCGTTACAAAAAAAAATTCTACCCATATGTTGCTAATATTTAGTAAATGGATATTTTAAGTAAACGGTAGGCTGTTAACTATGACAAGTTGACTTTATTTGACAGATCTCATTCATTCATTCAGAACATAAGTATTATCTTACCCATGTTACGAAAATCCTCTAAATTCAAGGATTTTTAGTTTCCGAAATAATTCGGTTCAAAGTTACCCAAAACTCAAGGTAACTTTGAACACGCACAAAAGCATATTTTTTTTTCCATTTCCTTTCTAGTTTCTTAGTGATACTATTGATCAAATGATTGATGATTATTGATCAAAACCTTAAATAAGGTCATCCAATTTTTTTATATTCTAAAAATACTGAAAAAGTTACCCAATTTGACTGTATATAAAACACAAAGTTGTTTCTTATATACTTTTTAAATTGTTGAAGTTGAAAAGATTCCTCGTATTTTCATTAAAAAAATATGTGATATATTGTAAATATTAATTAAGCACATAACTTTTAATAGAAATACTCATTAGATACTCAAAAGATTAACGGTGACATGTGTGCCAATTATCATGGTGTGCTTCCATTTACTGTCAAATAATTAATATAAATTTGTACGAGAAAGTAATCATTTTCACCATAAGATTACTTTTTCATACAAATTTATAGGAATTATTCATCATATTAAATATAGATATATTTCAGGTTGGAATGTTTGCACAAATAGGCCCTCTTAGCTGTTTCATTTCTCATCATGTAAGTATAATTAAAAGGCTTCAAATCATTTTGGAAATATTTTTAATGCTCATTTAATGAGATAACACTCTTGACAGGTTAGCATCATTTTGGTCAAAGATTAATAGCTAAGATAATATTTTTTTATACTTTTAGTCAGTTACTAGGGTTTTGTTACATGTGAGATACAACCTTGAACACTTAATTTTATTATTGTGACTGGGGCAAATTTAGTGATGCCTATTTATGAGTGCTTAGCTGAATGTATCCTCATATATCTGTGACCCAGGGTTATCAACATAGCTCAGCGTGTCACAAAGCTGAAGTGGCGATGGGTGGGGCACATAATGCATAGAACCGATGGGCATTGGGGTGTCAAGGTGTTTGAATGGTGACTCCGCACTGGAAAACGCAGTGTCGGTAGGCCCCCACGAGATGGACTGACGACCTTAAAAAGGTGGAGAGCCGCTGGGTCCAAGCAGCACAAGATCATATGGTATGGAGATCCCATGAAGAGACCTCCAGCAGTGGACCTCCATCGGTTGACAAAGAAGATAAATATGACATATTATACCTATACCATTCGGTTTACAATATTTTTACAATTATTTTAAATGAATACTATATTCACAAATTAACAGTTAATCATATATGTTCTTATGTTTATATTTCTTGTTGCATTCTAGTCAATTCCTGCAGATATGGAATTTTGTCCCAATGTAAATCCCCCATGTTACAAAAGCAAACAGGAAGATAATGTCATACAGGAAGAGGATGTAATCAGGTTAAAAATAGTTGGCACGAGGGTCGATGCTACTGGAATTGTAAGTGATTATAATATTGCTTTTTTTCTTTTAAAAGTAAAGCATTAGTATGTTACCTGTTACATTGCGCTTATCCTTTTTTCGAGAGAAGGGTTGGAGCTTAGATCCATCACAATGCTCCAATGTGTATTAGTAGGTTTTACATATCCCAAAAATTCTTCAGAGATATGCAGATTCCATGTTATTCTCTTACACCGAAAGCAAGTGATAAATGGGAAATATCAAGTAAAAACACACAAGTTTTAATAGAAAATTCCATTGGTGTCTATTGGGCGTTTGAACCCCTGACTCCTACAAAGATTCACCCAGTCTCACAGTTTAGCTATGGTAGTTTTTTTAGCTTTTACTTAGACTTTTTACAGGTGCCATAAATATTTTTTTATTTATTATGTATCAATAAGTTTTAAAATTATGAGTTTGGATTAGAAACTTTAACTCAGCTGTAAAATTGTCAGTTAATACAAACTTCTACTCAGAATATTATTAATAATGATGTTTACTGTATTTTAGTTACCACTACTTATTAATTCATATCAATAATATTTACTTATCTATAAAATTAACTTTTTTTTTTCATCCAGTTCAGTGTATTAAGCAATATTTTTTCTTTTTCAGTTTGCAATTGGAACATTGATGGATGACTATTTAGGATTAGTGACTCAATAGTAATATATAGTTAATATTAAATTTAAAATGAAAATACAAGTCTATTATTTATATCATATTTATTTGGCATTCAAATAATAGTGTAAAATTCATATGCATGTAACAAAAACAATCTGTCAAAAAAGGACAAAATATTTGGACAACTTCAGTCTATTTGGGCAGTATGTGTGTGACTGTTGACTGTGTACTGGACTTGTACAATTGTGGTTACAATAAATATAAACCTTATGTCTAAATAAACGCAAACCTATTATTATTCTTATTATATAGTGCAATATCAAAGAGTCAATTATAATAGTTAACTGAAATTGAAATTCACAGTGTGCACTATTTTAAATCATATGAAATATCATTTCAACAAAAATTAATTTTTTTTTTGGTTTTAAACCCTTGTGTTAACACATATTGGTAACAAAAGTTCAAAATGTGTATGAAAATCGGTCTGTGTTTTGCTTTCGCAACTAAATATAAGATATTACGTATAAGTAGATTACTAAAACGCGATAGAAATTTGTTTCATACATCTTGTAAAGCAAGATTAATTCACAAAACTTTTGTTTTTTACAATATTAACAAGAATTAATTTTTGTATGTACGGTAGTTACTTTGAATATCAAAATTAAAATAAAATATAAGGGTAAACACCCCCTTAGATTTTTGTCACATGAGATTTTTTTTCACAAATATGTTTTCATATTCTTTAAAAATAGTCATAATCGAAACTAAATAATATTAAAAAAAAAATTTTTTTCACTAAATATGCACAAATAATACAGACACAAAAATTAACTAAACTTATTGCAAATTTGTCAAAGATTCAAACATCCAAAGGGACGATTCAGTGTCTTTGGCTTGTCTATTATATACAAAAGTACCACTAAAAAAATTGTCACAAATAAATAAAAAAAAACCTAATCAAATATTGCTTGCGCTTAACGAAATATGGCATCTAAAATAAATAATACTCAATATGAGATCATAAACACAAACTAAGCAATGAACAATTATTATCTAAGCACCAAATAGGCCTAAATATTAAAGATATCTAATTATAGAATTAATATTTATTTTAGCATAACTTCCAAGCATAAAATGCTTTTAATACAGTAAAATCTACATAATTATCGTATATGAATTCATTATAAAATATTGAGACATAACATTGTGCAATATAACGTAATAATATGCATGATAGAGATATATTTGGAACAGTCAATTACATTTTAGTCACAATAATTTGCACAATTGGCTCACTGAATTGACGCGGTCGATCACATGCCAACTAACTGGCCTGATAACAACGAAAAACATTTTTGCTGGCATTTTTTTTATTTTCTCACAAAAGGACTTGATAGTTCTTTGAGTTGATGTTCTGTATTTCAATAAACTTATTTATTTGAATATGGAACAATTTAAATTCGAGTTTTCTATTTTTTTTTTTCTAATAAGTAGCAGTGTTATAACCTTACCATGCATCCCAAAAATGAAATAGGGATATATAGGTAATAATGACGGCTGTTTCTGTAGGATAAGATGAAAATATTAAGGAAGATATTATAGAATACTCATACGCGTTAGGTGTTTGAATTAGCAAATTATTATGCCATCATGGGTTGTTGAGCAGTTTATATTGAATTATTGTTATAGCTTTCCGACGAGTGTTTAGAAGGAGGTATTGATCCTCTTTTTTCTTAACTGTTATATACTATAACGTCCACAGGTTCAGTTCGTTCAGCAATGTGATCACCACTTTTACAAGGCACAAATCAAGACTTCAGGATAAACATACGACATTGCAAACATTTCTAAAAACAAGTATATACTCTACTACGTACCCAACAGTACAGGAATTTGAAGCGAAGGAAACAACAGATTAGGATTTTTTACTTTGATATGATATCTTAACATTATGGGAATAAAGTCTATATAACTATGAAATTCTAAACAATTACATTATTGCGTAGTATAGGAGGGTCTAGAATTATGTGTGGGTCAGCTTAGTGCTAAATTACTTCAATGGCATTTTAGACGCATATAAATCGATATCTGACTCCTAAGGAATATAGATTCCTTTTATGTATAATTGAATTAATTTTCGCAATTCACACAGGATGTAGATGCAGATTTTTAATAGGTATTTCGTATAATTAAAGTTGACACTAGTTAGTTATCTACAAATGTAGTATATCCTGTGGGAAAAACCGTGCTTTGGGAGTAGGGACTGGCCCTGCGTATAAAGTGCGTTAGTGGCCTATATATAGCACAATGTATGTTGTTAATCGGGGTAATTCCTAGATACTGCTGCGTTGTAAATGATGACAGTTTTATGTTTAGTGGTAGTTAGGCTATAAATTTTTCGTGTTACTTAAATAAATCCTACGATTTTATGGTTAGATACGAAGAGTTATTTTAGTATTTTTTTATTCGTAGGGTATATCCGTGTTCTGCTATAAAGCGGACGGAAAGACTGCCTCAATAATAAAATCTGCATCAACATCCTTTACATACATTGCTGATACAGAATTTAATAACGGTAAGATATGCGCCATAAAATGCCACTGAAGAGGGACTCCTTAATAGTTAACCATCGAAAAAGAGGGGAATAAGATTCAATTACAATCACTATCTATCATCGAAAACATCTTAACAATTTAACACTTTAACACTATATTGATGAATTTCTCACGTAACACGAATTATAGTTTTTATTAATACTGATATATATAATCAGAAGCCTGTTACCACGTCGTCTTAAGGTATAGCCTGGAAGATTGAGCGTGATATAAATCGGTACCTAGTTCAAAAAAATCCTAGCTCACTGTAAAATAAAGATAAACCGATAAATTGTCCTTTGTACACTTTTTTTTATTAATAATGTTTTTCAAACATTTTTTATGATACATAAATAAATAAACACGTAATCGTGTCGCTTCGCATTTTCCATATAATTCTATCTAATAAACACGAATAATGGTAAATAACAAAGATTTTATCTTATTTATTTATTAAGAACGTTACTATAAGTATTTTTTAAAATTTTATATTTAAATCCAAAAACAATCAATTTAATTACTGTAAATATACGGCATAAGAATTTTGTATTGCCGTACTTTTTTTAGGGCATAGATTAAAGATTTCATTCTTTAATCTATGGAGGACAGAGCTTTTTTTGTAAGTTTTATTTCGTGTGTAGTACCATCTAAATATAAAAGTAAAAGTCATCTACCGAACGTTGTTTAAGATGACTAATCCTCATTTAATTTCCATAAAACATTTTATAATTTTTTTTACACTTAAGTACAACGTGGCAAACAGACTTCCGTGACTTACAACATCGGATTATAATTACTTCTATTGATTAAAATGCTGAGCTATAATTTGAATCTACCAAAAATATTCTATTGTTCAGTTTTGCTTCCCCGTCATCTGGCAACTTAAAATCGTCCATACTCACACTCCTGGCCAACACCACTTATGTCTGTCCGTCGTTTGTACTCCCGAAGTAAATGTAGACTGATTTTTATAAAGATGAGATTTCTCTAAGTTGCGACACATATAATTGATAAATTTGAACCATTACAATAGATTCTATAATATATAGTATATTATATAATATAATAAATATTATCATATCAACATTTACTTCTATATGCAATGACTAACCCAATGCTACTATACGAAACTCGAGCGTCTTCTTTAAATTATCAAATTGAGAACCGCGGGAAATATGAGGAAGTTAGTTTGTATTAAAAATGTTATATTACCCCTTGTTTTACCCATTTTCTCAGTGTTCATATATGTTCATATTGGCCAATACACGGCCAATAACTAACAATTTAAGAGTATTGAAAACTTACTCCAATTAACCTCCGAGGGGAACGAATGAAACAAAATTTATATTTAGATTGATTTAAGTCATGAAAAACCTATTTTTTATTTTCATAGTATGTGAAAAATATTAGTTAGTACTAACTCAATTTTTTTAAATCATAGTTTTTAGGTTTTGTTATATAACCATGCTAATTATTAATGTGAAAGTCTGACAGTCTGTCGGTCAGTTACGCTTTCAAGGCTAATCAATTGGAGCAATATATAAAATCTCTCTCAGTGGGGTAATATGTAGTTTCCCGTTTTTCTTAGGAATAAAGAAATAACAATTTGCTTATAAGGAAGGGTACTTAAATACTTCAGTTTTTGCGAACTAAGTAATTGACACCGCTTGTATTTAAATCATAGATTTATTATAATAGAATAGGGGAGTCAGCCTTAAATGTGTCCATCGAAGCAAATGAGGCTACATGTATCTTTTTTTTTATGTGTAATTAGACAAAGATAAAAGTATGGGTCTCTTATTTGGCCTCTTTTATTTGACGGACACACGTATTCACAGGTCTGCCTATGGCTCCAGTACTCAATCTATGAGATTTGAACATAGAGTAATAACTCTGTCGAAATCTCAGGTCAGGGGAGCCAACCTAAAATGTGTCCATCGACAATAAAGAGAAAGTAATCTGATGATCAGTCTCACTTTTTTAGTGATTAGACAAATATAATTATGAGTTTCATCTTCCTTCCCATTATTAGTTGCGACTCCTTCCTATGACTCCGCTTCTCTATTATAATAACCGTAGTGTTAATACTATAGTAGGGAAGCCAGCCTAAATGTGCCATACTATAATAAAGAGAAAGCACATATCCATCTGTCTCTTCTTTTAAGGTGTGATTAGACCAAGATAAGTATACGAGTTGTATTTTCCCGCTAATGAGCGGGAAAATAAAACTCGTAAGTGATAGTGTCATACCAAATAATGATTTGGTATGACACTATCACTTACAGGCCTGCCTATGGCTCCCCTATGTATGATAGCTCTATGATTTAAATACTAGTATCTGTGATTTAGTTCGCGCCAACTCAAGCGTTTAAATAGGCTAAAATTTCGATTAACTTTAAATGAGTTTAAACTGTATCGCTCGGTTTCGCATATCGCACTCGCCCCCGTAGCCTACCGCGTCCGTCCTCGTGTGCGGTGTGTCTAGTCACCTAGTGTGCGACGTGGAAGCACTGGCACTAGGCGGGCGGGTGTCAGGACGCGGGGCGCGCGGGCTGCGGCACCGCGGGGTACACTGGCCCGCGGACCGCCTCTATGTAGTCCTTGATCAGCGTCGCGATCTGGTATGCCTGCGAGAATTAATCGCAATTATTTTAGTACTATCTTTTACCAGCAACTTCGTTCGCGTGGACTGTAGTCTTGGAATAAACCAGCTTCTGTCATTCTCCAACACTGCAAATATCTCCATCGGTTGATAAGAGCTGGCACTTTTCAATGTTAGGATGACAGAAGGAGATAGACTCCACAAACATCATCGCAAATCCTTTGCGAAAAGCGAGGAGATAGACTACACGACAAAATTGTCGTGGAGTCTATCCCCTGATGATGCTTCGGTTACGGGGCGAAACGATTGTTGAGTTTTTGATAATGGACGTATGTAGTGCTTGTGTATTGTGGTGGCGGTGGTGGAGGTTTGTGCATGTGTTTTTACGAATCCTGCATGTATAAGGTATGAAAACGGATTGTCCACTCTACATTTAGCATTATATATATTTTCTATTTTACTTCATCTCGGATTATAGCATAATAATTTTATTATTACTTTTGTATAATGTATTATAAAGTATTATAGATTACCTGATCAGTGGATAGTACAAGCTTTGCGTGCTTGCGGTCTGCGCGTGTGACGAGCAGCAGCGCTCGCGGCGCCGGAGACACGGCCAGCAGCTGGTCGTGGTCGTGGGAGACGAGCGCAGCGCGCGCGCCCCTCCGCAGCAGTGTAAGTCCGCGCGCGTCTACCGCCAGCCACAGAGCACGCGGCCAGTTCGACGTGAACGATTGCTGGCACACGGAGTATATATTTATTACATTATTCAGAAATAAGATATCTGCTGCACATCTGTACACTCTCTCACAATCATGGCACTCCCTCTCACGACACACCAACACATTTCACATATTCATACTCGCGGTTGCGTGCTCACGGATGCATGCATGATCATTCTAATGCAACCAGGCTCACTCATAATCTCGTACTTACTAAATTGATTTTTAAAAGCTTATATACAACTTGCAATATGTGAAGGTGGAATCAGTTAAATTTGACCCACATCCCGGTATCCGATTGAGCTGAAATTTTACACACTAATCCAGTCCCGTTGACAATGCATGTTTATGATAAGCATGACCTTATCTTACTGCCAGGATTGGCTCCAAACGAGGGAACTCCTCAACGGTTAACAGCTAAAATCCAAGGTAACCACAAAATATTTTGAGTTACAGAGTTTTTAACTTATCAATGGCTTGCGTTAGAGATACAGAGGTTTTTAACTTATCGAGGTTTAGTTATCGAAGTTCTGTATTATACACACACAAACATAAAAGTCTATGCATATAGATGGAGCTAAAGAAGTTTTACTTCAGTCCTGTGGTCGTAAAGCACTCTTTTTTTAAATTAACGAACACGAAGTAAGGGTATTAAGTAAGAAAAATCACCATAACATCGAATATAGTAGCTCGCGTAAGTGGCCATGATGATGCAAGTGTAAGCGCGCGCTGCATGGCCGCGTGTGGTTCGGTCCCGCGCAGCGCCAGGTGGTGCAGGCGCACGGCGGGCGCGGGCAGCGCCGGGTTGGCCAGCCTCGCGGGCAGCAGTGCACCGGCTGCTGCAGAACACTCTTCACCGCCACCCAAACAATCGCCTTTCACCACTTGGGCGTGCAACGCTGCTAGCATCACCTGATTACAAAATACGCCACATCAGGAACTTTGTTGATACATAATGGTGGTTGAAAACAGTTAAAGTGCAATAAAACATACAATTTAACACCTTTGTAAAATATAAATACTCGATGAAAGTGTCAATTAATTAATAAATAAATTTTTCTTAATAGTAGTGTTTGCGTTTGAAAGCAGTGAAAAAATGCAATTTAACCTAGGTTGAACGTGATTACTCGAATAAGGTCAACTATAATTACGTTTACTGTTAAGACGGAGAAATGCTATCGACATTCTTTGTATTATTTCACGTAGATATGATTCCTCTATTAATGTACAATTATATGATTAACTTAGATTAACGGAAATTTACATACTGATATTGTAATAACGAAAGATGTACTTTTCTCCTATATCTTTGGAAGTACGAAGAAATACGATTTTGATGTGAGGTATCTTTCAATGATGCTTTGGTTACATAATTCACTAATCACTCAATCAGAATTCACGATTGTTAAGCGGTTCTTGTCGTTTGTGGAACGTGTGGTTCACTAATCTGACATGAAATAGGTATATATAATCGTAGCTATGAACGGATAGTTTATACTACGTTTAGCATTTTATAGATCGTTTAATCGCGAATTATAGCAAATTTATATCTAAATTATATCTATAAAGTATTTTTTAAATAAACATAATAGAATAAAGATTACATATTTAATTTTATATTTTATTTTATATTATTATATTATATATATTTCACGCATAACATACACATACACACACAGACACATACATACACACCACATACTTCTCTGGCGTCCTAATTATAATTATAATAAGTATTATGTAAACAAATTTAAAATCCGTTATTGGCTGTATGTACTGTTATTTTAATACTTTGTAAGTTACTAGATTAAGAGCTGTGGATTTTGTAAAATAAATAAATAAATTTGATTACTTCCTAGGTACAACTATAATTCACTCACCGCCTCATCAGTCTCAATAGGCAACCTGTCGTGGCGCACAGCGTGCAAAACCTGGTAGTAAAGCAACTCCATCTCGGCCACGCACGCGGTGTGCAGCGGCCGCTCGCCCAGAAAAAGACGCTTTTTGAACACCAGCCTAATCATTGTGGAAATATTTTGTTAATAAAAAAAATCGACAAAAAGAAACTAAAGTAACGTCAGGTTACTATACTACGTTACTCAAATGATTCTTGGCACGTTTGACGCTAATATTTATAACACTAAGTAAGCGTTGAAAGTAGATGAGTAGTTGAAACTTTTACGCTCTGCAGTGGGCTCTATTATTGTAGGTCGTTAACTACCTATATGCTATTACTATTACTGATACGAACAACTATAGAGTTTTTTACAAGTTCTATGGTATAAGAATGTAGAAACAAGAAGAACACATTTAGCATCACATATATTTTCTAAATTATTATTATAGTTATTTTCGTTGAAGATTCAAAAGCACTTGTTTACAAGTTTATTTGAATAAAGAATATTTTGAATTTTGAATTTGAATTATGTCATATGTATGTTTAATTATTATCACGCATTACCTACCACTTATTTAACAGGTGGTGCAAATTGTAAATATCAAATCTATATTACTTTATAAATTACAAATTAAAATCTAAATCAAGCACTAATATTTTTTAATGTTTAGTAATATGTATTTTGTTATGTATTTTTTCTTTGTCTTTACCTGCAAGACGCTGCTGTGGCACCAGCTTTTTCCCATCGTGCGAGCACGTCCCCCACTCGTTCTGTACCTCCTAGTGCCCGTTCGCCCGCACCCGCGGGACTCGAGTTCGCGCATACTTCATATAATGCGTAACCTATTTACAAGAAATTTCCTTATATCATTGAAAACTTAAAATATACAGTTATATGTTCAGTAGTTTCAGTAAACGGTTTTATAGCATCATGTATGGACTAACATAACGAAGTTCGTTGCCAGATTAAATAAACAATACGGAATTTGTTGTGAGGAAAGTTTATTTTTTATAAATTAAAACTGATTTCATATCGGGTTTCTCACCTGTGGCGGCGTCATTAAGGCCAATCTTGTCCCTCAGCATTCCAACGAGATGGTCAGCGGTGGCAGCTGGTCCAAACACTAAGCCATGCTGCTTGCCGTCCAGTAACAGAACACGCACATGCATCGGACGACGAGCTGCAGCACAGAGTAATTCTTCCTTCGAAGGCGCCGCTAGACGTCGAGGTACTTGAGCTATACTTAATGCCACCTAATAGAGACAATATGCATGATTTTAAAATCTGATTAAATTAGCGCAACTTCGACCGTTTAATCGTTAATGGACTCGTTGATTAGTTTTTTGAAACTATATTTATTTCCCACTTTTTAGTGCGATTGCAATTTTTTTTTTACACAAAGAAACAGATTTATCAAATTATTATCTTGTCAGACGTCTATGTAATCAATTTTTTGATAAGTGTACAAAGTTTGAATTAAATCCCTCCGTTGAAAGTGGGTTAAAATTGAGTTTAAAGGAGTCGGTTACGTATTCGTACATACATATTTCTTTATTTCGAATTTACCAATGCTATTAGCCCTAATGGCTTTGACAGTGTCATGGGAAGGACGAGCAAAAGCAGAGGCATCGCTAGGTAAGAGCGGTAATTGGTAATAGCGAGTGCATTAATGCCACTCCCTGGGTGCGTCGACTTAAGGGTGTCTCCTGTGAAACTAAACCACGGCTTACAGCGGCGGGTTTTGGAGGACTATATCTGACTATTGACTTTAAATAAGTCTGCATCACGGCGGCCACGGCAGTGCTGCGGCCGCTCGACACCAAGCCGTACATACGAATGAAAATATTATAAAGCGTATTAAAATTCAGTCAAATCTTACTTGTTCAGCTCTACGCGCAAATTTCCCTTCTTCAGTGGAGTGCAATGCAGCAGCGCGGTATCGCAGATGTGCCAGCAGCAGCCGCCGTAGCGGTTTGGCGGGCGGCAGCGCAGCGCCCACTGCTGCACACAACAGCGCCCAGTGCCGCGCTGATACACGGGAGCTTGGGTCTGGGTGCTCTGTAGTCTAACAAAAAATATAATAAATATATATGTCTTTCATGCCCAAGTTAAGCAACTTAACACTTGTGTTAAGGGTTACAAACAACTGGTAAATATACACATGCATAATTTGAAAGAAATAGTCTGGGTGTATTTAAGAACCAGACTCGAAGGGCGAATTAACTGTAATTGGCTACAGGGCCGGTCAATTCAAGTCATTTTATTTCATAAATCGCCATTTAAATAACGATTTGCAGATTTTGAAGGTATATTTGAGTTTCATTTTAAAATATTGTTTTAATTTATATTTTAAAATTGTTCAGGAAACCAAATCATCATAGCAAATCATATGAGGAAATAATCTGAAAAACCTTACATCACTAATGAGAGAGGCTGGATTTAGCCTGCATTAGGATATCAATAAACATGAATGAGTAATTTAAACTAACTTGTTTAATCAGTTGCGCGTAAAGCTCGCAAAGGAGCGTGTCCTTCTGCAGGCAGCGCTGTAAAAGTGACTGCGCGAGCGCCACGCGGTCATCGCTGTCGCTTTCATGGCTGCCGACACTGTTGTTGTTGGCTAAGTTGCTGGTGCTGCCCTCATTGCTGCTCAACCCTGCGTGACTCATTATATCCTACGCAAAAATTTTATTATCATTAGGTACAAAGCTAGACTTTTGCTAAGCATATATAGTTTTATATATTAAGACAACGAATATGTTGTCACTTGTTAAATACAGTGATAACATAATCTATATCAATGCTTCATACTTATCCAAATATCGTACGAAAAATCTTATAGATTGAAGGGGATGAAATTTCATTGCTTTTATGGATATTAAAACTGGTAGCATATCAAATAGAGTACTCAAGAGGATAGAGCTTGGTAATATACCTTAAATATTTGCATGGCAGCGACTTCCTCAGCCTCGTTGAGTTTGGTGAGGCTGTGGGGTAGACTACGCGCCCAGCACCAGTAGGAAGATGGGAAGCTCTTGTAACATTCGCCCTGGGTCTCTGCCGATATGTCCAGACGAACTCTCTCCAGCCGGTGTTTGCTTAGCCTACAGAAATGATTTTACAATACAACTGCTGCTCTATATAATGTAAAAATATATAATGTTAACGAATTTATCGTTTTATTGGGCCGAATTCCACCTTCTGGAAGTTTTTACGTAACTATTATGCGACTTATTTAGTCCATGTTTTAGACATCCTAAAGGACCATAAAAAAAAAAGCTCATATACAGGAAGAATATACAGGATAAAAATACCGCTTTTCCTTCGGGGATAGGAAAAAACAATAGATTGAATAATTGAGAGTATTTTAATACTAGTATTAAATAACCTTACCTTCTTAGGGTATTTCTAAGGAAACCACCCGCCGATAGATCCTGGGGTCTTCGAAGTAGTGCGGAGTCCACAAGCGCTCTTCTCGCCGCCCGTAACGCAGCGGCAAGTCTGGCTCTCTCAGCTGCGGGCGCGGCACGTCTTGGTGCTTCCTCGGTAAGGCTTCCTCCTAAAGCAGGACTGTATGCCGCCATAAGCCACGCTGCTTCACCTTTCTGTGCGCATTCCAGTACTATGCACCTTTAAAGAAGTATTATTTCGGATTGATGTTATCAATTATACCTCATTATTTTTTCGTGAAGTAAGAACAATTAGATACATTGTAATCTTAATTTCAAGTTGTCGTGAGTGTCTCTTTAACACTCACGAGTTTTGTAGGCGCTGTGATACACTTTATTCCGATTGCCACGAAACGACTTTTTTGAATTAGGTCACTTTAATAGGCGTGCGATATACACTATTTACAGTTAGAATTGCCTGGTTTGTTATATAAGGCCTTGGCACCATTCAATTATCAATATTATATTACTGCAGAAGTGAATTAAAATTTGTACAAGTCGCCAAATCTAAAAATATAGTACACGTACATACACACATGCACTATGCAGCACAGTTTATACTATTGCGATGCCACTATAAGTGTACACTAAAAATTAGTGCGAGTCGCTTGGATTTGAAGACCCAGTTGTATACAATTTTCTATCTATTTCTTCTAAACAAGACAATACCGTAGTCCGTCGTGCTGCCCATGATGAGTCAGACTTAGCGTGAGACCGTTATCCACGGGGTCCATCAATATCGCGGCAATGTTGGAGTATGGGTATTCGGCTAAAACAACTTTGTCTGCCGGTCGCACTAGCACCACACCTTCAGCACCCACTCCGAGGAGCACATTTGGACCTAAAAAAGAAGTATAACTTAAAAAATATAACAAAAAATACACTTCAAAAATTTTCTATAATTTTTTCAAATACTTTGATATTATTCCGAAAATAAATTTCAATGAACATAAAAACAAATAAGCCCTATTTCTTCATTCATTGTAGTGTGAAAAGGTCATAACTTCCATAAATATACACTATTATTTAAGAACTGTATTCGGATATTCGTTATTTAAAGTCTTACCATGAGCCCAATATCCCTTGTATGTAACCGGGAAAAGGGTAACTCCATAGAGAGGATATTGCATTACACAAGAAAGGTAGAGTGCTTTTGCTGTCAATTCAGCTCGGCCGGCGCCGTATTGTCGATGTGCTTGTGCTAGTATGGTGGCCTGTTTAAACATATTAAAATTTACACAATACATAATTTGCATATTAAAATTTACAAAGTCCACAAAGTAATCACTACATATTATAAAACAAAGTCCATATTTCCGTATGTACGCATAAAACTTTAAAACTACGCAACCGATTTTGATGCGGTTTTTTTTAATAGATAGAGTGATTCCAGAGGAAGGTTTGTACGTATAATAACATTCAATACGAAGTAGAAAAATAATGTAACTTTTGAGGTTTCTGTAATAATTACATTTTTTTCCGCATACATTGCAAACGCAGGCTAAACCCTACGAGATTTATCAAAATGATGTACTAAGTATTTGTACACCTTAAAAAGGTCTACAGAAAAGTCCGCGATGGTATATATCTATCTCTTATGGATAACCCACAATAGCAGTTTTTTTCATTTACTTTTTACGAAAAATGATGCCTTATGTTCAAAGCAATTTTTATACAATACAGCATTAATCCTTATCCAATTGAGTACCTTAAATAAATTTTTGATTTAATATAGATCAATATTGCCGTTTACAACATATAATTTAAGCGAACATTTTCGGAGATATTACAGATTTAAAATCCCGCGAGGAGGCCGCGCTTAGACCTATAAGCACTTCGAATTTAGCAGCGACCGGAGGCGCAACTAAATGTCCTTCTTTCAAGTTTATATTGTCTAATGATAAGAAAGCTATGAATGTTGTATGTAAAGACATTGTCTAATCAATTGTAAAAATAAATAATATCACTACATAGTATAAAACAAAGTCGCATTCTCTGTCTGTCCCTATGTCCGTATATCCCTATGTATGCTTCAATCTTTAAAACTAAGCAACAGATTTTGATGCGGTTTTTTTTTAATAGATAGAGTGATTTTAGAGGAAGGTTTACATGTCTAATAAATTCAATATGGAGTAGAGAAATACTGTAATTTTTGAGGTTTCTAATGTGATGTCGTAAATAATTACATTTTTTTCCGCTTACATTGCAAACGCAGGCTAAACCCTACGAGATTTATCAAAATGATGTACTAAGTATTTGTACACCTTAAAAAGGTCTACAGAAAAGTCCGCGATGGTATATATCTATCTCTTATGGATAACCCACAATAGCAGTTTTTTTCATTTACTTTTTACGAAAAATGATGCCTTATGTTCAAAGCAATTTTTATACAATACAGCATTAATCCTTATCCAATTGAGTACCTTAAATAAATTTTTGATTTAATATAGATCAATATTGCCGTTTACAACATATAATTTAAGCGAACATTTTCGGAGATATTACAGATTTAAAATCCCGCGAGGAGGCCGCGCTTAGACTTATAAGCACTTCGAATTTAGCAGCGACCGGAGGCGCAACTAAATGTCCTTCTTTCAAGTTTATATTGTCTAATGATAAGAAAGCTATGAATGTTGTATGTAAAGACATTGTCTAATCAATTGTAAAAATAAATAATATCACTACATAGTATAAAACAAAGTCGCATTCTCTGTCTGTCCCTATGTCCGTATATCCCTATGTATGCTTCAATCTTTAAAACTATGCAACAGATTTTGATGCGGTTTTTTTTAATAGATAGAGTGATTTTAGAGGAAGGTTTACATGTCTAATAAATTCAATATGGAGTAGAGAAATACTGTAATTTTTGAGGTTTCTAATGTGATGTCGTAAATAATTACATTTTTTCCGCTTACATTGCAACTCAGGCTAAACCCTACGAGATTTATCAAAATGATGTACTAAGTATTTGTACACCATGAAAAGGTCTACAGAAAAGTCTGGGATAGTATATGTCTATCTCTTATGGATAACCCACAATAGCAGTTTTTGTCATTTACTTTTTGCGAAATATGATGCCTTATGTTCAAAGCAATTTTTATACAATACAGCATTAATCTTTATCCAATTAAGAACCTTAAATATATTGTTTATTTAATATTGATCAATATGACCCTTTACAGCATGTAATTTAAATAAACAGTTTCGAAGATATTACAGATTTAAAATGCAGGGGCCGCGCCGCGAGCCTATAAATAGCGCGTCGGAGGTCGCGGTACGCCTCACGGCGATGCTTCCGCGCTCGCCCGTCTTATCGGTGACGCTGTCAAAGCCATTAGGGCTAACAGCATCAGTCAAATTCGAAAAAAAAAATCGGTTCGCCCTTTAACCATTTCAATTTAGCAGCGATCGGACGTATTTATGATCGGAGCTCTCTAGCGAGGAAAATAACAATCATCACTACATATTATAAAACAAAGTCCATATTTCCCTATGTATGCATAAAACTTTAAAACTACGCAACAGATTTTGATGCGGTTTTTTTTAATAGATAGAGTGATTCCAGAGGAAGGTTTGTACGTATAATAACATTCAATACGGAGTAGAGAAATACTGTAATTTTTGAGGTTTCTGTAAATAATTACATTTTTTTCCGCTTACATTGCAAACGCAGGCTAAACCCTACGAGATTTATCAAAATAATGTACTAAGTATTTGTACACATTGAAAAGGTCTATAGAAAAGTCCGCGATGGTATATGTCTATCGCTTATGGATAACCCACTAAAGCATTTTCTGTCGTTTACTTTTTACGAAAAATAATGCCTTATTTTTGAAGCAATTCTTATACAATACAGCATTAATCCTTATCCAATTAAGTACCTTAAATAAATTGTTGATTTAATATAGATCAATATGGCCATTTACAGCATGTAATTTAAGTGAACAGTTTCGGAGATATTACAGATTTAAAATGCTGTGAGGACGCCGCGCTTGGCCCTATAACACTTCGACTTTAGCAGCGATGTCTCTCTTTCAGAGTTTGTTTAAAGACATTCTGTAATTAATTGTAAAAATAAAATACATAGGGAAAATGTAAAAGTAAATAAGTAATAATGTACTATATGAATTTAGATATTCCAAAGATAGCAGGAAATCTTCTTGGTATAGGGAAAGGAAATTTTTTTTCTCCAAATTGAACGCTACGGCCACGGGCAGTAATGAATAAATCAAAACAACTGGATCAATTTTAATCATTTTTTTTACACTGACTGACATGGGATATATATTTTATACCCGTGCGAAGCAGGGGCAGGCCGCTAGTATAATTATAAGCCCTAAATCGATTTTTTACATACTATACTACATAACAGTTCTTAATGTAAGGAAAAAACTCTGTCTCTCACAGGAAAACATCGTGAGGAAACCTGCATATCTCTTAGAGAATTCTAGGGATATGTATAACCTACCAACATACATGGGGCAGATACGTTAACTCCTTTTCTTCTCTCCAAAAACAGAGACAGGAGGCCTACATCATCCTCCTGCCCTTATCCCACTCTCAATGGGGTCGGCACGACATGTTACAAACGTTATCATATGATTTGGCTACGTATTTTACGACCGGCCGCCTCCCTGACGTCAACTTACCTTAGTCGTATTTACGACACCTCGGTAAGAAAGAGGGTGGTCTATCTTACTCAACCGGATACCACACGGTGGGTCAACTTACCTTAGTCGGCTTTTACGACACCTCGGTAAGAAATGAAGTTGGTCTATTCTACTCAACTGGATACCACACGGCGGAGAGACAGGAGGACATTCCTAAATACTACATACCTAAATAGTAAAATATGACATTCAACAGTGAACTCACCCATTGATGTGCGGCGCGTTGCTTAGCGACCCGGGGAGGTAGGAATTGGTCGGGATGCGAGTAGTAAGCACGTGTGTGCGGCGGAGGTGGACTAGGAGGTGGTTCACCTAACGACACTTGAGCTTGTAGACCAGCTAGTTGCAGAGCCACTTTTTCCGACACCGGGAACTCATCCAGCTGTAAAGAATGTTTCTTAAGATCATCAAAAGAATTTTAATAATAATATAGTTATGTGTTAATATAGAAATTATTGCATAACACGCGTTACAATTCTGTCACTTACTTTAACCACGCTGTGTACGGCCTGAGCGTAGAGCAGTGCAACCTCTACTGGGTCATGAGGCAGTTCCCTTCCACCTCTGAAGAGCCTACGTTTGAATACGAACCGGTTGTCCGCCGATCCACCTCCGGGTCCTTGTTGCCTGTCACAAATCACCAAGGCTTTTAATCAATTTCCAGTTCAAAAATATGTTACTCACATATACTTGTCAAATTCTACACTAATTAGAAACAAATAATAGTTATTAAACGCAAAGCATATATATATATATATATATATATATATATATATATATATATATATATATATATATATATATATATCAATATCAAAATTTTAAGATTTAAATTGAAGTAGATGGATTTGAAGTTTTGAAGCCGTGTAATGTAGCGAAATTAGGACGAACTATCTATAAATGACCTTTATAAATCAATATAGTCTAGTTTGCGCGTTTAGCGCCTTTAATAGTTAGTAATTTTTAAAAGATAAAGCATGTTTATACGTTGAATTATTAAGTAATATAGAAATTCATTATCTAATTAAAGTAAAATGGCAATTATTATATAACTTAATGTACAGTGAAAATCAAAAATCATCTTCCTAGTGTTGGTAGACCTGTGTTAAAAAGAAATGAACTCAGCCATTTATTTAGGTTAATTTAATATAAACTTAGTAAGACATACATTTCCCAGGCAGCAATGACGTCATAAAGATATTGAGTCGCACGGACATGTTCTTCAGTCCCAGCCCTCTGCTGGTACACAGCCCAACCAGCTCTGGCCTGCGGAGCCAATCCCAGTTTATCGGCGAGTCTTGCTGCGGCAGCCGCGGCTGTGTCGGCGGGATGTACGTCGATGGCTTTTGTTCGTCCATCGAGAAAGAAGAATCTGCATACTATCGTGCCGAGTCGACGCATAGCCTGTTAAAAATATACATTTCTCTAGCTCAATTAAATAATTAAGGAAGACAAGTCGTAAGATTTTAGTTGCATTTTAAACCTCTTTATGCTTTTATGGTGCAGTAATATTTAACATTAAGAATATATTATTCGTAAGTAGGACGTGCGTAAGTATTCGGGAGTGTACCTAAGAGACTGAAGCCTAAAAAATAGGGCAGTATTTGCTTTTAGAATTTGTCTGTTAACTTACAATAATTACCAACTCTATAAAAATGTAATTTTACGAAATATAACAGATAAAATTGCTTCTTTTTGTGACATCTCTCAAAAAGTTAAGCAAAGGTGGGTGCTGCTTATTGAAAGAATGGAAACATTACGCCAAGATGGCTTATGATATTCATACCGCTATTTCCACAGTGCTAGGCGGCAGCTGTCTTGGTGTCGCTCCTCTGCAGTTGTCCAGGCACCACTGGGCACAATGTGCTGCTCGGGCACTACTTGTTACCGAAGCCACTGACGTCACAGAGCCAGTTGACGCAGGCGAAGTCACGGGCCGTGCTCTTGCGCGCAGCCAGGAACAGTAGTACCGTGCTAGTCCACGACTGGGTTGCCATGCTACAGCGCATAGGCATAGGATCAGCCATACTCGCTCTGCCCAATCTTCAACGGGGCATTCGGTTATCTATTTGCAAAAATAGTTGGGTAAATAATGATTCAAGTAATTTTACTTTAATAATTAAAACTGGTATTTGATATTTTATACACAATGTACAGAGAAAGGAGTTTATAAATTAATATAAACATACCTGTCTGACACATTGTACCAGTATTTCGTCCCGTAACTCTTCTCTTTCCAAACCTTTTCCGATAATGGATTGAATGACTTGAGTCTCCTTTTCTGCAGTGAGTTCACCTCGCATGTAACGGCATAGGTCCTATTATCACATAATATCATAATTTAATGAATACAATTGGGACCAATTCAATACTTGCGAAGTTTAAAATTATTTTACTATTAGTACATTCTTTAGATAGAGAGAAGTATTTAAATGTTTGAATGCAAAGTGGGCGTACTAAATGTTCAAAAATTTGTTGCACTTTATTAAAATGACACAGCGTTAACTGAATAGTTTAGTATAATAATTAAACACTCGTAATTAGTTTTATACATAACTCACTCGGAATATGTTTACAGCTGCAGTAACGCTGTCAGGATCGTGCAATTGTATATGCGACGTTGGGATGTTATTGCCTTTGTGGTATGTTATCATTTCTTCTTTCGTTAACAGCTCCATTGACTTGCTCTTGCGAGTAAGTGTTGCCATTATTGTACCTTAAATTATAAAAATGTAATTTAGTGTCATGTAAACGTAAAAAAGGTTTTATTTCTTCTTGCGGGTAATTTTTCGAACTTAGTCACCAACAGACTATCATTTTGCGTGAAAGTGCAGCCTAGATCCTTCGAGAAGCCGAGATCCTCGCCCAAATTTCTCAAGGCTTTTTGTTACATCTTGGGCGAACCAAGAATATATATATATTTTTTTAATCTTTATTGCACTATTAACATAAAAGTACAAAAGGCGGACTTAACACTAAACAAAGCGTTCTCTACCAGTCAACCTTTGACCTTTGAAAATTAAAATAGGTGCAGCAAGCAAACAAACAGAAGAAGAAAGTAGTAATAGGCATAAATAATTAAGAGATGAAAATGGATAAATATTTTCCCGATATTCTGCTAGCTTCGTGAAATGCAACATGACGTGAGAGGAGATATATTGCTATATGTAAGAAGGAGATTCACTGGTATTCGATATTTTCCTAAATGGGCATGCAATCTTTAAAACGACGCATAGAATCTTTAAATACAAAGCATGTAGTGCATCATAGCGATTGTTTGTACTAGTATAAAGTAGAAATTACCTTCAGGTGATCGTGGGTGGTCATTAAAGTACAGCTTCGCAAACTCAGAAAGGTCATTTGGAGAATCCGAGGGAGCATCACTTTGAGCAGGCGCTTCCAACTGGTGGAGTCTACGTTCAACCCGTTCCTTACGCCGAGCGCTGCGTTCTGCATTCTATTGCAAAGAAACAATATTTTATTTCTTAAAACATATTTCCGATTTTTTTTATCTAGACTAATAGTATAAAGAGAATCTTTGTATGTATGTTTGTAATGTTTTCACACAAAAACTTTTTCACCATTGGAAAGCTGCATTTTTACTGAACAACATAGGTTACATTACATTAAAAAAATAGAGATCCGTAATAAAAAATGTAATAAGATATAAAAATCTGTCATCGCAGGCGCTGAAACTATTGATGATATATCTAGCAAAAATAAACCTATAGTCCGACTTAGTAGACTTTCCACTGTCATGAGATCGGTATGTACGCGGATGAAACCGCGGGATATTACTAGTAAATATTTAAAACGCAAAATAATAAATCAAGTAGCTCACGTTTGAGTCGCCGTTTATCATCGGAGGCGGGCTTATACAACTGTCTGTGCCTAACGGAGATGTAGTATCAGCCATCTCAGGTGATGCCACGTTGCTAGGTAACGGTGGTAAGGGGGCTTCTGACTCCAAATCAGATTCCTTAGGTGAAAAACTACAAAGAAATATTGATTAAAAATAAATTTTCGTACCAAATTGTTCATAATACCCAAATACATCTGGTCTATAGCATAAAATCCATTTATATTTATGTAATAAAGATAGTAGATACATTGTTTGTATTTTAATTAAAGATATAATATGTGCTCTTGTCGTACGTATTTATTTTGATTGATTACCTTTATTATAATAAATAATATTTTTCTTTAAACAAACGTGTAAAAAATTAGATTTAGAATTACACCATGGGACCATAGTGTATAAATAGTTGCAATCAAAGACGTAAATATAGCATATATTGTCGATGTTAAATTATGAAAAAAAATTATAGTATTTTAACTTACCCATTATTTTCTGGTGGATTCGCTGGTGGCAATGGGGGAGAAGCCTGAGGCAGCGATTCAGAATTTGGACGAGGTATCACAGATTCGTATATAGGCTCCTTGTCCTTCATCATAGGCACTTTGCCGTTTGGTATAATACCATTCGTGAACTCTGGTGGCGTAATATCTAGGAACAGAGAAAGGAGAATTTATCCAAGTAGTGTTAATAATATTATCTTTCTATAATCCGCGATAAGAGAAAACCTGTTTAATGCTCAAACTGGATTGTACTGACAGTGTTTATACCATTTATAGCAGGATTTATAAACCGCATGAACTATAAAACCATCATCACCCCACTACACTATAAGTACTGCACACATTCACTATCACAATCTCGACAATCGTTCGCACCTTAACCAAGTTAAGAGCATCATCAGGAGATAAACTAAACGACAATTATGCCAATTATTTAGAATAATATAAATAAAATTGAAATCGGAATTGGTTACAGAAATCCGACTATTAAGCGTTTTTGTTATGGAATCTATCTCCTGTTGATGCTTCGGTTATGGGGCAAAACAATTGTTAAGATTGTAGAAGTGAACGTGTGTAGCGCTAGTCATGTAGTGTGGTGGAAGTGACTCGAAGTGCATGTGGCTTACGGATCCTACATACTTAAGATAGAATTAGATTTTCTTTAATCACGAATACTTTCGTATTATGAACCTCCGGAAATTATAATGATAATATACAAGTTAGATGTATACTAAATGACTTACACGGTCTACTATACAAATCATTCTAACATGGAATAATTTCGCCCAATCCCGAGATTACTAAGAAATCCGAAGAAAACGATTCCACGTGAAACTGTATCCAAGAATATATTAAGTAATTGCTTACCTTTGGTAGAAGGTGGTGGGGGCGGTGGTCCGGCAGGTTCGGGCAAAGAGCAAGGTGGGGGAGGTGGAAAGTTCGGCGAGTCTTCCAATGTAGGCTCCATTGCAGGGGGCGGAGGTAGGATAAGTGATGATGACATCACATCTCCATTAGTCAATGACTTGGACATTTCGTTCGTTGGAGACGTGCCATTAGGTGTTATGCCGTTTGTCATAGATAAAGTCATTGAGCCAATGGGGGTGGCAGGTTGGAGGATGGATTGTAAGGGAAGGGACGAGGGCGGCGGTGGAGGTATAGCGTCAGATGGAGCGCCGTCAGGCTTGCGTTGTATTTCGGTGTGCGCTTTGCTTAGCTCGTCCATTTCTTCAGCTAGCACACTCTCCAACTGAAAAAAAAATATGCCTATATATATAATTTGAATAAAAATCGCAAAACCAAATTTTGTCGTATAGTCTATACTCTCATGATGCTTACGTCAGGTTACGGACGTTATTATTATTGTGGTAGTGAATGTGTCCAGTGCTTGTGGCGTGAAGTGGTGGTTATGGTGGAGATTCTTAATGTGTGCGTTTTTACGAATCCTGTATCAAGTATAATTATTATAGCAATAATATAATATTATCTTTACTTTTGTCAGGAAATTAATCAATAATTTTTAAAATTGTTCCTGATTTCGTTTTCTGGTAACCTCATTCTTTAAACACAAATCGCTGGCCCTGGAGAAGATGATGCTAGTATGGGGCAAGTAATTGTAAGTAAAACTTAATAAGTACGATCGTTTTAATAGTTCTGAGACAAGATTCCTAAAGAAATAGGTATGATAATTACCTCGTGGTGAAGATCATCTGCGAGCCTTTCCATAGAGTCTCCAATTTCTGCAATAGTAGGCTGGTGTGACTGGCCATCGGGCGCCCCGCGTTGGGCAGGTACTTCTGCCAGGAAGTCAAACAGATTGTCCAGATTGACGGACTCTGCTCGCGTGCCAGAACATGAGATGCCGCGTAGTTGATCCGCCATACTTTCCAATTCTGCTCGCTCTTGCTCAGCTTTCTCAGCGATGCTACAGTAGGAAGGATTTTTTTGGTAAAACAACATATTTATTATTTTTATCTCGAATGCGAGATGTGAAATTACGAAATTCTTAAGTTAGGCAATCAAATTGATAAAACAAATACTGCCCTATATTGTAGGCTCCATTTTTGTCGTTATTTTTTTATTTATTTATTTTTTTTTTTTGTATGTCAGGAAAACCCATTATGGGTCATCACCGCCCGACGGGGACGAGCGGCGGGTATGTCGGACTCTCACCGACTAAAAACCTAACAGTGCTCCACCGCGCTGCTGGTGGCGGAGACAGGGTACCTATGAAGACATTGCCCCCATCCCCGCCAGCAGCAGCTCTGTAGCCCGGAGAGCGCCACCTCCGGGTCGGGGCCTCTCTAAACAGTGGCCCCTCCTTCCGTTAATCGATGCATCGGGAGCACAAGATGCATCGACCGCCTCGGGGACCTAACTCCAGCGAGCGTCCGATACCCCGTTCGGAACGCTCGGAGGTCCCCGTTAGGGCGGCATGCGACGGACTTCGGCGAGTCGCCTGCGCCCCACTCGCCTGCGGCGGATCGGATCCAAGGACTCGACTTCCCGGATCCGCCCCGCCGCCTCCTTCCGTGAGATTACGTCCTCGCAGAAGGAGGCCATCGCTGCCCACGATCTCTCCCTGTCCACCATGGCACGAACAACAGTGGGCAAGGAGAGATCGTGCCCCACCTGTGCCACGAGCTCTGCCCGCTGAACTGCCCAAGCTGGGCAGTCTGCTAGCGTATGCAGCGCCGTGTCATATTCGGTGCCGCACTCGTGGCACTCACCGGACTCTTCGCACCGGGCTACCTTCCACAGATACCTCCCGAAACAACCGTGTCCGGAAAGCACCTGTGTCAGGCGGAAGGTGAGGACCCCATGCCTCCTGGCGACCCAGCCCTGGAGAATGGGCTGGATAGCTGAAATCGTCCAGAATCCTGCACTGGGCGATTCCAGCCGCCGCCTCCATTGGCGGAGGAGCTCCTCTTGAGCTGCTCTCCGCAATTTCGTAATTTAATCTATTCATTTCATTACAATTTACTAAATAAAATTTGTTGTTTTTAGGGTTCATATAGTAGTTGTATTGTGAAAGTACAAATTAATGTTATCAATCTATAGTTGTTATATAGGACGATGTTTGTTTGTTGAGATCTTGCACGGAAATTATAAATAAGAAATTACTGTTATGGTAAATTTTCTTTTTCGATTCACCGTTAAGCTGATTTGAAAATCTAAATGATGACACTAATAAAATTCTACATCAACGTTACTTTAAGCCACTTAATGATTTTTAGTTACCTATTTCGTTCTTCTCTCAACTTGATCTCCTGATTAACCCGCTTCATCTCCCTCAAGGCAGCTGCTACTTCTCTCGCGAAAGCACCTCTTAGATGTCTCTGCAGCGTCAACGCCGCTCTTCGAAGTCGAAGGAAAGCAGCTCTGTCAAACCAACCTCGCCAGGCTGCTTGCAAAACTATAGCCGCGTGACGCCATTGCAGATATTGGCGACGTTTTACTGAACCTTTGTACCACTGTAATAGTAATATAATATTTGTTGTAAATACGAAGAGAAAGACTTTCGAGTGCTATGAAAGATAAGGTCGTAGAAGTCATTAGCAACGTCATTAAAGACATTTGTATATACAGAAGCTAGACTTACTTTCTGTATTAGCAACGCCGATGATTGCAGTAGAGCCGTTCTCTTGGCTTCGAGTGGGCCGTGTACTGAGCTTCGCATAAATATTTTCGTGTGTCCTATTTGCCAATCATTCGATGGTGCGTTGACTAAACCCATTATATATCTGAAATAGTAAACATTAATAATTTTATAAACCGGGCATATAGGTTCATGCTTGGGATGTTCACTCATTTCAACGACAATCTCATAATAGTCAGAGTGATTTATGATCGGGTAGGAAGGAGGGTCTTTTACTAAATGGGTTAGTTATTTTAGTAGGTTTGGTTGATCACCGTAGTTAATTGGATTAAAATGAAGTAATGACAATTCGCGATACACAATTTCCTACCCGGTCATAACTTGAATCTGCATCTTGCAGTTTGACATTTTAATTTACATCAAATACTAATCTCCAAATATAAAAAAGGTCATTTCGGAAAATTTTCAAGAAAATGTTTCACACACGCAAGAATAAATGCGTCAAATGCGCAAATTAATGGTCAGTCTGGTAGTAAAAATAGTTGTTGGACTATATAGAAAACCTACTCACCCTATATCCGGGTTAGCGGGTCGGGGGTGCGGCAATAAACATCGGTATCGCGATTGGAACATCGGCGACGGCAAATGGACCGGGAAGCCATCTCGCCTGATGCGGACTATCTCGTTCATGCCGAGGTACCGGAGCTGTTCTAGGACGAGGTGATCGTTGTACTTGCCTGCGACTTTATTCTCATTCGGTTTAATGCAGCGGACATACCTGCAAGAATAGGATTTTTTATTTACTTCGTCGATAATTCTGTGATATTTTAACATATTTTTGCTATTTGTTAATCTGTGAAACTTTTGTGTAAAATAGTACAACTATAATTATTATTTTATTAAAAGTAGCTTTCGCTTAAAAGAAATAGAACTTACAATAGTGTAACTAAAACGCTGCTAGTTCCAATGTTGTAATTTTATAAAACTTAGTCTCCTGTGCTATTAAGCGTCCATGCTTGGAGCTATATGTGATGTTGGGCTAATAAGAAAAAGTGAGCGTGTCAAGTGAAAGCTTAAGTCCGATCAGTCTACTCGAGTGCTTTAGGAGCGCAATAAAAGTACATAATATATAAAATGCACACATACCACACATCAGTTGCTTGCAACATGTCAACAAGTGATTGTAATTGTGCTCTAAACGTGTCAACAACAGTAGGGCGCCCTTTTGATGTACCTCTTTGGGTCGTGCTCGTTGAACCAGGGCTTGATAGGGAGATGTCCTGTAAACATTGTAGGGTAAAAAAGTGATTTGCATTGTTGTGTTTTCTTTCCCCTATAAATATTTGTCGGCTGAGAAGGTGGAAATATATCTTACATGTCCTGGAGGCGCTAGATCTTGCACATAATCCGCCAGCTCCCTCACGAACGGATTGGCAGACCTGCTGAGATGGTCGATGAACGCATCTTGCTGCGTGTCACGGTTCTTATCGACGAAACCTTGTACGCTATAAGTGACAGTGCCTGCGTAGTGTTGCACTCCGAATTCTTCTTCCCATTTTCGCCGTGAACCCTTAACGAAACTTTGATGGTCACCAAACTCACCTTGAATGTTAGTAAGGTAAGCGCTGTCCGAACCCTGAAATATTAACAAAATCAATGTAATACATACAAAACTCATCATGCAAACAATGTTTAAGGCGAATTCTAAGATAAATTCAAAATTTTAAGCTTCTTTTTAGAGTATTTTTTAAACACGTAACCAATACACACAGGTATTAGACGACCCACAGTTCCAGTTATTTTGATACTTGTTAGTTATTTTGATACTTTAATCTATGTACTTCAACTTATTTCTTTTAATCTAAGATGCAGAACGTTATTCAAAAATAGTCTGTAAAGTTATTTGTCTTTCTTTGTAGTACTTTGTGAAAGAAATAATTTTACCTTCGGCATGTGACATTGTTCACTAAGTAGTTTTAGAAGACTTCTCGGGGGTTTTTCCAAAAGTTCCAGACATACAGCATTATCGGTGAACTGTATCTGATTATATTTTATACCTTCTTGGCGATACTGCAATAAACGTTTTTAAATGGGTAGAAACTTGTTTAGTACTATATTCACGACACAATGAAGAATTAGGAATCGATTCGTTTAGAAAAATCTGCTTGAATTGGTATTGATTAACTTACAATTTCTTGTTCAAGAGCAAACACGTAGTTATTGAAGAACATATGGAGCTTCTCATTAGCGTAGTTGATGCACAACTGTTCCAGCGAGTTGGCCGCAAAGTTCTCAAAGCCAAATATATCTAGCACGCCGAGAGCTCGTTTCGCTTCCCTCCCCGGGGCCGAGCAACTGTTGACATGTCGGACCAGCCAAGCGAAAGTACGGGCATAAAGCGCTCGGGCCATCGCGTGGCGGTTCTCTCGAGCCTGGAATACGAATTATTGATAGATAGAATAGTCATACATCTTTCTTTTAAATCTTTAATATTTAAATAAGTTAATCTTGTATGTATATAAATATATATATTTTTTGGAATCACGGAAACGGCCTAACGATTTTCCTGAAATTCAGCATCCAGGAGGTTTTGGGGGTCATTAGAACAACCAAACTATTTATAGTCCCACTTCTGGACAGGGACTGAGAGACCTCTCTTTGGATGCGAGACGAGTACACCCCCTACCTCACCGCGATTTGGCTGGTTACATAAATGCCAAAAGTTTATGGGCATATGCTGGTTTCATTACGATGTTTTTCGTCACCGTAAAAGTCTATTAAATAAGATCGAGATCTTGGTAAATAACGCCCTTTTACCGTTAAGGAAACATGGCGTATGGCTTCTGACTTTATTACACTGATAATGTTAATAGATTACTATATATCTGGAAAAACTCCACACCTCTGGTAATCGTAGAGGTATATCCGTAACATTCCCTCTAACGTTGATCTGTCTTTCCAGCAGTACCCGTTGCGCTGTAGGTGGCGCCAGTCCCAATAAATTGGCTACAGCATCAACTGCTTCGGAATCTTCAGGAGCTAGCGTGGTACGCTCGCCATCTACATCCTAAAACAGGCATTACTTCTAAACATGTGACGAAGCTATACAATTCCACAATACCTGCAAAACCGCTGTCCTAGGAGCAATTTAAAAATTTCGAATTTTTAATTGCTATATATTAATTTCAGGTCTTTATTGAAAAAATCGGTTTGGAAAGTTTAAATTGCTGTGATGGTTTTTCAAATATTGAAAAGGAAATTTTAGCGCAAAATATTCTGGTGTCGATAAAAGATCTCATGTCACACGCAAAATGAGGATTTTAAAATTTAATTATTATTAGTTGCTATTTAGTAAAACTGTACTATTATTCATTTAGTGATTAATGTCGAAAAAATGTCCGAAAAATCAGATTTCGGAGATAACACTTTTTTAAATTATATAATGTTTGTCTGTTAGAACAGTATAATACATACAATGTTAATGAATACTAAAAACTCATAACACGAAATTGCTATCTGTATAAATAATGCTGACGTCCATCGTCCATTGTATTCAGTAGCAAGTCTACAAATTAATAAACAATACTTTTGTTAGGTAGAAAGAAACGGTGAATAGCTAATAACTCGCATGAGTTACTTGATTAGTCTAGGGGACGTTTTTATACATATCAATGCACAACCATAGTTTTGTCCTATTATATTTATATCTTCGTTTTTTCCGTTCTAAGGAAATTCTTTGAATTTTAATAACGAGTAATCTCGAATTTGACACGTCTCTCCATAAAACAATGGATACCATAATGCTCTCTCCACAACATCGTTTATTTTCTAGATGTCAATGTTTACAAAATTAAACACAGGTGTGGAATCCATATTAAAAATTATGCTGCTACATGGTTACCAAAAACGAAGTTATGAGGAAATATACAAAGTATATTTGAGGTATACGATCGTAGAGTAGATTTTGGAGCGAAGTATCGTGGAAGGAAGCGTAGATACGCTTATAACGCTACTTCTTTATAATAACATAAAGAAACATGCTAATCTTATTCGTGAAAATTATGAACAAGTAAAGTCTAATGTAGGAATACAAAACCTTAGTTAGCATTACTGATTTTCAAAAATGTTGGTGTATTATGTGAAACCAAATATGTAGTAATGAAAGTTCATATCAACCTTGATCGACCTATAAAAATCGTTGCGTTTCCTTTAATTTCAAATGAAATATCCTTAATTTTTTAGTTTGTACTCGATCCGTATATACGGCGTGTGGTATCCGGCTGAGTAGAATAGACCATCCTTATTTATTACCGAGGTGTCGTAAAAGGCCACTAAAGTAAGTCGACCCAAAAGGCGACTAAAGTAAGTCGAGTCTGGTATTCGGTTGAGTAGAATAGACCACCCTCTTTCTTACCGAGGTGTCGTAAAACACGATTAATATAAGTTGGTGTCAGGCAGGCGGCCAGTCGTAAAAACGTAGCCAAGTCATGTGACAAGATGTTTATAACATGTTGTGCCGATACCACTTAGAGTGGGATAAGGGCAGGAGAATGAAGACACGATCCGTGTGCACTTCCGTCCATTACCTGAAACTGTACATTTCCCAGCCATAGAACTGCAGCCAACACTTTGAAAAGTCCTTCGCACATATGCAGCGGGACTTGCAGTACTGTTAACGCCAGTTGCAGTGCTTCTAACTTCCCCTGTTCTCCACCACGTCCTTTTCGAGCTTCTTCATCCTCAGGGTTCAGGTACTTAAAATGTACACCATCGCGTAACCTCAAAATACTGCGCAACTCAGCATTGTGCTACAACAAAAAACCTTTTATAATTTATTTTAATTAGTAAAAGTTACAAAACCGCACTGTGGTGGATCGCCACGCATCCAGATGGTGAGGATGATATTTAAGGCTGTGACGTAATGTGAGGTTGTGGAATTTAGCAGCAGGAATCAGGTCATGCAGTTCAATAGAACACTCCGTGAAAGATGCGGTAGAAAACGCACATTGATGATACGTTTTTACGCATCGCAATCAAAGAGTCCAGCTGTTTGCTAATTACCTTGTCCCCAATAATACGAGCTGCTCTGCGCTATATGCGATCGAATGAATTAAGTTGGTACTGGGGTGCACCAGCCCAGAGATGAGAACAGTACTCCATGTGAGACATGGAGGTTCATTAGAGGTTAGGTTCAAACAGTTTCATTACCTTAGCTCCCTCGACCAGCTGATAGAATACATGGTAGTTAGTTTCCTTGGGGGCAGGACCTGTTATCCTTGCGCGTTCTAGCAGAAAATCCCGTAGCACAGCACCTCTGATCCCACCCCGATGGTCCAATCTCACTTCCACGAACTTCCCGAATCGTGAAGAGTTGTCATTCCGTACAGTCTTAGCATTGCCTGAAAGAATCAGTCCATCACTAATATAAAGATGATATTCTCTTAACATAGTCACTTTGCATTTGTTTGCATTAATTTGCTTTAGTTTTAATAAGACATTATGTCCATATTGATGTAATTAATGCGAATGTGTATTTGTTTGAAGAAACTGTGATAGCCCAGCGGTGAGACCGTGTAATATATTGTTTTTACAAAAAATCATAGGTTCAACTCAGAAACATTTGTAACTAATCAACCACTAAAGGTAATGTGAGTTTCTTGACAAAAGTTCAGAACTCAATTTTCGCTCGATATTAATGAACCATGAATCATTTCGCCTTAATTAAATAAAGAATTGCTGGAAAATATTTTCTAAGGGAAAAAATATTATCCCTGAAGACCGTATAGCTCATTTAAAGGCGCGTTTACCTCATAACGGAGCATTGTCTAAAATTTCATTTCATTTACTATAGTTGAATTGTGAGAAGAAAATGTTACCCAGTCCTTTTGTAAAGGCGACCTACTGATACTCTAGGAAATTTATGGTCAGTAAATGTTTGTTTTATTTTCTACAAATAATTTATTTTTAATAATAACTTTAACGTATAGAAGACACTGTTACACAAAGGATATAAATCATCCTTTTTTTGTATTCGCGGATGAGGGAATTGCAAACCATTTATAGCGTAGCAAATCCTTATATGGAAGGTAGGAATAAATTTAAAAGCAAATTAATGTGGAACATTGAAACAGAGTTGCTGGTATATTTAATTATAAGGTATATACAAGTGCAAAGATTTCTGAGAGAACATCTGAGCGAACATCTGAGAGAACAGAAGATATCAAGAAGTTCGTAGAATCGCTGGAAATAAAAACGCGACATTGCGTAGTTTTAGAATCCTACCTGGAGACCAACAGTAAAAAGACCTTGGTTAATAAAAAGGAATAATGTAAAAAATTATAATGTTAATTTATAATTTTGATTAATTTTGGAATTTTGCTAATATAACACATATTCAATGTAAAATTTTGTTTTTTTACGAATTTGCTTCTTTTGAACTTTACTAGCTTACTTGACTCTTCTTATGATTTTACATTTATGTATTATACGATATAATGCATGAATATTAGCGAAATTATATAATGACTAAATCCGGAATTATCAAATACTGACAGTACCTAACTTTACACAAAAATTTTCAGAAGGACCTCCGTCATTCACCGGTGATACTTATTTACATTCAATTTTATTCTTACCGCAATAAACTATCATACAAAAATATATCCTTGACAAACGACGACGTAACTAAAAACATTGTAAACCATTTGAACATCTTTAATTTTATACATTATAAAGTGTTCTAGTAATATACTTCTTTAAGTTTAAATCTTACCAAAAGCTTCTAGAACAGTGTTAGCTTCGAGTATTTGTTGCTCTGCCCAGGAAGCTTGACCACCAGCAGCGCATAGATACTGAAGAATAAGTTTAGTGGTTTCCGTCTTGCCAGCACCACTTTCACCTGATATCACCACTGACTGATTCTTCTCGCCATTCTGTTAAAATTTAAAATAAACCATAAATTTCTCTTTACTACTATAGGCCAAGCGTTTAGGTCAGTCCTCGTTTGCAGGCGACGAGCGCTTGTAGCATGATACAAGAGGTGACCGCCCGCACCTACTTAAGTCCCCATTCTCGTCCTGCCTCCGCGCCCTTGTATCCCGCACGCAAGGACTGAGTTAAACGGTTAGCCTATAGTAGTCTCGAAGCGTTCTTAAAATTAAACTAACATACAAATCTGTTGCCGGCTAAGAGTTTTTCTGAAAGCTAAATTTTTTATCAACTTAAAGGTATCTATTATCAAATTAAAAAATGCTAATACAGACCTATTTAGGTCTATTATACCTATATATAGAAACCTATACTAGCAACATATCAATTTCATTATGATGTACAAATATTTGTTAATATTAAAACTGAAAAAAGAGACTGTATTAACACTTATGATCCTTGAAGTTTTAGGATAATCTTAATAAAGCAGGTTAGGTAGTTATACCTATGTTAGATCTCAAACATCAGTAAATGAGTTATGTTATGATTTATGCGACTAAATTACCCTTGTATTTTCTAAATCGTCTTCCATTCTCATTTAAACTAGCAAGAACAACATAGTCTTTACATTGATGTAATTATACGAAATAAATGCATGTTAATATAACTAAAGATCCACCTGCAGTGAGCTGTACGCCGACTCGGCCAATGCAAATACATGCGGAGGCAAACTGCCAAATGCTTTGCCTCGATAGTTCTGCATATCCTCCTGGAATTAGCAAGCGTCTTAGGTTAATTTGATATAAGTGATAGTATTATCATCGTATTCTTGTATCATCGTAAAGTTATTATACTACAAAATTGAGGCAAGCCTAAAATGCACTATACTATGATAAAGACATAGCAAACAAGGGTTCTCTATTTGTCTCTCTTTTTTATCTGTGATTAGACAACTATGAAGTATACGAGTTTCATTTTCACTCTTATTATTTATTTTGTCACTCTCAGTTACGGGCCTGCCTATGGCTACTCTACTATGCTATGCTATTATTTGTTATATAGTAGGTAAGTATTTTTTATATATATATTTTTTTTTATCGGAGGTATCGGTTCTGTTTTTCAGCAAGCACGACTCTTTTAGGCGTTATTTATTTAACATCGTTTATTAATATAGAATCTATAAATTTTGATAATACATTATTCCAGTAAACAAATTATCGCTTTAAAGTATCCTAGATGTATATCCCAGAAAATTTTCATTGATTGCACGATTAATTGTAAAATTTCTAACAAACAATTTCTAAAAAAAGATCAATCAATAAAAACTAACCATAATAATTATAACCATATTAGTAAGACCTATGTACAAATTTGGATGCTACTAATAGGTATACTGTGATGTATTTTATACATTAATTTACTTTAAAAATACTTAAAATCAATTTAAAACGTATAAATTAATAAAAAGGCTGCTTAATATGCAACAAAATACGAAATACGCGGTTAAAGTTAAGACTGATTATAAATTTCTAAGTACATTATACTAGATAGTGATTACTGTTTTAGGGAGGCTGTAAGTTTCTTATCAATAATTATGGATTGGAGACACGAAAGTAATAAAAAGCGAATAAAACTTTTATTGACGTTTAATCTACATCTAATCAAAATTGTCGTAAAATGTAATGGTGTTACAAAGCTATATTTCAGTAAAACTAGTTTTAACAAATTCGTTTCAAATCTTTACGACAAGAATTAATTACCTTGAGTAAGTTGTGTACGCACTAAAAATGCGATTTTAATCTAATAAATTATTAAAATTACGCGACAATAGCAGTTTTTATGCATTTATTAAAAAAATTATAAGCGAATCTAATTAATATAATCCTACAATATCATTATTTAAAAATTAGAATGAACGAGTATATCCAATGGCCAGTGAGTAAAGTAAAGCTTCTTAAAAAATAAGTTTTAATTAAATACCAATCGAATACATGTACTACCCTTAACCCCTTTCCGTAGAAAGCTAACCTTCCACTGCAGTAGTGAAGCGTATTGTATAAGCGCCTAGGGTGACTAAAAGTTGCGTCATTTTATAGATTTGTCTACACAAAACTCTGCAACTTTTATAAATAAAGAGTTACCTAGCTCCTTACTTGCGGACTTAAGTGTGCTTGTTCCAAAAAAAGGAGAAAACAATAACATTGTTGTTTTTCTCCCTCGCACCAAACTAATTAATTTTTGGGTCAAGGTTTTTCGTTTCGTAAGTCGTAATAGGGTACGGTCATTGATCTCTATAAATCGTGTTTATATTAAAAAAAAAACATAAAATAATTGCTGTGGCTAAAATACTTCGCTAAATTAACAGATTATTTTTTTAACATAGGGTGTTGAGATTAAAATTAAAATTAATGTCATATGATCGGTACCATCCTGTATAGAGCATAATTTAACTTAATCATGTTTTATCGTATTTGTTAGATACGACAATCGACACATAAGATTTTATCATATTACAAAAGGTTTTCTATTTCCGTTCAGCTTAATGTCACTGGCTCACATCCCGCTTGTAATGGAAAACTTGCCATATCTTGTTTTCCCTTTCCGCATTTACACTCACATAAACAAGAGTTACAATCCAAGCCCCTTTAATAAAAAGGGGTGACGACTGATATTCTTTGACAATAATTTACCATAAGGTAATGAATGCCGTTTTACTTTCCGCTTATCTAGTTATCTTCCTGTATGAGTAATTAGCCATATACAATGGCCATGTTTTCTCAGTAAAGATAAACGATTTCCCACGTTGTAAAGTAAGAAAAGTATAACTTTACACAATAAAATGATTTAAAGTTTAGGAAATGCGTGCGTCGTAAAAACTGACAAAATATAGGCTATTTTCTTGGAACTTTCTACCACTAATCATGATAGAGGAAAAGAAACTTCTTAGACTTAACTTGTGCCTAGTCAATAAACATTTTTTTTATAATTGAGTTAATTGAGTATATTTCATAGGCTTAGTGAAACAATATTCTGCTGATATATTTTCTAAACAGTTATGGCTTAACAGTCAGTCGTGTGATTTATCGAAAAAGTTCTCGAGTTAGCCCTGAGCTAATAGATATTTACAAATCGTCATGTGCTTATTTGTAAAGTAATATATTTCGATAAAACCTACATATCGCCCTATCGGAACAACAAAGTCACTTTTTCTATGCTTATACATGGAAGATGTAACTTTATTCTTTAGGGCGATATGCTCTGAGAATTTCTGGAACGTGTATAGCCTACTATTCTGTAATTCATCGAATTTAAATTTCTATATCTTCCGATTTCTCTTTAGATAGAAGGATTTGCTTTCATATTATGACTATGTTTTGGAAGTCTTAATAGATGAAGAAACTCAATTAATATTTAGAAATTAATAACAACGAATAGACACGGATCGTCGTAATTAAAAAGACATGTTGAATATGTCTTTTCAATTGAAGTACTTAAAATGTCAGTTGAGAATTAGTTTTTTGCACTCACCATGTTGTAAAATCCCAATTCTTTGTATGGATTGACTGCTACTAAAATTGATCCAGTATATGTCTGTATATTGTATAGGAAACTTAATACAAATAAAAAATTATATAATAAAGTAATTAAAAATATATTTTACTGGTACAAATTTGTATAATTTCGTTGTAAATATATTTTGCAATAAGCTTGTCAATAGAAAAAGAAAACTTATGTATGTTATGTTAATACTTTACAAGACGACTTTTAAAAAAAATTCTGACAGAACTAGTTTTAATTGTAATTTAATTCGTTTTGCGTCTATGACGGATAAAATTGATCTCTATAGATGAGAGATCGTAAAATGTTCTGAATTATGTCAATAGAATGTTGAAGAATTTTATAGCGAAGCACAATTGAAAAGAGCTATTATAAGTTCGATTTTTCTTAACCAAATAGCCACAGGAAATGAGTTTTCTTTTATGGAAAAATGAACGGGGCATTTTTCTTAAGTTTTGATTCGTAAATAATTAAATAAGGTATCTACATCATTAGGAGTTTAATATTAATATTGATAGCAAAGCTCGGTCATCCAGATATTATTTCCTTAAGTAGTCTAATAATACGTTGGCTCTCTGTACGATAGTAGTGAAATCATTGTCATTAAAGGATACATATATGAGGTCGTGGATGTACCGCCGCTTCAGATTGTCATTGATGGCCTGCTCCGTTATCTGCGGCATCATCGTCATGTCGGGCACGCCGGCCGCCTCTTCTTTGTCTCGCTCCTCCATCGTGTCTGTAACAAGAGATAACTATCATTACCTCATAACGCTAGAATCCTCAGAGGACGATGGAACGATCTATGCGCGGAGTAACTCTACGTGATCAAATCAGTCACGTGGTAATATGGTAATAACTCTACGTGATCAATGAGATTCGTAGAAGAACCAAAGTTACTTATATAGCTCACTGGAGACGAACGGAGCATATAGTAACGGCCTGTTATTATTTCACTGTTTGGCATAAAGCCTCCTCTTTTAGGAGACAAGGATTGGAGCTAAGACCTACCACGCTACTCCGTTATTGGTAGGTTATATATAGTCCTATAATTTTCTAGAGATGTGCTGGTTTCCTCACTATATTTTCCTACACATAAGTTTTAACAGAAAAAGTCATTGGAGCCTTTACGGTGTTTGAACTCATGACTGCCTTGAAAATGTCGCACGATCTCACCGCTGGGCTATCACAGCTTTAAGGCATATAGTGCAGAGAACCAATATGCGTTGGGGTCTTAAAGTGTTTGAATGACGACATCCTCTAACAGAAAACACAGCATCGGTAGATTCCCAACAAGGTGGACTGACGTTCTCAATAATGTTGCGGGGTGATATTAGAGCCTAGCGGTACAAGATAGTGTGATGTGGAAAATCTCGTGAAGAGAGATGATGCTGGCGGGGATGGGGGCAATGTGTCCAACGGTAACCTACCGCCACCAGCAGCGTGGTGGACCACACTCAGGTTTTTAAACGGTAAGAGTCCGACATACCCGCCGGTCCCCCGGCGTAATGTAAAAAAAAGTAATAGGCTGTTACTTTACGGTAAACTTAATATTAAAAAGGTTTTATTTTACTAAAAGTAATATGAAATCCTTAATAAACTCAGTCATTTGGAATTTTACTCCAAACAATAAATTTAAACAGTAGTAGACAGTTTGATAAATATCATTTACATTTAATAATAAATGTTCGTTTGACCTTTATATAGGACGATAATAACTCATGTCGGACTCCTTAACAAACTGCCCCAAGTACAATTTTTTTGCGTAGGACGTGGTAAATTGACTATTGATTGGGTACAGCGTGAGATGAATATTTAGGAGATCCTCAATTTATTTTATTGATTTTATCTACAAATGTTCCGAGGTCGTGCGTTTAAAGGCCTACCAAAATAGTAATCAAAATATGTTAAAACTTATATGCCTTATCAATATTTAAAATATATTAATAAATATAGTAAGTAACGGTCTGTTACTATCCCACTGCTGAGAATAGGCCTCTTCTCTCCGTTTTGGGAGAAAAGGATTGGAGCTAAGACCTACCACGCTCCTCCAATGCGGATTGGTAGGTTACACATACCTCCAGAATTCTCTAGAGATATGCAGGTTTCCTCACGATGTTTTCCTTCACCGAAAAGCGTGTGATAAATTGCAATTATCAATTAGACACATAAGTTTTAAGAGAAAAACTCATTGGTGTCTGGCCGGGTTCGAACCCGTGATCGTCTCTAGAGATTCACACGGTCGCACCGCTGGGCCATCACAGCTTGTAATAAATATAAATAAATCAATATATAGACATTTACACATACGGCCGTCGGTCACTAAAGAAACGTAAATGTAAACTGATACTTGTGTTATGGGCATGACAGAACTCGTAAAAGTAACCTGGTTATAATCCCACTGCTGGGCATAGGCCTCCTCTCTCCGTTTCTGGAGGGAAAGGTGCTCCAATGCGGATTGGTAGGTTACACATATCCCCAGATTTCTCTAGAGATATGCAGGTTTCCTCACGATGTTTTCTTTCACCAAAAAGCGTATGATAAATTGCAATTATCAATTAGACACATAAGTTTATTTAATAGAAAAACTCATTGGTGCCCGGAGTTTAAACCCGTGACTCCCCTCGAAAGAGTCGCAAGGTCTCACCGCTAGGCTATTACAGCTTGTCAACCGTTACTGCTTATACAATTTTGCACCCTGGGAGTGTAAACTTGAATATTAATGTTAAGCATTTTTGATATTTTTTATATACAATTATTCAATACATTACAATATTCATTTATTTATCGTATATAAACATGACAATTTATGAGGGGAATACTTCCTCTCCTACGCCGCGCCGGCTGGTTATTCTCCTTTCCTTTGAAATTATATTAATACAATATAATTCAGATATTATTTCCTTCATATTTCCAGATATATCCTTTCATTTTACGAAGTTTCGATCTGGTCATGTGTCCTAAGTTCAACATTTTTTACCCATCACAAAAGTGCATAACACCGTCAATAAAGTTTTCACTTCTATAACATGTTAAGTATTTCAGTTATTCAACATAATAATTAAATTAATAGGAACTAAGCTAATTAAATATACACCAAACAGATAAACAATTACAAGGAAAACAATAATTATAATCTAATATGTACATAGTGTAGTTCATTACACCCGATATCGACACCGGGAAGTATCAATTAAATTGCGTCATAAGGATACTGACATCTGGAAGGTACATAAACGGTTGTGACCGTAATAGCCCTTGAGGCAATACGATCGAGTTATCGAACGGAAGTGTCAATCAGAAACGTCATCAGATTTCTTCTCTATCGATATCGAGTCGTTAGCGCACACAAATCACAACATGACAAAATCTAGAAAACTCTTTTATTTATTTAAAAATACGCGGCTCCTAATACTTCTTGCTGGTGCTTCTTCCTTCTTTGAGCTGGAAAGCACCACGTTATTCAATGTATGTTACGTATCGTCCGATCCGAAGAATAAAGTCACATTTCCTATGCTTATACATGATACTTGTACCTTTTTTCTTCGGATAGGGCGATATATCCTCTAAGAAGAATTCTCTGGAAATTTCGTTATACAAGAAAATTCGTGGTTACAAAATTGATTGAAACTTAGAAAACTTCTACATTGTATAAACAAAGATATCCATTGCCACCCGTATCATGGAACGCATAAAAGTAATCAAGAACCTTTCAAAATCTACGATCACTAAACATATGTAGAATTGAAAAGGTGCATAGAACTTAACAATCCTTAAAGCTCCTTTGCACTGATATCAAATACAAACGAATACGCCACGATAATTCTAAAACAATAATAAATTATAATTCGATTAATAACTCTAACTCTGCCAGTGTACGTTTCGGCGGCACTGCCGGTCCCAAGCCCGGATAAAAGAGGAGGGTTCATCGAGGGGTTAACCACCCACCATGGTAAAAAAAAGCCGGTTCCGAAGTCCACAACAAGTAATAATAAAAGGCTCGTTGAGGAGGCCAGGACCCATAAAGGGTTGTAGTGCCGCAGGAAGAAGAAGAAGAAGAATTCGATTAATAAGTGAGTGTCAAAATTGGTAGTTCTGTTTCCGTGGCCAAAAATATGACAAGAAGAATGAGACCTTACCTACTTTAGGTACCTTAAATAACGGTCACGGTAAAAAACTACCGTGGTATAAAAGAAATACCACTATATACTCATAGTATACTCATAAACGTAAATTAAACAATTGATAATTTTTGAACTCTGGAGATATACTGCTTTTATTATGATAAATTTTCAAGTTTTAAGTTTTAACAGAAAAATCCAGTGCTTGACAGCGATTTGAACGCGTTAGCCTGTACTGTAAGCCATGCGCTCGTACTATTCGACTTTCCTTTTTTTCTTACCCTAATGTGACTGTGAATAGTCTACAAAGCAGGGGCTTAAAAATCGTAGAACTTGTGAGCTTGCTATAATTATGACCTGCAATAATTTTTTCAGAATTGCCGTTAAAACTTTTAGTAAAAAGCGAATCATAATTCTATTTAATTCTGCACTGATTAACGCTAAATGGCGTGTTAATTGTGTTTGAGATTCTTCAAGAAAACTTAAAAAAAAAGAAACGAAAATTAACGAATTTCAATAATTGAGAACTATTATTTTTAAATCTGTACTAAATAAAAATCTATAAGTTATCTTCAGGGGCCCTCTGTGCCTTATAAGTAATGGTGGTTACAGCAATTGGCTTTGAGGAAGGTCCGCTTAAACGATGATGGAGTTATCTGGCGGAAATGTCACTCAGATAAATCACTTACTGTTCACGCCCTCTTATGACTGTAGATAATGCACGGAACTTTAATAAAATAGATTTGCTGCTGTATAGTCCTATTAATATTTTATAGGCAATGATAACTGATTGAGGAGACATGTGACCCTTCACACAGTAGTCACAGAGTTAAACCCAGAGTAAGTACCCAGCTTTTATATTAAAGCTTTCGAGTCCAATTGATATTAAAAATTCTGCAAGACTTGCATATCTGTAGAAAATTCCTAAGATGTCTATAGCCTATAAATGGGCTGTAGACATATCGATATATATATCGATTTGAGCAGCAAAAAGGTTAAGAGGGAGAAGGCATTGCCCAATAACAGATTTTAACTGTAAAACGCTGCAGTATTTTTCGTACTTATATATAAACAATAGAGCCTGTTTATTTCACGATGCCGATAGAAAACCAAATGTCAATTTCCTTTATAATTAGACACTTATAGGGTGACCACTATTGGAAGGAATGCCTTTTTAACTTTATCGTGTATTTATCGCTCTAAAAAAAAATGTTTCACATTGTTGCACTTACTATTATAAAGTTATAGTAATTCGTTTGTATACCGAGTGACTAAGCTGATAATAACCGGAACTCCCGGCTTAATTTTCTAGTATGTTATGTATACAACGTATACCTAATCACTAAAATTTTAGTCTTGATTGCAAAATACTAAATGATCAAGGACAAAATGAAGATTATGTCAATCTAAGTTGTTGATTTAGAAATATGTACTTGGATAAAAGAATTCTATTATGTCTATCCTTCTTAGTATTCTTATTAGTATCCCAGATTCTACAACGCAACATTGTTTACTTTTTGAACGAAAATGTGACCCAAATTTTATACAAATACGTTCGGCCGTTTTTGCGCAGTTTCCAATACCTAAGTATGACAATTTACTTTGGTTGAAGAAATTAGTGGATATATATTTTGAATCAATATTAATTACCATAGACTCTTATTCTCTATGGATTTCATATTCGTGTTCAAATTTATATCTGCATTGCAGTATCTATGACAGTCCTCTATTACCACGAGATATTCCGTGAACCTGTCTCAAGCAGCCTAGTGCGTAGGTTTCCAAGAATAATTTCAAGAGGGAGGAGCTATTTATTTTTGTCGTCTTGCTTTATTATATGTCTTGTTGAGATAAACTGGGGCGCAGAGACGTTTTACATTTCATAAGATTTATCGCTAGATTCATGTGAATTCTCGGTAGTTAGGTATCTATGGTAAATGTATATTTCATATCTAATAATTGTGGGGGCATTTAATACTTCAATAACAAGAATACATATTGTAGAATTACAGAAATTCATAGTTTTTAATTTCATTGATGAAAAAGTTTATAGATAACATTTTAAAGATAAGGTATCCTTACTAAATTTTTTGTAATTGCTATTATCAAAGTTGGCAATATTAACTTTGCACAACTTATATAATATAAGTTTATTGCACTGTAAATATACTCTTATACAATCTTAAAAGTAATATGAACATGAAAATATAGGAGATAATATGAAAACGACTGTAAAGTTATAACACGATGATAAGGACACTGCCGTACCTTTTTACCACGTAACAAAAATTAATTAATTATATTTAAATTGAATAAAATTACATTGAGTATGATACTGTATATTAAACCTATCGTCAGGTAAGATAATAAATAGTCAAGCTCATTTAATCGGTTACAGGGACCGATAAAAAATCTTTATTCGTAATATATATTTTATGGTATTCATGAGGGTTCTGCTGATGATTGTCGCATCTCGTATTTTTCTTAAACCTAAATGGCCAAACGGACAATCAACAACATTCAAATTTTGTTGCGTGATTGAATTTATCATGTTATAAATTTATTATATTATATTATAGCAAAATAATTTTATTATTACTTTTGTATGATGGATTTCCGAAAAGTAACGCCTAATTCTATAATTTTTTTATACACAATCAATCATTTCAATTGGATAAATTTCTATAAAAAATCTATAAGTGCCTATAAGTTCCAATTAGCAAATCGTTGGTGAGAATGACACGTTTTCATGATCACGGCTTTTTCGCAAACAATTTAAAAGGACATTTAAGTATAGTAAAAGACAGTTAGTTAAACAGAATATCAAAACCCGCGTACTTTTTCTCCAATTTCTGCTTTACCAAAAATTATTTGTATTTTTACTCTAATTGAAGGACGTCGTATAACGTTTTCATCTTTATCGCGCCATTTAGTAATGAGACACGGTTCGTCTTAGATAACAGATAAGCTTAATGTAAGGTCAAAGAGAATTTTGTTTGTCCTCGTCTTTAATTTAAGGTCAAAGCGAATTTTGTTTCTTTTCGCGATATCTAAGATTATTTTGATCCTATTTCTATTTAACGAAGTGTTTTAATACATTATTGCTAGCTTTTGATAACATCATGAAAAACCGTTAGAATTGAGCAATGATACGGCTAGAGCATGTGATTATCAGACGTTCCCAGATTCAAATCTCAATATTTGAATTTCAACAAAAACTTTACTTACGAATTTTCAACAAAAACATATATGCATATTAGTAAGAAAACTTGTGATTTGGTTTAAACTAATAACGTGCCTTTTAGCATCTTGGTGGTGATTTTCAGCTTCAATTTTTCAAGGAGAATCAAAACGTTACGCGCAAAATATACCTTTTTTATCTTAAGGTTGACCAGTTCAGATGAGATGATGTCATAGCTATATTCGAATACAGTCATTCGAAATAGAAACTGGCTATACTCACGTCTTATTCTATCGGGTTAGCCAGACTAGTTTCGAAACAGTCATTGGAATTTACAAATCGGTCAAGATGATAATGTGCTGCACTGAGCTATTACAGCTTTACTACAAATACGATTTATACAATTACACGTGCGGTTACAAGTAACTTGATCGTTGAAAGTGGTTAATTAGTGTCAAAAGAAGCCATTGTTCGCATCGCAGCTCTTTTAGAACCCTTACAAAGCTAAAAGTATATTAGGTTAATGGGGGACAAGAGTACAAGTTAAGCGTCTAGACAAAAGCGTTTAATAAAATCGGGGATTATACTTTAGTGTCGTAGAAGAGAAAAGAATTTCTTAAGGCCGCGTTTTAATAACAACTTTTTTAAATATTTTTTTATGTTCCGCCGGAAAGTATGATTATTGGTTTTTGTTGTAGTCTATAAATATTTCATTGCTAATTAAAGGGCTCATTTTTCCTTGCAGAGTGGAGTCGAAACCTACTAGGAAGATTGGCGGTTTACATATATCCTATGATTTTGAGAGATATGGTTTTCATATGATGTTTTCCTTTTAGGTAAACATTATGAATTGTCAATTAGGTATGTATAATTTAGTATAGGAATCTGGGATAGAACCCGCGACCACCTAGTAAACGTCACGCGGTTTCAAATAGCTTCGTAAAGTTTACACTTGAAATAAATATATGTACCTGTAAATCGTAGTCATCATCTTCCTGCCCTTATCCCACTCTAAGTGGGGTCGGCACAACATGTTATAAACATGCTGTAACATGATTTGGCTGCGTTTTTACGACCGGCCGCCTGCCTGACGTCAACTTACCTTTGTCGTATTTCACGACAACTCGGTAAGAAAGAGTGTGGTCTATTCTACTAAACCGGATACCACACGGTGGGTCATCTTACCGTAGTCGCCTTTTACGACACCTCGGTAAGAAATGAGGTTGGTCTATTCTACTCAGCCGGATACCACACCGCGGGTCGAATTACCTTAGTCGCCTTTTACGACACCTCGGTAAGAAAAGAGGGTGGTACTATTCTACTCAGCCGGATACCACACGGCTAGTACCTGTAAATCGTAGTAGATTTCATTAAATAAATTAAATATTGGATACAAATAAAATGTTAGCGAGTAAATAATTTCTTTAATTTACATTAATCTTATCATTTAATTAAAGATATATTTGATTATTCTAATCAACTTTGGTGCTATTATTAAACTTTATCTCAATTGAATTGAAAAAGAGTTTTTAAGCTCGTTAGCTTATATATGACATCAAAATATATAGCGAACGTCACTACTAAAAAAAGTTTCATTTAATATTCGCAAGCAAACACATTCTTTATTTTTTATGTGAACGCGTCCTTCTTTGTGCGATGTTATTTTGAAATTCTTTATCGCGTAATCCTTATTTACAGGTACTACGACAGAGTAAATTCCGATATCTCGATACGTTTTAAGGTTTTTTTCTAGCATTTTCGATAATATTGACATAGCAGCAGCATACTAGAGGTTAATTAAAGTATCTTCATTCTTCAATCTTCATTACATTCCCTCTCGTAAAAATTGCATTTTAAATATAGAAAAGCTATGATACTAAGGATGTAACGGGTTGCAGTCCCGTGGAGGCGCCAAAGAGTTTTTCTGTAAAAACTTATATGCTTAAGCGATATTTTGTATTTATCATAAGCGATGCGAGCTATGATAGCCAAATGGTAAGACCGTGTGCCTCTCTCCAGTGGTTCACAGGTTCAATCCTCAGGCACCAATGAGGTTTTCTGTAAAAACCAATGTGCTCCAATTCATATTTGAAAATCACAAGCTTTTCGATAAAGGAAAACATGAGACATTATATGCCTAAACGATATTTTGTATTTATCTCAAGCGATGCGAGCTATGATAGCCAAATGGTAAGACCGTGTGCCTCTCTCCAGGGGTTCACGGGTTCAATCCTCAGGCACCAATGAAGTTTTCTGTAAAAACCAATGTGCTCCAATTCATATTTGAAAATCACAAGCTTTTCGATAAAGGAAAACATGAGAAAAACTGCATGACTCTTAAGAATTCTTCAGCTAACCTACCCAATCCACATTGGAGCAGCGTGGTGGGTCTAGGATTCAACCCTTCTCTTAACAGGAGAGAGGAGGCCTATGCTCAGCAACAGTACAGTAACTTTACGCTTGTTCCTTTGAAGGAAAACGTTTTGAGAAAACTTACAGAATTCCTTGAAATATCTAGCAATCCGTATTAGTACAGCGTGGCAGGTCTAAGGTCCAATGTTCCCCTCCAAAAGGAGTGCGATAGTATGCCGTAATATATAGAAAACTATTTAGAAAAAAACTCATGAAATCTGTGGTTTATAGATCACACTTTCAAGTCTTACTGAAAAAGAACACAAGAACGAAGTGTCTCCTATAGTAAGAAAGACTAAGATAAGTCATTGGACCTGTTCTTAGATATAAGTTATTTATAAGTTTAAGTTAAAATTAAGTTGCTTATTAGCCTTAACGCTAGATTGTGACTACAATAAAGTACCTTCATAGGGATGAACTTTATAATAGGAAAAAATGTCTTAGGCTTCTACTAACTACTCCTATTTAGATCTTTCTCATTTTCATTCAACATATATACGGGCGTACTTCACACCTTACACATACAATTGATGCAATTATCATATTACTGCATTCGTAATCGGTTACACATACAAAGTTCCGTTATCGTATATTGTAGTAACGTATGTGATGCAATCGAGTTTTTTTTAAGTATTCGTATCAAAATATCTTTAATTTGTAATACTTTTTTCCCATATAAAATCTATTCCGATATTCACATATTTTGAGTCACATTAAATACTAATACAATTTATATATCTGCTAGCCGACGCGACCCGGCTTCGCTCGTTTAGTACAGTATTTATCCTGGTATATATATCATCATCATTCTCCGGCCCATATCCCACTCACCAAAGTGAGATAAGAATAACATGTGTTAAACACCGGCCGGCCACCTGCCTGACCTCCGTAAGAAATGGGGGTGGTTTATTTCTACTCAACCGGATACCACACGGCCGGTCAACTTATCTCAGATGCCTTTTACGACACCTCGGTAACATTTGAGGGTGGTCTATTTCTACTTAGCCTGATAACACACGGCGGATCAACTTACCTTAGTTGCCTTTTACGATACCTCAGTAAGAAATGAGGTTGGTCTATTCTACTCATCCGGATACCATACGGCGATACTTGGTCCAAAGAAAGCTTGCAGTATTTCGATTGATTTGTTTTTAATAAACAAGCCAGCTCTCTTTTCATCGGAAGAAGCATTGATCGTGGTGCATTGTGTGACTCCATAATTCAAAAAGCTAAATTGCAAACGATAACATTATGTAAGACCCTTACTAGACTTTCGGTTAAGAGAAAAACAAGCTGAATTGCAGGAATAGAAAACAGTGAGAGAGATAATTTGTTATATGGTTGTATTTTGCAGGAGCTTGGTTGGGGTGAATATAAATATAAACAGACTAATAATGAAAAAATATTATACCTATATCTTCTAAGGGGTGGGTCTCCGTGGGACGAAGAAGGTTGTGTGAAAAAAATATTTTCGTTGTATCAACTTGAGAAACTATTAAAAAGCATATAAGAAAACACGCTACAATTTTTTTGTCTATAAACGAATATTTACTATAAATATTTCACAGTCACAGACAAGCTAGACACACACAAGGCATTTTAATAAAGTAAACTGAAACAAATAACAAATTAAATACAATCGTTTAAAGTGCAACCACATCCACTTGCCCTTATCCCACTTTGCTTGGCGATAAGTTTTACTCAGTTGATAGACAGAGAGTTTAATTATACTTTGATTAAATAATTATTGTCCTCATTGATTTGTAGAATATTGATTTTGACGCGTTTAATCTTCATAATAAATGTTCCTCGTCATCATCCTCCTGCCCTTATCCCACTCTTAGTGTGGACGGCACATCATGTTATAAACATGTTGTCACATGATTTGGCTACCTTAGTCGTATTTTACGACACGTCGGTAAGACGGAGGGTAGGTCTATTCTACTTAGCCAGATACCATACGGCGGAACCTTTAATAGTACTTAATTTTATAAATATTGCTACAGTTGATAAAACGTGAACGCGTGAAAGCAGAAACAGACAGACATACTTTTGCATTTATTACATGAGTATGGAAAGTTCCTTGATCCTTGATTGTAAATACCTATTTACAAAATATAGATATTGAAATTGAAGACGGTGTACACGGCGGAACCAGCAGATGTTTCTGTAAACTTAAAAGAAAAAGTTTACAGGAACTTCTTTTTAAGTGTTGAGTTCTGTTTCGTGGGGAATTCAAAACCAGACTGAGTCACAGCAGACAGCTAGTTTATAATAAAATTAAAGCTTATCGTATTCAATATACTCAGGATAAGTAAAGTTATGGGATTATTTCTAGTTTATAATATAGCTTTATTGTCTCCCAATGTAATCAACAAAGAACTATTACTGTCGAAGAAACAAGAGGGTGGAAATAATTTAGTAGCTACGGTGTTCTCACGGTCCGCAGTGAGCGTATCCAAGCGTCAAGAGTTCGGGAACAAGGTTCTTTGAGAACTTTGAATTAGTTTGTTACAGTAATTATGATTTGTATTTTAGGTATTTAACATTTATTATTAAGAAATAACCAGGATTATTTTTATAACGTAAAAAGCATCTGAATTTTCTTGTTGAATTAATGAGTGTATATTTACAATGCTTGATCTCTTTTGGAGCTTTCGTCAATCGTATGCTGATATCTTATACAGAACTAACAAAACCTTGTGTTAACGTCGTCCATCTATATAGACGAGCTTCTACTGACATTATATCTTCTGATGTACAGGGATTTTATAGATGCTAAATCAGGACGGCGTTCAATAATTTCAAATGTTATCAATGTCAATAAATAATGGCAATTATTTATATACAGATATTATAAATACGAAAATTTATCTGTAATGCTGGAGTGGCATTAAAAAAATGAAAATCAACGAAAATATGAATCCAAGTTAAAATATATAGGTTAAAAAATTGTCGATTTTTCAATTCGGGAATAGCAAAAAGACAGTATATAATTGAGGGAAGTTAAACACTTAAGTTTACGCCAACTAAATCGCAGGTTTATCTACTCGACAATAAATATCAATAAAAGATGTGGACATGGATTAATGGACGTTCATCCGCGGAGACGACGGCGACTACAGTACTTAGTGGGATATCACGTCTACCTACTGCAGAGAGTAATGTACTGTGCTCAAATATAGGAACTACTATATAAATAATATTTACTATAATAGCACATTATTCTGTCCCATATTCACCATCTGTCTATCATCCGCAACGAGTGAAAGTTTTGCTTTGCACAAATATAATATCAACACTAGCCGTGTGGTATCCGGCTGAGTAGAATAGAGCACCCTCTTTCTTACCGAGGTGTCGTGAAAGGTGACTAAGATAATTTGACCCGCCGCGCGCCGTGTGGTATCTGGCTGAGTACTGACCACTCTCATGTCTTACCGAGGTGTCGCAAAAGGCGACTAAGGTAAGTTGCATTTAGGCAAGCGGCTATTTGTAAAATACTTAGCCAAATCATGTGACAACATATTGTGCCGACTCCACTTAGAGTGGAAAAATATGTGTAATCAATATCAACACTATTATCTACATAGATTTACTTTCACAAATATATAAGGACGGTAAATAAACAATATCGTAACAAAAAATGATTGTAAATATGTACGTAGGTAGCCTTGTTGAATTATACAAGATTTTGAAGTGTTCTCCATGCATAAAACAACGTGGTGCGTGAGTTCGCAAGATGAAGAGGTCCGATGGCCGGGAAACATTCCAATTCCTAATGCGGAGGACAATGCTGAACCCGACAATATCAGCTATTTTGAAAGTTTAGTAATTTTTGCTTTCTTTGATGCTCGTATAAGTATTTTTATTACTGGAAAATAAACGACCGCTTTGCGACCAAATTATTTTTCAAACTAAACTTACAGAAGTTAAAACAGAATTTTTGTTGTCATCCACATTTGTTATGAGAATATATGTCATGCTAAGTTTATGAAGCAGGCAACATTCACATACTATATACACGCAGAACATATTTCGGTTTCGGGGCGAAACGAGCATAGAGATTGTGGTAGTGAGTGTGTGTAGTGCTTGTGTGGAGGCGGTTTGCGATACGTGTGAAAACATTCATTAAATGCTTGCACGTGTTCACCTATTGTTTCATAAAAATCCCTTGAAAGTTTTAAGGCCGGCGGCGGCGATTTGATACATTCAACTTCGCTTTGCTGTTGATCACTTTTTATAAGCCCTTGATAAGTTTCAGATTCCTCTTTTTGATTCCTTCAGACCCCAGAACTCGATAACTTAAATGATTAATAATTAATAATCATTTAAGAATACATGAGAATACATTATAAGTCATTGTTAAAAAATGAAGCTGAGCCTTTAAAAAACAAGAATCGGAAGATTTAGTACGTAAAAGACGAAAAATGGATGATTTTCCTATTTTGGAACAATGTTCGGTTACGTGGTTCAAACAGTGTCGCAATAAAAAAATCAATGACTCCTGGACCTACCAGGATCAATATCATAATTTCCCATTATTTGTGACCTAATAAATATAGTTACACCAAAAATATATTCCCAAAAGATCCCTTTGAAATCATCACAAGAAGCAAAGAAGGCTAGCTACTGAAATAACTTTCACATCGTTAAGCTCAGGATTTTTCTCCGTATTAGGTTACGACATATCTCCCAGGAGATTCCACGCCGTACGTTCATGTGCTGTTTGCTTCCATTAAATCCGCTTATTTGAGGTTATCGCAAACCTTTTATAGGGTCTACTAATACTGTTTTCCTGTTCAACCATACTTAAATCATGAGATCCAAAGTCATTAGTGTTATCTACCCATATCTATTGATCTATATCTGGGACTGATTCTTGACTGGTGCAAAATTATTAACTGGACTATTTAAATATGATAAAATCTTTACAAAAGCAATGATCATCATCTTCCTGCCCTTATCCCACTCTAAGTAGAGTCGGCACAACATGTTATAAACATGTTAGCACATGATTTCGCTACGTATTTTACGACCGGTCGCCTGCCTGACATCAACTTACTTTAGTCGTATTTTACGACACCTCGGTAAGAAAGAGGGTAATTTATTCTACTAACCCGGATATCACACGGTGGGTCAACTTACCTTAGTCGCCTTTTACGACACCTCAGTAAGAAATGAGGGTGGTCTATTCTACCAGCTGGATACCGCATGGCGGGTCGACTTACCTTAGTCGCCTTTTACGACACCTGGGTAAGAAATGAGGGTGATACTATTCTATTCAGCCGTATACCACACGGCTTTACAAAAGCAATGATGATAATTTAAATTAATTTTTAAAGCAAATTTTCGAAGTGTAGGTAGCTCAGTAAAAAATTGTTGTAACAATATATATTTTTTGATTAAGGTCTATGAGGAAAGTTTGAACTAATATAAAATATAAAAGCAACTTGATACATGATACATTCGAGTTTAAAGACCGGGAGACATTCCATTTCCTAATACGGAGAACAATGCTGGACTTGAAGATATGAAAGTTATTTTGGGAGCTCCATTTAGACCGGCTTTCTTCTTTGTGCTAATCACTGTTGATTCCCGCAAAAGGATGCCTGAATTTTTTGTAAAGCTTTTATATATATCGAAGCCAGTCTTTTTTACTGAACATTAGATAACGATGGCTTCGTTTGTACAACGTTTTAATTTTCTTTTATTCAATCTTGTACTTAGATATAAACTGGATATGATATTTTTGTGTTATAAGGCAGTAATAATCTTAAAACAATCGTAAATTAAGAGATTATGTTTATAAAGTAATGGCTGCCGAATTAAATGTTAAAATAACTTAACATAAATGCTTTGCGGATATCTATCATGCAAAAGTAATGATAAATGAAATAATTTGCTATTTTATAGCGGATATTTGTTGACATGTTGTCACCTATTGCAATTAGGACTCGAAATAGAAGTTTCTGGATCGATTAGATTACTATATAAGCGGCCGTATCCTTCGCCTTGGATATTCAGTATTCAATTAGCGACCACTTAAGAACTCGGAAGCGAAACAAGTGATACAATTAGTTTAAATAGTATAATTAGTACAAATTTATACTGAAAAGCTGAAATAAAGTTTTTGAACGAGTGATCGCGTTTTTTCGCTCTCACCGATTCGCCATCGCGGCTTTTAGAGCATCACTAGACCAAATAATTTATTCAACATTTTCGGATTACTAAAGAACAGTAGCATATATAACAGTATTATCTACAGATTACACGAACCGTGGAATAATGATTATTTCTTGACTGTATATCACATTAGGCGTAATGTATAACAAGAATGTAACAATTAGTTGCAATACTATTACATTTTAAGATAAGAAAATAATAAAAACTAATTTCAATCGATATAATGTAAATCGCTCAATCTCTACCGTATAACATAACACAGCAGTGATAGCTATACAGTGAGATCGTGTGCATGTATCAAGGGGTTGTAATGGGTCTTTACATGTGTTGTAATCCTGGGCAAGCACCAATGATATTTACAATTTATCACACTCTTTTCGTTGAAAGAAAACATCGTATGGAAACCTGCTCATTTCAACGGAATTCTCAGGATATGTATAACGTTTCAATCAGCGTTGCAGCAGCGTAATGGGTTCAACCTCCAATTCTTCTTTCCAAAAAACGAGAAGTAACTAAATGAATCTCGGGGAAACCTGCATAGTTTAATTAAAAGCTTCATTGAGCGAGTATGCGTGCATCTGTATGTATAAGATCATTGGTAAAACAACTAAACAGGCCTTTGACCGGCTAATAATAGGCTGTAACTTTTACTTTTTATGGAGCTATACATAAATTAATGTTAGAATACTAAAATAGTTCTCTTCAGGATTATATTTCATACTCAGGATAATTTATTCCCAACGACGAATTGATGAGTATTAAGGAGAATAATTAAACGATAATTAAGATAATAAGACTTACAAACTTATTTTAATAAATATTATATAATGCCACGTAATCAAATTATTCAAGGTAAGACAACGTCGCTCTAAATTTATTTTACTCATGTCTAATTAATATCAATTAGGCACAGTTTTTAAAACGTTTTGACAATAACTCATGCGATTGAAGTGGCGCCTTCTTCTTTCTCAACCGATGGAAGTTCACTGCTAAACATAGGTCTCCTTAAGGGATCGTCACAACCCACGATTTTGTGCAGCTTGGAACCAGCGGCTCCCAACCTTTTTGAGGTCGTCACTCCACTTCGCTGGGGTGTACCGGAGCAGCGCTTTCCGGTGCAAGGTCGCCATTCCAGCACCTTAGGACCTTAACGCCCATCGGTTCTACGCACTACGTGCCCCGCCCATTGCCACTTCAGATTCGCGATACGATGAGCTATGTCGATAACTCTGGTTCTTCTACGGACCTCCTCATACCTGACTTGATCGCGTAGAGATACACCGAACATAGCTCTAGCTCTATCGCCCGCTGAGTGACTCTGACCTTTTTTATGAAGCCTTTAGTGAAATTAACGTTTTCTAAAGCTTCTCATCCGTATCTGAGCTTGGCAATTTAAATTTTTATTTTTTTTCCAACAGGGAACAGCTAATGCCGTACAAATATCGTGAGTAAACACGGAAGATTGTAAACAGTTTAGCAATTATTCGGATTGGATATTTTGGGAAAATGGGTAACTTAAAACTAGATTGGAGCAGCGTGGAGTTGTGACTGATATTCTTCTGTCCAGAATTTCCCAATTGGGCAAAGCAGATTATCAGCCATAAGATGTAATGACCCGTTACTATCCCACTGGGTATAGGAATACTTTATACGTTTTTGGAGAAAGCATTAGATGAACATTGCTGATTGGTAGGTTATACATATCCCCAGAATTTTATACAGATGTACACGTATCCTTACGATGTTTTCTTGTGATAAATTGCAATTATCAATTAGATACATAAGTTTTAACAGAAAAACTCATTGGTGTCCGCCCGGTTCAGAGATTAATATTATATATTTCTTAAACCAACACTGCTCAGAGGCGACAAGAATACCGCTTTGATAAAAACTACGTGCAATTTGCAAACACTCTAATGAATATGGCGTCAAATGAACGTTACTTCCACATGCCCTACGATGTTCCAATTTACTTTTTATAGGTCATGTGGCATGTAACACGTACAGCGTATAACTATATAAGTGATCCTTTTAAACGTTTTATTATTAATTGCGGTATATCAGAATATAATCAATAGATTTGTAATACTTGTTTTTTCGTCTTCATACATTTAAAAAAAGTATAATCCCAACTTATATTTCCGGTGACATTTACTTTATACAAGAAGCTGTGGTAGCACCGTGCGACTCTTTCGAGGAGGTCGAGGGTTCAAACCCGGGCAGACACCAATGAGTTTTCCTATTAAAACTTATGTGTCTAATTGATAATTGCAATTTATCACACGCTTTTAGGTGAAGGAAAACCATCGTGAGGAAACCATATCTCTAGAGTTTTCCGGAGATATGTGTAACCTACCAATCCGCATTGGAACAGCGTGGTAGGTCTAAGCTCCAATCCTTCTCTCTAATAACGGAGAGAAGAGGCCTATACCTAGCAGTGGGATAATAACAGGCCGCTACTTTACTTTTACTTTATACTTTATACTTGGTAGTCAAAAGCCAACTTCACTATTTACATTACTTTATTACTCAAAGATATTCTATCTTAGTTTATTTCTTTATCATTAAGTTTTAATGTTGATTAACATGATACACATATTCTAGGAATTTATTTAAATATTTAATCCTTCACTCTCGTCTTTGTATTTTAACTGTTTTACTATAAAAGAAAGTACCTCCTACTTTTCTACAACATTATAGCTTCAGATAGATTGAATTACCCTTTTAAGTTAACTCATGGAACATTAAGTTTATTCAAACATAATGAACCAAACCTGGCTTTATTGTATTGTTAATTTAATTTTCTTAAATTGTATCATAAAAGCAAGCGTATACAGAAATATATATAGAAAAACTATATATAGAATATATAGAAAAACTCATAGTTAGTGGAAACGTGGAAGGTAAGAGGTCACGAGGAAGATCTCCAACTAGATGGTCTGACCAGCTAAAGGCCACCGGCGCTATCAACTTTCATGACGCTGTTCTCATGGCCGGGGACAGGAACCGCTGGAAATATATTATACGCCACCAATCTAAAGGACTGACAACCTAACGGTGATCACGATCCTCAGAAATGAGGGACCGACTATAGAGAGATACAGAAATATATGTATCTGTATGTCTCTATATGATTTAATATAGATTATTTAATTTAAAATATAGATTAATAATAATTGCTACAGACTATTGTACACCACATTGTAATGGTAGAATAGATTGGATTATTATTGCTCTTGTAACATTCAATGAATTCACAATAAACATGATTTGATTTGACAAATGTCTTTCGAAAAACGGCGTTAATAGTATTCGGCCTTTACAATTACAAATTAACAAAAGTGTTATGTAATCATAATTGATCATTTATATCCCCTTTTATTTTTCATTCCCAAGTGAAAGCAGCATCACGCCGGACATCGATTTAAAATCGATTAGGACACCTAGTCAAACAAACAAGCCAAATGTAAATATCGCTTTGATAACACTCAACATTGAGGTACTTGATTTGTCATTTATTCGATTTATGTTTATTAGAAACAGGTAACTGGAAATGCTATTAATCAGTTTCTATAATAAATTACTCGTTCAGCATTACATGAAGTCTTTATGTTCTATATTATACGCATCAGTAAAGGAAGTAGACAAACTTAAACCAATTAGTTTTTTTTAGCCATCAATATTAATTTCCTGGTAAAGCACGCGGTGGCGCGTGCGCTCGTAAATCTCTGTGCGGGTATAAAAGCGCGGTAGCACACGATCAGGTTGCAATGATAGGAAAAAACGGGCGACTCCAAAAATAAACTTAGTCATATGAACTATAGTTTGTTTGTTTGTAATCTCTTTATTGCATTAACTTAATATAAAAAGGATAAAAAACAACAAAATGTGCAATGGCGGGCTTATTTCGGAATTATAGTTTAAGTTTGAAGTGGCGGTAAAGGAATAGTTAGGGTAATGGACGTGCGATCGAGAGGTCTTGGGTTCGAATCCCGACCATTATACTACCGACGTGAACCCATTATTAACACAAGCACTTAGCTTAGCTGGAGGGGTTAACAAGTTTACTAGTAATTTATAACCCAAATTGCTAGTTACCTTTTTATCAAAAAGGTTATTTTTAATAAGTATTTATTCAGCTATGGCAATATTGTTAATTAGAATTTTTGTATGGAGTTAGTAAAAAGTTCTCACAGTTCTTATCTAATAATTCTACCTTTGTCCACTAGACAAAAATACATACAAGTACACTGTTCAGATATTTGGGTCTCGTGCCATGTGTATTTTGGTAATGATGTTTACGTTTTATCACCGTCTCATTTAAATTCCAGATACGACACTGATTAAATAAAAATAAATTAAATAGCAAAATTTATTAGAATTTTACTTGCCAAACTTATCAAGCTGTATATTTTTTACTTCCCGATGAAACCGGACCGTTACGTTTGCGGCCAATCTACGGCATCAATATAAAAGGCGCGTGCCGCGACGGAAACAGATCTCATAGTCTATTTGCTTGTGAACTACAAAAAGATATTTATATTTTTTATACTTCCGTTACGATCGTTAAGTGAATTAATCGTGTACAATTATGTAGCAAAATTGCTGTACTGATAAGACATGTGTGTGGGCGGTGTTGGTTCAATGCAATAGCGATTATAAATTATTTGAGTTGATTAGCAACGTCGACTAAGCTTTATTTTTGAATGTGTAAATAAAATTTGCTCATCCTGTTTCAGTTAACATCGATTACTGTTAACATTAAAATGCTAATATAAGCGAACAAAAAAGCGTAAAAACAGTTTTCTATACAAAGTTTGGTCCCAAGAATCGCACTTACTATACTATATATAAATATAAACAAACAAAAACCGTAATTAAAGAACGGTGAGAGCGCATAACCTTTATCAAACGTCACTTCAAACCAGTGGCAAAATTGCACTATTCTGTTGAAATACATATTATATCTTAGCTACCTAATTTAGCCGCCCTTTATGGTTGATAGTTCTTACGTATTTTTTTTTAAATTGTAACGTTGAATGAGGACGGTGAACACAAACTTAATAATAGATTATTAGAAGCTCGTACTTGTCGGTCTTATAAAAAAATATGATTGCGGTGTACATTTGTTAAAGTTCTATTTTAAAGATACATACTTAATTATCTGGATGTTTAACTATAAAATATAGACAAAAGTAATGAAAAAGAATAACAAGAGTCGCAATAAATAACGTACCTGAAAGTCTGCCTGCCAAAGTTCAATTCTACTCAATCTGTAGTTAATCCGCAAATAGTTTAAACATTCGCCATTAATTATGAGTTAAGATGGAAAATTAAATATTTTTTTACAATACCATAGATCATATATCGCCCTATCCGAACAATATAGTTACATGTCCCATGTGACATTTCCTATACATGTATAAACATAGGAAATGTGAATTTAATCTTCGGTTAGTGCGATATTATAATAAATGGTAGTTAGAATCAAAATTTCCACAACAGGCAGATAGGTGATCTCAAAAGTGTACAAGATCAACTAGAAGATAAATTCTTTGAAGCAACCCATTTTTAAACTCGTAAAATTTATGTAAATATTATATCCATCCATTTCGTGACCTATATAATGACTAATGCCCCAAAAAACTAAATTGCGAACAACTTGTAGGTGTCTATTCCCACATCCTCATATCATAACGTGTTCCAATTAAATAAAAAAAATAGACTTTATTGCTCACACAATAGGGTTGTTTGCAGTTTCAAGTATGCAAGAATGCGATATGCGAATAGAAACAATTACGTTGGCGACCGCTGATTGAATAAAGCGTTTAACCCTTGACTTGCGTTATGGCCTCTTTTGCAACGTAAACAAAATCCTTACTGTTATATAGGTATTAGGATATAATCTTAACGGCTAGCTATACTCGAAACTTCAGACGGGTCAACTGATATTTTTATTGTTATAGATAAATCTATGCATTAGCCATGTGGTATTCGGCTGAGTAGAATAGGCCACCCTCTTTCTTACCGACGTATCGTATAAGGCCACCCGCCGTGTGGTATTCGGATGAGTAGAAGAGACCACCCTCATTTCCTACCTAAGTATCGTTAAAGGCGATTAACATAAGTTGACCCACCGTGTGGTATCCGGTTGAGTAGAATTTACAAGTGCCGAACTCACTTAGAGTGGGATAAGGTCAGGAAAGTGATAATAAACGGCTAATAATTTTTTTATAAATATTCGTAATAATTTTCTACAAATATTCCATACTGCCGAATAACGTAAAGGGTTTAATTTTGTGGAAGCCGCTTACCTAATACTACACCGCGTCCACCGTCGAGTATATTGTTCTTATCCTAGACAGTCTAGAGTGCGCTGTCTAGAATAAGAAAAGGAACATGGCATGAATGAGCCGCGATTGTGGCACAAAAGGGCTCACCAGTCTGTGGGAAAATTATTACTTGTAGGGAATGGCAGGATGAGATTGTAAGCGTCCGTAATCAGGATGCAAGGGAAAGTGAATTGGCGGATTCATTTGCCAAGCTTTGTGCGTGGTTTGCTAAATTCGCTAACTATTGTGATAAATTCGATATGGAAGAAAAAAAAATTGTCGTCAGTATAAATTGTTAAAGAAAGTTCAGAAGCGAGTATCAATGAAACCCTAAACTATAATTCAACTTGTATTCCTGCACTCGTAATTAATACTATATCCTAAAGCAAACGTCACATCAGATAATGTAGCTTGTTTTTCCGTAACCATCAAAAAATCTATTTGTTAATGCGCATTACACAACGCATACCATCGTCTATGTTCGTAGGACGCTCGGTGACAGGGAACTCTATAATTGGTTTCGTCGTCGCGAGTTCGTTATCCATCAGCTGCACTCGTAATACGTTTTAATTTACACTATACATTATGTATTTTATTTATTTATCCGTTATTTATCTGGAGCTTAGGCTTTATTTATTTTCAAATAATAGCCTAGTGGTAACACCGTGCGACTCTTTCGAGGAGGTCACGAGTTCAAACCCGGGCAGACACCAATAAGTTTTTCTGTTAAAATTTATGTGTCTAATTGATAATTGCAATTTATCACACGCTCTTCGGTCAGTGAAAACATCGTGAGGAAACCTGCATATCTCTAGAGAATTCTGAAGATATGTGTAACCTACCAATCCGCATTGGAGCTGCGTGGTAGTTCTTAGCTCCAATCCTCCTATCCAAAAACGGAGAGAAGGGCCCTATTCTCAGCAGCGGGCTAGTAACAGGCCGCTACTTACTAAAAAATTATATTTATTTATTTATTATTCATTTATAATATTACGTAGTAACTATATATAATTGGTTGGCAAAGAAAAAGTTTACCTTTAATATATATATCAGTTAAGTTAAGTATACATGTTGAGTAGATTGTTCGAGGCCGTAAAACAAGGTGGAAGGGGGGTTTAGGCACCACGCCGGCGAAGACAATAGCGTCTGCGAAGATAATATTTTGCAAGACGACGAAGCATTAGCATCAAAGATTGTCCCCATAAAACTGTACTCACATAAACCTATATTTTTCGTTGGACCGTTATGACGAGAATATAAACAAGATATTAAGATATACTCATGTTTTTGTGAACTATTCCTACTAATATAATAAATGCGATAGTTTGTGAGTATGGATGGATGTTTGTTACTCTTTCACGACGAATCTGCTGTACCAATATCGATGAAATTGGGCACAATTATTCCTAATACACCGGATTACAATATATGCTATAGAAATCCTGTTAATTGTCCAGTTAATTCTAGGATACAGAAATCCAGGAATAGCATGACATTGAAAAGTATCACGCCACAACCGTCCACGCCAACATGTTGCAGCTAAGAGCTAGTTTGTCACATATGCATAAAGAAACATACAGAAACCGGGAATTATCTATTTCTGCTAGATAAATGCTGTATCAAGAATGATGAGGGGACAGACAGACAAGAATATAGGCAGCGACATACTTTTTTTATTAGTACATTATTCCTTAATTTAATTAATTTTATCGTGGTGCCTATTCTCCTGATTATGCTTCGGGGCGGAACGATCGTAGAGATTGTCGAAGTGACTGTGTGAAGTGCTCGTGTGGTGTGTTGTAGGTGGCGGTGTTTCGTAATCAATGTGGTGACTGGTCCTGCATGTATAAGGTATGTGAACATTGTCTGCTTCCTACACTTAGATATACATATAGATAGAGATTCTTTCAACAAACGCGGATAGCTTAATAAATCTATCATAACTTCTATATGTATCCTTTCTGTAGACTTCGTTTACTTAAAGGATATTATGACAAATATTGTAATAAAATAGTAGTAATTGTAGAGCTGGAGTCCAGAGCGGTTTGACAGCCGCAGAAGGCATTTCATGCATATGTAACTCAATTGGCTTTTAGAACTTAAGTAATCACTTAACTGAGGGGTGACTAAGTGTTATAAAAGTGGGTGATAGGTCTCGGGTGTTTATTTATGTTATGAAAGTGCGGTGCGAGTTAGATTAAAATTTTAATTATTCTAAGAGACATGAAGTAAGCAAGGCCATATTAAAATCCTACTAATATTATTAATGTAACAACCCTTATGGTCTGTCAGTTGGAAGGCATGAAACTGAGCAATACGTGGGTTCAAAACACTATATTTATATTTATTAAAACACTATACTAACGTGAGTGTTTTCTGTAAAACACTTACGTTTTGCGATAACATTTTATATTTAAAAACATATTTAACTTACACTACAAAAATATTGAATTATTTTGTTATAGTGATCCTGCCTTCAACTCCGTGGGTCGCGGGTTCTATTTCCACCGAGGGCTAACATTTTATAACAACAATTTGTTGGTTCTTCGACTCTGAGTTTATATATGTATTAAAGTGTGTATTTAAAATTATATATGTATATATTTACCAGTACCCTTAACACTAATATTAAATTTTTTACTTTGGGAATAGATGACCGTGTAGTGTATATCCGTGTGCAATTTATCACACGCTTTTCTGTGAAGGAAAAATCATGAGGAAACCATCATATCTCTAGAGAATTATAGGGATATGTGTAATCGACCAATTCGTATTGGAGCAGTGTTCTTAGCTCCATCCTTCTTTCCAAAAACGGAGAGGAGGCCTTGGCTCAGCAGTTGGATAATAACAGGCCGTTACTTTTTTGTTCTAAACGACCATAAGCCATTTCTTTTACTTTTCATAAGAGCTAAATCCCTTAATTCTAGCAGTAGTAGAAGTGGGATTATAAGTAACTAACTTTGGTCAGCATTGATCTTACTTTATAAAGAGATCATTTAAAAGAATCGCCGGAATTTGAAGAGGAAAATCGCAATAATGCAAAAATAGAGACCATGGAAGAAAGGAAAAATATAGTTGCAAAAAGACTCATTTTCTAAAGTAAATCCTTACGTAGTCGTCCATGATTAAGAGGCGGCTATAAGCCCTTAAAGCTTAAACAGCTTACATGGCGTTATTCAAGCTTATAGCACTCACTAGGGCCACGGGTAATTTACATTTATCGAGAAAAAAAATCCTTAGTACCCTGTGTCTTTTCTATTTAGGTGAAATGAGCAGTATAATGTATTACAAGTAAATTTATTGTTGGACAATTCAAAGAAACAATGGTAAAATTTTAGACAATAAAATGAATACCCGTGCAGTCGTGTGGTATCCGACTGACTAGAATAGACCGCCCTCATTTCTTACCGATGTGTCGACGCCATTGATGTACTCGTATAATACGTCGATACGCGATAATCTGTATAATATAGATACACGTATATACTGTGTGTTAACTTACAGTAATTAAATTTCTGAATTCGATGTGTAATCTAGTTCAGAAACATCCTTTGGGATCAAAGTTTCTACAACACTCTCGCTTTGGTCTTGAGACACTATTTAGTTTTTGATTAATTTTTGCACCAGTATAGGCAAGACCTTATTGATTTTCATGAGTGGCTAACTCACCGTATATGCCAACGAAACTTAGCGTTATCAATAAGCCGTTATAGCCTAACGGTGAGCGCATAACCTTTAACCGTTGCTCAACTAAAGAGTTCCCGGGGTCAAACCCCTGGTAGACATGAGTTTTTCGTAAAAATAATCAAACTTAATTGATATTTCTTCTTCTTCTTCTGCAACCAATGGACTTCCACTGCTGGACATAGGTCTCTTCATGGGATCTCCAGAACACACGATGCCGCTTGTATCCAGCGGCTCCCCACGACCTTTTTGAGGTCCTCATTCCATCTAGTATCGCATTGTCGGAAGACCCTTTCCGACAATGCGCTTTCCGGTGCGGGGTCGCCATTCCAACACTTTGATTGATATTTAAAATTCATTATTCCTTCTTGGATATAGATAACATCTTAAGGAAACTTGCATATCTGCATGGAGAATTTATGAGATATATGTAACCTGCCCATGTAATATGTGACCCCGTAACGCAAAACGGAGTGGGGTCGCCCTCCTACAAGGCGAACAGAAGACCTCAAAAGAGGTCGCGGGGAGCCGCTGAATCCAAGCAAATGGCATATGATCGTGTTTTGACCAATGTCCAATAGTGGATGTCTATAGGTTGAAGAAGTAGAAGTGTAACCTGCAAATCTGCATTGGAGCAGCGTGGTGGATCTCAGCTGCAATCCTTCCCTCCAAGTACGGGAGGTCTCTTCTCAGCAGTGAGATTGTAACAGACAACTTTGTTTTATTAGATTTAAAAACGGATGCAAAACTTTTAATAAAAGTATCTACGCGAAGAATTTTTTAAATTACAATGACTTTCTGAAATATTTATTTAACGGCAAAAAATGGATAATGCAGAACTATAATATTTTTTTTTGCAAATGTAGGATGCGATAAACTGACTTTAATATTTGGTTAACTTCATTCTATAATAGACTTTTACTCTTTGCATATAGTTTGCGAGGTGGGTTAATTTCGAAGTAGGTCACAGCTGAACTGCAGCCGGTGACCCATTTATCTAGTGACCCCTGACCTACGTAATATGGGAATTCATATCATTTTGCGTATTGCGCTCGGAACGGGTTCGAAATTAATAAATGGGGTTGAGTGTATCGAACTGGTAATTGCTCTGTGAAATGTAAAGACGAGATGAGAATTGCTAGAAAAAAAATATTAACTTTGGGGATTATCCAAATTGCAGCTTTACTCATACTTATAGTACCTGGAGGACTGAACAATTTCAAAGTCACCCGATTTTCCCACTTGAACTATATTATAACCTTGTAGATGATAGCGAAATTTACCTTTGAATATTAATTACATTGTATAATTTTTTCATATGCTGAAAACACGGATAAAACGAAGTTTTCTAAAAATTAAGCTATATTGATTTATCTAGTTTTATAGTATCGAAGTAACTACTAGTTTTTTGCCCTTTTACATGTAAATAACTTTATTTTCTCCTTTAATTGCCTGACAAATTTTATCATATTAAAGTTAATTGATGGTATACAATTTGAAATATCTATTGATTTAAATTCAAATTTATAAGACACAAAGCAAGGGTCACTTATAAAATTAGAGTACATTTTGAATTACGATCCACCTGAGTGTTGCTTAATAAGCCCCATTGTATTCTGATGAATTTAATTTGTAAATGTAACTACGGTGCCGAGACACTTTTACGAGATATAAAAAGTAAAGGACTTTCGGAATTGAAAGTCAAGATTTGCTTTAAATATTTAATGCTCTCCTGCGCTTAAGAGCAGCATTAATAATGAGAAAAAAATATACACAAAGTAAAATATGGTTCATATCTCCATAACATTTTTGAAGGATATCATTATAATTTGAGACACACAAAAAATATAAAGTTTCCATAAAACTGAGATGATGTTTGTATTCGATTTTTATTTTCTATATTTCTGAAATTATACGATATGCTGAAGTATAATGTTCTATTTATTTTAATGAGGGGTCACAATCATTAATATGATAATAAGAGATGACACAAATCTAAAATGAAATATTTTCGGTTCTTTTATATGAATTTATAAACTTTTGAAGTTATTATTATAGTTTTATTTAATAAAATTGAGACTCATGATTTTCTTTTCTTTGGTACTCAATAGTACATTATGGAAACTAACAGTGCTTCCGCAGCCTTTTTTTTGTTTTTTTTTTAACTACGTATTGTATTGTATGTTTACCCTTAAAGTTTTTACAGCGTCACCTTGTAGAATGAGCTGGGGCAGAAGCAACGACGAGGATTCGGAGAAGGAAATACGGAGAATAAGAATGCAGACTAGAGTTGGGAAACGCCGTCGTTAAAATCGCCTTGTGTAAGACTGCGTGTGACTGTGTAGTCATCGTTGTGTGCCGAGAAGACAGTTTTTGAAAAAATTTGGGCTTTGTCTTAGCAGCCGAAGAAGCTTAGTTTGTTTATTTTTTGATGATTTTAACGTCGATGAGAATTTTTAGGACGCTTATACATATTTGGGCTTTATCGAAGTTTTACTTTGAGCTAAATAATTAACAAAGTAAAAACTCAACCAAAAAATTGTACAGAATTTTATTAAATTTGTGCTAATTACTGCCAGTAATTTGAACCCAAATTTCGTTTTCAATTTGCTTTTCCTGACACACTTAACAAGGCATCAACCCTTCAATGCATGACATCATTTCGCAGAATAAAAATTAATTCGGGTTAATTTATAATCCACGACAAATGAATTGGTATCAGTTCTTTAATATTAATCCTACAAATAGGTTTAGTCAGTGATTTTCTTTTACGTATAAAGTAAGTAAGTACTGTTACTATCCCACTGCTGAGAACAGGCCTCTTCTCTACGTTTTTGGAGAGAAGGATTGGACCTAAGACCTACCACGCTTCTCCAATGCGGATTGGTAGGTTACACATATCTCCAGAATTCTCTAGAGCAGGGCTTCTTAAACTTTTTTATATAGGTAAGGGGGGCGACCCCCTTCAAGCTTAGGAAATTTTAAACGACTCCCTCCTCCATATAATGAAATATATATTAACCGTAGATGTAGATGTAATATCGCACTATTTTACGATGTAAATAACAGTTTTGCATTGCCACTTTTTTCAAAAAATAGTTATAATAAAACTACAATAGTATTTTGTATGATTTTTATTTGTATTTATATTTGTACGTAGTGTGTATACTAATTTTAAAATTTTATTTATAATTGTTGTAAACTAACCAATCATAAATTTAATAAAATCTATTTAATTAAAGCTTGCAGCCATGTAGTTGTATCAATAATGATTGAAAAGTATCAGATCTTTGCGACGCCCCTTTCAGTAGTCTCGTGACCCCCCTGGGGGTCGCGACCCACAATTTAAGAAGCCCTGCTCTAGAGATATGCAGGTTTCCTCACGATGTTTTCTTTCACCGAAAAGCGTGTGATAAATTGCAATATTATCAATTAGACACATAAGTTTTTTTAACAGAAAAACTCATTGGTGTCTGCCCGGGTTTGAAGCCGTGACCTCCTCGAAAGTGTCGCACGGTGTTACCACTGGGCTACCACAGCTTTTACGTATAGTACAGACTAAAGTAAAATGAAAGTGAGAGATTTGAAACAATTTGTAAAAATAAAGATATTATCAATATAATATTTATTTATTTAGCAGTTATTTAACCTTATTTATTACTTTTAGCAGAAATTACAGAACAGCAAACAAAAAATTAGAAGTAATCAAAAAATAATAATTCCTACTAACGAATGAAATGAAATTTTTATGCAGTTTTAATAGTTTTGAGTTATATTTTACAGAAGATTACAAATTAAACATATAAGACTAAAAAACTCGGAGATTTTTGTACGAAACGAAAGGAGCAAACCATTAGCAAGAATGACGCACTTTATGTACTCGTACAAGTTATCACAAATAAAAAGTTTACAGTAGAATTTTGTAATTAATTATTAGCTGAGCAAGCTAATACGAATTGCGAAAATATGTGTATAATGTTACTGTTGCCACTCTGATATCAGACCGCACTATTTGATATCACATCCGCGGCATCCGTTCAAAGATATATAATATGATTAATATTAAACCTCTGGGAACAACATATCGCCTTTGACGGTATGTTATTAAGCTACCGGCTGACAATTTAATAAGCGCAATATTCATAATTAACTTTGAGCTCAAATATTTTTTAAGTTACTAATTTAAGTGACAGTGGTTTTACACGTTTTACACTATTTGCAGCGCCATCAAGCGGGACAGGCAATTACAGAACCTTCGTCAAAAGTACGAAATGCGAAGAGAAGCATAGAAGCTCTACTAGAGTTGGAAAACGTTGTCTTAAGTGTGCCCCGTATGAGTCTGGACCACGTCTAAGAGTGGGTAGTGGGTATGTGGTTTGGTTGTTGTTAGCCATTACACTATCAGGAATATAGATGAGAAGCCATGGCCAATCGACATTGGAATTTGCGGACTACGTCTGCGCCTGCTGGTATGATGTGTGGTATATGGTTCTGTCATTAATGAGTGAGTGATTGTGATTTAATAGTCATGGTCATTATAGAACAGTTTTGGGACACCTTTATTTTCAGCGGGTTGCTCGATCTGCTTCGTTGTGTGAAGCTGATTTTTACTACAATTTTGGGAAGTCTCTCCTTTTGTACAATACTTTATTTTTAATAATTTAACAATACGAAAAACGGACATATTTCTGCTAAGTGCCAATTCTCTCTTGTTTGTCTTTAAATTTATGATATCAGTGTAAATATACTGAAAAACAAGAATATAAAAGTGTGTGTGAGGACGGAAATTTCTAACATAGGCTATTTTGTCTTATGTCTATAGCCGGGATGTTGTAAATAGATCTTCTTTTAATAGTTTACTTTATTTTATCGAATGTATTAATATATCAGTATCCTTTAAGGATTATATGATTACGTAATTCCAAAGAAATAAGTCCCACAAACATTGCTTATTTAAAGTTGCTATTCATAGTTCAGTAGAGATGTGATTGTGTTTCCTGCAAAATTTCCATGTGACTAAATGAAAAATTCATATCATCGGTTGCTTAGGAATTTGAAATCCGTATCCTGTACCGAATAATTATTGCAGATGCAGCGTCGCTTTCCCATGAAACAGTAATGCACGACATGATACAAGCACGCTCTTAGAAAAGGCTTTGCTGACAGTATGCATGTCCTGATAGTAACGTTACACCGCTCCAGAGTTTCATCCACAAAGGAGCTATTACTGGTTAAGTGGATTTCAAACTTCTCGTAAGTTTAGTGAATCTTGCCGCTGATAAGCTGAATATCTTGCATATATATAGAATGAAGAAATACTTTTTTCAATTTAACTTTTACAATTCGAGGTACTTTCTTTAACTTTGATTACTGATTAGAATGTCGAAAATTAACGCTTACTTATATTCAATTACTTACATTATTATTATTTCATTAATATCTCTAATGATTGTAATTGCTTATATATATAGTTTTTGCTTCTTCCCAATATAAACTTTGTTTGTTTGTTTGTTTGTTTAATTTCTTTATTGTACAAAAGGTTAAAAACTAACATACATGACACGGAAATATATACAAAATAAAAATTGTACAAAGGCGGACTTATCCCAATAAGGGATCTCTTCCAGCCAACCTTTGAGCTCTGAAAGGACAAAACTAACAATGCGATAGGCGGGGAATGCCACGAAAGGACAAAAAAATAATGATAAAATAAAAAAATATATATATTACTTAAGACATATACTCGGTTAGTCAGCATTTTTAGAGAGTATCCTGCTCATAGTATTTTATAACTCCAGCTTTAAAAGAGTTAAGTGAAGGTGATTTCCTAACAGAAATGGGCAGAGCATTCCATAAAATTACACCTTTTACTCTAAATGATCTTGAAAAAGTACGAGAAGAACTTGCCGGTACTGCTAGCATGAGGTTGTTAGCAGATCTCAATCGATCTCCACTAAATTGAGACCTATACTCAAAACCATCCTTAAGGTACGAGGGTGTTAGGGGATTAAAAAGAATGTTGTACAGTAAGGAAAGAATGTGAAGATTTCTTCTTTGTCTGATCGTGAGCCATTGTAGTTTGCGTCGGAATTCTGACACATGATCGTATTTTCGAAGCCCGAAGATGAACTTTATAGCTATATTTTGAAGACGATCTAGTTTAGCCAGAAGCTGTTCAGAAACATCTAAATAGGCAACATCACAGTAATCTAAAAGGGGCAATAGTAAAGATTGTGCCAGCATGATCTTAGTTTTGATTGGCAGACAGTTCTGTAGCCGCTTAAGTGAATGCAAAGACGAAAAAAGCTTTCGACTGATGTTAGCGATATGAGAATGCCATGAGAGTGTTTGATCGATGGTTAATCCTAAGTTTTTCACTTCAAAAGAAAATGGTATTATAGTACCATCGAACAACACATCTGGGACTACCTGGGTTTTTAATGAAGAAACATAGTAATGACTTCCAATAATTATTGCTTGGGATTTATGAGGATTGACAGAAAGTCCATACATTCTAGCCCAATTTGAAATCCTATCGAGATCTTCATTAATCTTTTTCACCGCATCAGAAAGATGTGAAATAGGAGCAGCAGAGTATATTTGAAGATCATCTGCATATATGTGAAAAGAACATTCTAGCAAAGGCACAATGCTGTTGATAAAAATCGAAAATAAAAGTGGTGAAAGTATGCCACCTTGAGGCACACCGGAAGTAACATTGCACCAATTGGAACGAGCTTGGTCAATTTTAATTAATTGTTTACGGCCTGAAAGATATGAACGAAACCAAGCTAAAGATGGAGATGATAAATGCATACGCTCAAGAAGTGCAACTAATATATCAAGATCAACGGAATTGAATGCGTTACTAAAGTCTAATAACACGAGGACTGTAACTTTTTTTTCATCTATATTTAAACGCAAATCATCCGTGATCTTTACAAGTGCGGTGGTGGTACTGTGGCCCGAGCGAAAGCCTGATTGAAGGGGACAAAGGAGAACGTTATGCTGTAAATGATTAGAAAGGCTAGTGTGAATAAAACGTTCAAGTACCTTAGAAAGTAGTGGAAGGATAGATATAGGACGGAAGTCAGAGAAAGCATTAGGATTATGTTTTTTTGGAAGAGGAATTACATGAGCAAGTTTCCAGGCCGTAGGAAAGATACCAGTAGACATCGAGAAATTCAATATATGCGCGATAATAGGTGAAATAAAGATCTCGATAGGAGAAATCATTTTAAGCGATAAACCATCATCTCCAACTGCGTTAGTTTTGATAGATCGCAGAATTTTCACTACATTAGTAGCTGAAATATCTTCAAAATTAAACTTAGCTATATCAGGACGCGGCTGAACAAGCAATTCAGTCAATGCATTTTGTTTTTTTAAAGGAGATATAGTGAGAGGACATGTACTGAAATGCCTATTCAGTGCATCAAGGTCAGCAACACTCTGGAAAGAGAAAGGAACCTTTCCGATACCCAACGATTTCAGGAAAATCCATAACTTATCAGGAGGTGACTCTTCAATTTTAGAGTGAATATGATTTCGTTTGGCAGCACGACATGCCTTATTGCACTGATACTTGAGAGATTTATAAGCTTGAAGATTATCAGCAGTGGGATCGCGGCGGTATTTTAAGTGTGCTTTATTTCTGCGAGCCATCAGATTTTTTATTGTTGGCGTCAACCAAGGCGCTGGATAGTGCTTTACTCTGACACACTTTAACGGAGCATGCTTATCGTAAAGTGCGAGTAATAATTTATTAAATTCTTCAACTTTGCTGTCCACATGCGGCGCTGACAGAACTGCCTCCCAATCTGCCTTACATAAGTCTTCTTTTAGTTCATCAATATTCATGTTGAGATAATTCCGAATGTAAATGAGTTTATGTTTACGTTTTGGTGGGCGAATTTTATAGGAGGCAAATATTAAGTCGTGTCTGGAAAATGCACACGCATTGAATTGCCCATGAGCATCAATAAAACTAGGAGAAGCCGTAATAACAAGATCTAAAAGAGAGGGAGGTCCGTTGTGTGGGAAATGTGTGGCTTTAAGTGGCAGGGGTGAAAGGTTTAAGGAATTAAAAAGCGAAAGAAGTTTGTTAGAGCGCAGATCATTTTTGAGAAGGCATGTGTTAAAATCACCCATGAGTAAAACGTGTTCATATTGAGGTATGAGATTCGACAATATTGATTCCAGTGATTCAAAATAATTTACGCCAGAATTAGGGCTATAAAAAACGCCAAGTAATATTTTTTTATAATGTAAAGATACTTCCAAAAATAAATAATCAGGACAGTTAATAACGGATATAGACTGACGAACTATATTACAGGTAATATCACTGCGCAAATAAATCGCTACGCCACCACCTCCTACTGTTCTCAATCTATTTGTGCTACTGCAAGTTCTATCGTTGCGAAATAGGCGGAAGCCAGGTAAAGGAAAAAGAGTGGAGGGAAGAGTAGGCTTAAGAAAAGATTCGGAGATAAGAATTGCGTGTATATTCTTTGTAGTAAATGTGTCAAGGAGATCCGAATAATGGCTTGGAATGCTCTGCGCATTTATGTGTACCACGTTAAAATTTTTTGGAAACGCCTTGAACGTATGGTGTAAGATCTGTTCTAAAGTCTGCGGGTCTTCGACATTACTCTCAGCACTGATAAAGGATTCAGAAGATGACCCCAGTGAATGATATTCACTGTCTGAATCGGCATTTAGCATAATGTTTTATAAAAATCAATGTATGCGAGCTATATGTCACTAAGTATAAATAAAATAACAATAAAATATAAACTTAAGTAAAATATGTAAAAGTTTCAATATTTTGTCAATTCAGTAACTCGCCAGCTGTCAAAACAAATAATTAAATATAAATAAATTAAAAAGAAAAAAAAAATACAGAAAATAAAAACAAATATCACACAGAAAGCTAACAAAATAAAACAACTTACAGCAACTAAAACTACCTAATAAATACAAATTACTAGACGTAAAAAAAATATATATATATAACTGAAACTATAGGAAGATAATAATTAATAAAAGGAAATGTATAAATAAAACAGGCCGTATTTTTTTGCCCACATAATGCATATACATAATACTCAGTAGCTATGGAATATATTTAGAATACTCTAAATATTTGGTATAGAATATCGATCATTACATAGTATGTTAACAAATGGGAACTGAACAAAAAATAAACGAATTACAAATAATGATCATAACTTAATTAAAAATAGAAAGGCATTGCAGTAAACATGAAGGACAAGGTCAGCGTCTCATCTGTTTATCGTTCGACATCGACTGTAAGTTAGTGCGATAAGCATTCACAAATACAATAGACGCGTGTAAACAAGATTAGAGTTATGTATAATTTACATTGTTCGGTACCTTACAGTTATATCAAATACATATTTAGGCAAAGATTTAATCAATATTCTATGAAATGTAGTAGTAAAAGTAATACGAAAAAAGTCATTTAATATAGTTACATAAAAATATACACTGTGTTAAATTAAGTGCTGCAAGCGAGGGTGTCTAACTTAATGTTTTTTGGATTGCACACGGACAGAGCGAAATTTATGGACACGGATTTTTTCTTCAGCCATACGCATGCCGTCTTTACTGTTGGATGGACCCGACGGAACCGAATCTTTTGGTAACTCCTGACGCAATGAACGAAGTTCTTCCATGGAGATAATCTTCCGTCGAGTACCGTCAGGGCATAATATAATAATTTTTCCGTCGTTGGTCCAGCAACCCTTGACACCATATAGTTTACGAGCTTCGACAAAAACAGCATGCCGGGAAGCTGTCAAGAATTCTGAAAGTGTCAATCCGCTGTTTTTCAATTTGCCCTTACTTGACCATATCTGAGACCGGTCAAACAGATTCGCAAATTGGAGTAAGATAGGTCTTGGTTTGTCGGGATTGATGGCCTTACCAAGTCGTATGCAAAACTTAAAAGAGCTTATTGACAAATTTGATAGGTGCATTTTCTCCTGACAAATATTCAGAACACGCTCAAGCAGACTTTCATTCTCTTTCTCCGGTTCACCGTGAAGTAGAAGCATATTCCCTCTAGACTTCATTTCATAACCATCGAGACATTTAAAGACAAACTGTAATTGAAGTTTTAGATTGGAGACCGTTTTCCAAATAAGAGATTTGAAAATATTAAACTCACTTACAACGGACGACAAGTTGTCGGACTTAGCAGGAGATATGGAAGCCTGGAATTCATTCATCTTTGTTGCAAACATCTCAGACAACACATCCATGTTCTTCCTCAGCTCCAAATATGGATCCATTTTTCTTAAGACTTAAGGTGCAACCGCCGCTTGTGTGATCTTTGTTTTTCTTACAATTAATCGGATTGCAGTGATGACAGCTGGTGATAGTTACTGGTGCTATTAACTCATGTGAGTACACAAACAATTTTGAACTTAAACGAAATAATTAGAATAATTAGGATAATTTAAAATCGGAGCACAGCCAAACACGTCAGTGTACTTTGAGGCTACCCGCGCAAAAAAAAAGTTTTAATTATAAAAAAAATATAAATGGTAATTTGTGGAATTAGGCGTTTTTTATCGCGATTTATGGGATAATAATATTATCATTACTTTTGTCTTCAATGGCACATCATTATATACAAAATAAAAAATATTTTTATTTTATCATAGTATTTCTAATCTAGTTAACAACCGATTCTACGTAACAGTACCCATATTATAGCAAATATTACAATACATGTATTGAAATTAAATTTGATTAATTTAATGATTAAAAATAAAAATATTTAAAATATTTTGTGGTAAAGATAAAATATTATTTATAACATATTTCTTCACCCTTGGATATATTGTAACCCTTTCTGTAGAGAATTTCATGGTAAAAAGCTGGATCAGGACGTTCGCCTGGAGGCTGAAGAGCAGGAATTTGAAATTCAAACGCCGGCCGGCGACTCTTGTGCAAGCGAACTAAACTGGGACATGCCGGGATGTAAGATGTTACCGGTCCTTTATACACCCGCTCGGTAATTTAAGGGTTAATGAACCCCTGTGAACAAGGGTTCACAAGTAGAATTCTATTTGTGATAGTTTCGAAAACTGGACTAAACAATTCTTATAATTTTTATCGAAATTTGTATAGATTTGTTCATGAATGAAAAAAAGGGTCTCATTTGTTACGAGTGTTGATTGCTTGACCTAGTGGCCATAAATAAATATATCCACGCAATCTCAAAATTTATTTAATTTCATAGAAAAACTAATAGCTTTATCTATCAACCATTAAAGAAGCAAAAAGAGAGTCAAATAAATATTCGAGACATAAACATTTTTGTCGTAACAAGGAGTTGTTGTGGACACTTGTCACAACAAAAAATATATAATTTAAGGCAATTATCGGCCTTCCTTCTCCGTTTACAGAGCAGGGTCCTATCATTAGGAATACTCGAGGAATATTTAATTTTCCTAACCTTGTTATCCTTCTCCCCAAAACACATAATAACATATATAAGGCATTCAATATGTTTAGCAAATTCATTGGTACCTACCATGGGTTTCAATCGACTACCCAATGAGTCACATGGTCCCACCGATTGACAATAACTGCCTACAAAAGACCATATATTTTTTAATTCATTTTTAAATTTGATTGGCGGTCGATTGTCCTTAGCAATGTTTTTTTATTTATGGCAATCATTTCTTAGTCTGGAATAATAAAAATAATTAACAAAGTTCCAGATTAAGGTATAGCACACCCGGAATGTTTTACAGAAATAAATTTTAAAAGATAAGTTTGTTTTTCGTGCCAAAATGCTTTCTCTAACTTTAAGTTGAATATTTTCCTTCCTTCCTTCTCTAAATTTCAGTGTACTAAGTAAAAATTAGATTTTATATAAATTGCTCGACTTTTCCGCTGTCTGTGCTTCTGCTGAAACTTATCTCGGCAAAAATTAAAAAGCTGGACGTTCGTCGGGAGGCTGAGAGCATGAATTTGAAATGCAAACGACACCCAGAGAAGCGCAGGCAATTTAACTAGGACAAACCAGAGTGAAGAGTCCTGTAGACCCATACATTTTGTGGTTAGTGAACTTCTGTTATAAATATCGGATTACTGTTAATCGTTAAGTTGATGCGTACATTTACCAATGCAATTAAAATATTTTCTTCTTACGTAAAATCACCTTATTCATTTGATTGTGTTCAATTGTTTGAAAACCACCATTTCATTGATTTAGTTTTTTTTAAATTACATACATCAGATCATATTTAAACATATATCGTAACAGATTAAAAAACTAAACAAAGTGTATACAATATATAATTTTTGCACTTTTATCGACGTACTGATAATATAGAAAGGTATACCAAGATGTAGCATACATTTTATAATAATAATAATTATAAATAATAAATGCCTCGTAATAAGAATTGAAATAATTTGGCCATTAAAAGCTATTGTTTTATGTTAACGCTCCAGATTCTGTATGTTTGCGGCTGCATAATTTAAAAGCAATTAATGAATTGACTTTTACATAATATTACATTGTTGTAATATATCTGCTTTTCCGATGTTCTCACGGGAACAGGAAATTCCAAGCATTGATAATTTATGTGAGTTTGCGCTATAGTAAAGCCTGGCCTGGTTTGGATTAGTTTATATCTTAAGTCGGGCGGAAGTCAATGATAAACGTAAACTAATATCGGGGTTAATTACTTGAATAACCAACAACTCAGGATAATTTGACCTGAGTAAACAAAAACAATTTTATTTTTTGTTTGTAATCTCTTTATTGCACAGATTTAAATTAACATACAAATGATAAAAAGTAACTAATTTGCAACAGCGGGCTTATTCCGGAATCGGATTCTCTTCCAGCCAAAGTCTTAAATTAAAAGAAAAGTAAATATTGTGCTAATTCTGTTGTGTGATTAACTTCACGTTATGTCTTCATATTTGCATTAAATGCCGGAAGGACGTGTGATCCTTAGCAAGCGGTTGCGCATTAGAACCCAAACTCACATTTTCCTAACCTATGTTTTTTTTATAAAAACTTATGTACCTAATTGACATAAAAAAATCATCACGCGTTTTACGGTAAACGACGGCTTACGTACGCTTGTTACGTATTACTTATTAAGAATAGATCTAAAAAGATAATTTTCCTTTTATTAAACTACCAGCTGTGCTTGTGACTTCGCCCGCTTTGATATCAGTGAGTAACAAAGACACAAAAGTAGTTATTGTGAGTTAACAATAAGAGATAGAGACATGCTTTCGCGGATTTTTCTAGTATCTTCAGTGTATCTTTGCTGGTTTACGCGGCGAACGCGACTTAATCTCCCAGTTTTTTACAACCACATGACCTATTCAACACAATTAACGTAAAACCGTAATGTACTAATAACCTAAACAGTACGGAAGAATTGCACTATATTTTAGTAAAAACCGTATTAAAATCTGTTAAGTAGATTTTGAGAAAATCGATCACCTACATACAGACGGCTTTAAGGGACTTTGTTAAGCGTCCTATATGACCCTGACGATCAAATAACGATTGCAAACACAAAAACACAAAAACACGTAATACACACACACAGCGTCGTCGCCGGCGAAGACGAGGTCCCAGATTTCTGACATCGGCTGGTCGTGGCTTCTTGTCACCCTTCCGTCGTCGTATTGACTAATCAAAATCATACCATCAGCCCTCCACTACACGTCGCCCTAAGCCGTGGTCCGGCCTCACAGGAGGCACCCTTAGGACGACGCTCCCTGACGCTAGTAGAGTTTCTGCGCTCTACTCCACGCATTTTCCAACCTCGGCGATGCTTCTGCGCTCGCCCGTCCCGCCCGGTGACGCTGTAAAAGCCGTTAGGGCTAACAGCATATTGTCAATTCGAAAAAAAAAGACTTTGTTTTATAATAAGTATAGAAGCGAATACATCAGTGATGTTACCAGTTAAGCGATGTGGTTCCTACGATGCTCCTATCCAAAAAGGAGACTGTTAAACACTGAGTATACTACTACTATATGCCTATCAGCACAGAAAAAAGTTGTATATGAACTGAGTTCCTTGTACTAATTTTTAACGGAGGAAATCAACGATTTACTCACAGATTACAATCGTAGAATGTAAATACACGATGCCGGATACAGTTCCTTTAACGCGATATGTGCCAATTCCTAGCCATAGGGTCGTATAAGGCGGTACATGCGTACATATCCGCCGGCAATGAACTGAATGACAATCGGGCTATTGTCTATTGTCACAGCTATGCATTGCGAGGTGACGAATGCTCATGTATACTCCTTAGAATAAAAGCTTTCGGGAAATATTTGACTTTTTGGTAACTAAGTATATACTATTATATTACTAGTATACAACTTAGTAATTTAAATTACTTATATTATTAGTAAGTTTGTAAGTACCTGGTTGACCGAGTTTTGCTCGGTAATTTATTAAAAGATATAAAAAGTGCAAAAAAAAGCGCCAGGTGACATATGGGAATCGATCCCAGGTTTAAACTTTTTTGGTTTTCGCGTTACCATTAGGCTAACACAGCTTTGCATTAGACGTCTCAAATATCAATTGCTTTCTGTTCTTATTTTACCAGTTTTTAGTGCCCAAAAACAGGGATAAAAGAGACATTTTTTTAAAATAATACTAGCTAGATTGATTTTCTCCCCCAAAACCACTACATTTTACCCCAATTTCATGAAAATCGTTGGAATCGTTTCCGAGATTCCGAAAATATATATACATATATACAAGATTAACTCATTAAAATATTAAAGAAACAGATAAAGATAATTGTTTAATATTTTAATGATTCATTTTATACATATTTACCAGCCGTGTGAATCCGTCTGAGTAGAATGGACCACCCACGTTCCTAACGAGGTGTAGTAACATACGACTAAGGTAAGTTGACGTCAGGCAGGTGGCGGGTCGTAAAAACGCAGCAAAATCATGTTACAGCATGTTTATAACATGTTGTACCAACCCCACTTAGAGCGAGATAAGGGTAGAGGGAAGATGATCAGTGATAGCGATAATAATGGATACATCTAATTGATCGTAGCCCGTCACTGATACACCATTTACGAGATTAACCGTGTCCAATACACGTAATCAGAGCACATCAAAGGTACTTTCGTCTGACTTCGCTAATAGGGTGTGACGTTTATAGCCGTGATAGAAATTCATCGCCTATAGAAGGGTGAATTTGATGACTAATTCACCCTTCAATAAACAGACATTAAGTATTCCCCTGCTGGATTCATTAGCTTAAATATTCATTCAAACAGTATAAATTTTGTTTAGGTCAGAAGCATGGTGTGGGATGCCAAAGTGGTCGGCCTCCTCGTGGCGCACCCTGGGCAAGCTTAGTCTTGGCGAACGGACCACAGAGGGGTGGCCAATCCGGTTGTCCCTCTGATTAGCAGAGGGCAATCTAGACGGGCCGGGGACTTCGGGGGGGTTGGGGTGAAGTCCCTAATGAGCGACGGGTCCAGTTGGGCTTACTCTTAGTCTGGCTGGACATGTTTTCGGCCACCGTCGGCGAAACCCGGAAGCCCAGCAATGGGAACGGGGACCTTCGGGTTGCGAGGAAGAAAACCTCTATAAAAAATTACCCGGTGGGGGCGGAAACGCCCACCAAGGCGTTGGGGCCCCTATTTGGGGCGAGATCTCTCCCTGTCGACCGTGACATATGAAACACGGTGGGCAGGGAGCGATCGTGGGCAGCGACGGCCTCCCTTTGCTCTGCGGAGGGGGCGGAGGGAGGCGGCGGAGCGGTTCCACGAACTGTTGTTCTGGATCCAATCTGCTGCTGGTGAGTCCAGGTGTTAGTGACTCGCCCAAGTCCATCGTCTGCCACCCTAACGGGGACCTTCAGGTGTTCCGAACGGGGTACATCGGACGCCTGGCTTACAGGTCCCCGAGGCGGTCGGTGCATCTGGTGCTCCCGATGCACCGGTTAGCGGAGTGGGTTCTCTTTCGAGGGGCCCCTACCTGGAGGTGTTTATTCTCTGGGATCAGAGCTGTCGGCGGGATGGGGGCAATATGTACAATGATACCCTGTCCTTGCCATCGGCAGCGTGGTGGAGCACACAGGTCGTTTTAGTCGGTGCGAGTCCGACATAACCGCCGCCTATCCCCGTCGGGCGGCGGTACCCATAAGGGGTTTTTTTCCTGTATAAAAAAAAAAGAAAAAAAAGAAGCATGGTGTACTCTTAGTATTAAAGTGACAAAAAATTTGTATGTGACTAATTGTAATAAAGCTTAACGTAGCGCTTAGAAAATATTCAAGTGTTAAAGAGTTATAACCCGGAAGACCAAGGAAACACTAGTTTTTTTAATAGTTCGTACCGTAATTCATAGATAGCACTGAAATAAGGATCACCATTGTATCTAACGCAATTAAGCCTAATTTTGACATAGGTCAATTTATTACAAAGCGTGTGATATGTAATTTGCAGGCGAAATGTTTGGTGAAGCTATAAAGATTCTAGGCGTGTATTTTAAACTGTTTTCTTAAACAATATTCAACCAATTAAATGTATTCATCAGTAATCGGCCCTTACAAATGGATTAATTATTACCATTCTAAGAAGGAAATGCGTTTAACGCTGCCAAAGATAATGTTTTTCAAAGATAATAAATAAATTAAAAAAAATATATATATGCTGTCTAATTGTGAATTCTACTATGGCCTTTAGAGAAAGGCCAAATCACAGGTTACAGGCAACTTGCATCGTGTAACTTGCAAATGTTTTTTTTAGGATTTTACCGACGTTAGAAAACTTTGTCTTCAGGGTAACCTGCGGTAAATCTGTAGCGCCGGAGCATAACTTAGGAAGATATAAAGTGAAGTGTCGATGATATAATTGACTAGTCATCGCGTAGTCAAATATGAGTAAATTTTTAACTGTTTCTAGTTTAATATAATATGATTATAATTTACCTGTTATATGTGGCTTCGGATTATGGGTTTTCTTTATGGGCGCTTCATTTTACGTATAATCTGCAAAGAAGACAAAAAAATAATATTATAATTTGCTTCATTATAATTTCGTTGTCGTCTATAAAACAGAGCGGGTGATGCTAATGCGGTCTTTAAAAAAGTAATGTACCTATTATTTTATTCGTTACTAACGGAATCAAGAAACCTCAATATTTCGCATTGATATATTATAGCTTGTGAAGACAGTTTGATCTTTGATTTGGTATCAAAAGGAAAGCGGTTACCTCTATGTATCTCTAGTACCAAACTAGGAATAGTTAATTTAAGTCATGACAAGACTTTGGCGCCCGACAAGCTTATCAACAACGGCTGTTGGTACAAAACTGATACCCAAATGCAACTGAGACAGGTATATACAGCAAGGTAAGATCAGCGCTGTTATAAGCAAGCGGCTTGGCAACGGCGATAATAATGGTCAAAGTGGTATAACCAACAATAACAAAGGTTTCTAGCTTCATAACCTTTCTTACTGTTGGAGGCGAAAATAATTACACCAGTCCATTACAAATAGTCTTTTTTAATACGCACAATTTTTTGTTAAAGAACACATAATTAAAAGTGAAATAAAAATTTACAGTGCGGAATACTTTTATCAATGCGCTGAATCAATTCTCAAAAGAAAACGAAAGATGCATTATGCGCTTCAAAGACCCGGCGAATATATTAGAATGCAAGAGAGCGAATCGCGAGCCATTAAAAATGCGTTACACAGTTATTAAGCAAAAAAATATTATAATTTAGGCGAGGACGTGACAGTTCCTTTCGAGTGCACCGGAAAATAACCGAGCACCGTATCTTGATATCATAGTTTATTTTTGTAACTGGGGTTTATGAACTTTGATACGTTGCGAAATTACTAAAACAGACAACAGAATACATACGGACCAACAGACCAAGAACAGGCAAAATAATATTATTATTACTTTTACAGTATGAATCTTCACAAAGTAACGCCTAATTCTATAAATGACTTACAACTATTAGAGCTATATCAACGTCGTAAAAAATCTTTAAGTAAGTAGCCTGTTAATATCCCACTGCGGAGAATAGGCCTCTTCTCTCCGTTTTCGGAGAGAAGGGTAAGAGCTAAGACCTACCACGCTGCTCCAATGCGGATTGGTAGGTTACACATATCTCCAGAATTCTTTTGAGATATGCAGGTTTCCTCACGATGTTTTCCTTCACCGAAAAGCGTGTGATAAATTATAATATCCTTAATTATGTATTATATTGTTTTTCGTGCCTATTCCTGAAGAAAAAAGAGGATTTTTGTTATTTTATGTTCAATTGCACTAAATTATACCAATTTTGTTCTAACAGGTTAGCCGTGAAAGCGTAACAGACAAACAGAAAGAAAGGCAGACAGAAACACTTTCACATTTATAATATACTAACATTAGAAATGAAGTATGAATTTTCATGTCATATTTATGTCCGAAATCTACAATTTTGTTTCAAATTTTAAATGAACTTAAATAGAGTTCTGGTCGTATTTCCCATTTCCATCCTGTATATCCATCCAAGCTGACTCATTAAGCTTTCATTGTGGCTTGAGTCATTAAAAAGTGTGCAATGAGGAATTTCCGTCAGTTGGTTTGTATGTGACGCCAAATGCGTCGCATAGTATTGCGTTAAAAGTATAATTAGGTATTTGGTAAGAAACAAGATTTTTTATCTCAGCGAATGTGCAGAAGAGAATTTGAGGACTTCCATGGGCAATTTTGTTGTTGGTGGCCTACCTTATTACTCGGTGGTCCTGGGTTCAAATCCCGGTATGAAACCACTTTAGCCGATTGCACCTAACGATTTATTGAAAATTCGAAAACACTTGTTTACAACTTTACTTAAATCTATACTAATATATAAAGCTGAAGAGTTTATTTGTTTGTTTGATTGTTTGAACGCGCTAATCTAAGGAACTACTAGACCGATTTGTAAAATTCTTTCAGTGTAAGATAGTCCCTTTACCGAAGAAGGCTATAGATTACATCACGCTAAGATGAATAGGATAGGAGCAGCAATAAAAAATATTACGAAAACGACAAAATTATAAACGTTCTTTGCGTGCGCTGAGTAAACGATGAAAGTTATTAAAAAATCATGTACTACAAAATTGTTCCCCTTTAAAAGTTCTAAATAAAAGTCCGCAACAGCGTATGTCTAGCTTTTAAGGTTAACCCACTTTAACCATTTTTATGGTTGTCAAAATACTATATTACGGTTTTAATCTTTCCACGCGGGCAGAGCAGCTGGCGATTGCTAGTAAGGAATATTTTGAATTTGAAAATTACATACGCAATTTCAACATAAAAGTATGTTAGCGAAATAATATTTGCAGCACATTATCAAATTCTACACAGTCAACTGTCTAGCGAACGCTTCACAAACAAAATTACCCTGTCTTTTTAACTTTCGGACGAAAGCGCTCCAATTGGCAGGACAGTAACATAAACAAAAATAGCAAATAAAACAAGTTTTTTCGCTGACGAATGTTTATACGGCTCTACAGTCAACATGACTGTTACAATTTATATTTTAAATAGTCGTTATTCGAAATTTCACTGATGTTGTTGATGTTATTGTGGCGTAATATAAATGTATATTTATATTAGGCTTGCCCATCCTTTGTCCGATGTCTCCTGAAGGGTTGAGGTCTTTTCAAAACATACTCACGTTACAAACATGTTGTCACATGGCTTGGCTACGTATTTCACGTCCAGCCGCCTGCCTGAAGTCAATTTACCTTAGTCGTATTTCAGGACACCTCTGTAAGAAACGAGGATAGTCTATTCTACTCAGCCGGATACACAGCATTGATCTCTTAATAGAGCGGATAAGTATTATGACTTTGGATTTTGGCATTCACTACAAGCGTACCAAATAACTAAGACGCGACCAGAGTTTAAAGACACTAATTACCAGATTTTATAGTATTCCCTTAAATTTTGTAGAAACATTGTGTATGTTTCGAATTAAATTAGTAGTTATAACTTACTTTAGATATTATGTTATATGAAATATTATGATTCTATTTGAAAATTCTCTAATGTGATCTCTAAATGACTGATAAGAAAATACGTCCAAAAAAGGAAATTCTTATTATTTTTTTATTCGTATATTATACTTGTATAGGCCTGCCTAACTATTTTAGGTTTTATAAAGTTTTTTTTTATTATTATGAAATAAAAAAAATTATAAAATAAAAATATTGACTTTTCCCAGAACAAATGGCGCACTCTTGGGTATCTAAGTTTTTCAATTCTACATTCAATTGTCAATTTTTAACGGTTATAAATATTATTGGCTTCGTCTAGACAGTGACTTTCATTATTGTCTTGTTGAAAGTTTTATTAAGCTTTCGTGAGTAATTAACGTGATAAATATAAGTAATTATAGTAAGTTTTTATAGGCGATAGTTTTGCAACTGGCTACAGATTTCACCTGACAGAGATCGCTTTAATGTGAACAATAATATAGTCTATTTAAATAAAAACTAAATGTTATTCTTTGATAATCGTTGAGAATGGCTAAAATAATATAGTTTTATATTGTTGTAATAGTCTAAGGTTTAGAGAAAGTTAGATTATTACTACTATTCGGAAACTTATAATATTTATGGATACGTGACAGACTTGCGTTTTTCTATGGGATTTTAGAAATTCATTTCTGTCATATAGTCGCTTAGTATAAATATTTCAAAAATACATTTATAGGTTTTGTGAAACTCCTGGAATATCACATAGATTAACCAAAGTAATTACCAAGTTGAGAAAACGTACCGATAGGAAAAAACTATTCTAAAACTATTCTTTATCGATAGATATTCAATCTGTATAAACAAAAAAATAGAGAGAAATAGAAGGGCGTATTGAACATAACATTTATATTTCATGTTTTTTCTTTACTGCGAAACATAATGGTACGAATTCCATTCTTCTATAATTCTATTCAACAATTTATATTGATGAATCCTTGACGTATAATATTTCCTTATAGATATAATGCTATTAATATTATATTGAGAGGAAAAATGGTACTTCCAGTATTAAATGGAATTTTCAAACATGACTAACGTTCTCAATTTCGTTTAAAGTAATGATATTTGTGAGCGAAGTAATTATAGGACGGATGTTTCAATTAATTACGTGAGATTTTTTTGTCGTGGTGTTTCGTTTGATTAAAATAGATATATGGTTTACCTTACTATAAAACCGTTTCTAATCTTAGTAGAATTGCTCAAAACGAGGGAACGGACACTAAAGCTTTTGCATATAGATTACAGTGTTGTATAATTCTACATATACCGACTATTTATTGATTTATTTATTATTAATTTTCACATGTACACTTACAGATCCAACCAAAACGCATACATGATATAGATAAGTATAACAGTAAGATAAATTTAAATTAATGTGATGAATAAGGCTCGTAAAGTAAAAAAGTAAAGTAGTGTGTGTAGTGGCCTGTTACTATCCCACTGCTGGGAATAGGCCTCTTCTCACCGTTTTCGTAGAGAAGGATTGGAGCTAAGACCTACCACGCTGCTCCAATGCGGATTTGTAAGTTACACATATCTCCAAAAATTCTTTAGAGATATGCAGGTTTCCTCACGATGATTTCCTTCACCGAAAAGCGTGTGATAAATTACAATTATCAATTAGACATATAAGTTTTTAACAGAAAACTCATTGTTGTCTGCCCGGGGTTTAAACCCGTGAACTCCTTGAAAGAGTCGCACGATGTTACCGCTGGGCTATCTCAGCTTATGAATAAGGCTCAAATATTACTAATCGAAAATAAAGCGATATATTCATCGTTACTTTTAAAAATAATAATCATGATAAGATTAATGGGTAATAATTTTAGTAATTAAGCTAACATTGTGCATAATGTATCTAATTGCATTCGAATTAAAAAAAAATTGAATGTTATATAACCAAGGTTTTTTAATGATAATTCTACAGCTGGTTTGTTAATTCATCTCCGTCAACATAAGCAGCAAGAAATTTCCTCTTTTGAAAAGATATTTCTCATATCTAGTCATATATCGTCAGTGCTATAGTGTAAAAGCGCGTTGAATTGTTAAATCAATGCATTTTTACAAGCATTTATAGAACGATCATACAATAATTTTGCGATTCTGATGTCGCGGCTCATCAGAGTTAGCGACTCATTCGTTGGATTCGGTACTCGCTTCTACAATAAAATTCAGCAATCCATATTAGACCTATCTACAAAGCATATTGAAGATTATTAATAATGATAAAAAGCTTGGATTTTAAAATACTTTCAGGATCAAACAAAACTGTACTTAAATATTGAAAATGTTTAAAAGATTCACCGCTGAGTTTCTTGGTGGCTCTTCTCATAAAGAGCAACATTTTAAACCAGTTGTAGCTTCATTAAATCTAATTTATCCTTGACGATTCAAAAGTATTTGTAAAGGGCTTACTTAAATAAAGATTACTTTCGATTTTAATTGATTCGCTACACTTTTTACATTCTGTAAAAGGCCAAAAGGCATTCAAGAACACTTTGAAACCAATCCAGTGGACAAGGAGCTGAGTATGCAGACAGTGTGTTTGTTTATTTACGTTCAATATCGGCGACAGGCGGCAGCTGGCGGTTATTTTCGATAACGACTATATCATCACTGTAGTCAACAACTTATAGCAAAGCTTTTTTAAAAATATAAAAATTAATATTATCTTTAATATTTTAATGTGTTAAACTTGTGTGTGTGTATGTGTGTGTGTGTGTATGTATGTATGTATGTATGTATATATATATATATATATATATATATATATATATATATATATATATATATATATATATATATATATATATATATATATATATATATATATATATATATATATATATATATATATCTCTCTCTCTCTCTCTCTCTCTCTCTAGCTAAGTTCCATTTAAAGTTTTATCCCTGTTTTCGGGCATTGAAAGATACTAAACTGTAGAATTGAAAGTAAATTATATTTTTGGTTATCAAACGTGATGTGTTGATGTGATAACTTAATGGTAAAGGGCTGACCATTGCATTTTTATATATCTTTAAAAAATTACCGACCAAGACTCGGTCACCCAGGTATTCATAATATTCATAATATTCCCTAGGATCTGCGTAGTAGTCTTAAACATTATTAATACGCGTTTTAACCAGTTGCATATAAGTGTCGATAAATGCATCTATATAAAATTTATACATGTAATAAATAAATATGTGTGAAAATTACACACACAGTCGAAGTCACTTTATATTTGTGTGCCTAATGAGTTACAGACAAGTGAAAAATATATACATATATAATTTTAAATACAAATAGATTTTTTTGAGTTGGCCCATAGCCAATGGCCCATAGGAATTGAACCCGTGATCCGCGAAGCTAAAGGCAACCTCCCACTCCTCCCCCTCCCACTTGCGCCAACATGCTACTCAGTGTAAAGCTTTTGGCCTTCTTTGAAGTGACATAAAAAAGAGAAAAGTGACCGCTAACTCCTAGGACCTGAATAATAAGATAAAAACTATAATGCAATATAACGACCGACTGAAATATCCAAAATGTATTTATGCAATATATAATGTATAAGTAATTATCATAAAAAATAAAAATAAGTTTTAAGACGTAATGTCGCATTCGCAGTTGCACAACAATAATTAAATAATGGAACTTAATTGAAATGGTAAATATCGTTAATATTTTAATTACTTTTCCGCTACGTTACGTTTCACGTTTACTTTTACTCATCCGTCACTCATTCGCATATGAAGTGATATTATTATGAATATGATACGGCAGTTTCGATTGTGGATGATGCAAAGATCGACGACACTTAGGATACTTTTAGCAAAAGACGTAATGAAAATCTTTACTATATCAGAAAAATATATCACTAACTAAATATAAGGGTGACATTTTAACATACTTTATTTTGACCTAGGCAATAAAAAATAGACTTCAAAATTTCAAATATTCTACATGCCTAAGAAAGAATGTAATTTGTACATATTTAGACCTAAATTCAATCAATCTATATGTAAAATTATAAAAGTAAATAGGATACTGAGTATGAGTAGTAACTCATTAATCCTAATACTCCCGTGAAATAAACCGTTATTTACCAATATTTGTGTGTGTATAAGAGTGTGTATGTGTGTGTGTCTCTCTCCTTCACTGCCTCGCTCGCTCTCTCTCTCTCTCTCTCTCTGTGTGTGTGTGGGCATGCATGAGTATTTATTGACATGATACAAAAAACTTTGTCACTTACGTGCAATTATAAATTGCTAGTAAGTTTACAAAGTTTATTCGCAAAAAGAGGGCTACTTTTAAAAATCATTTTTTGGCTATCCTAGGATTCGCAGCTACAAATCTACCCTTACCAATATATCATACATAACCGATAAATAAATTGAATTCACTTAGGAAATTACGATGAAGTAATATTTATGTAGCTAAAAAACTTATATATTCTTCATTCAGTCATCTTCATGCACGTGCAATGAAGAATATACGTTTTAAATTACGTAATTGAAAACGTTTTTTTAGTGAAAAACGCATTACACAGATTTTTTTATCATTTATCCTTAGGAAAGACGGTGGTTGATACTTAAATTTATATAGACTAAAAATAGGTTTTCTTTTTAATATGATGTTAGGAATCCAGATCTCTGTTTTGAAGTGTGGCATTCGTAGACGTATTTGGGAGACCTCTTTTGTATTTCGTGTTATTAAAATCTAACCTTAAATGAATAATTTTCGCGATGGGAGCTGCCACTGAGTTTCTTGCCAGCTCTTCTCATGTGGAATATAGTTCCGAATTGGTGGTAGAATCACTTTGTCGTTGGGTTTCGTAGTGAAAAGTGGTGGTGCACAGTAAGGTGTCCGGCGTGATTCCCTAAACGCATTCGTTTATTTTTTATTATTCATTTTAAATTGAATTAAGACTTTATTTCTAACAATAATAAATTCACGCTTAGCCATAATTATATCCGATAAATACGGTTTTTCAGTTACCCCTCTAATACATACACGTATGTATATGGCTTAGCATATTCCCGGTGTTAACAGTATAAGCTTCATAAGTAAAAATTATAGAAATATAGCGGGTAGTTTTAAATGTGGTTAGGCATCACTCAACCCCATCGCGTGTTGAGTAGCGCATGACTCGCGAGACAGACACGCTACCAGCTTAACGTTCATCATATATACCCCAATCTAATTACTGCATCTTATCTTGTAAACTACCAGCTTAATTACTCACATTCGTTAACCTAAATATTTGGAATACATTTTGTCTGTATAATGGCTAAGAAATGCTATTTATTTATATAAAGTTTCACCCGCACTTTAAATCCAATTGATATAACGCCCTTTCGAAGAATAAAGTCACATTTCCTATGCTTATACATGGGAGATGTGACTTTATTCTTCGGATAAGGCGATATGTTGATAGCTCTAACGACTTTTACACCGTAGGACGGGCGAGCGCGGTAGCATCGTTAAGGGTGCAAAATGTCGTCCTAATGGTGCCTTATGTGAGACCTGACCATGGTTTAGAGCGGTCTGTAATAGAAGGCGAACGTTAAAAGATATTTGTCTTTGATGACATCAGCCCTAATAGGTGCGGTGTAAAAACATAAAATAAAAGTAAAAACATCTTCAAAAAACCTGCATATCTCAAGAGAATGCTAAAGATATCTGTAACCTAACAATCCGTATTGGAGCAACGTGGTAGGTATTAGCTCTAATCCTTCCCTCCAAAAACGGGGAGAGGAGGCCTTTGCCCAGCAGTGGGATAGTTACAAGCCGTTACTTTTACATAATGATAGGTATCAAATATATGGAAGTCACTTAACCTAAATAAGTTGATGGGTTCCAAACAGTATAGTACCAAAACTATTAACGGAAGGAAACCATACGTTTTGGAGACAAAGGCAATTTAATATATTCATTTGAAGTCTTGCCAGGTAGAACACATTTACAGTGATAGACTGCATTTGACGGCATTGTTATGCATAGTTCCATATTAATATTATAACTACGACATTCTGTCTTTTTATTACACTTTCACGGCTCCTCCGATAGACCACTATTGATTAAACTTACCATAATTGAAGCCTATGCCGTGGTAATATATAAATAAAACACCGTATTTCTTTCGGAAATAACAATAATACTTATATTGCTGATGAGGGTACTTAAATGCTTAAGTTAGCCCGAACGAAGTACTGGGTAACTAGTTAATATATAAATGTGTTGTTTCAATTGTATCAGTTTTTTATTCATTTTTGAAGTTAAATGAAATTGTTTAAGAATGATTTTTATAAATGGTTAACTCTATGGAAGGGTTTTTTATTTTCTTTGCTTATTTAACATACAAAGATACAGCTGAAAAATTTAAATAGTTTATATGTAGAAATCGACTACACATAAGTTTTATTCTATCGGGTTGGCCCGACAAGTTTAGCCGGCAACTAGCAGTTCCCGCCGCGATAACGGCGTATAAAGAGCTCATGAATAAATGCTGCGGATGGGCACGAAATTAGTCGGTCTTATGCGATAGAATAATTTCTTCTTCTTTTAGTTTCTATACATAAACTTTGAATACTACTCACGATAGTTTCAATTCAAAAAATTTAAATAGTTTGTATTCTATTATAACTATGGGGCTTTTATACATTACGTAAATTAAGGCAAGTTTACGGATCTAAGAAAACGGTCATTGCATTTGCATAGGTAGCGTGATGTCACGCGACATCCGCCTTCATGCAGATAGAATTACTATTTATTGGTCACACCTAACTGCCCAACCTAATGTTGCCTATCAAAGTGTCAGTCTTCGTTGCAAATTGCACAACTTACGTTTTATTGCAACTATATACTTAAATCAAATGATAGATATCTAGCTATGTTTGCGAATCACGGAACAACTGATAGAGACAGACTGAGCAATAGATATCGAAAAATTATTTTTAGTTTTATTTTAAAGGCTTTATTTAAAAAAATATATTGTTGTATCTTCATTGGAACTATAGTTTTGCGTTTTGTGAAACTTTGGAATAAAGTTTTTTTCTCCTTTGGAATAAAGGAGAAAAAAAAACAACAATTATAAGTTATATAAATGTATGCTTTGCCAATAGAACATTGGCAAAGCCAATAATGTCTTTATAGTTATGCATGACTTATTAATGTATTATAACTTAACAATATAACTGGTATTATTAAGTACTAGACGCTTTAAATTAATAACATTTTTACCAAGATACCGAAAATAGTAACATAGTTATTCAAAAAAAGGCAATCTATCAAGATAATCTTACTTCTAGTTATGTACAGCATAAAACAGTTACGTATAAGCGATATTACAATTTTATATGTAACTTAATTCACGATTCGCAGTATCGTGAAACTGTTCTTAAATATTAAAATTAATAACCAACATTAAATATTCAAAGATCGTATCTAAACGTGTATAAAATTTTATTATACCAGGTTCCTTTACAAAAAAAAGAGGTTAAAAAACAGCGCTCTTTGACTATCTTTCCATCGTGTTATTGCTCGTTCAACCCGTTGTTACTATAATCCAAACATGCCTGCTGAAAATAACAGGCCCGTATTATTGTCAACATGATGTCCCCTACAAAGAACAATATGTATAGAAAAAAGTGCGCATAATGTGCTGCTAAAAACACTTCAAACAAGGACCTATTTCGGAAACTGAATGGGACCCGGTTCGTTCAACTTACGAGTATAACCCCTTGAGTTGATATTTAACTTCACCTGTTTCAACAAGGGATTTTACAAGTAATGTTTATCTTCCTAGTGTTTACTCAATTGCACCCTTTAAATTACATGAAATTTTAAAACAACACTCATTGCTTGAATTAAACAAGTAGGATAGGATAACCTAATCCGCGCCCAATAAACATTATTAAGTTCAGATGGACTGTAAAGAAAGGAAAAAGGAAAAAGGAAGAAAGACAAAAAGGTTGCCGCGAGTTTAATGCCCCTGTTATTCACAATTCATCAAAATTCGTTTCATACCCAGAATTAGGTATTGTCAAAGATCTGTGTCCAAATATTATTAAGTGAATAATTTATAAAATCTATACATTCTAACAAATCTAGATATATTAACATATAAATATCTAGATTTGTTTCTTGGGCTAAACGTTCTTGGATTATGTCAACATCTGTACTTCTCATCTCTACTTCTCATTATAGAATATGAATAAAAGATAGCGATTTGTATATCTAGTACTAAAAAGAGTACAGATCTAAGTTTCATTTAGTCAACAGTACATGCGGCTTAATTTTCTCTTTTTTCAAAATTAGGAATACAAACTCAAAGCCAAACATTTTTTTTTTAATTTTAAAAAACATTAATTTTTTCTTGTTTGACCCTTTTAAACAGTCCATTGCATTTTTTAACACATAATGTCGTAAATCACTCAAAACGAGTAGCTATTTGGACAACTTTATAGCAAGCACCACATACGTTCGTTTGCCTATTGACCTGATTAGCGAACGGCTCACTCCCTGTTTAAGCTTACATGTTTATACAAGCCTTCTGGTAGTCGTCTGCAACATGATGATGTTTAACAAGTTTCGATTATGATTTACGATTTTCCTTGATTATATTCCTGACATACAAGTAAACAATCGATCTTCTGTCACGTTATTCCAATGGACAATAAACACATACCGACATACTTAAACCAGGGCAGTATGTACGGAAGTAAGAAACGATAGCCGTAACTGATATTAATATGTGAGTGTAAAGCAAAAGTACTTATAGTTTTTATTGGTAACCATATTTTTGGAAATTAAACAGTGTTATTATAATTTCCAAAAATATGGTTGCTAACACTTCGCCCGCGTGGAAATAAGTGTCACAAATTTTTTCCCGAATTGAAATTTTGAACATAAAAGTAGTTAGTATTATGTTAGTATTATATATTATTACCTATAAGTTATAAAGACATTCTATTGCGATTTTTTTTGTAATATTTTTGTAGATCTTCAATTCTCTAGTACATTAATTTAGTGTATCTCTGCTGGTTTACACGGCGAGTAAAACTCCCAGCAGGCGAGTACAACCACGCGACCTCTAAAACAGAATTTATATAAACCCGTAATGTACTATTAACCTAAACCTTCCGGAAAAATTGTACTACCTTTTAGTATAAACCATTCAAAAATCCGTTTTGAGAAAGTCGATCATAAAAAGATTTTAGACTTTTATAATGTACCTTTTAAGGTTTTATAATAGTATAGATATATGAAACAAAATCAGAAGTTGAGGGTGGTCTAATCATTTTGATAAAAAGTCGCTGCCAGAAAATAAAATATAAATATGATTATATCACTTAGTATGCGGTCTGTACCAAGAACTAGACAGAAACGCATGAGCCTTGCAAAAGCACTTGACGCAAGGACGTTTTCAAAACAGAAATGGATGAATGGAAACCGCTTTGTGCGTGTTCATTCACCTTTCGTCCCATTTGAGGTTTTTCGTATTTTCAAATGTAACACACACTTTATTTAACACTAGCTACGTGACTTGGTCTGCAAAGGGTTCAGGACCGAGATAAAATATATCTTACATATTATAATTAATACTTTTCAGCGGTACAACTTAATAAAAATCTCATCGACCCTTTGATGAAAAAGACCTCAAAGGATGAGAAGTTATAAAAGACAAAAGCAGCAATACATTAGATTAGTCAAATTATTGTTGAAATATCTCGAAAAATAAGGTTTGATTGTACACAATATTTTTTTTTGCATATTTTATATTTACAGTTTTACATTTATTATAAAGTTTGATGTCAAAAGTAGTCCATTTAGCTACAGGATTTCATCCTGATTACGGAACAAACAAGCTAAACAAAAGGACAAAAGAGAGGATAAAACGTTTACTCTCGACATACATTCTGTCGAGTCCGTCACTAACGAATGCTACGAGGGATGTTTAAGACGCGGTAAAGATAGGAACTGAGAAAAACTATTTTAGTATATTCTTTTTAATGTATAATACAGTTTTTATTGCGTATAACTTCTACGTAGTCTACTTTTAAGAAAGACGTAAGTCGCCTCTTCGAAATCAACAGGTCCTTATTTCTAAAACTAAAATACAATAAACAGAGCTTCAGTAGAGAGCCTGATAAAAGATTACGTAGCTCAGGGTATTTTGACATGATTAAATTTATACTAAAGGATTTACGTAAAATTTAAACTACCGACACACCTCATCATCTTCCAAAACTAAAGAAAATTGTTTAAATGAATAATGTCTATATAATTATTAAATAAAAAACTTTTACATATTTCAATACCAAGACTAAATTGAAAGTTATAAAATTTAAAAGTTATTATAAAATTGAAGTTTATAAAATTGTATTAAATTTTTTTTTTTAAATATTCATGTAGTTTAAAAAAAAGGGCAGCTTAGTTATTAATAATATAAAACTCATAAAAACAGAAATACTCATCAGCTTAGAAAAAAAAAGAATATGATAAGAGATAGGGATTAATTAATTTAATACAGTTTTTACCTGGTTGGCTCGAAGAGATTCCGTTTCCGAAATTAGCCCGCCGTTGTAAATTCAAATTTAGTTGTTCATTTATGTTGTATTTTAAAATCATTTTAGTACTAGTGTAATTATTTGTTGGTGCAATAAAGACAATACAAACAAACATACGAACTTCAATCTTTTGACCACTATTAATTAAAGGGTTACAAAGGCTACAAACAAACTGAATGCTCGGTTGTCAACAAAAGGCCATACAAAAGGGCACCAACGCACACACATACAAACCCACACAAACGTTCGACACAGTTCGCACGACATACTCATCAGGCTAACGAGCACTCCACATCACAGATATACCTGCTGAGCCTAACATCAGGATATCTCAGACAGTCAAATAAAAGTGACCTATTCGAAAATTTCAAATTTGTGGGGTAAATACGCGGACAAAAAAAAATACAGCAGTTTAAAAACTCTGTTAAAAAGAGGCGAATACAGCTTACTATACTGCTGAGGATTACGACTGAGAATGCGGATATAATAACTTCATTCACGAAAACTAAATTTTACACTAAAATTACTTATCTAACAATGATATCGTGAAAAGGTCGTGGGACTCAGCTTAAAACTGCTTTTAAGCCCACACCTTGTACCAATGCTGCCAAAATGGTGTTTTTGAAAATTTAAATAAACCAAAACTATACAGATAATATAGGATATAGATAATCTTCGACCTGTATAAGACAGTAATGATTAATTGTAACTAGTAATAAGAGTTATATTTTTAAGGAGTAACCGCCGAGTTTCATGCTAGCTCTTCTCGGAACTGTTTGCCGAACCAGCACTAAAGTTGACGATTCATAAGCACTTGTTTATTTGAATAAAGAATATTTTTAATTCCAATTTGATTTTATGGTCTAAGCTTAATTGTATAGAGTAAAGTAATGTTTAAGTAGTAAACATTTTAAATCCACAATTTCATAAGTCATTGTAAAATTGGCAAAGGCCCCCTCTTTATTTTTGATCTTACTGCATTAGGCCCATTGGAGTAGGTGATACAAACGGGTGATAAATTGTAAGAGACATAAGTGTTTGTAGAAGACTCATACATTTTGCCCAGGATTTGAACCCGCTACTATATAGAATAGTATCATTTAAGTATAAGTACAAGGATAATAATATAAATTTTTTTTTTTATTAATTATGGGTTAAGTCACTTTTGTGTTGATAATACGATACGCCGAGTGAAGCTTCCAAGCATTTCGTATATTTTTTAATTTTGCACGCACACGGCGAAAAATATCAAGTGTAACCTACTTTCAGATTACCGTACAGAAGCTTAATTAAGAGTGTTTCCGTGCTATAAATTAATATTTTTAATAGGACTTTAACGGTGAAACAGGGTTCAAAGCTATGTTTATAACTTGATTAAGAACAAAATTAAAACAATATATTATAAACATGCTGTCACAAGATTTAGCTGCGTTTTTACGACTAGCCGCCTGCCTGACGACAACTTAGTCGTATTTTGCGACACCTAAGTAAGAAAATGAGTGGTCTATTCAACTAAACCGCATACCACACGGTTGGTCAACTTACCTTAGTCGCCTTTTACGACACCTCGATTAGCGATGATGTTGGTCTATTCTACTCAGCCGGACACCATAGGCGGGTCCCTTTTCTTTAATTGCCTTTTGCAACACCTCGGTAAGAAATGAGAGAGGTCTATTCTATTCAGCCGGATACCACACTGCTACTATATGTTTCTTGGATCATTATAACTAAAATGTTCATGTTGTCAACTCTTTTATATGAGATTCGATTCACATCACAGATTTCTAGAGATTGACAAACGACAAAAACTTCTGCTCGCATATATCATAACAGCTCGAGTATAATGACCTTTTTTAAAACACATGTGGTACAGTTAGCTTAAACTAGTTATAAAACATGTCCACACATCGAGCACACTAACTGCCATACTATGCCCGTATAAATCTTATTTTACGTGACTAGAATGTCAATGGATTATCGATTGAAGGGAACTGTGAAAATTCGAATGATAGAGTAATATGACTTTATTTTACGATGCCTATGAATCTATTCTTAAGAACGAGATTGCGTAGCGAAAAAATCCCCTGATGAGATTTATACCGACTGTCTTCAGCTCCGCGGGTCGCGGTTTCGATTTCCTCCAGCTACATTTTCTAAAAAAAATTGTTGGTTCTATGAGTTTTGGTGTATTTAGGTCATCATACTCTTGCCCGCTCTAAGTGTTTTACATCTTAATTAAAGTTACAATGTTTATATTACGTAATCTATGATTAAAACAGAGTAATTGTGGACTCCACACTAGGTCTAGCCTGTATCGTTGAGGCCAGCTAAAACTAATATCCAGATAACGTTAAATATGCGCTGTTAAAGACGTTATTCTAATGCTCTAGCTTTAAAAAAACATAAAATCGAAATTTATAACATGTAACAACATGTTGTGCCGAACCAACTTAGATGAGGGCAGGAAAATGATACGTAAAAAAAATTACCGTTTCTTTTGGTTTGTTTTTACTGACATCCTGTTAATTAATGCAAACTCCGCCAAACTCTCACTCGTCTTAGATAGTTAAAAATAATAATTTTCACACTAGTGTGGTATTTATAAGTATTTTATTTATAATTATATAAGTTTTAATTAAGGTTATTATTTTTTTATGATTGAGTCCACTTATTTCTTACGTAAACAACGCGTGTTATGTAATACGAGCTTCGGGTAGCAAATTATATTGATATACTTATCAGAGATTATAATACGCATATCACTTTACATGATAATATACATATAATATTATATCCTGTATCCTTGGCTGTATTCGATACTTACATCATCTTCCTGCCCTTAGCCCACTCTAAGTGGGGTCGCGGAAAAACATGTTTTAAATATTACATGTTTTGGTTTGTTATTACGACCGGCCGCCTGCCTGATGTCAACTTACCTTAGTCGCGTTTTACGAGACTTCGATAATAAATCAGGGTGGTCTATTCTACTCAGCCGGATACCACACGGCGGGATCAATAAATCAAATTACCTATTTATTCAATTTATATATCAAATTATTAACAAAACAATTTATGGTTGGGATATTGATAATTTATAGAGCTTCAAAAAATTTACGAATAAAACTTTTAAGAAGGCTGAAGTATCTTTTATACTTAAATACGCTAAGGTTTTCACCTTACGCATTTCATGCCGAATTTTATAACTGCTAACACCATACAATTTAATTAAATTTTAAAGGATTTTTTGCTGTTATCACAGAACTATAACTAAGCGGGCAAAATATTAAGAATTGGCTAAAACGGACACAGCAACGCCTGGCCGGGTCTGCTAGTTATAAAAATCATCACGTGTTAGCTCAGGTTCAACGGCCTTACAACTTTTTTTATTGTCCATAATTCGTCCATCATATAGTTAATCACACATAATGGTGCGATCTTTTTGCATGGTGTTTAATCTGCGTGATGGTTCAAAATAAACGTTATTAACTTTTTTTTATTTTACAACAGATAATCATCGATATCACCTTAATTGATTTAAAGATATATCATGTCCAAATATCTATAATAATATTAAAAATGAGAAATATTGTTTAGGGAAGGAAGTTTTGGATTCATAATTTTAAGACCAAAGATGGGGTGGGAATGGAGAGAGAGATGGGCAACTTATCAACACATAATATAATTTATGCATGGAATTAAACAATTTCAATGCGGTAATCCATGGCAAATCGGCTTATAAATAGTCATTGGCATGTCTTCCATACCTCATCTAATTTAGTGCTTTCCGAAGTAATACATTGAAAGGAACACGAGATACGTATATCCAAAACCGTTTATAGCGACTTCCGCTTAACATAGTGACATCGATCAACGGAAAGTATAATATGCTTTAATCTAATAACTATTTGCCTATACTAGTGAGAATGTATAAGAAGAAAAAGCAGTATAAAAGCAAATCCAACTATATGGAAATTTCTATTTATCCTAATATATAAAGCTGAAGAGTTTGTTTGTTTGATTGATCGATTGTCTGAACGCGCTAATCTCAGGAACTACTGGACTGATATGAATAATTCTTTCAGTGTAAGATAGTCCATTTATTGAGGAAGGATATAGGCTATATAACATCACGCTAAGATATAAGAATAGGAGAGGAGCAACAATAAAAAATAGTACAAAAAGGGCAAAAATTTAAAGCATTCCTTGCGTGCGCTAAGTAAACAGTGAAAGTTATTCAAAAATCACGTACTACAAAATTCTTAGGCTTAGAAATGCAGTATATATTTCTCAGTACTATCTAGGCATATGCAGGTTTCGCGATGATTTCACTGCAAAAATCATGATGAATTATAATTGATAGTTATGTTTAAAAATGTTTTATAGAAAGCTAAAACTATCACACACATCTCATACTTGGCTGGCAACACTATATAAACAATAAACAGCTGGCAATAACCAAATGAGATCTCGCGCTTTAATCGTTGAATCATTTCATCACAACTTTGGAAAAGGGTAGTATCGATTTATAATGGGAAATTCGAAACAGTGTTTAATATATAAAATAAAGCGTTCAGAAGATTTTTTTAAATCTAACTTAAAGCTTAGTTAACGGTGTGTAGAAAAGTATAAGTCATTTTTCGCTTACTTACCTATATAAATGTTGAGTCCGACATCAATCATCGTATAAAAGACTTCCATAATAATCCAATTCTGAAGGTGAAGGCCAAGTGTTGCAGAAGGTTAAATATTCAAGCCTTTGTCGAGTCTGATGGAGACGATGATTTGTCAATGAAAGATCTTAGGAATCGAATGCCGAAGGTAGTGATGTTCCATGTTAATACTAGTGGTCTCCAAGTAGTCGAAATTCGACCATAATTTATAAAAACTCGTATAAAGCATAATAATAATGTTTTTTTTTTTACTTTCAGCAAGACGAAAGACGATATTTATCTTTTCTCAATTTCACCACAGACTAATTACAACACAAACTTTAAATAATTTAACTGACTTTAAGTTTTTTTGATTCTTTTATTGATTTAACCTATTTTTTTCTGCATTTTTATTTAATAGTAGATCGATAGAGTTTTAGATCTGTATGTCCGTTGAATCGCAGATTTATTAAATTGGTGCCTTGCATAAGTTTTTTTTTTACAACAAAAATATAAAATACATTTTATATCTATCTTAAATTACTTACACGCTAGGACTATCAAAACAAAACATCCCCACGTGGAATGGTCCCAAGAATGTTGGCAGCGTTTCCGCGCTGAATAGCTAAGCTGATTCTTTGTGCGAAGAAGGAGCCAGCTTCTTGTCACCTGTTTTAGTTATACATATGTATGTTAATGTTTAAAAATTACCTAAGCCGTGTAAGAATCATCAGCCATTGTACGAGTATATTTGATGAGAGTGTTGATAGGAATATAAAATCTCATAATAAAAAACTATTTAATGTGTGTTCAATATATACCAATGCTTAAAAGAGAACTATCTAAAGTATTATCAGTCTTTATAGCTGTCTGTAAGATAAATAGGTTTCCCGGTAGGGCAATAAGATTCTGCGGTCTTTCTCAAGGTCGAGAAACTTATTAAGCTGGTATGAAAGACATGTTTGCGCGTGAATTATTTTTCATTGAGTCTTTTGAACCATTTCTTTTACATTATATAACTAGCTGATGGCCGCGAATAGAATGCATATTTATATCGTTTATCAGTTATACATAATTTATACATCTTTTTACAAAGATTACAAAATATAAGAATGACAACGAAAGACTAGGTGTTAATTAGCCTCCATGACCTAGACCCAATAAAGTTTATCCTTTTCTTTGTGGACTTGAAGAAAGAAAGCTAGGCGCTTGAATCGATCGACAAATGACACTATCTTCATAATTTCTTAAAGAAATTGATTCGGCTATAGAAATCAAGGTTTATTAAGGATCTGATTGTTTTAATTTCGTCTCAGCTCTTATTAGGCTACACAGGCTTCGAGTTCTTTATTCGCATTCAACACATCCTTGCCACTCCAACGTTGTCTTTATTTATATTACGTGAAAAGTTTGTTTAAATAGTAGATTGAATGATATTCCTATATGGCCGTTATTTTTAAAAAACAATCATGAAATGATATCTTAGTAAATACTTTTACTATATCTTAGTAGCATTACGAATTTATTCGTGGGGCCTCTCCTCCTGATTATGCTTCGGTTTCTGGGCGAAACGATTGTAAAGGTTGTGGTAGTAAGTGTGTAGTGCTGGCGGCTTTTTGTGATACGTGTGGTGACTTCTCCTGCATGTATAAGGTATGTGATTGTTGCCTGCTTCATATACTTAGCATTACATATATTCTCTTAAGTAACGCGGATTACTGCAAAATAATTTTATTGTAACTGCTGTCTTAATAAGAATGTATTTTTACACAATTGCTAGGACAATTTTTTCTTCTTTCCAAACCTTCCTAGTAAGTAGTCTTTATCTACAAACATAAATTAAGATTGTAGTTCGAATAAAATCTTTTATGAAAACAAAGAAAGAAACAACAGACTAACATGGTAGCCATATTAACCAACATTGTTACAAATTGTATTCACCTTAAAAGCAATTAAACCATATACAGTTAAACAAATAAACACGCGCCATGTTGTAGTAACTTCCTAGGAAACCGTTTTATGGGTTTTTGAACAGGTGAGCTACGCGATTAACTCGTTCAGGTATATATTACGTTTGTTTTATTGTGTTGTACAAACGTCGCAATATTCGGAATAAGTTGTATATTGTTTGTTATTGTATAAGTTATTAACTATTTCGATTTGATATGAGTGATATGTATTATTTAAAAATTAATTGAAATAGTAGCACAAACTTTTACAAATTAAATATGTTTAGTATTATTCTTACTTAGTATCAAATGTCGAACGTCAAACCAAGCACTTTGCAACGGCATTTTAATTTTTTAAAAGTTAAGTGCAATGCAATCATTAAAATATAAATCACCACCTAGCAATCATAAAAGAGGAAGTTGCCCGACATGCGCTATTAAACGCGATAAGGGATAATAGGCGCAACTTTGTAATTCTTGTAAAGTTTGCTGCTTAGGCATCAACCAGAGGGACTTCAGTTTCGAAGCCTATTATGAATATTAATGACTAGCTTTCGCCAGCGGCTCCGCCCGCGTGAAAATATTAAAACCGTAATATACAATTTTGATAACCATAAAAGCGGTTAATTGGGTTAACCCTAAAAGCTATATATGCTGTATGCTGTCGTAGACTTTTATTAAGAACTTTTAGAGGGTGTGTGCGTCCGTCCTGTCCAAGGTATGAAAATATTATTCGTTAAGTCTATCAGTGGAATTTGGAGTTTGTTATTACTGTACTGCACTGTACTGTTATGATTTTCTTTGCGAGATGGTGTTCAATAACACTGATGTTACTTTCAATTCTTAAGTAATTTTACTTAAATTCATTAATTAGAATTAATTAATTAATTAATTTTCGATTTGAATACAAGTATTTTTCTTTTATAAGAAAGTTTTGTTGATGCAAGAATGCTTAAGGGATAAATTTTCGCAAATTTACCTAATGCTAATTTAACTAATGTTGGTAACAGATACAGCAATAAATATTTTAAAAAAAACTAGTTCTTGAGTATTGATTAAAAAAGTACAAGTAAGAACATGGCATTCATAAGTTGACAACTTAATGCGAAATAATTACTGTAATTATGTATGTATAAACATAACAGCCTTTAAAAGATAATGGAGGGCTACATCGAAAATTACAGGTTAAACACATTAATAATACAAGGCAAAAACGCGCATATTTAAAGCCGTACCCATACTAACAGATATGATGAGACAAATTATGAAGGCGTTTATTTTTCACGTTTTGGATTCTTGATCTTGTAGATTTGAATGTCATTGTCTATTTTTTGCTAATAAGATGCAATCATATGTATGATTAAATGTTTCCATTTCATTACGCATATCTGACGATAATACCACTTCCTAATCTGATAGGAGTTAATGATAATCTCAAATTAAAAAACTAACCAAGATGTAAAAGTCACCATAATTATTAACGCTTTCTACAGGCATAACGAAATGCTTAAATCGATTTGCTGCTCTACCATTAAAGTAATGATTAGTTACGATGAGTCTCTCACCAGAAAAACTATTCTTTTGGATTAACAAAGGTTTTTTTAAAGCACTTTCTAGCCAATTGCCAAAGCGCCATTTAAGAATAATATATTTAATTTTTTTATGTACACAATACAATTGAATTTCAACATTGCATGTAATTATTTAATCTAAAAATCACTTTTCGGATATATATATTTTACCTTCCAAAAAACCATCATCTTTTGTCCTAAAATGTCTTGTCGGCCTATGTTTTGCGATTGAATGGACGTAATTGTGAGGCACGAATTTGGGCAAAAGTGTATTTAAATATTTGTGTTCGGTGTCGTAGTGTTACGATTGTCTGGTACGATTTTTAGATCTGTTTTATATATATTGTGACGACATCTACGTGTAAAGTCTACAAAGTGTGCGCGCCCTAAATGTAAAGAACTGTTAAGTTTTTGTAAGTTATGTAATACGGGGAATGTTAGCGAAGCTGCATTCACGCATTTCGAACGCAGCAGGTAGTCACATTAAAGTTCGTTTCGTTGCAAATTGCAAATCGATGTCTGCGTCATTCGTGCAAAAAATTCGAAATCTGTCCCAGCTGCACATCGAAATGTGTACGTGTCAGGCTATAATAAATATGTGGCTACTTAAGCAGCGTGCAATTTGTCGAATAGCAATTGTATAGAATATTTTTATGAGTAGTTATGATTAATGAGGATGATGTGAGTAAAGAGTAAAAATTCGAGTTGTAGGTTGGTTATTTATTTTCATACATCAAGATTTTCAAAATTAAAACAAAGCTTTAATCATGAGACCTTGCATACGTTACATAGTTAGACTAGGGAGAACCTTCTCCCAAGTCTATTTCCCCACAAGAAACTAGCAACTGTTACGACCTTTATCGTATACAATATTAGCGGACTGGCAATGAAATTAGGTGTACGAAGGGCGCGCGTCAGCGGAGCCTTTTCGAGCAGGTTGGTCCGCCTGCAAGGTATTCCCAGCAGTGGCGATCGGCGTCTCCGTTCTACGTACCTGTCCGGGACACAGAAACCAACCTGGGCCAGTATAGCCGCTTTGCTTACCTTACCTCTTATAACCTTAAATATATACGTAATGAGGGTATTTTCCGTTATAACCTCAGCATGTTGTATCCAACCATCCCTAAGACAAAAAATGTAAACATATTCGTCGACCCCATTTATAGTGCGTTAAGGGTAAGAAAATGATCATTTACATTACGCATCATTACGATAACTAATGCGCTCGGCTAGCATTAGATACTGGCAATCCTTCGTGGTTAACCAGTGTCTATAACAGAGTCAGTGTGTTCAGTATTTTAAAACATCTTAATCTACTAGCACCAAGTTATTTTTAATAATACTTAGTTTTAATTGAGTTTGTCTCTGTATGATGTTATTGCTTTATTTATGTTTGTATTAAGATAATTAATGGTTAATAGAAATGTGCAATATCCAGACTAATTGTCAAGGCTTATGGATATGAAAGATAAAATTGTAAAAGATATTAAATGTAAGACAATAAATTAATTAATACCAAAATAGCATGAAAATAGCGTCTTATAAGTTAAGATTTGAAACGGTTTTTTAGAGGATGCTTGAGTGTATTTTTTATTTGTTTTATACAGGTTTCATGTTTGACAATTACATCATAAAAAAATTTAAGATTTAATGAAAGAATGTTGAAGAACCAGACAGTAATTTCTTGGAGTTGCCATGTAATTAATTATAATTCGATCAGATTCGGATGGATACAAGAAGCTAAACAAGTATTTTTTATACAGGCATACTGAAACAAGATTGCTCATTTGAGAGCTCGTAACAGTTGATAATTTGGGCACATTTTACGCACCAACTGGCAACCGTTTTTATGTTTTTTAAATGTTAGCCTAATTTATAACAGGCTTACGTCGCAAAATTGTCGGGTTGGTCCAACTAGATTACTTTTTATGCGAAGCTTTTTTTTAATTTTATTTGCGAAGGTGCGACGAATATGTCCTTTTATCAATTACAAAATATCTTTAAATGAGCTATTCTTGTATGTATATATATTTTGAAATTGGAATACCGCTCCAACGGATTTCGTTAGGATATAGGTGGTTTAGCCGCCTGCCTGACGTCAAGAAATGAGCGTGGTCTATTCTACTCAGCCGGATAGCACACGGCGGGTCAACTTGCCTGAGTCGCCTTTTACGACACCTCGGTAAGAAATGAGGGTATTCTATTCTACTCAGCCGGATACCACACGGCGGGTCGTCTTATTTTTATTTTATTATGTTTTTGTTTTATTTTATTTTTACTTTGCGTCAGCCTGTGCATGCCTGTGTATGGCCTATGTTGCCTGGACCGCAAAAATGTTTATCGCGGGCCGGGAGTTTACCACCCCTGGCCTAAAGACTTCTTAATGGTTAATATGGTCCTGTATACAAGTTTCTAATAGTAATATCATACCATTAAGGTATATGATTATTAATTCGTTATTAATCTTGCGAAAGACCGAGACAGAGCGCAAGGTGCACTGAAATAAAAAACAAAGATTGATAAATACAGCCACGTGCACACCTGCCGAGTAAAAAGGTCGAACATCTGTCCATTATTCGCTTCCCGATAAGGTAATATTGGGTTATGCATTTTAATGTTGTAACGTAAATGGAACCAAAATACAATTTTTAATACTACTATATATTTTTTTATTTTGTGTTAATTTGAATCAAATGCAAATTATTGCTATTATATTAAAAATGCTAAAGACTTATTTTTTACTAATTTTACTACTACTTAGTGTCTTATTGAAGATATTGTAGCAGAATGCTGAAATCTTAACGAAATTGATCTTGTTATATACACCACTGACAATTTACTGGGAATTTTGCCATTGTTACTTAGACTGATTCTCTCGTCGAACGGTGATTTCCTAAGGTTTTAAAATAACAACTCAAATTTAACGTCTGTTTAATGGTGTTGATGTTGGGAAATGCCCAATCGGGTGGCTGTAATCAGATCTAGGTCAGCAGGTTGTGTTGTTAAATCCGGCGTCAATACCTTCATTTCCTTATGCTTGCACAAGAAGGCGCTGCTCTGAGCGAAGGGGATATGAGGGGATCAGAATAAAAAAAAAGCTTACCTTTTTAATTACTTTACCTTTTTAATATCTTTGGATAAAGCTAGGTTTGATTCTTACCCTCATATGAGCAGCTCATATTGTCAAGCTATCGTAGCTAGCTTAAATAACGATAGTAGCTTATGATGGCGTTGGATCTGTTCCTGTTGGATCTATATCTCTGAAAATTTGTTATGTTACCAAAACGACCGCTATGCGACGTCGGGCCGTAAACGTTTAATAAAATACCAAGTGAAATCAAAATTACTTTTAATTTCACTTGCATTTTATTACACGTATACGTAATTACTATTATGAGCGCAAGAATTAACAGACCGCTTATTCTGGCGTAGAATTGTCTAAGTCGACTTTCCAAGGAATTCCAAGCTCTTAAACGGAACTATATTAAGATCACTTCATCAGGCACGTAGTAAATATTTTATGCTTTATAGTTAGTCAAAGGTAGTTTAAATCAATCAATCAATGTACCAAGTCATGTGCGTGGAAAAATCGGATAAACGTAGGCAATCCAGGAAAGCAATGTTGTCTCTGAATCTTCCCTTGACCAATTGTCTTCTTCTCATAAATAGACCCATCTTGCGAAGAATAATGAGCATTATTACCGATTTTTATCTGCTGAATAAACACTTATTCTACAGCCCAATTCGCAGAGGATGCATGATGTAACCGGAGACACCATATTAAGTCAAGCTGCATTGCACGGAGGTGGTAGAATATCGGGCGAACATTCTAGGCTTATCGAGGAGATTCCAAGAAGCCTTGGATTCCCTTATAGGACCTTTGGCTTCTGGAAGGAGCTTGGCTGGTTAGAGTAACCAAGCCACATCACCCTCACGCACAATAGTCGTCAAAATGCGACTATTTGGGGAAACACCCCGCCAAAATAAGAAGAAGTTATGTGCAAATATTATAGAATTAATATATGTCGACCCATACTAACAAATCTGAGCTTTATGAAAAGCATGTATGGTCATGAGTCTATTTTCAGGGCACTTATTTATTTAAGGAGAAAAATAAAATTTCAGTAGTAATCAATTTCATACAGTTTCCATCCTTCCCAGATAACGGAATTATCACCGTTCCTAAGGTTTCTGTCCTAATAAAAAAAAGAATGTCTTGATTCTCATTACATAAAGTGAACAAGGGTCGTACAAAACGCGAGAGAGAGAGAGAGACTGAGATGGGTGTGGGCGGACAGAAGATGGTATTTGGAAGCATTACATCCAACCGACAGTCTACCCTTTATACCTCAAATTAGTAATTTTTTCACCTGATAGACGTCCACTGCTAGTAAATTTCAAGATATATTAATTTACATTAGATTTAACGACAGACGATCTTGTATCGTGATTAGCCGCGTTAGCAAATCTTCAACAGTTATTTGTTTTCACACGCAAAGGCGCTATTTACATTATAAAAATTTAAGCCATATAAATTCGCCGTACACGGTATTTTAAACAATATGTTTTAAGAAACGAATTATCCTATAATTAAAAAATAACTATGACGTATAAAGTGATTAGCCGTGTGGTATCCGGTTAAGTAGAATAGTTCCACCCTCATTTCTTACCGAGGTGTCGTAAAAGGCGACTAAGGTAAGTTGACCACCGTGTGGTATCCGGTTTAGTAGAATAGACCACCCTCCTTCTTACCGAGGTGAGGTGTCGTAAAATACGACTAAAGGTAAGTTGACGTCAGGCAGGCGGCCGGTCGTAAAAACGCAGCCAAATCATGTTACAGCATGTTTATAACATGTTGTGCCGACCCCACTTAGAGTGGGATAAGGGCAGGAGGATATATATGACGTATAAAGTGATAGATTAAGCTAATTTTCGTAGTAAAAAAATGTGTTTGCTATTGAAGCGAATTCCTTAGCCTGTTACATATTGTTTCCTAGAAGCCCGTAGTGTGAATGGAGTTAACTGTTTTGACAACTTGTATAGGCAGAATTTAGTTTACACATAGAAACATGACGTCATGAAACCGGTAGCAAGGTCAGGTGAAGTTTCGTTCTACAGCTGATTCTGAGAAGAATCTGGGTGACGGCTATGCGGTGTGGTAACGAAATAGGTAATATCCTAGTGAGTGTGCGTTGATTTCATTATGGCCTTAAAATTCCATATATTTTTTGTTACGCACAATATATGACTTACAAATGACTAGCAATCGCCACCGGCTCCTTCCGCGTGGAAAGATTAAAACCGTATGGTCTTTTGATAACCATAAAAATGGTTAAAATGGGTTTACCTTAAAAGCCAGATATATGCTGGCTGTCGCGGACTTTTATTTAGAACTTTTAGAGGAAACAATTTTGACATATCATATTTTCATCTTAGATTGTTTTTTGTTTCAGCAATATGTATTATATATATATATATATATATATATATATATATATATAGGTGGTACTAAACTTATATTTATACTACCGGAATTTATAAAATGCGTTATGGTGTCACTGATATGAATATTAAAGATATCTTTAAATAAAACAATATATAAGACGATATTTTCCAAATTCCAAATAAATCATACTAAATATTGGGTTATTTATCTTAATTGATAATAAGAATTGAAAAAAAAACAGGTAGAAAAAGAATGTAATGCGCGTGAGTCATAAGGCACGTAAAGACAAGGCGAGCGACATGTTATCACGATGACTCACGATCTGAACTCGACCTCTGAGAAATCCTTCCCTTATCTTAAGATTTATCTCGCTATTAATCTGTATGATTATCGAATTAGATATGACTTAAGCGATTACATAGCTTGTGATAGCCTAGCGGTGCGACCGTGTGAATCTCTAGAGACGATCATGGGTTCGAACCCGGGCAGACACCAATGAGTTTTTCTATTAAAACTTATGTGTCTAATTGATAATTGTAATTTATCAGAGCTTTTAGGAAAACATCGTGAGGCAACCTGCATATCTCTAGAGCAGTGATGCTCAACCACTGTGCCGCGGCACTTTCCCAAATTTCAAAAGTGCGCCGCCAAATTTTGGAAGTTAATATTATTAAATTATATCATTTAAAAAGAAAAATATTTTTATTACTAACTTGTAATTAATCCCTTAATAAACGTTTAGTTATTATTGTAGTATCTATTAGTTTATTTCGTACATTTAAAATTTTTGTCATAAACTATTTATGCAGTGTGTTTGTAGTAAGTAAATAATTTTTATTTTTTCTTTGTGTGCCGCCAAATTTTGAAATCGTTAAATATGTGCCGCTACAAAAATAAGGTTGAGAATAACTGCTCTAGAGAATCCTAGGGACACGTGAAATCTACCAATCCGCATTGTAGCAGTGTGGTAGGTCCAATCCTTCTCTCCAGAAACGGGGAGAGGAGGCCTATGCCCAGCAGTGAGATAGTAACAGGCCGTTACTTACTTTTACTTTAAGTGATTACTATAGGCTTCGTATTCATAAACTGTGTGTTATTAATAGATAAATAAAAAATAAATAACAGCATAAATCTACTAATTGAGTGGTCCGTTAGTAGCGACCTTGCCTTCAGCTCTGAGGATTGCGGGTTCGATTCCCGCTGAGGGCCAACGTTTTCTATTCACAATTTGTTGGTTCTTTGAGTCTGGGATATAGATAAATAATAAATTAATAAAGGTATGGGACGCTTACACACACGGGCGTCCGTCCAAAAAGTAAGTAAATTAATACTTGTGTTATGGTAGACAGACAACTGGTGGATATATACTTATATAATTTTTAAATACATACTTAAATACAAATAAATAGATATGTATATATTTACCAGTTGTCTGTCACCCATAATACAAGTTTTAACCTACTTATCTAGTTTGAGGACGGACGACAGTATGTGTGCGAGTCTCATATATTTATTTCATATCCAAACAAATATTATAAATGCGAAAGTTTTTCAAAATAAGATCACATAACGGTATGCGATCACCTTTGTCGATGGAAACTAGCAGAATAACAGGAGAGCCCACGCTTTGTTGTACCCGTTGTTTGTAAGAATTTGAATATCCACTTTCTAAGTGGATTGAGTGTATTCCTGTGGTATTTTTGTGAAAACTTTCCAACAATCGATTAAACTACATACTACTGATAAAGTTTACTTATAAAACGACTATCATATTTTTATGAGGTATTTTTGCAGGGAGACTTTTAGAATGTAACTTGAAAGATTGGTTCTATATTTAAATTCAAACTTAATGTCTATGAAATAAGCTCAAATAGAATAATACGAGTACTTCTTCAGTTATATTCACGAGGGTGAAGAAAATTCGAATTTTAAATATTTGTATTTGGAAATTGAATAAATGCAGAAATGTATATTTAAAATTCGAATGTTGTACATTACTTTAAAACTGTTTGCAATTTTAAATGCAGTGCTCGAGCTCTATGGAAACAAACTTAAATGCCCTTTCAAGTATCGCATATAGGAAATGTGTTTCTTCGCAAATCGCTGGAAATGCACACGTAAAACATTATTGGATACTTTTTGCATCGATGCGGCGATCTGCATCGAATGTGCAGTCAACCGTGATTGCGCCGATTAAAATAAAAAGTGCTTCTCTCTATCAATGAGTACGGTTCATGTCCCGACTTCCTGGCAACTTGGTGTACAAATTTGGTTTTTATTATCTGGATCGTGAAGTGCTTTTTAGAAACAAATTTAAAGTATAATTAAGCTCGAATGGTAATCGTGCGTGCGATTTTTTTGAGTTGGTAAGAAAACATATTGATTTTTACTTAGCTTTTTTATAGCTTATATTTAAATGTCTTTAGTTGCATTTATTTAGTGATTAGCATTAAGTGAATGAGAGACGGAATTATAGAATGAAGTTAAGGTATTTAAAGAATTAGGAATTAGTGTTGAATTTTGTGTTTATTAAATTAATTTTGTGTTTAAAAGATTAAGAGAAGTGTGTAATTAAAGAAAGGTTATTAATCAGGAAGAATGATTTTGTTGGACTTGCACCGTCAGGCAGGCGGCCGGTCGTAAAAACGCAGCCAAATGAAGTGATAGCATGTTTATAACATGTCGTGCCGACCCCACTTAGAGTGGGATAAGAGCAGAAGATTTCATTGAACTTGCATAGCTGTATGTAAGTATGAACACACGTTCCTTTTTTTAAAACATGGTTTACTGTACCAATAATTACTCATGAAAGCACTCTTATGCTGATAATGTAATATATTTTTTTGAATAGAAAGTAAAAGATAAGATATTTTTTAATTTTACTTTTACAGTATTAGTCAACTTATAATCATATTTTGCAATTCAGTTAAGATTTTAAAGTGATCCATTCTATTTCACAATTATTGTTATGAAACCTTTATATTATTATAACAAGATGTGCTATCGCTCAATCAAGTTCGAAGATTTACTAAAAGCAGCTTTATAAGTCGCGCCAGAGTCCAAATCAAATTCTTTTTGAATATAAAAAAAAAATAAAACAAATTAATCGAATCTAAATATGAAGTAGTGCATAAAAATTATGAACTAATATATCTATCTAAAGCTTGAAAATAAGAACGTAAATCAAACAGATTTAAATACTTCATATAGAAATCAATAAAGTTGTATTCAGTGATAAATGAACTTCGAAACATTACAGTATAAGGAGGCTTAGCGTTATTCAGTTCGTTTCGTTGTAATTATAATTATAAATGTGCTAATAAATAAGAAATAATTCTGATACAATATATATTAAGTAAACAATTGATTACAAATGTAACACCCGCTATATCGCATACCCCTAAACTATGGCTTCAATAAAATAAAATTGAATAGTCTGCGTCCATACCCTGTAACTTCAACCCTCGCGATATTTTTGCTAGCGCAGCCCGGGCTGGGCAGCTGGTATTGTAAGGGCACGGGAAAAAGGATCACGCTTAATCAATTTATTAATAAATTGCAACATTTTATCAATATTACAATTAAGATAATTAATTATAAAAACTAATTTCATTCATACTTACCCTCATTAGCGAAGAAATCGAGCACGATAATAATTGTTGTATTGATCACATGTGTGTACAAATAAGTATAAAAAACAACAATTCATTTGGCATAAACACTTAATAATTCCTAAATTTATAAAAGCATAAGAGTTTCAAATATGAAGTATAACACTATGTTCATAATACCACAATTCATTTATTTATAATAAACTAAAATTTTCTAAACCTCACAAAACAGTACCACCCTCAACAAGTTACAACGAAAGACTGATTGAATGACCGAATTGAACTTTTAGCTTTAATTGAACGAGTGAATGAATAATATTTGATATGAATAGCGAATAACGATCTAGAGCGCCATCTTTTAGTATAGAGTGTACAATATATAAAATTGTATAATAAAAACTTGAATGACATGTTTATAATTTTAAGTATTTCAGTAAAAAAGTTAAAATACGTATACTAATAATTGTGAATGAATTTAATAATATTTATTATACAAATCAATGATACAAATTGTTCGGTAAAGTTGGCATTTTTTATCTGTGCTTTTGCAGCAACTTCATGTTTATCAGCTATACACACTTCATTCCATTTACCTTAAGTGTCAAATTTGTCATTTTATTTTACGTCAAATATGGAGGAGGACCGTCTATTCGACGAAAGAATTTCAATTCGAGATTCTGCTAGACCCCTTAAAAAATATGGGAGCACATGCAACCATATGAAAAGGAACGAGGAGTACATCAAACATATAATGGCGAAGGGTGATACATTACAAGGGATTGCATTAAAGTATGGTGTCACAGTGAGTGCGAATATCATAATAGTGGTGGTTATTCTTTTATCTGGCCGTATGATAATGAAATGAAGTGTTGTTTGGTTGTAGATGGAGAAGATAAGGCGGGCAAACCGCTTATTTGCCACGGATAGTTTGTTTCTACGAGAATATTTGTTGATTCCTGTAACCAAGGATTCTCCATTCTACGATCGTGGAGAAAGAGTTACAGAGCCTGCGCCGCCTAACCACCGCGCGTCTATCGCTGGGATGCCGACAAGAGACTTTTCACCAGGAAGTCCAGATGAGAAAGAGTCATTTGATAATTTTCTCAACAGACTGGACTCTTCTATTGCTAATATAAAGAAGCATGTAGAAAAATCTAAGGAAAATAGCGAGTAAGTAACTAATACTTCATTACATTTCATTCATCAAAATTTGGCAAAACTATCGATTAGATGCATATTAAAATTAAAATTGTACCTGTGACATCATTTGCGTCAACTTCATTTTATAATACTTCAATTATCTACTGTCACATTTTTTTGTCATCCCTGAAAGAACCACATGAATATCTGTATCCTATATTATGACCTGATATATAGGTGTTAATTCTAATAGCCATGAAACTGGACCTGATACAGCCACTCTTTAGGTTAGCTCTCTTATTTTAGCTTATAGTAAGTGAAGATTTGCTTGAAGATGTAAATTGTTGCTGAACAGTATAATATTAACTATACTCCAACACAACATATGGAATTGCTTGTTAGTTTTGTGATAACTGGCTTCAGTAAACTAGTTAGGAAAACAAACCAGAACCTGTTTGGAAAGATATCTCCTATCCAAGGTTCAAAATGAATACTGCTGCTTTATGAAGAATTACAATACTGTAGCACTGTATTTCAGAGGTCATTGAAATAACAATTATTTAAAACTTGTATAATATGAGAGATTGTATTTGTAATGTATTTTAATTATATTCAAAGATTTCTGGTTATATAAACTTCAAAGTATTAATTATAATCTAACTTAAAGAATGTAATAAAAATATTTTAAGAAAAATTATTTGAATAATATTACAGAGCATTCATAGGACTTTAATGAGATTGCAGGATGTATTCAATTTAAAATCTGTTATCAGCGTGTTCTACTTGAAGGACATTGAACTTAAGTGTGTGGAATGATTTATTATATACTGTTGAAACAATCATTGTTTTAGATATTATCTATTACAATCATATAAAAAGTTCATTGTCATTATGTCCATTCCATGTAATTTAAAATGTTTAATCCAGACTATTTGAACTTTGACTAATTATATTAGAGATTCCAAATTTTAGGCTTTGATTTGCCATTTCACAAGAGAAAAAGTGATATTCTTGGTTTTTTAATAACCATTATTTCTTCAAGTAATGCACTCTAGCAGACATGGGTCTCTTCATGGATCGCAATGTCATATGCTCCTTGATTTCAATACTTGAATCTAGTGGTATTCTAGAAATTTCTTAGGTTGTTTATCATGGTCTATTAAAAGACTTAAAAGTCTCAGTGTAGGTTACTCAGTTCAATGCTTTTTATAATCAATGCCCATTGTTTTTTGAACTATATTTAATGATGTATAAAACACAGTTTAAGTACTGTAGGAAAACAAATATTTGATAAGGCATTTGTAAAATTATAAAAGTACAATTAAACTTGTATAGAGATCATTTTGTAATTTAAAATTCACCACATAGATAAGGTTATTGAGCAAATATGTGGCACCACAGCTATGGTTGATAATTATTATGTGTACAGTTGTCTGATAAGAGATTTTGTAATATGAATGTGGATTTTTTTTGTGTCTATATTAGGAATGTCCGACTTAATACATAATAATAATATACATAATATTTTTAAATTTTTATAAAAACTTTTAGTTTGCCCATTGACATGCCTCTTCCAGAGATTTCCAAGTTATCTTATTGTCAGCCGTCTGTCTCCACATGTGACCTGCAACCCTTTTTATATCATTGTCCCATCTTATGTAGATGTTGTAATTACAACCCCATAAATATAAGTATAAATATATGTTCACCATAGAAGTAGCAATAAAATAATTTCACAATTAAAGAAAAAGTTCTATAGATTGTATAGTATTTATTGCCATATGTTCAAGAAGTAAAAGTTTAAGGTAGGATAAATTATCTAACTACGTTTTTTTATTAAAATCGCTTATCACATACAGAGGCCATAAATGGGGAGTATTACTTGTGTTAGTAAAGTGTTCTACGTAGGTTACTTAATAAATGAAGATGTTACATAAAAAACATATAATAGTAATATTATTTTATAGTTATTCATTCACTGATCAAGCAAACATGAAGTAATAACTGGAAACCCACTGGTCTAGTTGCACCTTATACAGATACACAGTCTTACGGGTTTCCATTTTAGTTTTAATTTTCACTACGGTCACTGATGAATTAACGGTCGAGCGGAAAACTATTGTTGATGATCTATCGTGTATGAGTCCTTATATAAAAAAGAGAAAAAAAAAACTTAGGATCTATCGATTTAACGATACTTGCTCTAGTTGGCAAGAAACCAAATGAACATATACTGAATTTTTACCACAATTGTACCAGTTTAATTTAATTTTTATTAAAGTTGAAAATGGAAACGCTGGAAAATGGACCATTTTAGTTGGCGTATCACAGTGTTGCAGTTTTCAATCTGTTATTTGCTCGCAATTTAATATAATCCTAAAATTATTTATTTTAGGCCTTAGAAAGAGCATTTTCTAGTCTAATCGTGTAAATCATTCTAGTCTATTCTCCTTTGCAACATCCTTTCAACATTCATCATTCACCTTTGCAACATTCTTTTTAAAAAGTTAAACAATTTTCCTATACGCGTACCGCGTACGTTTAACAACACTTTCTATCCACCTGCCAGTCACATGACGGGTGAGTGGCGCAAATGCCTTTCTTATTTTCCGCAATATTCATTAGATTATATTTTTATGCGTTAGCGTACAACTTATTGTCATTTGACTAACAACGTTCAAGGCCTATGCATAAATAAATCGTGAGAAAACTTTGACAAATTAAACATCACAAATCCAGTTTTGGTAATATTAATTTTATTATAAGTCTTTCTGTAACTATCAATACTTTTGAATATCCGATTAAATATTTAATCATATGGGTAATTAAAAATTCGGGTACTATATGGTTTGGTACACTATTAAATTTTTTGTTAATTAAACAAATGTTACGATAAGCGTATCGATAAATATTTACTATCCCAAAATTAAGAGCCTTTATGTAAAATAGGTTTAAATACACTATTTTGAATGCATAATCAAAGTTTTTCGCCTCATCAGTTCAAGGCTGTTGCTCAGAAAAAATTGTTATAATGATTCTAGTACATAAAACTACTTCCGTGATATTCTCTAATTTTCTAATTTTATTTTCTAGTAGTGGCCTATTTTGTTATTTGTGCTCCAGTACTGATGTACTATTTAATACTAATTAGTCGATTATGTACATTAATTCACAGGACTTTAATTATTAGAATTTCACTGTAGTTGAGAAACCAGGAGTGGAGGAGAGGAGGGGAATGTAATCTGAAAATGGAAGAAAGTAATGGGGTTTTTTGATATTTTAGTGTTTTGGGAATCCAATTAATCATACAAGCAAGCAAGTTTATTGTATTGTCTTCATTATTTGCATTATTTGACTAAACTCATTCAGGGGACCAAAGCTAATAAATTATGGAAGTTTAATTTAGTCAGTATTTGCTCCGACAAAGAATTAAAAAGTAATAAGTGATAGTAAGTACTTCATTTGAAGAAACAGTGAAATTAGTCGTATCTCGAAAATTATGGACAACAGTAAAATATGTAGAAGATGCTTTGTTCAATTATTCTTTTGAATAATATAAATTGTAGCGGTTTTCTTGAATTTGCATTAAAGCGATAAATTAGTAGCTAAGCAGTTATTGTAAAATGCTCGTTTCTTAGATTCGTGACTACACGAAAACTATGATATTCAGTGTGTTTTAATTAGTTGACTAAGAATTTAGGTCGTTTTATCGTTTTTCTTTATCATCAAGAATACATCTTTACTTTATTGTCATATTGGATTGAGTATTTAAAATTTTGAATTATTGATTTCTTTTGTTATTGTAGTGATTAACATTCTCTTAATTATTGTAAGCAGGGCTTAACCTAAATTAATAATTGGAGTCAGTTTTATCAAATAAAATCAGACCAAAGCGAAGTCATTCATGATTAATTGACATTATATTTTCGGATTGTTTTTAAATTAAACGACTTTATCAGAAATCTTGTTATATTGCGTTCCATTTCAATTCATGTAAGTAGGTCAAAATTTGAATAGATCTTTTGATTATTATGTACTGGAGGTAAAAATCTGAAATTTTTATTGGTATTATTTTTTAATAATTTAAATGGCCCCGTATGCAGTTGTTTAATGAGAAATAAACAATATTTTTTTGCGTACTTTCATATAATATTTATTTACTCTTAAAGGTAAAACAGGATATACGTGTAAAGGAAATTTTTTAAGGATAATACGTAATTGTTGGTTTTGTGTTATGGGATTTATTGCAGTAATTTTAGGTAATGATTGTGTTGTTGGTATCTTTATTTTGTTCACGTGAAGTATTTAATATATATTTCGCCTGACCTGTCAATCGTGTATAGGTTTATTGCTTCTTTACAAATACATAAGGGCACACCGAGTAAGCAAGTAGCTGTTTGTTAATCTACGATTATAAACAAAGAAAACCTAAACGTTTTCATATTATATCTGTTGTTTTTACATTTATGTATTTATCCTATCTATTAAAAACAAAAATAACGACGTTAGCCGCCCTCTGCGACTTAATCGGATATCGTCTAATGACCTGTAACAAGTTGATTTCTTTTGAATTTTACATTCTTCTTTGAAATTGTTCCACTGTGGGTGTATATTCATTTTTAAGCCTTCCATTTACTTTAAAAGTTCCGTTTATCTTTTAATAGTGTAGCTTGATTGAAGATTGACTTAGGCGAAATAATCTTATATTGAACACCATATAATATGAAATGTATGGAATTTGTCTTGCCTCATGCTGCGAAAAATTACAAGTGAAATTTATGTATTCACGTACACTTTTTTACAGTTTTCTATCTGCTTTTAAAGTGACTATTGTTCTGCATTACTATTGGACTGCAGTGGCTTCGAACTTTTATTGCAATCTCTATAAAGTTTTGCAGATTTGGCTGCTATTCAACATTAGATATATTTACTCGTATATCTATTTGATATGTGGTTGTCCATATTTAAAATATTGTAGCAATAAATTAAAATTGCGTATTTAAAAATGATACCAGAGGTCGATATTTGTTTATGTTTCGTGACAATTAATGTGACTTTAATGTTCTATAAATAAAACATACGGGTTAAATAGGGCACGACACCCAAGAGAGACGGTTTTGACATTATGCGAAGTTCTAAAATTTATTTAAAACAAGCTCTATTCGTCATTTGTAATTAAATATGTATTGTGCGTTTTTTCTTTGTCACGAAGAATGGAAATATATTATTCGATAAGTTAACCCGGTGTTAACTTTAATAGTACCAGATCTCATCAATTGGGTCGCCAGGAGGCATGGGGTCCTCACCTTCCGCCTGACACAGGTGCTTTCCGGACATGGTTGTTTCGGGTGGTGTCTGTGGAAGGTGGCCCAGCGCGAAGCGACTGGTGAGTGCCACGAGTGCGGTGCTGACTTTGACACGGCGCTGCATACGCTCGCAGACTGTCCAGCTTGGGCGGTTCAGCGGGCGGAACTCGTGGCACAGGTGGGGCACGATCTCTCCCTGCCCACTGTGGTTCGCGCCATGGTGGACAGGGAGCGATCGTGGGCAGCGATGGCCTCCTTCTGCGAGGACGTTATCTCGCGGAAGGAGGCGGCGGGGCGGATCCGGGAAGTCGAGTCCTTGGATCCGATCCGCCGCAGGCGAGCCGGGCGCAGGCGACTCGCTCAAGACCGTCGCGTGCCGCCCTAACGGGGACCTATGTGGGCGTTCCGAACGGGGTTCAATCGGACGCCCACCCTATAAGGTCCCCGAGGCGTTCGATGCATCTGGTGCTCCCGATGCATCGTCCAGCGGAGGGAGGGGCCACTTTTAGAGAGGCCCCGACCCAGAGGTGGCGCACTCTGGGGTACAGAGTTGCTACTGGCGGGGATGGGGGTATTGTCTTCATAGGTACCCTATACCCGCCACCAGCAGCGTGGAGCACACAGGTTATTTTAGTCGGTGCGAGTCCGACATAACCGTCGCCTGTCCCCGTCGGGCGGCGGTACCCATAAGGGGTTTTTTCCTGTGAAAAAAAAAAAAAAAAAAAAAGATCTCATCAAAACTGCTCCTGCCGATTAACTTTAATTGCGCAACAGATAGGCAGACATTCGCATTTATAATATTAGTATAGATATGTATTTTTAACCGATATTTTGTGCTTGTGTAGTTAAATATTTTTAGTGGATTTTTATAGTACATAACATAATTAAATTAATATAATAAACGAAATTAAATTGTCCAAAGATCTCAGGTGTGTGTGTAGTGTGAGAGAGTAAAATAGGTGTTTTATAATATTTCAAGGTCCAACTGTGGACTTAGTTATTTATTTATATATAAGACATCAACTACATGAATACAGTTGCAATTGTACAGTTACATATTAAATATATAAGTCTTGGTTTTGCGTAAACACGTCACTTAAAGGCATTAGCCGTGTGGTATCCGGCTGAGTAGAATAGTACCACCGTCTTTTCTTACCGAGGTGTCATAAAAGGCGACTAAGGTAAGTCGACCCGCCGTGTGGTATCCGGCTGAGTAGAATAGACCAACCTCATTTCTTACCGAGGTATCGTAAAAGGCGACTAAAGTAAGATGACCCACCGTGTGGTATCCGGTTTAGTAGAATAGACCACCCTCTTTCTTACCGAGGTGTAGTGAAATACGACAGAGGTGAGTTGACGTCAGGCAGGCGGCCGGTCGTAAAAGCGCAGCCAAATCATGTTACAGCACGTTTATAACATGTTGTGCCGACCCCACTTAGAGTGGGATAAGGGCAGGAAGATGATGACGTCACTTAAAGGCATGCACAGCATTCAATATTTGTCATTATAATTATTTACAGATCGAAGTGCTTTATATGATAAAAGTATTTGTAGTACGGAATTATAATTTTGCTTAAAATAACCAAAATACATTTTTGAATAAAATACATGTCAAAAAATTATAAATAGGATGTAATACTTATGGAACATATATAACTACATTTGCAAAGAGATGCTGTTAGATGTAGGTTCGAGCTGTATAAATATTTGAGAGAGGATTGGATTATGACTATTCATCAGCGAGATAAAGTTTGGGGGGATTATTTTTTTCATCACTCAAGTTGCTCAAGTGTCTGTTCTAGTTAAAGCTTCATTTTATGGCGTCCAAACAATTATTAAGTGTAACGAAATTTGTATTTGACAAATGATAACAATAGAACTTTGACTGATAGATAACGTATCAATCGTTTCCGGTTCTAAAGTGGAGGGCGAAGGTTCAAAATTCCACAGTGTTCTTTTTATAATTTTTCAAGCTATAATTTTACTGGACGAAATCTTTCTTCATCTGGGATGGGATAAGTCGGTATTTAGTGGACTAGAGTCTGGCCTAGAGTCCTAAAACAGTGAATTGTTATCATTAAAATGTATATTTCATGTTTAATGCTATATTTTAAATGTTTGTGAGAGATATGCATTTCGCTAAATCTTTTCGGATGGAACCACTATCTTATAAAGGGTTGTTATAATATTTTAATAAAACCTATAACCCCGAATTGTTTATGATCGTAATTGTACGGTTTTTCTTAGCAGGTTTATGTCGTGCTTATACTATTTTTTTTACAATAAACCCATACCTTACTCAAATTCTTATGTTCCTGCGCTTTTTTAACAATAATCCCCTGTCCTTATTACACTCTAAGTGGGGTCGGTACAACATGTCATAAACGTGTACATGATGATGAAAGAGGGTGGTCTATTCTACTCAGCCGGATACAATATGGCGTTTCTACATACCTTAGTCGCCTTTTACGTCACCTTGATAAGAAATGAAGGTCGTCTATGCTACTCGGATACCATATGGCATGTGCGGTTTCTTACCATTATTCTTTACAAGGTATTTTATACTCTTTAGTGTTGTGTGGTATAAGGTCTATAACTATTTGCTAACGTAACTATATCTTGTTTTCAAAACTGTGTCCTGAATTTGGACTGTTTCAAGACGGCACTCACAAACATTGGGATATTTTGTAAACTTGCTCGATGAACGCATCGAAACTGAATCCTATAACAGAGTTTTATAGTTTAGAATGCTCGACTCACTGAGGAAGTCGTGAGTGGTCAATTGTCGGTGTAATCTTAATTCAGTACTGCATGTCTATAAATAATGTCTCTCTATCCGCAGTATGAATTTTAGCTTCGTAGTTTTTTTTTAAAGGAAATATTAATTGAAGCTATAATTCATAAGCAGTCATTGTCTTGGCATATTAAAATAAGACGATCGTGGCCATATTCACAATAATATATTAGTAAATAAATCAAGTTAAAAAGGCTTTTAAAAATAGCTTTAATTTCGTGTTCATACTAAAATAATTGTATAAAAAACAAGATTAATTATAAATAAGCGCTGATGTGTATACATAATGTTTTTATTATTATTATATATATTAATATCTCACTTATATTAATACTACTACTACTAATGTCTAATATTTTATAGTTAAGTTTTTTATTTATTATATTCATTTTTTTTCATCTCGTTACAATACGATCTAACTAATTAGTTCGTATTGTCACGAGGTATTACGCAAAGATAGTGGTAATTGTTTATTCATACAAATGTTGTACTAATTTTTAAAGGTGTTTTACACAGATTTAGAGTATATTACATATCAATAATTTTTTTAATGATTTATTGTAAAATGCTATTAGTTGGTCTAATAAATAAATAAATACTGTTACCTGATGAGTAGTTCCCTCGTCTGGAGCCAATCCTGGTAGTAGTATTAGATCATGCTTATCATAAACATGCATTTTCATCAGGACTGGAGCAGTATGTAGAATTTCGCTTCGGACACCGGGAAGTGGATCAAATTTAACTTGCAATATTCCACCTTCACATACATACATTGCAAGTTGAATTTGACCTTTTTATAATAAACCATTGTTTTATGTTTGATGAGACAGCCTTGTATAGTATCTTTTTTTTGTTTATGATTTCTAGAATCGTTTGCCACCCGTTGCAGATAATCCTATTGAATGGATAAGTAATTCGAAGTTAAATGGAATAAACTCCTCAGTCGGTATGCGTAGGTTGCTTCGTCTCGGAAGACATCGCTGAGTGGTGTATTTACATAAAATCAATTGATCTGTCTGTTCTTTTGATGTTAATTTTGTGAAATGTGGGCAGTGTAGCTCTGACGTTCTAAAATCGGAGATCCTAACTCCTATGACCTTTAGGCTGCACCACCGCTAAGATGTTGTTGTGAAGGTTTGGTGGTATATTATACACAATCGACAAATATCTTAGATCTCTTCTTCGAGGTCTTCGCAATCAAATACCTGTGTATGTGTAGCTATTGTAAGTTGTTGATAAGATACTTTCAGGGTGTTTGCTTTTAATCTCTTTATTGCATTAATTAATATAAAAATAATATTAAAAAAAACAATATAATATGCAATGGGGAGTGTTTATATTTTCGTAGGTTATCCGCTTCGTATTCTTTCATGACACCGAATAATTTGTCAGTATTATTAAGAAGATAAATCACAAAGACCTAACATGTGAGATGGTTAAAATAGTGACGCACGAGAATGATTATGTAATTAGTACCTATGTGTTTGTTTTAATATGTATTGTGTTTTTATCACTTATCGCTTGTTTGCTATTATCACATTATCATATTCATGTAGTAGACACTGAACTGTATGCGCACTTAAAATTCAGTACTTGACCGATCCTTGCTCGGTAATTTTTTTTAATGATATAAAAGATAGATATAAATATAAAAAATGCAATAAAAAAGAAAGAAGGATACGGCCGGCGATATCTGGGACTCGATCTGGGATATTTTCACTTCTTCAATCCGCTAGTTCGCAAAAGAGCTTTTACATTTACAAATGGCAGCAAAATTAACATTTGTATTCAATTTATATTTTAGCAATTTTTCCATGCCTGAAAACAAGATAAAACGTCGTTTTTTTAAATAAAACCTAGCTAGATCGATCTATCAGCCCCGAAACCCCTACATACTGAATTTCAAGAAAATTGTTGATTCCCTTTCCGAAATTCAGCTCATATATATTTATATAGAAGAATAGCTCATTTAAATATTAAACATTATAGTAATCTATTTAATGAATTTTGGTGAAATGTTTTTAATATTAAACATCAATATCAGTTTATTTTTTAATAGTTTTGATTATAATGCCGTATATCTTGGATCCAAATTTATAACAAAGGCCGTATTGAGGAATGGATCAGTTAAAAAAGAAATGTCCAGAATAGCTTTATTAACTTAAAATAAGAATTGTCTACAATGAGTCATTCAGTTCGTTATGTACTTGGCAATAGCGAAAACTCCATAGTTGCTGTGTATTTAATTAGCACTAACATTCCATTAATTGTGGCGGCGAATGAACAAAGGTGTTCGTTGGTTTTGTATTTTGTAGACATAATATTTAGTAAACGACCGAAGGCGTCTAATATTGAACGTATAGTTAATATTGACATATATTGGCTAATATTTATTCAGATCATTTGCAAAGAAGTATTCCTGTAAATTAGGGTTATCGACCGTAAATTAGATGGAAATAAGATGTATTAGAGAGGCATTCTAGCACTTTATTTGGAACTATATGGTACCTGCGATTTTGTCGTTCGCATTTTTTGCCTACTTTTTAGACATTGAGCATCCCACGCTATTTAATTTTCAATAATACTAATATTTTGGTGCCGTATGGTAAGGCTGAGTAAAATAGACCACCCTCTTTCATACCGAGGTGTTGTAAAAGGCGACTACGGTAAGTTGACGTCAGGCAGGCGGCTAGTAGTAAAATAAATAGCCAAATCATGTAACCACATGTTTGTAACTTATTGTGCCGACCCTATTTAGAGTAGGATAACGATAGGAGACTGAATGACAGATATTTTTTGTTCATATATTATATTCTACCTATTATAAAAATATATTTAACACTTTTTTGATTTTCAACCATCGTGAGTAGTAATCGTAGGTTATGTATAGAAACCAGCATTTCTCGATAGAAATCGGGTAGCTGAACTAGTCGGGTTAACCCGATGGTTAACCCGACTAGTTAAGCTATTTATAGTTGCATTTGCCGCCACGATAACGCCGTATAAAGAACTAATGATTAAGGGCCCCGGTTAGGCTTGAAACTAGTCGGGCTCGCCCGATAGAATAACACGTGAGTATAGCCGGCTCACTAAATACAATTATAAACACAATATCCTACTAATATTATGAATGCGAAAGTTTGTGAGTATGTTTGTTGCTTTTTCACGGCAAATCCGCTGTAACCAATATCGATGAAATTTGGCACAATTATTCCCTATACATCAGGGTAACATATAGGTCATAAAAATCCTGTTCATTCTACAGGAATAGGATGATGATGGAAATTATCAAATTATCATGCGGCAACAGGCCACGAAAACGAAGTGAGTAATAGCTAGTTTACTTATATTCCCACTGACAAGTGAGATCATAAAAACTTATTTAGTCAAGCCGAGGCCGCGTATATTTCAAATGCTGTTTTTATTATAAAAATAAATAAATAAATAAAATAAGCCTTTATTGCTGTTTTCCTTTTACAATTGTACTTATTCTACTAACATTGACAGTCGGTTTTATAAACAGCTCGCCCTTCGACAAAGGCCTCCTCTAGAGATTTCCATTTCTCCCTGTCTCTTGCTACTCTAATCCATTCTGGACCAACAACTTTGAAAAGTTCATCTTCCCACCGTTTTGTTTGTCGCTCTTTATTTCTTCTGCTATCTCTAGGGTACCATTCGGAAATTATTTTGGTCCATTTTAAATTATTTTCTCTTAACATGTGCCCTGCCCATTGCCATTTAAGTGTTTTGCATACAGTTTTTGCATCTTTAAATTTTGTTGTGTTTTTTATATTTGTTAATCTTATTTTATCTCTCCTTCTGAGTCCAACTACACTTCTCTCTATTCCATTTTGACATATATTTATTTTATTCATAAGTTGCTCTGTTAATGCCCATGTTTGACAACCATACGTTAAGCAAGGTAAAATGCATATGTTAAAAACTTTTCGTTTTTCTTTTATTGGCATATCTTCGTTTTTCATTATTTCACTCAGAGACCAATATCTTTTCCAAGTATTGGCTATTCTTCTATCAATTTCTTTATGCATTGTATCTTTAGGGGCTACTAACTGTCCTAAATATATATACTCTTCTACATACTCTATTTTTTTCCTATTTAAAGTTATGTTATATGCCTGTGAACCATTAGTCATAATTTTAGTTTTCATTGTGTTCATCATAAGTCCTGCTTTAGCGCTTTGATCTGACAATTGTTGAAGCATTTCCTCTAACTTATATGGACATTCCGAAAATAAAATCAGGTCATCTGCAAAACGCAAGTGGTTTAGGTATTCGCCGTTTATGTTGAGACCACATTTATCCCATTCTAAATTCTTGAATATCATCTCCAGTGCTGCTGAAAACAATTTAGGTGAAATAGGGTCACCTTGACGGACGCCCCTCTCTATATAAAACTCTTCTCCAGTTGTTTCTAGTCTGACTTGAGCTGTGCTTTTTGCATATATATTTTTGAGTATTTGTATATACTTTTCTTGTATTCCCTGTCTTTGTAATGCTTTCCAGATGTATTCGTGTTCTAAGGTATCAAACGCTTTATTATAATCAACAAATCCTAGGTAGTAAGTTTTGTTGTATTCTTTGTATTTTTGAAGAACTTGTCTTAGAACATGTATGTGATCCACGGTCGAATATTTACTGCGAAAACCAGCTTGTTCTTTTGGTTGGTTTTCGTCGAGTATGTGTGTTATCCGAAATAAAATTATTTTAGAAAAAAACTTTATATATATTGGACATCAGACTAATTGGTCGGTAATTCCCAATATCTTCTTTATCTCCTTTTTTATACAGCAATATCACTATAGATTTGGTCCAGTCAGTTGGAATAATTTCAGTTTCTAATATTTCATTAAATATGTCTGTTAATATAGGAGTGATTGCAGGCGTAAGAGATTTTAATAATTCATTTGATATTTGATCACTTCCCGGTGCTTTGTCCTTCTTTTGTGTATTTATTGCTCTTGTCGTTTCTTCGATCAATATCTTAGGTACTGATTCAGAGATTTTTACGCTTTCTTCGCTGGCAAATTTCGCGTTACTACTTTTATACAGATCTCGATAATAGTTTGTGGCTACTTTAAGGATTTCTTGTCTTTTGTTGTTACATATACCATCTTTTGCCTTTATATTTACCAACCAATCCTTTTTATTATTTAATTCCTTAATAGCCTTTCTTATACCACCAGTTCGCTCGATGTGTTCTTTCAATGTATTTTGTCGTTTTATTTTTCTATCTTTTCTAATACTTTTATTAATTCTTTTGCTAATTTCTGATATTAAAGGGCGGTTTATTTGTTTATCTTTTCTCTGGAGTATTTCTTTTCTTATTTGTAACAATTGTTTTGTCTCATTAGAAATTATATCCTTATTCTCTTTATTTGCTTTCCTTGTTTCTGATTTTAATAATTTTACAAATTTTTTATACTTTTCTTGAATTGACAGTTTCTCTTGTTTGTCTTTTTTATTTAATATCTGAATGTTTGTCGTAAGTTGATTGATGTTGACAGGGCATTGAAGAGTTGATATATTATGATTACTAAATTTTCTTTTTCTTTTAACAGGCGCACCTGTCAGTGTAGCGCGAACCATTTTATGATCAGAATAAAAATTTATGTTATGTAATACTGATACATCTTTAAATAATTTTATATTATTGGAAATGATAAAATCAATTTCGTTTTTGTAAAGTCCGTTAGGAGAAATCCATGTCCACTTCTTTGTTTTCTTTTTCTTGTAAAAACTGTTAAGAATTTTAAGTTTGTTTTCTAAAGCAAAAGTGACTAATCTCTCCCCATTTTTACTTCTTTTACCATGTCCGTATTTCCCCACTGTGTATTCTTCTCCGATGTTATTCCGTTTACCTATTTGACCATTAAAATCACCCATTAATATAATATTCTTATGCGAATTTTTAATAGTTGTTTGAAGATCTTCATAAAATTCATCAATTTTTTCTGTATCGTTTTTTTTAATAGCTTCTGTTGGCGAGTATGCTTGAATGATAGACCATTTTTCTTGTTTGTGTAAAGGGAGGGTTATGTTTAAAATTGTTATTCTTTCAGATATCCCTTTTATTTCTTCTATTTTGTGCACAAGTCTCTTTTTAATTAGAAAGCCGACACCGTAAAGTCCTGGTGTCTCTCCTTTGTAATATAAAACGTAGTTTCCATAGTCTTCTATTCCTTCACCGTATCGTCTCATTTCACTGATTCCTATTATATCCCACTTAATTTCTCCTATAGCTAGTTCGAATTCAAGGCGCTTCTCCGGGGTTCGTAGAGATCTTGCATTAAACGTGGCTAAATGTATATCCGAGTCAAGTTTGTTTTTCTCTAGAGGGTCGTGGTCTTTTTCCCCCACGAGGACCAGTCGGCTTGGGGGAGGGTATTTTGTTTCTATAATTTTGTCGTTTCGCTTCTCATTTGGTTGTTTCCGATCGTCGGCGTTTAGTTGCTATTGTTTCTTTGAAGTTTGGCTGATTGAAAGAGAGTGTGATCGAACCCTCATCACATCAAATGCATTAGTTCTGTTATTCCTAGATGGGGTTAAAGTCGATTGCTTTTTTGGCTTTGAATCTGTTTGCGGGGAGGTTGATGTTTCCCTTTTCCTTTTATCATTAACGTTTGAATTTTCCTTCACTATGAGTTTATCGTATTTAATGTAAGCGAAATTTCCTTTTTTCCTTTCTTCCATCAACTGGGGTTGTAGGGCTTTTCTTGTTTCTAAAGTTTGTTTTGAGTAATCTTCCGTTATGTATAGCTTTTTGAGTTTCTTTTTGTTTCTTATAATTTCACCTTTTTTCCAACCACTAACTAACGAAAGAATTATAGGCCTTGGGTTTTTACCTTTGTTTTTATTTCCTATACGATAGATTTTATTTACTTCAGGGTCTTCTAAATTTATATGTAATTCATCCGAAAAAATTTTCTTTACGTTATTTAATAACTCCAATGTAGTAAACTCCTCCTCCCTCAACCCATGGATTATTATATTATTGCTTCTCTTATCTCTCTCAAAATACTCCAGCTTTTTTTCCAAGTTTTCCACTTTATCTTTTAAAATTTTATTTTCTTCTAGTACAGATTGTAATTTTTCATCCATTTTTTCCATTATTTTATTTGTTAAGTCCATTGTTTGATTTTGCATTTCAATTTTCATTTTATCAAACAAAAGTTGAAATTGTTCTTCCATTTTATTTTTTAATTTTTTACGTGTAATGGAACGTAATAATTAATTGACAACTTTTGTGTCACACTTACTGAAGTACTGGTATTCAGTTTTCTATATTATTAGTCTATGGGTAAAATTTCTAACCTCGAAATGTCATATTTATTACTGTTGATTGTTGAATATTCTTGAAAACGCACAATAATATGTTGAATCTTAATATCGCCAGCACTATGTGTCACTTATATTGTTTATTTACAACGTAATAGTGAAAAACTGTGAGTTTCGTCATTTATTTTAGGAAAATACTTCGGAGCGTCAATGTTATGATGTTTACGACTTTATTATAAATCGGACACTAAAAAATTTCAAAGTGGCAAAATTCTATAATATTTTAAGCTGCATCCGTAACCACTGAACTGTTTACTGTAACTGTTTGTTTACTGAACAGTTATGACGACTAGGTGCTCGAATAAATCTTTTTGATGTGGAAAACGGGTGGTACATTTGAGCGGGTGTGAACGTTTCCCATCCTGAAACCTTGAACCATAATTATTTTAATAAAAACTGGCCTCTATATCAGATACTTTTTAGCTATTTGAGTCCATTGCGAGTGAATAAATAACTCATGATCTTTATTTATATACTTTGCGGAGATCTATAAAGTAAAAAATATAAACAGAAAAGTAATGTTAATTTTATTAAGCTATCATCATTCTCCTGCCTTTATCCCACTCTAATTAGGGTCGGCACAACATGTTTTAAACATGTTTTGGCTAGTTATTTTATGGCCGGGTGCTTGCCTGACGTCAACTTACCTTAGTAGCCTTTTAAGACACCACGGAAATCAGGGTGCTACTAAGCCGGATATGTGGTGGGGGAATATTATTGAGCTATATTCCGCGATAAAGTATACCTATAGAAAATATACGTAATGCTAAATGTAGAGTGTACTATACGGTTTCATACATGATACATGCAGGATTTGTAAAAACCCATGAAGTACAAATCCACCATCACCACAATATACAAGCACTGCACATATTCACTGCCACAATCTCAACAATCGTTTCGACACGAAACCGATTCATCATAAGGAGATAGATTCCACGACAAAAACCGTTGGTATTATATTATTACAACAATATGATTCCTTTGCACTTATTCAATAAATAAAAAGCAATTTTCTCAAAAGTCATCAGCATTTTTTGCCCAAAATAAGAAAGCGAAAGCGGAATAGACAGACAGACTGACTTTCGCATTTTCAACTCGGCTGATAGTTGAGCCTTACTTTGATGCAGTTGAATTGATTTGTATTATTATGTATTTGCAATACATTTCCAGGTTTGCGAAAGATCTCGAAGATGGGTTCGTGAGGCATCGGCCGACAGCCCGTTTGAGGCAGTCCGCATCGATGGGTGCTTCGACGTCGTACAACGAAGTCATCCCTCCGCCGCTGCCTCCTCCGCCCTCTTCCCTAACCCAGGGTCGCCGGGTCGACAGCTCGCTCAAACGGCTTGAGCGAGCCCACGATGACCTCTTCCAGTTGTAGCGGTCGAGACAGCGCAGGTACTTGGTGAAATAACTAATAAATGAGTTTGTAAAAACTAATTCGGTTAATAATAAAATGAATCAATTATGATTCATTTTTTTGTTGAGATGTTGGTTTATTATTAAATAATAATAATAATAAACCAACATCTCAAGAGGCTCTAGCTTACTTGTTAGATCAAGGGCAGGATACAGAAGGCGGTCCTGCTTAAGACGGCACGCATTGTGAGGACGTTCCTCACTCGGTATTCCAAACCGCCGGGAGCTTGGGTCCTTTCTCCGCTCTCCGTGGATCACAATTTTTTTATATTTTTAAATGTTTTTTTCTGTTTGTTTTAGAAAATATTTTAAAATGTAATTGAATTTTGCATGTGTAAAATAAAATTCTTTATTGCACATCAAATACATAGGAAATGGAAAAACAAAAGAAATAAAAATAAACAGAAGCACATATAAGTTCACAGGCGGTCTTATCACTAAGAGTGATCCAAACTAACCATATTATCTTTGCATATATATTTTCCACTTCATGAGAATATCATTAATGTCTTTACGTGCTTAAAACTTATGGCTTACGGGATTCACCCTATGCTGAGTGATGTACTCGCTGGTAAGATAGGAGATACTAGGTAAGGAGGATATTTAAGTTGAGGATCTAACATATATTCCCTATAGGGATATTATTAGGTTTGTAAAAGCAACGGGTTAGGTTAGAGCAGGTGTCATTATCGGGACAGCAGTGAAACTCTTGTCCCAACATTTTTGTATTGTAACTAGTGATAAGATTAGCTTAAGGCATTAAAAGTGTAATCCTAAATTGGCTTATTTTATAATATATATTCATAATTTGTAATGAAATTGTAGAACGCTGTTGGATTGCCTAATAAATATAAAAAAAAACATGGGGAAATGGATAGAATTGTCCAGATTAGGAGCTGACCACTCTTATGTATAAAAAACTATCGAAATAACGAATATCTTAATTGTATTAGGAAGACATTAACTTTCATTTATGCAAGTGTCTGACCAGACACTAATTTTGTTATTATATAGTGATTTAATTATACTACAAATAGCAAGCAATATTTTTAATATGCTAGAACGAAGAAACAAATAAAAGTTAGTCAATAAATCATTTCTCAATTAATGATTTATTTTGTGGTCATTTATAGACGACTATCTTAAAGTATATTTCTTTAAAGACATTTATAAATATAGAGATTTCTTTCGATGACAACTTTTTAAAATACCTCACGATAAAATAAATGTTGATTAATGTGTTTACAGATATGCGCGGTTGGAATGAGCGAGACGCTTCGCGGCTATGACGTCATCGCCGCTGAAGCGTGAAGCGTCGGCCATCTTGGCACATTAGTGTTGCTATAACGAAAACGATCTTACGAACTTAAAGTACATGCTTGGTGTTAACACTTTCACAGCGAGTGATATTAGATAATAAATTACTATAAATTATGATCTGTTGCTTGTAAGGCTGCGTCTGGACTAACAGCAGAGGATTTTGTTAATATGTAGATAAGTAAATATTAAAAACTAAATACTTAGTCTTTCCTCTTCTAAATAGAGAGAAGAAGATAGAGGACAGCCAACAGAGAGATTGATAGGAGAAGGTAGAAATAGAAGAGAATAGAAATACTCTTTATTGCACACAAATACATAAAAGATAAAAGAAAAATAACAATTTTTGTTAGCCTATACAAGACAAGTTAATTAAACAAAAAACTCAATAAATTGCACAAATGGCGGCCTTAATAATATTATCAAGAATAATAATTCCAAAATTATAGGGAAGGTTAAATAAAATAATTATTAAGATATAGATATAGAAGCTTCTTTACTTTTTTGATTCAAAAGATGACCATATGTTTTAAAATAGCGGAGTAGTATAATTTGCCAGACATTTGGATATTGACTAGGAATTCCTTACTTCCACTGTTTTCGAAGAAATCTCCTGATGTAGAAGAACTCTCAAACTACATTTCATACAAACAACCTGTTAGTCCAAACGCGGCTACTGAAGTTCCATATTCTATAGTTGTCGGATCTTCGAGATCAAATTGTGAATATGTAGGTTATTTTGTTGGCTGAGGTTAGGTAGTTTGTACGACATTGCGTTGAAAACATTCCAAAATTTATTGCTTCTATTAAATGATATAGTTAGGGCTTTAGCCTATAAATAGATAGTTAGAGACTGTTAGATAAAATGTAACGTTAAGAATTAAGGCGTTTCAATAACAAATGTCGTACACACTACCCTAATCTTCAGGTTTATTGTTTGACAAAGATTAGTTTTGAATGTCTTTTATAAACGTTTTTATTGATAATATTTATGTATGCACCCTGCAACTAATTTAGTTTGTGGTTTTTGCCTTTTTATTCACACATTAAGCATAAGATCAACCAATAAGCATATCGCCAGTTAAAGTGACTATAAGCTAAGTTTAAATAATTGCACGTATTGTACGATTGTTGTTGAATATCATATGAAAATTTAGAAACACTGTGATGTTTTAGTAGGCTGAGTGAGGCTTAATCAAAGGTTATCCTTACTGAATTGAATTCAAATTCAAATTCAAAATATTCTTTATTCAAATAAACTTGTAAACAAGTGCTTTTGAATCGTCAACTCTACTGCTGGTTCAGAAAGCTGTTCCTACCGAGAAGAGCCAGCAAGAAACTCGGCGGTTGCTCTTTTAAAAATATAATTCTTAATATTATTTACATTAAGTCGTTACTGTCTTGTACAGGTTCAAAGAGAGCTATATCCACACATTCTTATCTTCTAAATAATCTTCAAGAGTATAGTAGGCTTTCTGTACCAGCCTCTTTTTAACAGTGTTTTTAAACTGCTGTAATGGCAGTGATGAAATTGAAATTGAATAAACAGTGTTGGTGTGAAGTATCGCTAATTCATATAAAGGGTGGTAGTAACCATATGACAATAATTTTAGTTACCTACAACCCTCAGCGCCTTACATAAAAAACAGTTAATTCATCCAAATCCGCTAAAAAAAACAGTTTTTAATGAGATTGAATAATGCCCAAGTTATTTATTATGTGCAAATGATCAGTGCATTCATTTAATATATCGTATCGTCATTAATCTCACATTCTTATGTGAAATTTGACATAAAATTTACAAAGAAAAGTAGAAAATATTTATTTGCCTCTACATAAAAATTTGATACGCCGGCGAAGAAGAATTGGCGAGTTAATAAACTTAATGAAAATTAAAATACTGTTAATAGTAAAATTATGTATATTGGAGGCGTACATTCCATGCTAGTCGAAGAATCTTTTTTTATTTTTTGGAATCTAAAGTCTTCAAAACGAGTGAGTTCACTTTATTTTTACTTGAAGCTATCGTGAGTAGTATATTACGATATAATTATTCTATTGAGTTAGCCCATTTCCGAGCCCATCCGGGGCCCTTATACATGAGCTCTTTACAGGTCGTTATCGTGACCAAAACCGATGAGCGCAGTATAGCCGGTTTCTATACATAAATTATAATTCACTTCATATTCGTCATTTTACGAGTACTAGAGAATTTATATTCATATTTATTGTATAGCAGCAGTTGGCGGGAAAGCTGACGAATTATTGCGTTTTTCAGTTTCAGAAAACTAAAAGCGGGACATACCTACGACTAAAGTTAGTCAAACATCCTCTAATTATAGAGCAAATGCTCTATTAGCTGGATAAAAAAACCATTACAATATTTTACAAAAGCAACGTATTACAAATTATAATAAATGCAAAAAAGTTGTTTTTGAAAACTGTAAAAAATTCAGTCGAATCTGGCTTGCTTCAAGTTATTTTGTTATGATGTATGTAAACCAATAGTATTTTTTTATCATACTTTTCAGCTGGAAACTCAATGAATGTTTATATATTTGAGTTTAGCATACGCTTAAGTTGGGTATACCATTTTTAAATTCTACTAGGTATTTCAAATTCAGCGATTTTAATTGTTGTTGTGTCTCTTAGCGGTGTAACTTAGCGTTTGTTATCAGCTATTTATTATTAATATTATATCATCATCTTCCTGCCCTTATCCCACTCTAATTGGGGTCGGCACAACATGTCATAAACATGTTGTCACATGATTTGGCTACGTATTTTACGACCGGCCGCCTGCCTGACATCAACTTACCTTAGTCGTATTTTATGACACCTCGGTAAGAAGGAGGGTGGTTTATTCTACTAAACCGGATACCACACGGTGGGTCAACTTACCTTAGTCGCCTTTTACGACACCTCGCTAAGAAACGAGGGTGGTACTATTCTACTTAGCTGGATACCACACGGCTAAAAGTACATAATAAAACATATTATTAATATTATATCATTGGTATAAAAATATGGCAATTCCTGTAAGTGTAGCGATGGTATATTTAACTTTATACTAGTGATGTTACTAAAAGTAAATAAATTGGTTATTTCAATGTATGCTATTTAATAAAGCTCTTCTTCAAAATCTCTAACCCGGCTATGTAAAAAGGCTACATGAATGTTAGGCCCGGAAATGTTAGTTTTTTGGACACCCATCAAAGCAAATCGCTTGGTGATAAGCATGATCAATTACGTAGGATTATTGATTATGTTTGATCTTATGTAACGTATGTTAATACGGGTGATCGTTTGGACACTTGCGCGATGATCGTGCCGGTTATAGAACGATCACACGATTAACGATCATCGTAGATATTGAAATGCAGGCGTAACAAAATATATAATCCATTTTTAAATTATTGTAAAGCACTGTGCAGATTGACATTTCTACGCGCAAAATTATTGTAGATCGTGCGACATTTTTAAAGATTATTTTGTAGGTCATGTTTGTATACAATACAAAATATTCGAGAATGAAACAAAATATGGAGAAATGTCGTCTGCACGGGGCTTAAATATACAGCAATAAAATAAGTTTATTTTATGCATATTTTTCTTGTTTTTACATTTTATGGAGACGTTAGATACGTATTGTATGCTAATATAAATCTATGTACGTATTATGACGTTTAGTGTAATGTGTCTTCTCTGATCGTCCATATTGTATATAAAGTATATATAAAATCCTTTTGGATCCCTGTTATATGTGACTTGCTATTATACATACATATATGATTACTTGTAAATGTTCTGTACGCTTTTGGAATATTTGTATGCAATAAAAATATATCGAAATAACAGGCTGAACGGTATTTTAATGTATCTTACTAATTTATAAGTTATTATGATTATGATAGAACTAAATTTTATTGATATTTCTCTTATCCTTCCTCTAGCTTTCGTCATATTAAACACGACGAAATCTTATTGTCTATATTATACTATAATTTTGAAAGGTGTTGCTCACCAGTGGGAAAGTTTTTTTTTTTACGATATAGTTTGTTACGAATATATGAGTGAAATTTCTTTATACCTATATGGTATAAAAATAAAGTCCAAAATATAAAAAAAAATCGTAGCTTAATTTTTTGATGTGATCTTATTTAAAGTTGAGAAAGTTATATCTGGTCCACACAATTAGTTTAATTTTCTGGAGTTACTTTGCAATTTAATGAAGAAACGCGTTACTGAATAGTGTGTACTGTCAACTGTGTTAATAAAGCCAGGTACGTTATTGTTTCTTAGTAATATAGCCGCTAACATTCCTTAAGCATTTACGGAAGGAGTTAGCGGTCAAAAATTTTATAAGTTTACTTGAATAAAGGTTGAATTTTTTAAAGTTCGGCTTTATTGGAATCTAAAAAAGACAAACGTTAGCGCGTGCCAAAATACTACTAGCGCCACCTATCGTCATTCCAAGGTTGAGTTCTTAATCAATCATTATTAATGGAGGTTAGATCTTTTAATCAAACAAAAAACAGTTTTAAACTTTAAAATTATCTATTTTTTGTTACTAAGAGCTGTCTGAGAAAGGGTTTTTAACTTAATCTCATTTTATTATTTTTCAGACCATGAAACAACTTGAGAGGCGTAGTTGTAGTTAAATAGATACACTTTTATTTTAACTTCTGTTATTTAAATAATAAGTTAAAATGGTGTTATAAGAGTAATAAGTGAAAACAATAATAAAATGCGGATGGATACAACATATAAAGTAGTTTAATGTTAAAATTAAAAAGCGGAATAATATTATTCTACTGCTGGACAAAATCCTTCAAACTTTCTTTTTTATTAACAGGATTGGGGCTAAGATACACCACGCTGCTCCAATGCGGATTGGTACAGTACACATATCCTAGCAAATTTCCAAAGATATTCAAGTTTTACGATGATTTCCTTCAACGGAAAGCAGGTTTTTTGTTATAGAAAATGTTGATACACGCCAGGGGTTAGATTCCTGTTTGTTTCCAGTGTCACCCTGATAACAGCACACGATCTGACCGTTCATTTAAACTCTGCTTGTAGTTAATGTCTAGGAATTGCGTAGTAGCCAAATAGATGTGGCTAAGACATTGAGGTATGACAATTGTAATACATATTTACAATTTTATTATTATTTGCCTCAGTTTCAAGAAGGCTCTCGTATACTATATCACAATATATTACGCAAGCCTAATCATTAATTGCACTCTTGTAACGTTAAATTTTAATATTTATTACTCATGTACAAAAATTAAGATCAATTGCAAATATTTTAGACTGTTTAACAAAAATATTCTTTTTTGTAATAATTTAAATTTCCATTATCTTTGTATCCGGCACTAAACTTATGTAAGAGTTGTAAAATGTAATGAATGTTGAGCTTGATAGTCTATGGTATAATAAATCAAAAAAATATAACAAACACTATTGTTAAATTTAAGAATATTGTCAATCGATTCATTGATGTTAATCTTTAATAAATATTTTAATTTAATTCGTATAAAGAGTTTTATTTCTTATGGAATTAAGTAAATTCTATGGGTTGCTGTCAACGCCATTTTGTTTTTACAGATTTTTTTTCGGATTCCCGCGTATCGTTTCAAGTTGTGAAATGTTTTTAGGCACTTTCGCTGGAAGCTTTTTAGCTTTAAGTGCGCCGTTTTTAAAGCTTCCTTAGCATACAAATACATGCAACCCCAAATACTTTGCTTTCTAGAAGGGAATACATAGTGTATTTATCTTTTGGTTATAAACTTTTTAGAACGAATTATCCTATAGGTAGTATGCAAAATATATTTTTGTTTCGACAAACCATATAGTCAAGGATACTTTTATGAAAACAACAAAAATAAATAGTAAAAAACTTTATTATAAATAAAAAATATATTGTATCATTTTAACGTAAAATTTTATACAATTCGTTTAGAATAATTTCTAACGTATGTACACACATTATATTTACAATTTATTAGATGGCAAATATCATTTTGGACAAAAATATTAATATTAATTATTAGTTAACTTCAAAAACAAATAGTTGTACATTATCAAAATCGAATTTGAGGATTGATAAGAAATAAATATTTGATTAATGACATCATTTTATATTTTGTAATTGTGATGAGAGCGCCGGTAACTAGATAAAGTTAAACTAAAAAATCGCTAAAATGTAAGTTGTTAAAATTACTAGAATAATTTGTCTTATTGAATTTAATTGTGCTCACTTTAATATTAACTAAAATAACTCCACTAAATAAATTATTTTGTACTTGAATACTGTTATTGGTAGTACCATAAACTATTATCTAATTTGTATTTTAAATAAGTTATTGTAGATGTTAAAGAGAAAAAATATATCACAATCTGTTAAATCTAATTTAATGTCTTAGTCTAGTTTTTAATTTAAAAACCACTTTAATGAGTCAATTTTAAAGTAGACATAATATGTAGGTACACAACAATTAACCTAGTTTCAAAAATCAATAGGTTTGTTTGAATAAAAAATTAAGTACCGCCAAAAGTGAAAACTTGAATATTAACGTTGTGCATTTTTGATCACAAAAGTGCACAACGCCTTTAAAAGAATTTTTTCTTCAATAATTTTGGAAACTTATTGAAACCTATTAAATTTGATCTATTAAAATCTTAAAAAATTGCTGTTAAAGCAACAAAACAGTAAAACCAGAACCAGTATCGAAATGTTTATAATGGCTTTAGATTAATAGAATCGGAATTCACACAATGCACATCTCTACAGATTTATTACCAAAGGCGAATATAAGTGGTCCTGTCTACATTATTATACTTGATTATACAGTAGAACCCAAATAAGTTAAAAACCTCAGTAACTTAAAAAATGTGTTCCCTTCCCTTCAGACCCCAGAACGTGAAAACTTAACTTTTTATACTCAGTTTCGAATACATGAGGGTACATTGTCAGTCATTGGTAGAAACTGAGCTCTGAGCTCAAAATGAGAATTGGAAGATTTAGTAGGTAAAAGATAAAAAATGGCTGATTTTCCAATTTTGGAACATTTTATATTTTAAATATATGGGAAACTTAAACACACGGTCGTCCGTCCCCAAAGTAAGTAACTTTATATTTGTTTATTTATGTACCATAAATTTTTTTGGAAAAACATGTACACAAAACTGTACAAAAAGTCAACTTATCCCTAAGACAGAGATCTCTGGCAGCTAACCTACGTATACTTGTGTTATGGTAGACAGACAACAGACAAGAAGTGAATATATATTTTTTAAATACATACTTAAATACAACTTTGGTTACGTGGTTAAAACAGTGTCGCAATAAAAACATCAGTAACTCATGGAGCTAAGTATTAACTCACAACCCCTTTTTCACACATCTCACAAGATTCTTAAGTTATAGAGATATCATGAGTAAGTTATCATGGGTTTATAAACCCATGATAACTCTATAACTTAAGAATCTTGTCCCTTCCCTTGGATTTTAACTTATCGAGGATCTACTGTATATGGAATCGTTAAATTAAGACTGTTATTGCCTTACTTTTTGTGAAGAAAAACTCTAAAATGAAATATTTACCAATAAGGATTAAAGCGACTAAATCAAATATTACTAAAACTGTTATTGCACAACGATATTTAGAAATAGTTTATTTCGTGATTGCACATACTTTCTTCATCTGATATTTCGTATGCTTATTACGTTAATATGACAAATCTTTTCAAACAGAACTGAAAATTATTAACATACTCTGACTAGCTTTATTTACAATAAAATATCTATAACATAGTTATTATTAGTGTTAACTTTGATATAGTTTATAGTAAAAAGTTGAATTAATTTTGTATATATACTTTTATGTATATATATTTTTAGGAATTAGATCTGGTTATGAACAAGATTTGTAATTGCTACCTAACACATTTTTTCAATGTATATACTTTTTATAAAGACATCTTTGATTAATGCATCTATATTTTAGTTGTATGCAGTTTTAGGTAAATAAGCCGTGTAGCCTGGGTGCATAAAATAGAGCACCCTCATTTCTTACGTGGTGTCTTAAAGGCGACTAAGGTGAGTTGACCCACCCTGTTGTATCCGAATGAACAGAATAGACCACCCTCTTTTATACCGAGGTTTTTTTCTGAACACGACAATAATTTGGATTGTAATTTTTGGTACGAACAAAACAAAACAGTCATTTATTATTTCCCTAGCTTTAAGAGTACTTTGTGTTAACTGCTTTAAAAAATAAAAATTAATATCAAACTATTTAAGTCAGATGTTTCCAGATGAACTTAGAAGTATAATGGCTGTCACCTAAAGCAAACAAATTATCTTATCAAATTAATCGCTCCTGATAAATATATAGTAGATTTACTTTACTATAATATATATTGTCCAAGGTTAAAACACACAGATCAAAATAATGACTACTAATTAAAATCTTTGTTTTACACATATTATTTATCTAACGTATATTTGTTTGAGGTCCAGTTATTTAAAACTTAAATTGAGAAATAAGTATAACGTAGTAAACATTATCATGCGGCTTAATTAATTGTCTTTAATCTTTAGAAGTTAGATATAATTATTATGTACAAATTATGCTATTCGGCATTTTGCACCCCTGTTTCCATATGATTTAACTAAGTTCACTAAACATTCCTAAGTCGGGGCCTCCTCTATTTGATCGAGAACATTTTTCTCTTGAGTCCGGTTCAATAAGAAATCGAGATCGTTTGAAATTTTGTTTAACATCCGGTCCGTTTCCGGCGAATCGTACGCCTTGTTCCATTCCCTATTTACTTGTTCTATATCAGACTTTGATTTAGGTTCCTCGTTCACCTCCATGGATGGAAGGGATGTGCTCGAACTGAAGTCCTTTGTCGTTTTCTTTAAACAACTTTTTATTGGGGGAGAGATAATAGAGACATCTGGATTTGACTGCACGCATATCGAGCAAGCTTCCTTTGACGTTTCAAAGTGCTTGTCAGTGTAAGGTTCAAAGTCAACGGAACAGGTTAGTAGAGGAGCAGGGTTTTCTGTTGGCGGTGTTTTAACGACGCCCAATTCTAAGCAGACTCTGGCCATGTACTCCTGCTGGGGTACAAGTTGTGATGTGTGGAGGTCAGTGCGAGGTATAAGGTCGCAGGTCGCGTGTGTGGTTATTCGATGCGGTTCGTATCGATGCGGACTCAATAGCGAGTCTTTGTATTCGACGCAGCGTACTATGTCTGCCCGACTATCCGGTGTTGACTGTCTCCTGCCAACGGCAAAATTACATTGAAATATTCGTGAAAACATTCTTACAAATATGTTTTCAGTTAATGTATAGAAACTGGCTATACTCAAGTCTTATTTTATCGGATGAGGCCGACTAGTTTCAAGCCCGCACGGGCTCTTATTCATGAGCTGTTAACGCGGCGTTATCGCGACGGGAACTCGAGTTCCCGAGTGAGTATAGCCGGTTTCTATACATTTATTATGAATACCACTCACGATAGTTTAAATTTAAAAAAATGTTTTCAATTTATATTTATTATTGTTACTAATTAGAGTCATAATTATTACATAATAAGAGTCATTATTATTACGTAACATATAGTACCTATGCATTTTAGCTGGGCTCTCAAGGCGCGGCGCACGCCAATATGTTGACACCGGCGAAAGCGGCGAAGGGGAAGAGCTGTTTTCCATCATGCCCACACCGCCGCGACTTTCAACTTCGCCGCCTTGCTTGATGTACACTGCAATAAAACAATGGATTAATTCAAGCCATGTGAATTTGCTCGTTATTGTAGTTAGTACACAAATGATACTGGGCACCACATTGGTAATGCGTTATCGTTCGCTAGAATCTTTTTTAACTGTAAAAAAAAGTTTTTGCGTTGGGAATTCTAAGGTTTTTGGAGTGGTTAAGCTATTACATTTACGTTAAACGTCATTTTGGTAGATATAGAATATATGGTAACATTGTAAGGGCTAGCTCATAAGAAAAAAAAATTATATATCACTACTGACCGAGCAAGCGTTTTTAAAAAAAAACGTATTATCCAATATAATGAGACAATATATAAACACACCTTTCGAAAACCACGCAGGGTTTATATGAAGGTGTGGAATTCGCCTTATTTCTCTATAACTATGCCTAATAATATAAGTTTTAGTTTTACCATATAAATTATTTCTAGGAAACTTCTAGTATACATTATAAAAAAATTAAGAATAACCTAAAAATTTAGGAAAATACTAAGGCTGCACGACCTTTATCACTTAAGGGTTTGAAAAATAGATAGTAGCTGATTTTCAGACCTACTGAATATGTATATAAAATTTCATATAATTCGGTCAAACAGTTTTGGAGGAGTGAGTGAGTGAGAAGTGGTAATGGTATTGTAACTAACACTGTGACACGAGAATTTTATAAATAAAATAAGCATATCTCATCGTTTGAGAGGATATATATTTGAGAAATTATAAGCGTTTATGTAAAATTTAAAAAAAATCCAATATCCTTTATATTTTATATTTTACTAGCGGCCTGCCCCTGCTTCGCACGGGTATAAAATATATATCCCATGTAGTGTAAAAAAATGATTAAAATTGATCCAGTTGTTTTGATTTATTCATTACTGCCCGTGGCCGTAGCGTTAAATTTGGAGAAAAACAATTTCCTTTCCCTATACCAAGAAGATTTCCTGCTATCTTTGGAATATCTAAATTCATATAGTACATTATTACTTATTTACTTTCATATTTTCCCTATGTATTTTTTTTTTACAATTAATTACAGAATGTCTTTAAACAAACTCTTGAAAGAGGGACATCGCTGCTAAAGTGGAAGTGTTATAGGGCGAAGCGCGGCCTCCTCATGGCATTTTAAATCTGTAATATCTCCGAAAATGTTCACTTAAAAGTACATAGTGTAAACGGCCATATTGATCTATATTAAATCAACTATTTATTTAAGGTACTTATTTGGATAAGGATTAATGCTGTATTGTATAAGAATTGCTTCAAAAATAAGGCATTATTTTTCGTAAAAAGTAAACGACAAAAAATGCTTTAGTGGGTTATCCATAAGCGATAGACATATACCATCACCGACTTTTCTGTAGACCATTTCAATGTGTACAAATACTTAGTACATTATTTTGATAAATCTCGCAGGGTTTAGCCTGCGTTTGCAATGTAAGCGGAAAAAAATGTGATTATTTACAGAAACCTCAAAAATTACAGTATTTCTCTACTCCGTATTGAATGTTACGTACAAACCTGGGATCACTCTATCTATTAAAAAAAACCGCATCAAAATCTGTTGCGTAGTTTTAAAGTTTTATGCATACATAGGGAAATATGGACTTTGTTTTATAATATGTAGTGATTGTTATTTTCCTCGCTAGAAAGCTCCGATCATAAATGCGTCCGATCGCTGCTAAATTCAAATGGTTGAAGGGCGAACCGCGTTTTTTTTTTTCGAATTTGACTAATGCTGTTAGCCCTAATGGCTTTGACAGCGTCACCGATAAGACGGGCGAGCACGGAAGCATCGCCGAGAGGCGAACCGCGACCTCCGACGCGCTATGTATAGGCTCGCGGCGCGGCCCCTGCATTTTTAATCTGTAATATCTTCGAAACTGTTTATTTAAATTACATGCTGTAAAGGGTCATATTGATCAATATTAAATAAACAATATATTTTAGGTTCTTAGTTGGATAAGGATTAATGCTGTATTGTATAAAAATTGCTTTGAATATAAGGCATCATTTTTCGTAAAAAGTAAATGAAAAAAACTGCTATTGTGGGTTATCCATAAGAGATAGATATATACCATCGCGGACTTTTCTGTAGACCTTTTTATGGTGTACAAATACTTAGTACATCATTTTGATAAATCTCGTAGGGTTTAGCCTGCGTTTGCAATGTAAGCGGAAAAAAATGTAATTATTTACAGAAACCTCAAAAATTACATTATTTCTCTACTTCGTATTAAATGTTACTATACGTACAAACCTTCCTCTGGAATCACTCTATCTATTAAAAAAAACCGCATCAAAATCGGTTGCGTAGTTTTAAAGTTTTATGCGTACATACGGAAATATGGACTTTGTTTTATAATATGTAGTGATTTTTTCTTAGCTATTACATATTAATCCAATGGACTAAATAAATTTGATTTATTTGTAATACGAGTATATATATATACTTTTGTACTAACGACTCAGAGATGTGTCTCCTACTGGAGAGTCTTGCCAGTCGCGATGTGAAGGCAAAGAGAGAACTTTCCTTGCTGATTGTAAGCACTCTTCGTCACGAATAACGTAACATATAAGCATCGCCAAACCCTGTAACAGGCAATTCTTAATTAATTTAATCCAAAACAAAACATTCTTCTTTTGTGTTACCTATAGTGATAGAAATAATAAACATTAGATCATTTAAAAATCCAATGTGGTTGTAATGGTGATATATTGGATCTTCTTGAGATCAAAGTTTCAATTTTGCTATAAAATAATAATACGGAAACTTTACATTCTGATACAGTGGTATTATTTATTGCTTAAATAGACCGTATTGTATAGAATATATATATATATATATATATATATATATATATATATATATATATATATATATATATACATTTGTTTGTATTAAAAATAACAGCCCACTAATTCCTGAATAAATTATTAGCAAGGATATTCTTGTAAGGTAGTTTTTTTATCCTTGTATAATTTTACTTTTTTATGAAATATTCACAAGTGGAATATTCGAATTGTGTATGTGAATGTGTTCATAACAACTATGTGCACATTAAATCAGAAATTATTTTAGCAGTAGCAGTCACTCTAAAGCTAAATATCGGATGACCATAAAGTTTTTCAAACATTATCACTATATAGTTTGTTTCTGTCCATCTATTTTATACTTGTAGTTACAAAAATCAGGTTTAACTTTGATGGATGGATCGTTTATAGTGTGGCCCTTGACTGTAATCAGCCTAATGTAAGCATGATTATGATACAGTCGAAGGTGGAATGCGCATGCCTAGAAGATTCCTACTCACTGTTGTTTTTAATATACAATATCATAACTATTGGGAAAGATAGATGCCGGGAGAGAATTCCATACTGAGGCATGTGTTGTCAAATTGGTTACATTGGCAAGTGCTGCGGCTGAGAGGACGATCACTTGAGGCAGGTTGCGCGGACCAGGCTGCACCCACCACACGCCTGCCGCCTGCACCGCAGTTGTCGTGCATAGTATTAACAAAGTATGTCGGATTACACGCCGTCTGAAACAGATGTTCAAAATTAAAAAATTATTTTAAATTAAATTAAATTAAACCATTTATTACTATATAAAGGAGGAACCTTCTGTGAGTGAGTACATACGTATCTCAATATGTTAGTTAGTTTAAGAAAAAGTAACTTATGTTATTGTTTTTTAGTTTTCAATAAAGTTTACAATTTAAATAACCCACCTTTCTTTTAAATATGTCTGTCTTTCAACAGGAACTTTGTGTGTGATTGTCCTCAATCTTAGAGTGGCGCATACAGCCAGAGCCAAACACAAAACAGTGAGTAAGGCGCAACCAGCAGCGCATACAGCTTGTGCCGCTGCTCCTATCTGCAGCGGGGCGCCGCCCCAGAGTCGTGCTGTTAGCCATGCCAGGGTACACACTCCTGAAGAGATAAATACAATAGATTATTATGGTTATAAATCAGAGGTAGATTTACGTAGGTACTCGACAAAGTGTAATACCGCATGCAGGTTCCGTCGGTAATGGGAAAACCGACTGAAAAGAGCTTTAGACATATATTCCTTTATAACGAAATCGTACTTATAACACAGAGTACCGCAGTTGTTTCTTAAACTTAAAGAGTGTTTATATATTCACTATTAAGTCTCCGCTGAAAAGGGTTATATTATTCCATAAGTATACCCTTATGCATCATCTCATCTTTTAAATGGTCAACAACATTTTACCTCATCAGAAAATCATATTACGATTATTAATAAATTTGGAATAATGGTACTTCGGTTCTCATGCCTGCCAATTATAAGCTTTAAATCCCATAGTAATCTACAACAATAGCACCTGAGATATTACGATCGGACATTGTCATAATAGCTATTAATTTTTTGTACATCAGATTAGTTGTTTGGGTAAGTATTTTATTTTTACCTGCTAGCAGCCCAACAGATGGCGCTCTCTGTGCCCTTCCAGCTATCTCAGCTTGCAGGAGCAACGGTTGTGCACACAAAGCGGCACAACCGGCGCACCAACACGCGGCACAAACCCAACCTAGAGCGCCTGGACACGCTTCTTCCTAGAATAAGTTTTTACCTGTTTATTCAATGAAAATTCAACTGTCACTACCTTCAGTTTTAAGTAGTTGAAAGTTTCACGACCATATTCCTGAGCTACGATGTTAGAAAGCCAAAGTACAGTAGTATGATGGTTTCTCATTCCATAACTTTGGTATTAAAACCATTCCAGAATAATTTATCCGCTACCTGATATATATTGATCCGTTGTAATCTTTGACGCGATAGGTACTACCTGGTTTATGATTGAGATGGACTTTAGGAGATCGTGGTATTTTTTTATCAGCCCAAGGAGATGCTCGTATTTTAGTAAATCAAATCCTGACTTCTAAGTCAGGCATAATGTGACAATAAATTTCAAGATTCTTTGTCATATTGTAAGATACCTGTCTTGTATCACATTCCAGAAGCGTCAACATAGCGGCTGAATGAGTACCGGCCGTTGCTGCTTTTAAAAAGATAGGCAGCCTCGCCTTCCTTCCTGGCACCAAACTTAGCAATTGTAGCGCCGCAGCTGCCAGACACATTGCACCACCTAATCCTACCGTTATCTTGACCACTCCACGTAAGTCTTTCTCTGCATCTGTCTGGAAAAAGCGGTCGACTTTATTTACCTTCGTATATAATTTGTACTTAAATGGCAAAAATTGAAAAATAGTTTCAGATAATATGTTTTTTGGGTTGTTACTACCCTATTTATTACGGTAAACGTCATGGACTCATTCATTAATTATACGTATATAGTTTTCACTGCCATTGTGTTAGGTATTGGTCCAAAAACTGATCAACTTATAGATAAATAGAGTTACAGAAAATAATATGTTTTCTTTCCAACATTTTTTATGGTACATAAATAAATAAATAAATAAAATAAAAAGATATTTTAAATTTTTAATCTTAATTTTAATCTTAAAAAAGGTATCTTTTAAGCAAAAAAACTGGAATAAGGGTTATGATGTTCAGATATATTTATTTTAAAAATGAAATGAAATAAAGGGTTTTTGAAAAAAAAGAATAAATTGATAAGTTTGTTATGATACCACTACTCACAAGGGTAGACCTGGCGATAGTGAAGAGTGCGTAGGTGCCCAATCCTCGACAACGGCATGCCACGTACATTGGCTCGGGTATCCGCACTTCACAAGCTTTGATTATCCAGATCCGGGGCTCGGAGGACATACGTAATCCACAAGCCAATTTGGATGCTGGATAGACCACATTGTGACGGTAATATTTTAATCCTTAGTATACTAATCTATACATATTAAAACAGGCTGTACTCATAATATCACTCCAATCAACTCAAATCTTAAAATTATATGTACTATGTGTTTTTTCTTGTTTCTGATCAGAAACATATAGGATATAATCTTAAAATGTACCGAATATCATCAACATTGGCCTAGGCTTTAGCCGTGAAATAGAAACAGGCAGAGATAAGGCTTTCGCTTTTATGATATTAATATAGGTGTGGTTATTGCATGTGGATTATGCTTACCTATAGCAGTGTAGTTTTTAGAATGCACGAACAGTAGCGTCACTGTGTGCTGCAGGGAGCTGTCTACTTGGCTGGCGGCTAGTTGTACTTGTGAAGATGCCAGTTGGTACTCCATCTCACGGCCGCTCCTAGAAGATGATTGGTTACAGACACGCTAATGCAATGGAGAAAAAGAAATTAAATCATAGCTTTGAAAACCAATAAAGTCCTTAAAATCTTACGATCTTAGGACTACCGTTCTTGGAAAAAGTAGGTAATATAGTTAATTTAACCAATAAAAATTTAAATTCGATTATAGTAGTTATACAAAACCAAATTAGAAAATAAATAATAATCAATTACTATTTCAATTCCTGGACAACATATAAGCAAAGAATTGGTTGAACAATTGATTGGCAACATTTGATGATATACGATACCCTAAACCTGGTACTGGCACCTCCGTTTATTAAGTTATTCATTTTATGAACACCAATAATGAGAAGAGCTTTTATCCTTTTTATCATTACAAATAGATAAGAACAGGCTTGTATTACACTAGAAAACTACTTCACAGAAGTGCTACGCCAAAAAATCAAAAAACTTACTTGAATTCAATAGATCGTCTCAGGGAAGGCAGACGGACGGACAAATTATGATATAGAACAGCCACTGCTGAAGCATTCCCATTTCTCGCAATTAGCTCTACTCCAGCGGATGTTAGTAGCCATTCAGCAGTACTCGGTAAAGGTTGAAAACTGAAATGGGCAGCACCATCATCTCTTACTTGCTTGGTCTTCACTGAAAACTCTCGATAGTGAAAATCAACGTTGTCTTTCATCGTGGCCGTATCTACAATCGCATTTTGAAGATCGTATATTTTCTGAAACAATTTAGTCTTTTAAGTTGGAATATCCAAATCAATTTTATCATAGAATCATTCTAATTGTTGTGCAGTTTACTCTGTATTCTGTATGTCACATGGACTTTGACGTATTATATTTAAAAACATACATTCACTCTCAGCGCAGCACGATTTGAACCTTTGTAGTAAATTTGGTTTTCAAAAGTACTGGAATATTAAAAATAATCTTCCGATATTTGTTTATTTGATTTTATCAATTTCCTTTTCTTGGGATATAATGGTTGTGAGCTTAAACGTGAGGTCAACGTAAAATGCCGAATGAGATATTCGTAAAGGGATTGGTGCGGCGGGAGTGGAATGCTGTGGATTCTATATCTATTCTATTCTGGAGGATATGTGTACTATTTTCCAATGTTAAAAATATACGGTTGGAGCTTGTCATGGATGTACGAGACTAAAGAGCAATTTTTTTAACGTACAAAACAGTGTAGCATTACTTTTACCGAAGATAACGCCAAAATGTCTAGTATTTTTGTATTGAATGCCACAAAGTAATCTTTGTTTCTGTTGTAACTCTTTTCTTTTAATGATTGATTCGTAGTCAGAAAACTCGAAGTTTTATATCATTCCCAAATTACTAACCTCTTCATCCAAGAAAGTATCAGGATGTTTCAACAATGTGTTGTATATGGTAAGCAGATGTTCAACACTCTCCTGCCTATCTTTATGTTTTCCAGCAGAAGATAGAAGATATGACAGCATCTCTCTAGCATGTTGAAGGGGCAGAGTGCCTTCTCCGGGATGAGCAGGTAGCGAACGAAGAACTCCTCCGTATTGACGGACCACATACGATACGTTGTCCCAAGAGTAACCGTAGGATATGCGAGTAAACTGAAAATAATTGTATTAAAGAAAACTCTTCAATTTTATAAAACAGAATATCCATCCACCTTGATATGCTATAATAAATGAAAAAAGGCTAAAAATTCTTACAATATACTCTATGTTTGCTAACCCCTTTACGATCGCGTATGTGTTAAGCTGTAAAATGAACTTTCTCATAATATTCTTCATTCGAAAGTATTATGAATGTATAATTGCCCCTTTATTCATTCTCTAGTCGTAGTTTTTCCTCGCGGCTTGTCCGCTTGAATTTTAGTAATGTATTAAGATGTAGCCACTTACTACGGATGGCACTCTTGAAATAAATCCATACCAAAAATCATTTACATCGATACGTTACTCAATTCGGATGTGAATTTTTTTTATATATTTATCTTTTATTATCATAATTACTCGCCAATAAAGGGACATGTAGATGGAATACCTGTTCATAAATATCACGTAACGAATCGGCGACACAGCCAGAGAAATCTGGAAGCATCCATTTCACCACACCATGCTGAGTCGTCTTCGGTTCACAAAACCTGATAAACGATTTAGCAAATTTAACCTACGGTTTTGAAACAAGTTTAAAGTTGCAAATTGCTAGAAAGTTTCTTATTTAAATAAGATGTGGGAAAGATTTTGATATCCTGAGCCAAAACAATTTAGAAAGTTCGGCGAAAAGTTATTATCTTTTAATGAGTCATACTTTAATGAGATCTATCTATGGGTTTAGTTTATATTTTACCACTTTATAATTTGATACCAGTTTTCTGGCGACTTCATTTGCGTTAACTTAAAGTGTTAAAATACCCTCAATTATGAACTATTCCCTGCTTCGCACGGGTATAAAATATATATCCCATGTCAGTCAGTGTAAAAAAAAATGATTAAAATCGATCGAGTAGTTTTGATTTACTCATTACTGCCCGTGGCCCGCACGCTTTAAATTTGGAGAAAAACAATTTCCTTTCCCTATACCAAGAAGATTTCCTGCTATCTTTGGAATATCTAAATTCATATAGTACATTTTTACTTATTTACTTTTACATTTTCCCTATGTATTTTATTTTTACAATTAATTACAGAGTGCCTTTAAACAAACTCTTGAAAGAGGGACATAGCTGCTAAAGTCGAAGTGTTATAGGGCGAAGCGCGGCGTCCTCACGACATTTTAAATCTGTAATATTTCCGAAAATGTTCACTTTAATTACATACTGTAAACGGCCATATTGATATATATTAAATCAACTATTTATTTAAGGTACTTATTTAGATAAGGATTAATGCTGTATTGTATAAAAATTGCTTCAAAAATATGGCAATATTTTTCGTAAAAAATAAATGTCAAAAAATGTTATAGTGGGTTATCCATAAGAGATAGACATATACCATCGCGGACTTTTCTATAGACCTTTTCAAGATGTACAAATACTTAGTACATTATTTTGATAAATCTCGTAGGGTTTAGCCTGCGTTTGCAATGTAAGCGGAAAAAAATGTAATTATTTACAGAAACCTCAAAAATGACAGTATTTCTCTACTTTGTATTGAATGTTATTGTACGTACAAACCTTCCTCTAGAATCACTCTATCTATTAAAAAAAACCGCATCAAAATCTGTTGCGTAGTTTTAAAGTTTTATGCGTACATAGGGATATAGGGACTTTGTTTTATAATTTGTAGTGACTATGGATTTCGAACATCTACTTATCCAAGAAACACGTTTTAGGACACTCTTCTTTGTCACTCGCACTAACATCTATGCAATTTACCGTTTCTTTGATCTTATCTTATCTATTTTATTTTATTTACCTGGTAGATTCTCCGCTATGACCCGGCGGGCAGGCTGCAGATGCGTGAGCCCCTGGAGCTGTCTTCGGCCATCGCAGACCGTGGGATGCCTCGCTAGCACAGGCCTCGTCGTTCATGCCTAACGCCCACATTGTCACTCCCTTGGCATTTTTACCGGCCACTGATGATACTTGGCAACGAAATTCACTCGATTTCTATAAAACAATATAAAATGGAGTTGAGTAAAGGCCTGATCCACTGGTAAGTATAGAGCTACTCTCTCATGTTTGAAGATGAGGGTTTGAGTTTAGATCACCACCAGATGATAGGTCTCGTAGATCCCATGAATTCAGATTTCTTCACGATGTTTTATATACTCGTATAATATCAATGTAAAATATGAAATAAAGTAATAAAAAAGGTATCTAAAAGGTTTCTTCTTTTTCTTTTCAAGGGTTATTTTCGGCATTTGGTAACGATTATGCGAACGGGTGAAGGGGCTGGTTATTCAAACCAGTCAAGCTCCTTCCAGAAGCCGAGAAACAGATTGGGCTCCTTAAAACCTCCTGTGCAGTTAAATGGCTATTTTTTAATTGATCGACCCCCTAGAATTTACTACAACTAAGATAAAATAATTAAACACAATTCTCTGTAAATTAAAAAAAATCATTATGTAACAATAATGTTTATATTAATTTACTTTAGTTAAGTTATTATTTCACAAGTGCAATAGTTTCCATGTCGGTCCGGTTAGAGGACGGGTGAAATGTAACCTAACCTAACTCCCTCGCAATTACAATTTGTCTTTGAACTTAAGTCGGAACAATATTAGATTCCATTACCTGTACATTATATAGTTTGAGCACGCTTCCAGCGGGATATAAATCCTCCCACACCTCTCGACCAGGTTCCAGCCGGAGCAGGGTTCTCTCCCGTGCCCAACTAAATCCCAGTGTGCCATGGACACGACCTGCGCCAGCTAAGCATGTGATGCTTACATTGTCACCCTGGAAAAGTGACAGTAACGTGATTTACGTACGTAGAATTTGGCCCTACCACTTGGGCTTTATTAGGAGAATATTATTATTAAATAATTGGCTCATTGTGAAGCCTACTTTAAAACCAGCCAACTATAAAAGTATATAGTCAGTGGTCAGTATATATCCTTACTACAAACATTTCTACCTCTAACTGTCTGTCACTGTCTTTAGATTAAGATTTAGATTTAAGTATCGCCATTAAAAACCAGCGTTGATGTACATCTCAACTTAAGCGGAATGGTGTTCCAATTCGTAACGTCACATTTTTGTATATTTTTCTTCTTATTTTTACTGGTACTTTACAGTCATTATCCTCCTGCCCTTATCCCACTCTAAGTGGGGTCGGCACAACATGTTATAAACACGCTGTTACATGATTTGGCTGCGTTTTTACGACCGGCCGCCTGCCTGACGCCAACTTACCTCTGTCGTATTTTACGACACCTCGGTAAGAATGAGGGTGGTCTATTCCACTAAACCGGATACCACACGGTGGGTCAACTTACCTTAGTCGCCTTTTACGACACCTCGGTAAGAAATGAGGTTGGTCTATGCTACTCAGCCGGATACCAAACGGCGGGTCGACTTACCTTAGTCGCCTTTTACGACACCTCGGTAAGAAAAGAGGGTGGTACTATTCTATTCATCTGGATACCACACGGCGTTTTTACTGGTACTTTACAGTGACGTTATTAATAAAAGTTTTGATTTTATTTGAAGCACCCTGCGAGAATCTGCGAGGACATAGGGAGATTCCATAAAAACTTACGGCGAGTAATGTCCGCCTAGCAATATGAAAGGACACATAGTGCTTGTCTAAAGAGAATTGATATTACAGAAGAAGCATAGTCTATTAAAAAACAAAGTAAGTTTTCATACCTTGTTAACGGTAAGACTGGAAGGCACAAGTCTTATATTAGGGGGTTGTAGAATGGTCAATCGAAGGGCGCTACATCTTCTCCTTCCTGCATCATCAGCTGAACATGACCATCTTCCGCTATCAGGTTTTTTAGCCTCTGATACACCTAGAACTGACATGCGACGTCCCAACGCGTCTTCTGCCACAGTGCGAGTCCAAATATCTCTGAAACAAGTCAGTAAATGAAAAGAAGCTGTAAAAAGTTTTTTTTAAGGTTATATGTAAGCTAGTACAATATAGTTTTTGAATAATTTATAGAAACATGCGTTAATTTGCAGAACTTCATAGTACAGAAGTTTATATGCATAACTCATTACGATTTTATCGTATATTTATGATATACTCTTAATGATGCTTCGGTTACGAGGTGAATATATTGTAGATATAATCTTACTGAGTGTGTGAAGTACTAGTGTGGTGAGTTGGTGGCGGCGTTTTGTGATACGTGTGGTGACTGGTCCTGCATGTATAAGGTATGTGAACGTTGCCTGCTTCTTACACTTAGCATTAAACAGTATCTCTGAGATTATCGTAATGAGTATGTGTAGTGCTTGTGTGGTGTGTTGTTTGTGGCGGCGTTTTGCTATATTTATGGTAGCTGGTCCTACATGTATATGTAAACGTTCCTTGCTTTCTACAGTTAGCATTACATATATACTCTGATATTGTTGTAATGAGTGTGTGTAGTGTTTTTTTGGTGTGTTGTGTGATATTTATAGTCCTGCGTGTATATGTGAACGTTGCCTTCTTCCTACACTAAGCATAACATAGATTCCCTGAACAAGCGCAGATTATAGCAAAACAATTCTATCATAACTTCAATAAAGTTTTTGATTAAAACGTACCGGGTGGTGCCGTTAAAATTGACTTTAGTTCCATCTTTGTACCAGGTGAACTCGATATCGGGGGATCCGTACGCCATACAGCTAAGTATAAATTCAGAGCCCTCCCACACTTCGGGACGCTGGTTCACGATCAATGACTGTAATAAAATACTGAATTTGCATGAGAATTGTAAGGAAATGTTGGGAACTAGAGAAACATTTTTATTGCGTAATGAAACTTTTATACCGTAATTCATATAATCCAGGGTTTTACGAGTTTCTTATTGCAAAGTCACACATTTTTAAAGTTGTTCTGTAATCTGTTACAAGTAGAAAATTAATTAAATATTGTAATAGACAAACAAACGCCGTGTGGTATCCGGCGGAAAAGAATAGTACCATTCTCATTTTTTACCGAGGTGTCCGATCGATCACACCGTGTGGTATCCAGTTAAGTAGAATAGACCACACTCTTTCTTACCGAGGTTTCGTAAAATACGACTAAACAAATCTACATTAAAACAAAATTATAACCTTTTAATTACTTTGTCTTTGATATTTAAATGACCTGATGTTGTATATATGTATGTAATTTGAATTTCAAAAAACGGCTGTAACGATTTTTATGACATTAAGTATGTATGAGGTTTTTGAGGCGATAAATTGATCTAGCTAGGTTTAATTTCAAAAAAATATTGTTTATCCCTATTTTTAGGCATTGAAAAATATATAAAATATAAATAGGATGCCAAGGTTAATTTTGCTGTCATTTGTAAGTCATGATAGCTCAATTGGGGAACAGGTGGTTTAAAGAAGAAGAAATACTACGGATCGAGCCTCGCCTGAGAGCTCAATAATTTTTTCTTTTTTCCAAGTATCATTTTTTTTATATCTTCTAAAAAAATACCCAGCAATGCTCAGTCACCCAATTACTTTTATAATTTGTTTTATTACTCTGTCCAAGTTTTAATTTCACAATTTTGTTAAGAAATAAAAAGAGATTTCATTTAACGAAAATGGCATACTGTAATAAGGAGCATTAGATTTCCTTTTCTGTTTCCTCTAATTGCTTTTTTGTTACAATAAACGCCTAAATTTAGGCTAACGATGTGTTTTTATTTAACTGAGGTTTGCCAAATAGTAAAGCTAGTAAGTATTAACGTACTTTTATTAGTTATAAAACGTATGTAGTCCTTTACTCAGACTCCTTACCGTCGCAAAACATTTTACTTTTAATTTTTGAGAAACCGCCTACAGGGAGAAACTCAGTAGTTTAGAGTAGTAAAACTCACAAATTAAATTATAATTTGTTTCCGCTTGTCGATAATGGAAAATATCGTGAGTGATCGTTACGTTAAAATATGTAAAAATCAAGAAATCGGATTTTTTGAATCCTTTATATTAATGCAGTATAGAGGCTCAGTTGTACCAAATATTACCAATATACGCAATAACAATATATCAAATAATATAATAAAAATAATAACAATGTATAAAATGCCAAAGCATGAATGTTTTGGCATATTATAGTTATCCCTTGCACTTGTACTTTTAAGTTTAATTACGAGTCTTTTATTTACCGTAAAGCGTAAGGAAAAATCATTAACATAGATTTATATAAAACTTAGATATTTCATTCCATTCATTTCCATAATTCCAGGAAGTCTCAAAACAAGAATAAAATTATTTTATCAAAACGCGTTTTGGTGAACAACCAAAATTTATTTCTTGTCTTAACAGCATGTTTAAAGACGACTTTGATTATCTCATTAAAACTTCGCTTAAAACTTCATTACGTCCGCGTAAGAGTGTAAAACTTCTACGATATCACGATTCATAAAATTCACCGCTTTCGTATAATATAATTATCACTGAAACTTTATTAATTCAATTATTCATAATTTGAAATTAATTAATAGAATTGATATTCCCCAACGGCTATTATAACTGCTATCATCGGATTTATGAGATTACAAACGGTACTGCTGTATAGCTGGCTAAATTAAACTATTTGTATCCGCGATTTCGTTTTTGTCAATTTTGGTATTTGAAAATTAGTATTTTTAAGGGATTTTTTGAAGGGGTACATATTGATTGAATGTAGTACATATTGAGACATATACAACCTCGGCTTCAAGCGCGCGTTTTGGAGGATTGTATTTAACATAGACGTTGAAGAAGTTTGCATACGCCGTGTGGTATCCAGCTGAATAGAATAGTATCACCCTCATTCCTTACCGAGGTGTCGTAAAAGGCGACTAACGTAAGTCAACCCGCCGTGTGGTATCCGGCCGAGTAGAATAGACCAACCTCATTTCTTACCGAGGTGTCGTAAAAGGCGACTAAGGTAAGTTGACCCACCGTGTGGTATCCGGTTTAGTAGAATAGACCACCCTCTTCCTTACCGAGGTGTCGTAAAATACGACAGGCTGGCGGCCGGTCGTAAAAACGCAGCCAAATCATGTGATAGTATGTTTATAACATGTTTTGCCGACCTCACTTAGAGTGGGATAAGGGCAGGAAGATGATGTTGAAGACGTTTAAGTCAAGGCCTAGGCTGAGGAATTATGCTGCTTGGCAAAAGCAAGCGTTGACCTTTCAGCTGTGTGTGTATATACATTAACCACCGTTTATATAAAAGTACATACGTGTAAATTAAGCGCGGGTTGCATATCAAAATGTAGTGTGGCCGGTAACAGGCGCAGGCGGTCCGTGCGAGTACGCGTCGCGGCGAGACGGGCGAGTGCAGTCCGGAGCGGCCCAGCTTCCCGCCGCGCTCCCCACACACGAAGCCAGACGGTGCGAGCGCCATTGGTATCTGGGGAGCTGGAAATGGAATAGTAAAGTAACGGCCTGTTACGATCCCACTGCTGGGCATAGGTCCCTCTCTTCGTTCCTGGAGAGAGGAGGAGCTAAGCCCTACCACGCTGCTCCAATGGAAATAGAATAAGTATCACCTAATTTTTGACTGGCCCGTTGGAGCAGTGGGTAATGACCCTGCCTTCAGCTTCGTGGGTCGCGGGTTCGATTACCGCCAAGGACCAACATTTTCTATAAATAAATTTGTTTGTCTTTGAGCCTGGGTGTATATTTGTATTTAAGTATGTATTTAAAAAATATATAAGTATATATTCACCAGTTGTCTGTCACCCATAACACAAGTATTAAATTACTTACTTTGGGGACGGACGACAGTGTGTGTTAAAAAAATTATTTCTTCAATATAGCCGGCTGTGATTGGGACGTCACACGGGCATCAAGGAGTTTTGCTCTTAAAAATTATGTGCTTAAGATACACGCGTATTTTGGTAAAGGAAAGATGTTGTGAAATCTTGCATCATCCTTCTGACAAGACGACAACACCTCGGTAATGAGGTTGATCTATTCTAGTCAAACGGATACCACACGGCAAGTTGAGAAATCTTGCATATATGTGTAACCTAGCAATTTACATAAGAGAAGCGTAGGTATATTATCCTACTCGCTATAGTCACCTTTTACGACACCTCGGTAAGAAATGGGGGTGGTTTATTCTACTCAAACTCATACCACACGGCAATTTGAGAAATCTTGCATATATGTTTAACCTAGCAAATTACATTGGATAAGCGTAGGTATATAATCCAACTTGTTATAGTCGCCTTTTACGACAAGTCGGTAAGAAATGAGGGTAGTCTATTCTACTCAAATGGATACCACACGGCAAGTTGAGAAATCTTGCATATATGTATAACTTAGCAATTCACATTGAAGAAGCGTAGGTAAATCAGGAGAAAGAAGACCATTGCTCAGCAGTGGGAAAGGTACAGGGCAAAAAGAAAAAAAAGGCCTGAAGACGTCAAGGTAAAACGTCATCTTACCAAATAAAATCAATCTCAAATTTCTAATTTATTGGTTTCAGGTACCTTTGATCAAAATAAAATTAATTTTAGCTGTAAACAAGCCAAGTTCAGGATGTATAGTATAGTATGGTATAGTATCCAAGATACTAGGTAAGGATGAAATGAAAGTTGAGGACCAAATATCCCCATCAGGGATATTATTAAGTTTGCTAAAGCGGCTGGTAGGTTGAAGCAGGTGAATATGTCGGGACAGCAGTTAAACTCTTGTCATCAAATGGGGAAATGGGTGGAATAGTCCAGAATATGAGCTGACCACTCGTCCTGTATAGATAGGCATCCCCAAGATTAGATAAACAGATAAAAGCAAAGTCCAACATATAACCAACGCCAATGTTTAACTTTTCACGGACTTTAAAATTAACAAATGTGTAATTTAAAATGAATTATTGCAAACATTAGAATTATAATAAAATATGCGTGTATTAAGATTACAGTAGGAAAAGTTTAACTGTAAAACTCGTAATGCGGAAAAAAGGTCGCGCCAAAAGTTATATAAATGTCGGGATCTAAATAATTAATGAAATACGCTGAATTAATGTTACACCTGACAATTCCCAGGCAAAAAGATTAGGCCCTTGTAGAGTAAATTTTTATTACATCTAACTTTAACGAAAAATAGGTTGATATAAAAATGAAGGTTAGGTTGGCTTTATTTGGTGGGCTATTGCCATAAAGCAGGGGTACATTATAATATACACTCGGGAAATATCGATGCTTTGAAAATAATCGCACGCTTAGTATTAAAGTTGTTTTGCGTACATGTAAAAGTAAAGTAAATGCGTACATGTATCTGCAGATATTAAAGTCTCTAAAAAATAAAGATTAAAAAAAAAGTTGTTGTGTGGTAAATTGCAATAAAGCGTAGAATAGCGACTACAAAACTCGTGAGTGTTAAAGATACCCATAACTTGGAATAGCAAGAAACTATTAGTTTTTTTAAATAGTTGGTAGCGTAATGTCTTAATGGCATAGATTATATAAAAATAGTCAAATATTGTCTCAATAACATAACGGTGGCGTCTAATCTATGTTCCTATTGCGGCTGATATTTTATTATTATTATTATTTTTTATTGGTAGTCTGTAATCACTGAATCTGCGCATTTATTCATTAATTCAAGGTAATAAAAAAGGTTACCTTTTTCTTCTTCTTTTGAAAATAATCGCACGCTTAGTATTAGAGTTGTTTTGTGGCAAATTGCAATAAAGCGTAGCGTAGCGTAGTAACCTACAAAACTCGTGAGTGTTAAAGATACCCATAACTTGGAAGAGCAAGAAAGTATTAGTTTTTTTTATTAGTTGGTAGCGTAATGTCATAATGGCATAGATAATATAAAAATAGTCAAATATTGTCTCAATAACATAACGGTGGCGTGTAATCCATGTTCCTATTGCGGCTGATATTTTATTATTATTTATTTATTTTTTATTGGTAGTCTGCAATCACTGAATATGCGCATTTATTCATTAATTCAAGGTAATAAAAAAAAGGTTTCCTTTTTCTTCTTCTTTTGCCACTGTTCTCTCTTCGTAATTTAAATTTCAATAATAATACTAAGGCTAAATGATTACTAATGCTATGCTGTACTATAAAACTAATGCTACTAAAATAATAAATGCCGGGAAGGCTCGCGTTGTTCGCGGTGCGTGTAGACAAATGCAAAAATGAATGCGGCGGCGCCGCGCGTCCGTATTTATGCTGTTATGTGTAAGGTGCTAATGCACCGATCGACAAGATATCTAACTCAATTAAGCCTAATTTTGAATTAGATCACTTAAATAGCAAGTGTGCATTTTATGGTAAAGCGACCTATTATTGTGAAGATCAAAATAACGATATTTAATACGGACACAATATGTGTATGTTTCTGTTTTTTGACGACTGTCGGTCGTGGCTTCACTCGTGACGAATCACGACGACGTGATTGTCACTAGTAGAAATTATAATATCAACCTTCCATCAAACATCGTTCTTTAGCCGTGGTTTAGCTTTACTGTAGGTACTATTAGAATGAAATTCCCAAATACTAAAACTTCCCCGCATCTTTGACTATGGTTCTGTGCTCGCCCGTTACGTTCTATATTCGTAATAACCGTTGAAACTACTTCTTCTTACACAAACGATGGACGTCCACTACTAGACATAGGTCTCTGCACGGGATTTTCACAACACACAATCTTGTGCCGTTTGGATCCAGCAGCTCAGTCGTCAGTCCACAGGTCTACCGACACTGCATTTTTCAGTGCGTTGAAACTTGTAGGATATTAAAAATTCAAAAAAATATCATACACATAAATACACACCAAATAATAAATAAAAAAAAATTATGGGACAATTACGTACACCGTCATCTGTCCTCAAAGTAATTTAATACATGTGGTATGGGTGACAGTCAACTGGTAAATATATAATTTTAAATACATAAATACACCAAGAAGCGATAAGCCAAGAAATTGTGTTTTAGAAAATGTTGGCCTTCAGTGGGAATCTGTTACGTGCAACAACAGGCCGATCAAATATGATATTAAAATAAAAATAGACTATTTAATCACAAAAAAGAAATAAAAAAACAAAACATGGAAGTTTTGCACAAAAGGCGCCTTATCGCTAAAAGAGCTATATTTTCCAAGTAACGATAGGGCAGCGAACATGGTAATATATCAATGGAAGGACAAAGGAGCAACTGAATAATTTTGTAACAAAATAAAAATAGCGAATTCTTTTTAAAAGCTTTTATTGAACTTGCAATGTTTGTATGTGAAGGTGGAATCTTGCAAGTTAAATTTGACCCACTTCCCGGTGTGTGTCCGATTGAGCTGAAATTTTATACATTGGTCCAGTCCCGATGACATCGTCTGTTTATGATAAGCATGACCTGATGCTGTATCCAAGCAGCATCAGGTCGGCTTGGATTGTCTCGAAGGGAATCTTTAACGCTCAACAGTAGGGACATGAAATCAAATCTTTTTAAAAGCCCTTTTAACTTGACCTGTTCTTTTTATTTGTATAAAGGAAAAATAAGTAAGTTTATTTGATATGATTAATATTGACCACTCGCTTAACCGTGTAGTAAAACTTTATCCCGATTATTCTCTAAGATATGGATAAGGTAGAGGAGTCGTATATCCAGCGAACGATAAAAGACTGTTGCTTTGGTTGGTCCAAACATATGTTTCCACAATCTCCACAAAACACCAGGACCGTTAAAATAAAATCAATTCAAAACAAATTTTATTTGAAAGTTCCAATTTATAGAATACTAGCGGCCCGCTACATATACCATCGCGGAGTTTTCTGTAGACCTGTTCAAGGTGTACAAATACTAAGTACATTCTTTTGATAAATCTCGTACGGCCTGCTTGCTTTTGCAATAAAAGCAGAAAAAAAATGTAATTATTTACGACATCACATTAGAAACCTCAAAAATTACAATATTTCTCTACTTTATATTGAATGTTATTATACATATAAACCTTCCTCTTCAATCGCTCTATCTATTTTAAAAAAAACAGCATTAAAATCTGTTGGGTAGTTTTAAAGATTTAAGCATACTTAGGGATAAGGGACATAGGGACATGGGGACAGACACAGAAAGCGACTTTGTTTAATACAATGTAGTGAAGGCGTTACTTTGCTGCGGTCTATAATACAAATGTAATGAAAATATTCTTATATAATCATGGATTATGGAGCGGATTAAGAACTAGTTAGATCTTCAGAAAGCCTCAAGCCAGTGGCTTGTAACTGATATATTTTATTCTAGTACCTTTTCATACCCTTTTTCTATTAAAAACTTCGTTACTATAAGGTAAGATACACATATTTAATGGCAAAAAACTTATTGAGCTCTTAAAACTAATTTACCTTATATTTAAAATCTCTATATCGTCATGTAGAGTGATATTTGATGCCTTCAAATAATTTGTTATCTGAAATAAAAATAAATGTATGTAATTATGAGTTTTAGCAAAGTGTAATTTTGTTTTTAAAATTTTTACCTGTTTAATAATTTCTTCGGATATGTCAACAGTTCCTTGGTCCATTATTTGCAGTCTTGTTTCAAAACGGGCGGCCACTAAATCAAACAGAGCGATACAAAATTCAATTCATCTCATTATAAAACTTATTTTTTTTCATACAAACTATGGATACTGGATCTCACTTTAAGTGCATAAAAGAAATTCTCCCTTATGTATTTTAAGAAAAAAAATTACCAAAATATTCAATATAATTAAATACTCGTATTTTTACTTAATTACAATACAACTATAATAAAAAAATATATATATTGAAAAAAAAATATAATAGATATTGAAGATTACGTAAAAAATTGTTTGCTATTTCTATCTTATCATATACGTATGTTCCTTGACAATTTAAATCGAGACTTAGGTAAGGCTATAATATAAAAAGCCTATTTACCTTTACTTTAAATTGACCGAATTCTTACTGTTTAAGTACTGTATTTGTAAATATATAGATGTAAAAAATTATCATAATCCTCCTGCCCTTATCCCACTCTAAGTGGCCCAACATGTAGTCACATGATTTGGCTACGTATTTTACGGCCGGCCGCTTGCCTGATGTCAACTTACCTTATTTGTATTTCACGACACCTCGGTAAGAAAGAGGCTGGTCTATTCTACTCAACCAGATACCATACGGTGGGTCAACTAACGTTATTCGCCTTTTACGACACCTCTGTAAGAAATTAGGGTGCTCTATTCTATTCCGCCGGATACCACACGACGTAAATCCGATGAACCAATATCGATAAAATTTGGCATATTTATTCCTTATACGCCGGAATACCAGGATATAGAAATCTTGTTAATTCTACAGGAATAGGATGACTCTAAAAAGCCGTCTATTATCAAACTATCAGGCGATAACAGTTCGCGCGAAAAAAGTCGCGGGTAAAAACTAGTAAATATATAATTAAACAATATAGAAACGAACATATTGTACTGATATATTGTATTTTATATACTTACAAACATCGGTGTCTTTAGGATTGCAGTCGCATGTAGTGCCTTTTTTACAACCTTCCGAACATTCTTCTATGCCGCACTCTGTAACAATAATATCATTTCTGTATCTAGATTATGGCTTTATCGAAAAAAGTCAGACCTATGTTTTTATCTATAATCTGTGTACAGGAAACATACGAACCTAGAAGATATGTATGATATTGATAAATTTACATATTCTTATGTATCTTAAATGGTCAAATCAAGTAAAGCACTATGGCCGCTTGCTGCACGTATGCTATAATAATAAAATAGTAATTTTTATATACCCTCTCGTGCCAATTACTGTAATAGTGTTTGAATTCGATAAAACTTGTAATAACTCCATATAACACTAAATTTAGATATCTTTAGTCGCAAATCTAAATGCTATTTGATGTATGGAAACCAGCTGAATACGAGCCCCGTATGGGCTTGAAAATTGTCTATTTTATTTACTAAACACAACGACTTATCGATACAGGATTTATTATATGTTCCAATTATACAGAGACACAGAGATAAGGAAATGGTGGAGAAATCGACGGCACTATCTCACAGATACATTAAACTGAAACGCTATTGACAAAACGAGGGTTACACAATATTGTCTTAGGGCTTTGTTATATCAAATTTATTAAGAGAGCGACACCTGAATTTGAAAACAAGATACAACATGTACACAAGATTTAACATACTATAGAGATGAGAATCAGTCTTAATATCTTTAGCATTATTATTTTCTAGTCTCTCTCTCTCTCTAGCTATGTATCCCACATGGTGGTGGGGTCAGCCTTCCTTATTAATCTTCTCCACTTCGCTCGGTATTATTTTCTAGTCTATTCTGCACAAACTGGTCAAGTGTCAGTTTTCATATACAGTAGTTCAAAAAATGCGACTACAGTTTTTGTTTCAATAACTAATATCTATTAATCTTAATACTGAAATAATAAATGAGAACTATTATATATTAGAATATTCTACCAAATGGCATGTTGACATGAATTTTAGGAACTGTTCTTAAATGTCAGGAGCTTTTTCATTCTGAAACCCTAACTGTACTTGGGTTGGCTTCTCACAGACCACAAATGATTACATTTTTAAAATATTTGATCCCTTCTATATATCTATATTTATTACAACTTTAGTTCGTTGTTAATTGTTACAAAGGATATTTGTCACTCTACAAACATTGCGACGCTACTGTCGCATCCTCTTTATGCTTAGTCACAACCGCCTTTAGGGGCTTCGAGTGATCGAGCAACTGAAGCAATATTTGTTAGTATTATATATTATAATATACGGCTTAGTGAGTTTGGTTGGTGGAGTGGATAAGGATTTGAGGGTATACACATATATACTCTTTAGGTTTAACGTCATTAAAAGTCAGTGGCCGTTATTGCTAAATCGCATCAAGCCAGGTTTATAAAGCTTTGTAATGTCAAAGCTTTTGAGACTGAATGCAGTCTCAATTTATGATATTATCTATACTAATATATAGAGCTAAAGAGTTTGTTTGAACGCGCTAAACTCAAGAAGTACTGGACTGATTTGAAAAATTCTTTGAATGTAAGACAGCCTTCTTATCTAGGAAGCCTATAGATTATAATAAATAGGAGACGAGCAACAATAAAAAATATTAAGAAAACGGCAGAATTTAAAACTTCTTTGCGTGCTCTAAGTAATCAGTGAAAGTTATTCAAAAATCATGTAGTACAAAATTTTTCCCCTCTAAAAGTTCAAATAAAAGTCCACGACAGCATATGTCTAGCTTTTAGGGTTAACCCACTTTAACCACTTTTATGGTTGTCAAAATACTACATTCCGGTTTTAATCTTTTCACGCACGCGGAGCTACTAGCGATTGCTGAAATAAGTAAAATATATATAATTAATGCTTAATGTTCTTCTTTCTTTTATAAGATTTTCTTGTATTACAATGTTAATTATAAGAGAACGCTCAGGGTGAAATTAGATGAATTGCAAGCGTTGAGTTTTCTTATTAAATCGACAAGGGTCTTATCCTTGTTTGTTGAAAGGAAAAGCTATTCTTTTATTGTATCCGGCCAAATCCCATACTTCAGTACGGTATTTTGAACGCCTTATAATTGTTTATTTGTACTTCCAACTATGTTTTTTCTTTTAAATTAAAATCACTTTTATTAAAGCGAATGCCTAATCGAAAATGGAGTGATAAATTACTCTTATCGCTCTGAGTTTGAGTTCAAAAGTTATGATAGAATTATTTTACTGTAATCCGCGTTTGTTAAGAAAATCTATGTAATGCTAAGTGTATCACACACGTATCGCAAAAGATCAGCACCACATTCACTACGACAATCTCAAAGCATCGTCAGGAGATAGGCGCTACGACAAAATCGCAAAGTATGAGATTTCACGTAGATTTTCGATTGTTAACAAACGCTGATTATAGCAAGATAATTCTATAGTAGCTTTTGTACTATCTGTTTGAGCGTCTAAATCACCGGTCAACAAGTCTCCAATCGATCAATACTTCAGACAACCAATTAAGCGCCAGAACGTCACTCAACGGCTACATTCATCCATATCATCACCTAAAAGAAACATCCAAGCGACTTTGATAAAAACTTAAGCAAATAAATATAACGTCAATAAACACTATGGAATTCCGCAAAGTAACACCTACTTCTATTATGCCTTTGAGTTTTCAACTGTATTTATTTATTAATTCATACAAATCCCCAACATTAAATAATATATTATTATTTAAGCATTAAATATTATATAATCTAAAAAAATATCATCAAATTAATTATGTAGTACCAATTAGGTACAGGAGATCACATAACCGGATAGCACACGATGGGTCAAATTACTTAGTCGACTATTACGACATCTCGGTAAGAAATGAGGTTGGTCTATTCTACTCAGCCGGATACCACACGACTAAATTTTTAAATTAAAAACCTAAACATAAAAAGAAACAAGAGAATAATGAAAACAAAAACAGTAAAAGTACTTTAGTTTCGTTGTATTTTAATGGATTTGAACTTAGGATGTCTTATTTCTGAGGTGAAAATATAATTGCGTCACAGGAGAAAGTGAAATCTCATTTTATAATGGGGGAGTTAATTTGGTTGCGCGGTTCACAGACGCCTGATTAATTCGAGCACCCAAGCTGTTGGTAGCCACGTTTCGTCAATAGCTCCTCAGTTTAATGGCGCCCTGAAATAGCACCATCGTTCCCTCAGCCATTTTCTTATCCCTCGTCTGCAGTAATTTGCTGTCAGCTAATGAACATTTTCGGTAAATAACGGCAGTAAATGTTAGTATCTTTTTGCCTTATATTGGAAACGTCGTATAAACTTTAGATTTATGTTCGTATTCCTTTTTCCTTGTTCAGTGATTACTAAGCATTTTTATGGTTTTTACCATTTAATAATTACTTAATAGAAATAATAATTTTCTAAACATGTATTTGTTATTTGTTAGAAAATCGCTCAGATCTATACATATAAAACAAATTCCCAAAAGTTTCTGTTTATATGTGATCGATTTTCTCGAAATGTACTGCACGAATTTTACTTTTATTTTACCAGTTAAACAATTATTTAGTAATTAAATACACAGTTATTTTGCCAAATCCTCAGAAATAAATATAATTTTTTTAGTTTATTTATTTAGACGAACTAATATAAAGCTTTTTCAATTACATAAATAACAACCATATTATTTTTAGCGGTCCGATACGATAAAAGGCTTAAAGATAAAGGCATTAACGTTTAAGAACTTCTGTAGTACGCATAACGCTTAATTAAAGCTTTTATTTATGTTACTGTGTATGTATGTAAAGGTGGAATCTTGCAAGTAAATTTTGATCCACTTCACGGGGTCCTGAATTGAGCTGAATACATACTGGTCCAGTCCTGATGACAATGCATGTTTGTGATAAGCATGACCTGGTGCTGATTAATGTTAGTTTAAGATTTTTAGCTCTAAGTTATAAAGACTGTACTAAGTTAAGCGAACAGGCAGGCAGGCGGTGGACGTATCACATCGCGGAAGCCACCACCCTTGCGTCCTTTTTCATCCACACCTTTCTCATCAGTGCGTCGAATAAAAATTCAGTAGCGACGCACTTAAAATCGGAAAAAACCTGATGTTGATGCCAAGACTGGCTCCAGAAGAGGGAAATTCTTGATGTTAACAGTAGGAACATGAAACTTTATTATAAGCTTTTTTAACTTGACTTGTTAGATTTAAAGTTTGGAAAAAAGCTTTGGCTTGAAAGCTTTTTACTATGTAACTTTATTCACACACAGCAATCCACATTCTATATTTCATGACCGGAAGAAGGGAAGAACACAGACAAGTACTTTACATACATTACAGCTTGCGGTACATTTTAGGTAATTCAGTACCAGCAAACCCTTACTGGATATTTATGTCTCAAAAAGTTGCCACGCAGAAATAATTATACACTAAATTAAATACTAATTAAATACATAAGAAATAGTAGCATAGACCACCCTCTTTCTGAGTTGTCGTAAAAGGCGACTAAGGCAAGTTGACGTTAGGCAGGCGGTGCACACTTAAAGACGCAGATATAGATAGTTGTGTATATATACTACTAGCGGCCTGCCCCTGCTTCGCACTGGTATAAAATATATATCCCATGTCAGTCAGTGTAAAAAAAATGATTAAAATCGATCCAGTTGTTTTGATTTATTCATTACTGCCCGTGGCCCGCAAGCGTTAAATTTGGAGAAAAACAATTTCCTTTCCCTATACCAAGATGATTTCCTGCTATCTTTGGAATATCTAAATTCATATAGTACATTATTACTTATTTACTTTTACATTTTCCCCGCGTATTTTATTTTTACAATTAATTACAGAATGTCTTTAAACAAACTCTTGAAAGACATCGCTGCTAAAGTCGAAGTGTTATAGGGCGAAGCGCGGCGTCCTCACGGCATTTTAAATCTGTAATATCTCCTAAAATGTTCACTTAAATTACATGCTGTAAACGGCCATATTGATCTATATTAAATCAACTATTTATTTAAGGTACTTAATTGGATAAGGATTTATGCTGTATTGTATAAGAATTGCTTCAAAAATAAGGCATTATTTTTCGTAAAAAGTAAACGACAAAAAATGCTTTAGTGGGTTATCCATAAGAGATAGACATATATGTGTACAAATACTTAGTACATTATTTTGATAAATCTCGTAGGGTTTAGCCTGCGTTTGCAATGTAAGCGGAAAATAAATGTTATTATTTACAGAAACCTCAAAAATTACAGTATTTCTCTACTCCGTATTGAATGTTATTATACGTACAAACCTTCCTCTGAAATCACTCTATCTATTAAAAAAAACTGCATCAAATTCTGTTGCGTAGTTTTAAAGTTTTATGCATACATAGGGAAATATGACTATACATAAATAGGACTTTGTTTTATAATATGTAGTGATAGTGATGAACTGTAGACGCGACTATGTTCGCATGAACAAAAATGTTCAAACTCACTTAAATATATGATATGTTTACAAAGGAAAATCTTTTATCCATTATCTTAGTTCGACACACAATTGTATCAAATTTCATAAATATTACTCTTCTGAATTACCCATGAAAGACTAAACGGACAGACAGACCTTCGCATTTTAAAGTATGGATATCATTATTTGTCCTTTTATATAAGTTAATCATTATTAAAAGGATTGAATTTTTAATACTTAGTCCAGATGGTTTTAAGCCCCCATTATATATTCAGATTCAATCTGAAACCGTTCCTTTCATATTTTATATCCTATAATCGGGGAATTCTAAAATGTTTGGAATCATTCAAATGCTTTTTATTTGGTAATTCCATTTGGAAAGCTGAGTTATGAAGGAATTATATTACTTTTCTGGTTTAAAAAAAATTGAATTTTAACTAAGTAGAATAGCCCATCCTCATTTCTTACAGAGGTGTCGTAAGAGGCGACTAAGGTATGTCAGTCCGCCGTGTGGTATCCGGCTGAGTAGTATTCTACTCTCATCACCCTCTTTCTTAGCAGTGTTGTAAAATACGACAAAAACAAGATGTCAAAAACTCGCCTGCTGGGAAACTTAGGTTCGTGCGCCTCATAAATCAACAGTAGGAACACAGAAGTAATTAACCATGGAATAGTACATCTACAAAAAGTCCGCGACAATATATCTCTATCTCTTATGGCCACTACTTTTACTTTAAAAATTTTAATTAAGTGCACTGACGTGGGCAAAGTCGCAGGCACAGCTAGTTAATATTATAAAAGGTTTAGTCGTAATAATTCATTAAAACTGTCAATGACGCTGTTTCGTTTGTGCGAAGCCAATTAAATAAGTATTCTTTTGCAAACCTTTGAAATAGCGATTGTCATTACCAATTAACATCGAACTCGCTACGTTGAAATGTCTTGTCATTTCATCATACTTATTAAACATGTATTTCTGAAGAGAAGCGACTATAAAATTTTGAAATATGACTTCCGCTATATCGACCAGTCTATATTATATTAGAAATCTGTTCCGCTAAGAGGCGCAGATGGCGTTTATATTAAACTTGGTGTCGATCCATCTCAGTAGTTTTCAGTTCAGTATTATTTTGTAGTATTTGAAAAATTTAGGACACTAAGTCGAATTTTCGAAAATCGATTTTATCACCGTTATGAAATTATTCAAACATATATTGGTAGACTTTAAACTTTCGCGATTCATAGTGATTATTATATAAACATACGGGTTACATTGCGTTAAAATCGAACCTTTGTATAGGTTTCGATTTTTGGCAGAGTTGCATCCAAAATCCAAAATCCATATTGATTATTATTATTATTAAAGTCAGTTCGTGACCACATTCCACGTTCCTTATTTTTACAATATAATTTTTAGTATTTTTTAGTGGCCAAAAACAGGGATGAAACGATTTTTTTGAAAATAAAATATCTAGATCGATTTTTCTCCCCCAAAACCCTCTACATACTGAATTTCAAGAAAATCGATGGAGCCGATTCCAAGATTTCGAAAATATATATCTAAATACGAGATTAACTTATTTAAATTTCAGGAAAATCGTTGGAGCCGATTCCAAGATTGCGAAAATATATATATCTGAATACGAGATTAACTTATTTAAATATTAGAGATATTTCATTGCTACTTGATCATGATGATCTTGATGATGATTGATGATCGTCATAATTTTTGTTAAAAGCCTTTTATAAAAGTTTTTTTTTTTTTTTTATTTACAGAAAAAATCTACAAGTTATATCTATCTTAAATTGCTTACACGCTAGGACTATACAGATCATGCCCACGTGGAATGGTCCCAAGAATGCTGGCAGCGTTTCCGCGCTGAATCGCTAAGCTGATTCTTTGTGCGAAAAAGGAGCCAGCCCTCTTGTCACCTGAAGAGGCAATCAACCGAGGTGTTAAAACGGATAAAAATTTTTTTGCACTTTGACTCCATGGCCCTAGGGTCTCGACTGCAAACGGCACAAATATATAACTCTCGATGAGAGATGCATACTTCCGCCGTTTGCCGGTTTCGGCCATTATAAAATTTGTACTTAATATATTATTATACTTAATAATATATAGTACCAGGTTGACCGAGCCTTGCTCGGTAATTTTTCACAAAATAAAGAAAGGTACTGCAAAAAAATAAATAAAAAGTAAAAGAAGGGTAGGTGGGGCTCGAACCTCGGTATTTTCATTTCTCGCGACCGCCCGTTCCCCGAATAAGCTACGCGGACTTGACATTTCACGGTGAAAATTGTATATATTCAATAAATTAAAAGTAAACTTTTGGTTTTTTATGCCCAAAAACATGGATAAAACGATTTTCTTAATAAAACCTAGCCAGATCCATTTTTCTCCCCCAAAACTCCCTACATGCTGAGTTTAAAGACAATCGTTGGAGCCGTTTCCGAGATTCTGAATATATATATATATATATATATATATATATGTGTGTGTATATATATATATATATATATATATATATATATATATATATATATATATATATATACAAGATTAACTCATTTAAATATTAAATATAAAATAATAAAGGTAATTCGGTTGTATCGCGATGTGACCCGTATGTTTACATATTATATGTATAAAACGTGAAAGTTTAAAATCTACAGATAAAAGATATACCATTCAGGTGAAAATTAAAATGCAATATCGCAAGCACTCACCCGGAGCAGCAATTTGCGATTCGCAGAGGTCCCCCGTGTAGCCCGGGGCGCAGATGCAGCTCACAGCCGCGGGGCCCATTTGTCTGAAACAAACAATGTTTTAATAAGCGAGTGCGAGTTTAGCATTACTTTAAATGTTCTATGTTCATATTAATTTTGCATTTCTCGTGTTTTGTATTAATGGTTTTATACTTCATTTTCTTGCTTTAAGTTAATTATAAATTTATTGTACGTTTCTCATAATTTTGACCCTTAGTTCCTAAGCTGACGTAATTGAATTCCTAGGGGTTAACAGTTTGTGACTAGGCTAAATTTTGAAAGTGCTCTATCTATACTAATATTATAAAAAGGAAGAATTTGTATATATGTTTGTAATGTTTTCACACAAAAACTACTGGACTGATTCCAAAAATTCTTTCACCATTGGAAAGCTGCATCTTTACTGAGCAACATAGGCATTATGTCATCCCATGCGCTGCGGAAACTATTGATGATATTAAACAAAAATACATGTATAGTCCGACTTAGTAGACTTTCCACTGCCATCAGATCGGTACGAACGGGGGTAAAACCGCGGGATATTACTAGTGAAAAATAAATGTGAGAACGTCTCATTAAGAGCGTTGATCCGTGACATTCATATTATATATTAACTTTTAAACTAATAATAATTATTAATATTAAATAACGAAAACTATAGTACTCTTGAGAGGTGAAAAGTTTATACTTTAGTTAAAATTGGGGGTCGGAGTTACTCGTTTAACTAAAGTTAGGTTCTTATTACACCTCATAACCCTACACGTGATCCCTGGGTAGTGCTAAACGAGTAACCTTCTAGGTGGTAGGCTTCGGCCGTGGCTAGCGTAACCACCCTACAGGCAAAGCCGTACCGCCAAGCGACTTGTCGTGTTCCGGTACGATGCCTGTAGTAGCTTATAAATGGGAAAAGGGTCGGTAAAGCTACGCTTCATTGGATGACAGGTTTCGACTTACGCTGTCAAATCGCCGGGCGGTTCAATTTGGAGAGCAGCGGGATCCGAAGCACGGTGCACCGCTGGCCGACCGCAGGTTATAGGGGGCCCAATTAGTAAGAAAGCCACTTACGAAAGGCTGCCCCGCTGCCTTGCGAAAAATCCTGGAATTGCTCCATCGTGCCGGTTGGCGACCGGAGAGAGGACCCGATGGCGATTTCCAGCGGGGTTTGGGCGTCCCCGCGGTCTCCAATTGAGCCTACCAACAGCGCTTTGTCAGCAACAGTCGCGTTGTTTACAAATGGAGCGTCTCCTACTACTTCCTTTTCCCATTCCTATTCACCCACTGGTACCTTCAAAGCAAGGGTGAATAGGCATCTTATAGGCATGCGCGTTCCACCTTAGACTGCATCACTGCTTACCATCAGGCATGATTGCAGTCAAGCGCTCGCCTATTAAACAATAAAAAAAAAAAAAAAAAAATTGTGTTATTTGATACAGAAGGTTTTTGACGGCCCAGGGTTTTACTTAGAACATCGCATGTCGTAGGTGTGACGTAGGTATACAACTACTATAGATATACGATGTATGTAGGTTGTGTGGGTGTATGTAAATCGATGCTATTATTGCTACACTGAGAACAGTTTACGCAGTGAACGTATTCCATCTCGTAAACAGTGTGAGTATGGTGAGTGTTTATCTCATTATGCAGTACTGCATCCGTCTCGTAAATGTATGCTTTTTGATTTCACACTTATTGGAAATTTAGTGTTCAAATAACCTCAATAATGTTAATAATATTGTTTTTTCCTATCCCCAAAGGGATAACGGGAATTTTATTTCCTACTAGCCAGCGGCTCCGCCCGCGTGGAAAGATTAAAACCGTAATATAGTCTTTTGATAACCATAAAAATGTTTAGAGTGGATTAACCTTAAAAACTAGACATATGTTGTCGTAGACTTTTATATAGAACTTTTAGAGGGAAACAATTTTGTAAGATTTTTAAATGATTTTTACCTTTTACTCACCGCACGCAAGGAAAGCTTTAAATTTTCCCGTTTTCGTTCTATTTTTTGTTGCTGCTTCTCTCCTATTCATCTAAGCGTTATGTCATATAGACTATAGCCTTCCTAGATAAATAGACTATATTACACTGAAATAATTTTTCAAATCGGTCCAGTAGTTCCTAAGATTAGCGCGTTCAAACAATCAAACAAACAAACGAACAAACTCTTCAGCTTTATATATTAGTATAGATATGTTAGCCTTGTATGTAGGTTTGTTCTTTGTCAACCGATCACGAAAGTTCACGAAACGCTGAGCTGTGTTGGTTACTTTGGTTCTTCTAAGGATCTCGTCATTTCTGATTTGATCACGAAGAGATGCTCCATAGCTCGCTCCATCGCCCGCTGAGTGACTAAGCTTTCTTATGAGCCCCATAGTCAGCGCCCATGTTTCAGATCTCTATGTCATTACTGGCAACACGCACTGTTCGATGATTTTGGTCTTAAGCTTATAAGCATATAAGCTTGAATTGTACAAAATTACATCAATACTGTTCTAGCGGATTAGATGAGCCAAACGTCGATGCTTGTAAAATTGCAATATTGTTTCTGTTTTTATTATCGTAGCGAAGTCTTAGTAATATTTTATTCATTTTTCAAACTTAATTATGTTTCTTAAAACCTCTCTTTTTACTTTTTAAGATATAATTGTTTTTAAGGGGACCGGAATTTGTAATTTAATGAAAATATCATTATATCATTTTCGATACGTTATAAGTACATTATATAATGAGAAAATTATCGAGGAAATTGTTTGAAACAATAGATACAACGTTTTATGGTAATTGATGATATTATCACAGCAATGAGAGTACTCCATGAAGAATATGCATAATGTGGAGTAAACAGCCTGAAAGCGGTTGACATTATACGACCTCTTATACATATATTATGCATAAATTTCTTATTTAATTTTTATTCGTAAATTAGAAATAGATGAAAGAAGAGGTAAGGAGATTGGAAAGAGTTATAAGTTTTCAATAGATCAAAATGTAACTAACAAATTTAAACCGCATGACCGCCATTCATGTGATTCGCAGGTGACTATTTGATGTGATCACTCAAGTGACAATAGCGGCCTACTTAGATAACTCTCCTAATTAGATTATGCGCCTAATTAGATAAGAGTGATCGCCGAGTTACTTGCTGGTTCCTGTCGCTAAGAGCACCTTTTACGAACCGTTCATAGCTTCATTGTAATTTGACGATTCAAAAATGCTTGTAAAATCAAATTTGAATAAAGAATTATTTGAATTTCTCAAACCAATAAACTCATGATTTGATTTAAACAAACGAACGAAAATACTAATAGAAACATCAAAATTACCAACTTAGATCATCACTAGGGTACAGTAGTAAAAGGCGCGTACCTAGTACAAAAATAGTAAGATACAGAAGCAACTCTGCACCGAAAAACTAAATATTGAATATCAGTCTCTGGGTGACTGAGCTAGCTCGGTAATTTTTTTCGAGGAAGCCACAGTATAAGGGCAAGCATAGGACAACTTAGAAAGATAGTCCATTAAAGCGACATATTTTCAACAATGCACGTCTATCGTTCGAGACCAACAAACGAATATGCATTTTAAACTGAATTATAAAAGCGCCGACCACAGCTTAGAGCTCTCTACTCAGCAAATGCACTATCTACAGCAAATACCTTGAAAGCAGTTTATGTTATACGACTCATATGCATGAATGTCGTAATACTGAAATGACCTAAGACCTATCTTCGCGTCTTAGTAGCTAGCGGTTATCATTTCTTTTAAAGCCAAAGTCCTCCTATTTTATAAGTGATTTCTTTTTTAATGTATGGGACACTTAGTTACACGGTCGTCCGCCCCCAAAGTAAGCAATTTAGTACATTTGTTATGGGTGTCAGACAACTGGTAAATATATACTTATATAATTTTAAATACTTACCTAAATACAAATATACAACCAGGCTCGAAGGACCAACTATTTGTTTATAGAAAATTTTGGTCTTTGACGGGAATCGATCCCGAAACCCACAGAGGTGAATGCAGGGACATCACCAACTAAGCCAACGGGCCATTCAAGTAAGGGCGATTGACAATTTCACAGGTTTCCTAAAGATGTTTTACTTCTAGGAAACGTGCATGTTAAATTGTAAATATCTATTGATTTGTTTTACCAAAGTAACGACCTCTTCTCGCCGATTTTAGACAAAAGGGTTAGAGCTAAGACTTACCACGCTGCTACATAGCATATGATAAATTAAAAAAAAAAATCATTGACACCTGCCCGGGGATTTGCATCCGCGACCCTCTTGGGAGAGCGGCACGATCTCACCACTTGGCTATTAAAGCTATTGGTTTATCAATAAGATTAAAGTTAATATTTAGGTAGTTTAATTTTTTTAAACGTTACTCGTAGCATTTTGGGTTTCAAATCACTAGTAAACTTGTTAACCCCTCCAACTAAGTCAATATGCTTGTGTTAGGAGTGGTAGTATAATGGCCGGGATTCGAACTTACGACCTATCGATCGCAAGTCCGTTAACCTAACCACTCTGCTACCGCCGCCTAAAGAAAAAGATTGATAAAATTAGGCGTTACTTTGTGGAGACCCAAAATAAAAAAGTAATGATAAAATTATTTTGATATAATCAGCAATAAAGTAAATAGAAAATATATATAATGCTAAATACAGAGAGTATTATTATTTTTCATATCCAATACATGCAGAATTCGTAAAGACACATGCACAAACCACCAATGCACCCACAATACCGAAGTACTGCACACGTACACTATTACAAACTCAATAATCGTTTGCCTCGCAACCGAAGCATCATTATAGAGATAGAGTCTATAACAAATATTTAGAATTAAATAAAAAAAATACTGAATGAATTCTTGAATTACTCTACTATTACCTAATGGTTATTCAACGAAGAAAAGGTATAGGTTCTCTATGAATAGATAATTGATTGGTATGCTCTCAGGTAAATGATATCAGCATATCTGGAAATAATTTAGCATTTTAGCGTATAATACCGTTTACTGAATAAGAAAATGACTTTTTATCAGCGAAATATATTAGACGTACATTTTTAAATTTACTAGACCATTTTGAGCACCCTCACGAAACGAGTATATCAGGGAAAGTCTGAAAGTTGCGCCCATTATAGAAAAGTCGAGAAGTGCAAGATTGAGATGGTATGGACATGTAATGAGGAGGGATGAAAATCATGTGACCAAACGTGTGTTAAATTTGAATGTGGATGGATATGTGCCTAGAGGGAGGCCTAAAAAGAGATGGTTGGATTGTGTGAAGTATGATATGCATATAAAAGGAGTGGCGCCAGAGTTGACGAAAGATAGGACAGAATGGAAGAGAAAAACATGTTGTGCCGACCCCACTTAGAGTGGGATAAGGACAGGATGATATATATATTTGAGCACCCTCTATAATAAATTGTGAGTATTTATTGGTAAAACATAAAGCCTAAAAACCCAAAAGCTAGAATAAATTCTTAAAATAATAACTAATCTACTTTTAAAAAATTGGTTTTTATATATCTTTGTTTTTTTATGTTTTAATGAAATTAAGTATATGAGCCGTTTATTTTGAAAGTGACCTAACACCATTTTTTAACTTTTTGACGGTTACCATGGTTACATGTATAACTTCATGTTATATATCAGCGAAGCATTTCAGGTTGCTTATATTCAGAGCAACCTACAATAAATTTTTCACACATATGTTTTCGGAGTTAGCCCGCGACATAAATTTTATTCCTGTTTTCAGATACTGAAAAACTGATACAATATTATTAAAAAACAAAGGTTAATTACGCTGTTACTTTCAAATTTATAATAACTAAAGAAGCTAAGAAGTGCGGTCTAAAGAAGTAGAAATATCCCGGCTCAAATCCCAGATACCACCAGCCCTTTATTTACAATTTTTTATATCTTCTAAAATTTGAAAAGGATGTCTATTCTACTGAGTCGGATACCACACGGTGGGTCAACATACCTTAGTCGCCGTTCACGACACCTCGGTAAGAAATCAGGGTGGTCTATTCCACTCAGGCGGATACCATACGGCCGGCCAACGTACCTTGGTCACCTTTTACGAAACCTCGGTAAATAATGAAGGTGGTCCATTCTACTCAGCTTGATACCAAACAGCGGGTCAACTTAGCTAAGGCAGCTTTTCTGACACCTCTGAGGGTGGTCTATTCTGCTCAATCGGATACCACACGGTGGGTCAACGTACCTTAATCGCCCATTACGACACCTTGGAAAGAAATCAGGGTGGTCTATTCTACTATGCCGGATACCACTCGGTGGGAGAATGTATATAAAAATAGGATTTAAAAAAATCAATTTTATCACAGCATTGAGAACACTTAACGCAGCAAATGAATTACGTCGAGCAAATAGCTTGAAAACGGTTTTCATTATGCGACTCGCCATGCATAAATTTCATGCATAAACTCGATTTCCGGCCATTATTTGGTAGTGACGTAAAATTATATACGAGTATACACCAGTTTAATAAGCTGTGGTAGCCCAGCGGTAACACCCTGCGACTCTTTCGAAGGAGGTCATGGGTTCAAACCCCGGGCGGGCACCAATGAGTTTTCTAGTAAAACTTATGTGTCTAATTGCAATTTATCACACGCTTTTCGGTGAAGGAAAACATCGTGAGGAAACCTGCATATCTCTAGAGAATTCTGGGGATATGTGTAACCTACCAATCCGCATTGGAGCAGCGTGGTAGGTCTCAGCTCCAATCCTTCTCTCCAAAAATGGAGAGAAGAGGCCTATGCCCAGCAGTGGGATAGTAACAGGCCGTTACTACTACTACTACATACACCAGTTTAATAAGCTGTGGTATTCCAGCGGTAACACCTTGCGACTGTTTCGAGGAGGTCACTGTTTCAAACACGGGCAGACACCAATGAGTTTTTCTGTTAAAACTTATGTATCTAATTGATAATTGCAATCTACCACACGCTTTTCGGTGAAGGAAAAACATCGTGAGGAAACTTGCATATCTCTAGAGAATTCTGGAGATATGTGTAGCCTACCAATACGCATTGAAGCGTGGTTGGTCGTAGCTCCAATCCTTCTCTCCAAAAAACGGAGAGAAGAGGCCTTTTCCCAGCAGTGGGAGAGTAACAGGCCGCTACTATATACTTATTGTAAGCTGTTATAGTCCAGGGGCGGGACTGTGCGACTCTTTCGAAAAATCACGGCTTAAAATCCGGGGCACAATTAGTTTTTTCTGTTAAAACTTAAGTGTCTAATTGATAATTGCAATTTATCACACCCTTTCCAACGAAAAATATTGTGAGGAAACTTGCATATTTATAGAGAGTTCTAGGGATATTTGTAATCTACCGATCCATATTGGACCAGCGTGCTAAGGTTTTAGCTCCAATCCTACTCTTTAAAAACGGACAGATGACGCCTATGCCCAGCAGTGATTAGGTCGTTAATTTTATACACCTACCTACCACACGGCGGTTCAACTTACTTACTAACTTAGCCACTCTTTACGATACCTCGCTAAGAAGTGAGGGTGGTCTATTCTACTCAGCTAGATACCACACGGCACCCATATTATACTGTACTAAAATAAACTTTAATACTACGACAGCCGGATCAAATTGTTATCGTAGCCAGAGCTTTTTGAAACTAAGCTCTACGTAATATTTATACCGTATATTACTTTCTATTCTTTTATTTCAACTCTGGAATATTATAGTTTTGATATTCCGAAACGGGTCACATCCTCAAAGTCTTCGCAATTTCCTCTATATAACGAGTTCCATGCCACGATGCGATTCCTTTGATCGATGAAACGAGTTTACCAAATGAAAATATTATTCTTTTATTTCTATAGTATTTTTCATTTATTAGAAAAGGCTAGCCACGGGCTTTCATCATCACCATTCTCCTGCCCTTATCCCACTCTAAGTAGGGTCGGCACAACTCAACCTTAGTCATATTTTACGATACCTCTTTAAGAGAGAGGGTGGTTTATTTTACTCAACCGATACCACACGGTGGGTCAGTCCCCTTTAACGACACCTCGGTAAGAAATGAGAGTGGTCTATTCTACTCTTTATCTACTTCTTACCGAGGCGTCTTAAAAGATATTAGAGATTTTATGATCTACTCTCTTGATTTCGCAACCTGGACTACGATTTAAAATTCGTAGATATTTTGTTCTTCTTGAAAATTGTTTCTTTAAAAACAATTAAAGATCGCAAGTTTTAATTAAATAGTAATATTCATTTGAAGAAATTATTTTAACGAAGTATGTAACATGTTCGATTTTCGAAATGAAAGCTCTCTTTGAGATCTCACTGTAACGCTGTTGATCATTCAATTACTTAGTTACTACGTGGCCAAAGCCATAAACCTTTCAACATGTTTCAGGGAAATTTCGCATAGCCATTGGCATATTAGGTACCTTTATTTAGGTGGCTCTCTTCTATGAAAATGTGAATTTTTATTTTCTCATCCCTGTTTTTCTTCTCAAAATATTGGAACATTTCCATTTCCGCAATCAGAAGGCAATAAAGAGGACAATCCAAAAAATCATAAATATCAAACCGCATCAGGCGGTAAACTGAAATGAAATTTCTAATAACCGTTATGAATTTTAATTCCAAAAGTCATGAATTTTGATTAGGAATATAATAGAAGTGTATTGCGCCTTTATTTCGTGTCTTTTGTTTTCATCTGAAAATTTCTGATATTTTTTAATTCTTAGTATTAATTGAAACGCGTATGTGAAACCGTGGAGGACTGATATTCTAATACTATGTACAAATATAGATTACACATATCCTCAAAACCGACATACCTCTACTTGTAAATTTTTAAATGTAACTGTTTGTTACATTTAAAAATTGTTATAAAAACAATTAATATTGTTACAAATTTTTGTATGTTAATGATACCGCGGGCGTTATGTGTGGTTATAAAATTTACTATTTTAACGAGATATTGTTGATTTTTATTAATAATAATGTAAACTAGATTAGTTTACGTAAAGGTTTAAATTCAGTGTAAGAAACATGCTTAACGTTATGCATATTACAAAATTTAAGACTTTTGTATGATAAAAATAACTTGATTTGAAAATGTTTTTAGCTTCACCAACAAGACTGCGGTTTAATAATTTAAATTGAAAATGTTTAAACGATTTTTGCTGGTTCTTCTCGGTAAGAGCAACATTCCGACCCAGTTTCAGCTTCTTTAATCATATTGACCTTTGAAGATTCAAAAGTGCCTGAAAGACCTTATTTGAATAAAGATTATATTAATTTGATATAATTTTATTCACAACAATATAAGCACTGGCTAGTTCTATATTCATGTACGAGTATTTTAGTTAACTGTATTTAATTTTATTTCATTGGATTTAGCGTCCTTTTGGGAAGAAAATTGACAAGATCATTTGGAGCGAAATAGCTTTCGAAATTAATTCCCAAGCGTATTTCTAATAATTGACATGAATTTTAATCCCAAAGTCATGAATTTTGATTAGGCTGAGTTCGACGGTATTCATTCAGTATCTGTTTTATAATTTATATGAATCTAGATCTTTTGTGTGTATTTATTTAGTTCAAAGATATTTAGATTAGATTTGATCTTGGTTTCGTTGATATTTCCTTAAAAATAAAATCGATGTGGTTTTAAAATTTAGTTATTGCTTTCTATATATAGTAAGTAAGTAAGAAACGGCATGTTACTATCCCACTGCTGGGCATAGGCCTCCTCTCTCCATTTTTGTGAGAAGGGTTGGAGCTAAGACCTACCACGCTGCTCCAATGCGGATTGGTAGGTTACACATATCCCTAGGATTATCTAAAGATATGCAGGTTTCCTCACGATGTTTTCCTTCACCGAAAAGCGTGTGATAAATTACAATTATCAATTAGACACATAAGTTTTAGTAGAAAAACTCATTGGTGTTTGCCCGGGTTTGAACCCATGATCGTCTCTAGAGATTCACACGGTCGCACCACTAGGCCATCACAGCTATATATAGGCATCGATGTATATTTCGATTGAAAAAATTAGTTTGATTTCGGTTACATTTCATTAAGATTGCGTGGAAATCTGCATATTTTGTAGGGTATATAATGTAGTCAAGGGTAGCTTTCATTACGCCGCAACCAAATGCTAACTATATATATAATAATAACTTCCCGCCCGTTTAGCGAATGTTTAAATTACAATGGCTAATTTTCGTATTCAAATAAAAAAAAAGTAAATAATTTAATTTTATTATGTTGTTTTAATTTTATGACTTAAGATTTTATATGTTATATATCTTTATATTTTTTCCTTATGTTTATTTTGTCTAGTTTTTTTTGCATATATATTTATACAGCTTCGCCAAGCTTTCGGATAAATCTCACCGTTTAGTTAGCGCATGCAATGAAAGCTTTGACTATTTTCCGTTTTCGCAATACTTTTTATTGCTGCTCCTCTTCTATTCATCGACAGAACAGCCTAGTCTTAGACTTCTTATAGCCTTCCTCGATAATAAGAATATCTCATACCCAAAGATTTTTTCAAATATTCGTATAGATGAGAACAAAATAGATATGATGTCACAATCAATGTTCTTGGTATTGAATAAACAAATGACTAGATCGAGGAAAGTAAGCAAACTGGAAAAAGCAAAATTACAGTCTGTTTCATCAAAACACCTGAGCACACTTAAAAAATGTTTGACACGGGTCGCTTACCTGCACGTTCCATCGTTTTTGCACATGTTGGGAGTCTCCGGGCACAAGGGTCCCACTCCGCAATCACTCCCCGAGTAACCTTCGAAACAGGCGCAGTAAAATTCCCTGCGAAGCAAACAAATATATTTTGTTAGCAATAAATTTCACCTGAGTATATTCTTAGTCATAACTTGATAAGTCTTCTAAGAGTATTATATAAATTTAAATAGTTACTATTAACTATATTACAACACGGCAGGTCGACTTACTAGGTACCTTGGATACGGCGTAATATATCATGCCCAGCAGTGAGACATTACGCCGTGTGGTATCCGGCTGAATAGAATAGACAACCTATCATATCTTAACGAGGTGTCGTAAAAGGCGATCAAGGTAAGTCGACCCGCCGTGTCGTAACCAGACGAGTAGAATAAACCACCCTCATTTCTTACCGAGGTGTCGTAAAAGACGACTAAGGTAAGCTGATCCACAGTGTGCCATCTGGTTGAGTAGTATAGACCACCCTCTTTCTCACCAAGGTGTCGTAAGATACGGCTAAGGTAAGTTAACGTCAGGCAGGCGAACGGTCGTACGTAGCATGTGATAAAATGATGTGCTGACCCCACTTAACTTGGAATAAGGCCAGGAGGATGATAAAGCTCGTTTTTTTTTAAATAACTTAATAAATAAAGTGTGTTTTAAAGACCGTTAGAGTATTTATATTAGTTTTAGTTATACAAAAACAATCTCTATTTGCACGGGTTGTTGATTACTAAAAAAATTGCTCTGTTGTACTGTTTTATGTTTGTTGCGTCAGTTTGCGTTGAACAAATTGAGTAAATTATTGGATTTTTATTCAATTTGATTGAAACTCGATTTGAAAGTCCTTTAATAATGGATAGTGATTTGTTTTAAACCATATTTGAGGGGATAATATTAATGTATTTTATGGTCGTTCATTAATTATGCTAAAAACACCATTATTTATTTATAACGAAATGCAAACATGTGGTAAATTATGCTCGTGCCCTTATCCCATTTTAAGTGGTTTCGGCACAATACATTATAAACATATTGTCACATGATTTGGCTGTGTGATTTACGCCCGGCCGCTTTCTCGACGTCAACATACTTAAGTCATATTTTACGATACCTCAGTCAGAAATGAGGGTGGTCTATTCTACTCAACCGCACTGGTTCAACTTTCCCTAGGTGCATTTTGCGATACCTCGGCAAGAAATAAGCGTGGTCTATTTTACTTAGCCGGATACCACACGGCTAATGTGATTATTAATCAAAATATGCTAAATATGATACAACCATCATTTATTTACATAAATGATTTAAATATACTTAACATTATTTGTTCATTGAATTATCGAATTGAATTATGGCCTTCGCTTTTCTTTGAAACGTTTTACGCTATTACGAAAAAAAGAAAAGCCTATCCGTTCATTTATTATAATATATATTTTTATTTGTTATAAAAACCCCTTGTTCCGACTTCCTAAACCTTTTATTAAACAAGGGAGAAAAACCCAAAATCTCGGTCGTTTATTATTTTCCTTGTTAAATTATTTTATACCTTCCTCGCATATTTTATCATAAAATATTCAGCGAATCCAAAGATAAGGGCTACGTAAATTTAATAGTCCATTCCGAATCAATAGTCGATTATACTAATTGTATAAATTCAGTATTAATTCTCGTCAAAATCACAAATTGGATTACGTTTGAGCGCGGAAAAAATCGGAATATTTACAGACCTAAACTGTACTTAGTTTTAGATTATTTTTACCAAACAAATCAATATTCTAATAATAGAATGGAATTAAGACAATATTTAATTGATATTACAACAATGTTTCTAATTAGATTTTACGCCGTGTAGTATCCGGCTGAATAGAATAGTACCACCCTCATTTCTTACTGAGGTGTCGTAAAAAATGACTAAGGTAAGTTAATGGCAGGCGGCTAGGCGTAAAATGCGTAGCCAAATCATGTGACAACACGTTTATAACATGATGTGCCGACCCCACTTAGGGTGGGATAAGGGCAGAAAGAAGAAAGGTTTGTAACAAGATCTATGGCCGCGTGGTATACGGCTGAGTATTATTTATGCTCGTTACTAATCTTTAATATTTAAATTATATAATGTATGTATATATATTATATTTTTTTTCGGAATCTCGCAATCGGCTCCAACAATTTTGCTGAAATTTATTATGTAGGGGATTTTGGAGGAGAAAAAGCGATTAGCTAGGTTTTGTGTTAAAAAAAAAATCGTTTTATCCCTGTTTTCGGCATCTTTGCATTAAACTGTCAAGTCAGCGTAGCTTATTCAGGGAACGGGCAGTCTCGAGATATGTAAATACCTAGAATCGATCCCAACTACATAATTTTTTTTTTTTTTGTAAAAATTACCGAGCAAGGCTCGGTCAATCAGGTATTACGTATAAACTAATGTTACTTACTTATAATTATGTGTAGCATAACAGTGTCCTAGGAGTCGACACTCTATGGCGCTGCAGGATGTAGGACCTGGAGAGTCAGTGGGTGCCTTCACCACGTAGGTCATGTTAAATCCGAACACCGACAATAGGCCGAGCGCTCGAAGTTGCGTCCCTTCCAATCTGTCGAGAGCCAACTCAACCACAAGCACTGGACTTTGCACCTGTGAAATAAATTTTCTTTTTAATGACATATCGGTCTCAAATTAAAAAAAAAAGTACTAGCAAGTAGCGGTCTGTTTCTAACCCACTGCTGAGAATAGGCCTCCTCTCTCCGTTTTTGAAGAGAAGGATTGGAGCTAAGACCTACCACGCTGCTCCAATGCGTATTGGTAGGTTACACATATCTCCAGAATGCTCTAGAGATATGCAGGTTTCCTCACGATGTTTTCCTTCTCCGGAAAGCGTGTGATAAATTTAATTACGAATTATCAATTAGACACATAAGTTTTAACAGAAAAACTCATTGGGGTCTGCCCGGGTTTGAACCCGTGACTTCCTCGAAAGAGTTGCACGGTGCTACCGCTTCGCTACCACAGCTTCTAGACCATATACTAGTAGTTGACCGTTTTATATGAAATTTTAAATAATTAGCGTTTTGTTTGTTGTAGCTAAAAAAAAATGATTTGTAATTACCTCTGGCCATCTATTAAAAACTGCCCAAAAGCTCAGAACTGTAGCCCATTGTTTAATATTATTAATTAATATTTTTTATTAGCTACAACAAACAAAACGCTTATTATTTATTAGTTCATACATAATGGTCGTTCATACATAATGGTCAACTACTAGTACATGATCAATTACTCCATAGTCAATTACCCATATACTCATAGTCAATTACCCATCTATTTCGTTACGTACAGTGTAATCTAAAGATTAGAGTGTACATAATGAAACTGTAATCTTTGATACATATGTTTATTATGAATGTCATTGTCAAAGTGACTATTTATATTGTTAACGAAATAGGCTTTAGCTACGTAATAAATTATCTACAAAGCTTCGTGAAGTCTGTGGGATTTGCTTCTCTCCTTCCAAGCGTTTAGGCAAGCACTAAAGCTTTTATTATGCTAATTCTCTCGCTCACTGCGTACTAAAAACGGGGCTATTACAAGGCGATTTAAATAATAAGGGCGTGATGAAAATAAAATTCAGCAAAATCGAAAAAGAGTTGATACCGCTTCGCTTTTCACCTTGTCTACTTAATTTGAATATAAACAGTCTTTTTTAGTCTTATTCATCATTCTCCTGCCCTTATCCCATTCTAAATGTTACAAACAAGTCTCTGGCGACCTGAAGGAAAAATACAGGGAATCCTAGTTCAGGCGTCAGTCTCCTTCCATTAATATAATTTATGTTGTAACATGATTTAGCTAGGTATTTTATAATCGACAGCCTGCCGGACATCAACTTTCCATAGTCACCTTTTACGACACCTCGGTAAGAAATGAGGGTGGTCTATTCTACTCAGCCGGTACATACAGCCATACATACCACACGGTATGTATATAAGTAGTCTTATTCTATAAAGTAATTATAAAAATCTAGGGCTTATTAGGCTGTTTGATATTAGGCCAGTAATCGTATACTTGTTATCCTCAATACGTCACTACATATTAGGGTCGTAATTCCCTAGTATGGTGTAATTATCTTCCGTTCAATTATCTTTCGGACAAGAAGAGCAACGTACATATTATGTCAAAGTTGTTCCGATCTGTTCTGTCGACTTCATTGGGCTACGTCCTGTTGGTCTATTGCTGTGAATTTTATGGTATCCATGAGTTGCTTAAGGTTGTTTCCTTCTTTTCTGGTAATGTAAAAATATTACATTTTTACACCATATGTAATGTTTTAAAGTCATACAATATTGACTTTTATGAACTTCTTTATATTTATCAAGCAGAATAAATGCAGTTTGCTGTTTAAAGTAACGGCCTGTTATTATCCCACTGCCGGAAATAGTCCTCTCTCCGTTTTGGGGAGAAAAATTGGAACTAAACTACACCACGCTACTTCAATATGGATTGGTAGGTTACAAGTATTCCCATAATTCTCCAGAGATATGTAGATTGATGATTCCCTTCGCCGAAAAGCGTGTGATAAATTGCTATTATCAATTAGACACATAAGTTTTGACAGAAAATCTCATTGGTGCCTGCCCGGGGTTTGAACTCGTGACCCCTCAAAAGTGGTGCACGGTCTTAACTCTGGGTATCACTAGCTTCTAGGTGTTAAATATTATTATATACGTAATATTTAAATAGATTATGTAGATTAATTTAGCTTTTAGAGAGTTCCTTGTAAATATAAATATTGTACTAGATATATTATCGATAAGCTCGTTGGCGTAGAGGAGGAGCTAAAGGCATGATCACTGCCAGTTGCCAGCTTCAGCGAGTCGCGGGTTCGATTTCCGCCGAGGGCCAACATTTTCTAAATACAATTTCTTGGTCGAGTATATTTGTATTTACGTATGTATTTAAAATTATATATGAATATATTTACCACTTGTCTGTCACCCGTATCACAAGTATTAAGATACTTAATTTGGTGATAGTCGTGTGTGTAAATGTCCCATATATTTATAAACTTTGGAACAAAGCAAAACCATATTCATATCTTGAACAAACACAAATGTAGTTCTCAAATTTCGACAATCAAATAAGTTTTGTACTTGGAAATTGAGTTCACAGTAGACATTGGGGACGTGATGAGACAAAGGATAGTTAATTGTAATACTTCAGTGCATGTTGGTGTGGAGTTATGATAGGGTTACTATTATTATGCCTCTACGCCTTATTATCATTGACAGTCTCTTTGTCAAAGATAATGTGGATGTATGGGTAACGGGATGTATAGTGCGGCTTCAGTACAATGTAAAAATCGGCAAATAACTGATGATGGCGATGATGTGGCTACATTTTATATATGATTCGCGATAACTAAAATGACTTAATAAACGGCTAATGTAGCCATACATACTTAGAAGCACTATTGAAATGATCATACAAATAAAAAAAAAATGGTTTTGGAACTAATGTCTCCTTCATTAGCTCTAAGTGAGCTATTATGTTTTTTATAGCCAATATTATGATTAAACTAATGTTGTTTCCATCATTTATTAAAATTAAAGATTACATTTGCGGTATCGCAAATATTGCAGCTATCATCATTCTCCTGCAATCAATGAAATGCAATCTTTTAACATGTTTTAAACATGAGGTCAGAATTGGATAGTTATTTTACGACCGGCCGCCTGCCTGACGTCAACTTATCTTATTTGCTTTTAACGACACTTCGGTAAGAAATTAAGGTCGTCAAAACTACTCAGCCGGATATCACACGGCATAATGCTTCTAATTACGCCATTTATTTAGGTTCAAATATTTTATTACATAAGAACTTCAATTGTGGTAAAAGCGAACGTGTCTTGAACTACAAACTCAGCTCGACCTTTAAATATATTATTTTTAACGATATTAAATTCGCCCTTTGATTTCCCTGACGTAAAATTCCGTAGCCATTAGCCATATTGTCTCTGGCTAATATTGTGTCGTGAGCTATTTAGAAAGGGCTCAGTTGGGCCCGAGTGGACTGTAATAGAAAAGCAGAAATATAATTTGTTTTATCGGGCTACTTTTGCGCTCAATTGGCTTTTGATTAGGGCTGCCACGACGAACTAGCAAAGTTATTTTATTTGACAGTTCGATTTCGCTATTGAATAGATCGTTGGAATATTTTACCATTATACCAATATTTAACTAGTTTTTTTTACTCAAGACCGTTATACAGATGCATAATATGATAGCCCGGTAGGGTGATTTATGGAGAGATATATTATACTAGAGTACCCCTACTCAGTGTCCATATATACAGTGACATAGACATGTGTCCATAGATTATATAGAGAAAGCAAATGAGCCTTATTGTCTCTCTTCTTTGTATGTGATTAGACAAAGATAAGTATATGACTTTCATTTCACTCGCAGGCCTGCCAGTGACTTGCCTACTCTAGTATAATAACTCTATGAATCATTGTCATTCAAAGATTTTAGTCTTAGTTGACAGGCGTAATGAAAAAAAATATTTTTTCGTTACTGATTTATCCTATAACAATTATACAACAATGTATTATGGTGCTTTATTTGAAATGTAAATCAAACGAAATAAAAGTAATCGACTGGAGAAATATTGAGGAAATTTAGTACAATTGACAATTACAAACAAAAAAAATTTAAAACAAAAAAAAGCGTATTTTTAACCTTGGGAAACAAGAAATGAAATCTGTGATATATAATTAAGGTTAATTAAACATTTCATTTGATTGAAATGACATCACAGAGAAATAGAAATGCCTAAGTTAATTAGGGGTAAATATAGAATTCATTTATATTTAAATAACTATGATGTTATATAAATATTAAATTTAAACATAATGTATTTATTTTGCACAAACAATTATTAATTGTATAACACGTTAAATAAACATTTATAAATTACAATATGTAAATATCACGGAAAGCGTATGTGCTCACGCATATATTAATTTTAATGGTTTTATTCAGAAATTTTGTAAAGCTTCTGATATTGTAACACGTTTTTGGGTTGAGCCATCCCTAAACTTAGAAAAGCCGTCAATATGTCTCTGACTAAACGTTTCACTTGTCCCTTTTTTAACGTTTAAGGAGATTATAAGATTATCGTTAAATGTCTATACGAAATGTTTAACAACATTTTATTTAAGTTTTCGCAAAAATATACTTAATATCCTTTATTTAATTATAAAAATACCTATAAGATTATATTGAGTGGTTTTCTCGATTTACCTTTACAACTCAAACTTTTTAGTAAATAAAAAGTAAGTTAAGTAACGGCCTGTTACAATCCCACTGCGGGGCATAGTCCTCCTCTCTCCGTTCCTGTAGAGAAGAGAGCGAAGACCTACCACACATATCCCAAGAATTCTCTAGAGATATGCAGGTTTCTTTACGATGTTTACCATCACCGAAAAGCGTGTGATAAATTGCAATTATCAATTAGACACAAGTTTTAATAGAAAAACTCATTGGTGCTTGCCGGGGTTTCAACACGTGACGCACTCGAAAGAGTCGCACGGTCACATCGCTGGGCTACCCGCAGCTCAAACTTTTTACTTTACAAATATTTGTGACTGTTACTGCATGTATCTGGTTCACCAAGTATGTCCACCTATATAGTGTATTATCTATGAAGTATGTCATTACCACACTACAGACTAACTTGGCATACGACCTACTCGTAGATATCAATAATTAATCGTTCGTCTCGTAAGGAGCCTGGCTTTTTAACGTTTTTTTTTTAAATACTATCCTTTTTAATGTTAATATACGTTATTAGTGAAGTCTTAGAGATATCATTAATGTTGCCTGTTTTCGGTAGATCCTTGTCTATACAAAGTATGCAACTTTGACTGGCGCGTTGGCGCAGTGAGTGACCCTGCCTTCAGCTCCGCGGGTCGCGGATTAGATTCTCGGCTAGGGCCAACATCTTCAATTGGTTAACTTTCAATTTTCATTAACTGTATTTTTATAGTTATAATTTTCTATTCTTTTGTAAAATGATTTTATTTAATTTTTAATCCAACAAATAGATTACAATATACGACATTTCGGCAGAGTTGCATCCATCGTGGTCACAAACTGACCGATAAACTCCACCGAAACGTCGAATTCTCGATCATCTCGATCTCGAAAAAGTGATAACATAAATCATTTTTTTATGTAGTAAGATATAGATGATTTAACTCTTTCACTTTAACTCTCATGTTCCACGTAATTGTCATCAACCTTGCTCTACATAACGTCTACGTAACGTATCAGCCTTTCATTTCATTTTTCCCGCACCTTTTCATTTTTGGTGCTATAAATGCAAAGGGGCGTCGCAATCCAACGTAGCGCTTTCGGCCATTATCGTCAAGCGCTTCATTTGCTTCCGAATGTAATTCGCGTCTGAGGCGCAAATGCTTTGGAAATTTCGCCATTTCTGTAATGGTGTTTTAAGAAATTTAGGTCTTCCTTTATTTACCAAAGCGACGTAAAAGCCATGTTTTGGTTTACCAGATACTGAATTTTTTTGGTAATGGATTGTTAGTTGTCAGATACTGAGAGAAAGTGGCTATTGAATGTGTAATGGCTTACCTCTTTGTACCAAGTGCATGATTGAAATAATATGTAATTGAAAGCTTTTTACTGTCATTTAAAGTAAAGGTCCTTGCACATAAACATATGTAGGTTACCAAACTGAACCAATACTTTCTCCTGCACTTATCTAACTCTTAAGTGGGGTCGGCAAAACATGTTACATGATTTGGCTTCGTATTTTACGACCGGCAGCCTGCCTGACGTCAACCCACCTTAGTCGCATTTTACCACACCTCGGCGAGAAAGAGAGTGGTCTATTCTATTTAACGGGATACCACACGATCGGTCAACCTACCGCCTTTTACGAAATCTTGGTAAGGAATGAGGATGGTCTATGAATTTTTAATGATTCTACATATGTACGTATCATATTATCGAAACGTACATATGTACGTATCATATTATCGAAACGTACATATGTACGTATCATATTATCGAAACGTACATATGTACGTATCATATTATCGAAACGTACATATGTACGTATCATATTATCGAAACGTGTATATGTACGTATCATATTATCGAAACGTACATATGTACGTATCATATTATCGAAACGTACATATGTACGTATCATATTATCGAAACGTACATATGTACGTATCATATTATCGAAACGTACATATGTACGCATCATATTATCGAAACGTACATATGTACGTATCATATTATCGAAACGCACATATGTACGTATCATATTATCGAAACGTACATATGTACGTATCATATTATCGAAACGTACATATGTACGTATCATATTATCGAAACGTACATATGTACGTATCATATTATCGAAACGTACATATGTACGTATCATATTATCGAAACGTACATATGTACGTATCATATTATCGAAACTTACATATGTACGTATCATATTATCGAAACGTACATATGTACGTATCATATTATCGAAACGTACATATGTACGTATCATATTATCGAAACGTACATATGTACGTATCATATTATCGAAACGTACATATGTACGTATCATATTATCGAAACGTACATATGTACGTATCATATTATCGAAACGTGTATATGTACGTATCATATTATCGAAACGTACATATGTACGTATCATATTATCGAAACGTACATATGTACGTATCATATTATCGAAACGTACATATGTACGTATCATATTATCGAAACGTACATATGTACGTATCATATTATCGAAACGTACATATGTACGTATCATATTATCGAAACGTGTATATGTACGTATCATATTATCGAAACGTACATATGTACGTATCATATTATCGAAACGTGTATATGTACGTATCATATTATCGAAATGCCATATATCGTTTAGGTAAACCTCTATGTTTTTTACTCTTCGAATCCGCTGATCTTATATAGATGAAATTAAGCACAATTATTCCTTATACAGAAATAATATAAACATTATAACATTAACATTATACGTTGAACATTTTCCTCAAAATACTCCCTAAAAATTATTTGTCGCCAGAAAAACAAAATGTTATTCCGATGTCACGCTACGTGCTATCTCGAACGTTTCTAGATTTCATCTCGGCAAAGTAAATTATTTCGCACCGCCACGTTTCTATCTTGAATCCCATCTAACGAGTCAACAGAGCGTCTTTGGAGTGTTTACAAAATTAGCTTATCAAGATATCTAGCCAAAGAAATATAGCGGGGTCGTATTAGACATTGATTTTTAATTATCACTGACGGCAAACTGAATAATATATAACTAGTATGTCCAGCCTGCTTCGCTGAACTTAATTTAAAGATATTTTAAATACCTACAGTTATAAAAAAATGTTGTCGTGTCGTATCCGGCTGTAAAGAATAGACCACCTTTGGTCGCACCAAGTGGGCTTAATTTATTACTATTGCTTTCGCAAGTGGTGTTATTTATTAACAACGTCACTTCACATCTGTGGTTCAGATTTCTCTCTGAGATTTCTAATTTTTTGTTCCCTCGCGCCCCAAATGTGGCGTCTTTGTTTTAGTAATCCCACCCCCTGCGTCCTATACTTCCTTTCTTCTATACCCTATTACCACACCAGTCACTCCTACATTTTGAAACGCACCGCACGCGCACCTATATCCGCTCCCGCTTCCATCTTAGTGCCATACTGTGGGCATAATCGCGCCGCATCAACATCCCGAAGTCTGGAGCCAAATCAGAAGCCTTCAGATCGGTAAGTGGTATTGTTAATACTTATACTACTTGTTGATAGTTTTTAAATTGAACCCACAGTGCCGCCACGCATACTCCATAATTAAGATCCCGCTGGTTAGTGGCTATTTACACGCCACGCCACAATTAATGGTCCTTCGAGCCGGATATGATCAGTTTTATTTTATTATATTTTTAATTTTATCCGCCGCCGCCTTAAGGTGTTATTTTTGTCGTAAGTAACTCGACGTCCGCCGCCGCCTTTAGGTGTTATTTTTCTTATTTTTATCGTAAGTAACACGACGTCCGCCGCCGCACTTTCAATTTATTAACACTTAAATTTAATAATCATGTCTTTTGACTTGAAAAATAAATTAAATTCATTAATTATAAAGAAAGAAAATATTTTTCAAAGAGTAACTCGCCTCTATGAATGTACAAAAAATATTTCAACATTTGAATCAAGAAAAAATGAAAGTTTTATGGCCGAGTCCCATACGATTGATGAATTAAAAATTAAATTTGATGAAACTCTCGATGAAATCAATATGTTAACGCTACAAATAAATTCATCGGCCCAGCCAGATTATCAGGCCCTGGACGCCTTTGAAGATTTATACTCGAGAATCAAAAGGACGCGTTATAATATAAAAACACAGAACGCTACATGCTTAAGTGAAACACCTTTAAATAAAACAGTGATAAAATTACCACCGATCGAGTTACCATCGTTCGATGGTAAAACTGAAAACTGGCCCATTTTTTACGAATCTTTTAAATCTAATATTCATGATAATCAGAATCTGTCTGACTCGCAGCGCGTGCAGTATTTAGTCGGTAAATTGACTCATAGTGCACTCCATTTCACAGCAGGTATTGTACCTACTGGTGAAACGTACAGTATAATTTGGAAAAGTTTAATAAATAAATACCAAGATAAAAGGGCTTTGGGTACGCACTATTTAAATAGTATTTTTGAGTCCAAGCAGTGTTCGAACTCCGCTTATAATTTAAATATATTTATACAAAAATTCTCCGCATCAGTCGCCGCATTAAAACAATTAGATATACCTGATCTCGCCGATTTTATCTTGTTATACTGTGCTTTAAAAAAGGTTGATTCTGATATTATTCAAAACTATGAAATGTCTATTCAAAATGTTGAAATTCCTTCGTATAAAACTTTTATATCATTTGTTCAAAATCATGTTAAGATTTTAGAACGGTCGAATCTTAACTCTTACCATCGCAATAAAATAATAAGTCATAACAAACCGCATTCCTATAAAACGTTCATTGCTTGTCAGAATGATGAAAAGGATGACAGATGTAGTTTATGTAAAAATACTTCACATACGCAACTGTATAATTGTCTACAGTTTAAAAATATGAATTCCGCTCAAGATAGGTTTGAATTTATAAAACAAAACAACGGTTGTGTGAACTGTTTAAGTATGGTTCACACATCAATTTCATGTAAATCGCGTATTGTGTGTGGAGTTTGTAATAATCGCCACCATACTTTATTACATTTTGAGAAGAATACATCTAATTTATCAAATTCTTCGCAATCAAATAGATCGTTTATTAATAATAAAAATAATAAGCCTCCGCTACCCGCTGCAAGGCGTTCGATTCGTACGAAGACGCGCGCGTCGTATCCCACGCTTCCCCGCGCTCGCTCTCCCTGCGACGCTGATTCACACGCCCGTGCCTCGAACGCCAACTCGAGTACTTCTGCCTTGTATCACTGTGCCGTCGCGACCGCGCCTACCGCTCCGCCTCAGGAATCAACGCTTGCCGAGAACACTTCGGTTTCGTTTACAGCGAATTTGAAACAACGTTCGGCAATATTATTAGCAACCGCCCAAGTATATGCTAAGCCGTATAATCAAGACGGCAATGTAATAATTCGCTGTCTTATTGACAATGGTTCTCAACATAATTTAATAACACTTGAATGTTGCAAAGCATTAAACTTACCTATTATTCCTATGAATAATTCTTATATTAAGGGAGTAGGTTTAACGTCGCGACCGATACACGGCTATGTTTATTTAAACATAGAATCCCGTGTTTATTCTAATAATAAATATTATATCCACGCCTTAGTTACTGATTGTATTACGGATACCTTGCCTTCACATTTTATTAATAAATGTGAAATAAATAATTTCGCTAAAACTATTCCTCTCGCTGACCTCTCATGGAATATTCCTGGAGGAATTGATTTAATTATAGGCGCTCAACTGTTCCCACATATTTACCTAGGTGATAAGATCATTTCAGGAGATAATCCGCCCGCTTTATTGACAACTTTTGGGTATGTTTTCATGGGTGATTATCATTGCGATGTCAACTCCAACACTTCTTTTACTGCGCTCGCTCTTAATGATTTAGAATCATGTCTTCATAAATTTTGGGAATTAGAAGAGGTTCCAAGTAAACGATATCTTAGCCCTGAGGAAACCGAGTGTGAAAATTCTTATACTGCTTCGGTTTCACGAGATGATAATGGTAGATACTCTGTCGCTTTACCGTTTTGTGAAAATCCTTCAAATTTGGGCAATTCACGCTGTGTTGCTCATCGCCGCTTACTTTCTTTGGAAAGGAAATTAAAACGTGATCCTTCGCTGAGAATCGAATATAATAATGTAATTTACGACTACATTAAAAATGGTTACTTAACGGAGTTATCTAAAGATGAATATACTAACGACGGTTATTACATTCCGCACCACGCTGTAATTCGGCTTGATAAAACAACATCGCGCTTACGTATCGTTCTGGACGCCAGTGCTAAAACGCATACGGGGTTGTCATTAAACGACATAATGCACCGTGGACCTAATTTACAGGCCGATTTATTTTTACTACTTTTAAATTTTCGCTTATTTCCGGTCGCAATGACTTCCGATATTAGGCATATGTACTTACAAATTGGAGTTTTACCGCATGATCGTAAATTTCAAAAAATATTTTATCGTTTTAATGACTCTGAAAACATTCGCGAATTTCAATTCAATAGGGTACCATTTGGTTTGAAACCGAGTCCTTACCTAGCTATGCGTACTATACGACAGTTATGTAATGATGAAATTCATCGGTACCCTGAAGCGGTAAAAGTTGCGTGTTCACATCTTTATATGGATGATTTTGTTTACTCCGCACCCGATGAACAAACTGCTAAACAATTAGCACAACAGTTAATTGAATTGTTTAAAGCTGGTTCATTTGATTTAATAAAATGGACTAGTAATTCTGCTGAATTACTGCGCAATCTCCCTGAAACCCATCGAGCAGGTATAGACTTCTCGGAGAGTAACGCTAAAGTTCTAGGTTTATCATGGGAATCGATTGAAGACAACTTTAGCTTAACGATTTCCCATATTGATAAGACTTGTACCAAGCGTCAAATTTTGTCTTTAATCGCGCGATTGTTTGACGTTTTAGGCATAGTCGCCCCGGTAATTTTGTACGCGAAATTATTAATTAAAGAACTTTGGCTTTGTAACATAGGATGGGATGAAAAACCCCCTGAAAATATTATTAATCGTTATGTCGCTTTAATACAGGAGTTTTCCCTTCTTTCTTCTTTAAAAATACCGCGTCATATTGGAGTCACTAGCGATTGTAAGGTTAATATAGTCGCATTTAGTGACGCCAGTTTGCAGGGATATGGATGTGTTATTTATCTACACATAACAGACAGTCTTGGTAATATTCGCATAAACCTTTTATGTTCTAAATCTAAGGTCTCGCCCACTAAAATAACGACTTTAGCGCGTTTAGAATTATGTTCAATTCTTTTAATGTCAAAATTAGTGAAACTCGTTAAAGATACATATGGGGTGCGCATACCTATTGAAGGTACATATGCATTTTCTGACTCTACTATCGCCTTGTCGTGGGTAAAATCGTCTCCGCACCGTTGGAGCATATTTGTAAGTAATCGCGTGGCGCAGTGTCAGGAAAACTTAGCACCCCAACATTATTACCACGTTGCTGGATATGAAAATCCAAGTGATTGTCTGTCACGTGGTATGTTACCATCGAAATTATTATCGCATTCACTATGGTGGAATGCGCCTCAATGGCTTCGCAGTACACCTTGCAACTGGCCAATCCACCAGTTTTCACCAAGTGATTATGATAAATTGCCTGAATTAAAATCAATTACTCTTATTGTCGCCTCAACTCAATATGAGAACTCAATCTTATATGATTTATGTCATCGCTTCTCCTCATGGAAAAAATTTGTTCGCAGCGCACTTTATGTTTTACGCTTTGTTAAACTGATTCCTTTGGTAAATGATATAGAACAAATACATTTTACAGAAAAAATTATAATTAAGGCAATTCAAAGCATTTATTTTGCTGATGAAATTAAACAATTAAATGCTAATCAATTACCTTCAAAAAATTTACGAAAATTATCTCTATTCTTAGATAAAGAGGGTATAATTCGCGTCGGAGGTAGGCTTTCTAAAGCAGATTTACCTTTCGATGTCAAACATCCTATGCTTCTTCCAAAACGGGATCACGCTGTAGATATGCTCGTTGATCATTACCATATTCACAACTTGCATACTGGTCCTGGCCTTTTAATATCTATCATAAGACAACGCTTTTGGATTTTAGACGCAAGAAATGTTATTAGAAGCAGAATTCATAAATGTAACACCTGCTTCCGCAGTAGACCTTCGCACCCAACGCCTATTATGGCAGATCTACCATCTTGTCGCTTGCAAGAAGGTAAAGCATTTCTACATACTGGGGTAGATTATGCCGGGCCAATACGCATTACCCTAACACGCCGACGCGGGCAACACTCCCAAAAGGCCTATATTTGCCTTTTCGTTTGTCTTGTGACGAAAGCTATACATATAGAACTCGTAAGTGATTTAACGTCGGAATCTTTCCTTGCTGCCTTCAAACGTTTTATTTCTCGCCGCGGCCCAGTTTCTGTTTTGTATTCAGATAACGGGACGAATTTCGTTGGAGCAAAATCGCAACTTAATGATATATATAAATTACTTATTGAATCCGATTTCGTAAATAAATTTAAAGTCGAATTATCTAATTATCGCATTCAATGGAAAATGATTCCACCTCGATCTCCACATTTTGGAGGATTGTGGGAAACAAATATTAAAAACGTCAAAACTCATTTATATCGCGTAATTGGAAATCAACTTCTCTCATATGAGGAGATGATAACGGTGCTTACACAAATAGAATGTTTGTTAAATTCACGTCCGCTTAGTGTTCTTACTTCGGATCCGCATCCGGAAGTTATCACGCCAGCTCATTTTTTAATGACTACACCGCTACAATATTTACCTGTTCCTGACTTGTCCAACGAAAACTTTAATCTCGCCAACCGAAAAAGGTTGATTGATGAGTTAGTTCAATCTTATTGGAAAAAATGGCGATTAGAATATTTGCATACATTGCAAGTCAGACAAAAATGGTGCACACCTGATAATCCAGTTAAAGTCGGAACAGTTGTATTAGTTGGTTACGACAATTTGCCACCCTTACATTGGCCACTCGGGGTAATAACAAAGGTTTGTCCAGGAGCTGATAATGTTGTTAGAGTAGCTCTTGTTAGGACAAAATCTGGCGATATAAAACGCCCTGTTATAAAACTTTATCCGTTACCAACTCAATAAATCAATCATTTTAATATAAATAATTTTACGCACCTATTTAATACATTATAACGCACGCCTATTTCAATTTGTTTTAAAGCCATAATTAATTGCTATAAAAATCTTTACAAAAAAAGAAATACTATATATATATATAGTTATTTTATAGGCATAAGTAATCTCTATAAAATCTTTGTAAAAATATTATTTTGTTCATAGTCATAAGTAATCGCTATAACAACTCTTTGAAAAATATTAGTTTCCTGTGAATAAATTATCGCCTTTACTAAAATCGCTATTTGTCAACATCTTAACAATTTTTTGCTTGACTTAATTTCTTTTTGAAAGTTTTAACCTTTCAAGGCGGGGAGTATGGTCGCACCAAGTGGGCTTAATTTATTACTATTGCTTTCGCAAGTGGTGTTATTTATTAACAACGTCACTTCACATCTGGGGTTCAGATTTCTCTCTGAGATTTCTAATTTTTTGTTCCCTCGCGCCCCAAATGTGGCGTCTTTGTTTTAGTAATCCCACCCCCTGCGTCCTATACTTCCTTTCTTCTATACCCTATTACCACACCAGTCACTCCTACATTTTGAAACGCACCGCACGCGCACCTATATCCGCTCCCGCTTCCATCTTAGTGCCATACTGTGGGCATAATCGCGCCGCATCAACATCCCGAAGTCTGGAGCCAAATCAGAAGCCTTCAGATCGGTAAGTGGTATTGTTAATACTTATACTACTTGTTGATAGTTTTTAAATTGAACCCACAGTGCCGCCACGCATACTCCATAATTAAGATCCCGCTGGTTAGTGGCTATTTACACGCCACGCCAACCTTCATTTCTTACCACTTTCATTTCGGCTAAGGTAAGTTGACGTCAGGTAGGCGGCCGGCCGTACGTATAAATACGCAGCCAAATCATGTGATAACATGTCTATAACATGTTGTGCCCACTTAGAGTGGGATAAATGCAGCAGGATTTACATGTCCTCCGTTTTTCCTCCGCTGGACCATTCTAAGGTTGCCTGAAAGTTTCATTAAAATCGATCCAGCCGTTTTGGACTCCATGCTTACTGTGTTACTGTGGCTCAGTCTGCTTTGGGATACCCCTCAAAACAGAACTGAATAGTTAAAAAAAAAGCTCCGTTCGTCACAAACTTAAACAGTAAACAATCATTCGAAAAGTTCATTAAAATCGGTCTAGTGGTTTCGGAGTCTATAAAAAACATACAGCCAAACATTCATGTTTATATGTATATATTAAGAACAAGATTTAGGTAATACGTAAGCAGACTAACACCAACGCGTGGCCATATCTGCTATTTTATCTTATTGACAAAATTCTGGTGTCATAATGTTATTAAATAAACATACGGGTCATATCGCGTAATAATGTGGTGTGCAACAGACTTTATATGGATTGTGCGGTTCAAGTGCGGGTAGATGAACAAAATAATGACTGTAGTACTCGGGAACGAAGACGCCGCGGCGCTCCAGTCAGTTCGTGACCACGGTGGATGCAACTCTGCCGAAACGTAGAACCTTATACAAAGGTAATCAATTATTACGCGATATGACCCGTATGTTTATTTAATAATCAGTATGAATCGCGAAAGTTTAAAATCTACTGTCATAATGTTAGTCACAAAAATCCTCCGATACGGCTTGACTGATTTTTATGACATTTTATATGCATATTCAATAGGTCTGAAAATCAGCTTCTATCTGTCATTCGCATAAGTGATGGGGATCAAGTCCCAGATATAATTAACCCCTGTCTTTCTTTTTACTTTTTTATTTCATTTTTTATATATTTTATTTTATTTATTTATTTATTTTACCATAAAAGAAAACATACAAAAAATACAGGTTAATGAAAAACAAGTACAAAGGATAACTTATCTCTATAAGTGATCTCTGCCGGCGATTTTAATAAAATTACTAACCAAGACTCGTTCAACAAGATACTACACATAAAATGTAATTCTCATTATTTATTTCAACATTCAATAATATAATGGTTTTATATATTCTCGATCTGAAACAACCGCAAACACCGAATTTACTGGATTCTAACTAATACGGTTTCTGTTTAACACAAAGGAAAGTCAGTTTAAGCCGACCGCACAGCGAATATATTATGGTGAGGGTAAACGTATTTTATTTTTACACAAACCCAATTTGTTTTATAAATCGGATATATTAAAAAGTCTATTGTGTTGTTTGAGATCGCTAACGATTGCAAGTTGTCCAAACTATATTTATTCGTGTCATAGTTACAACCATGATGTGTAAACTGTGAAAGCTAGTTATTTATAATAACTTACGTAATTGATTTATAGAAATAATAGATTATTCGCTTTATGGCGGAGGATACCAACATGATGAAATAGTTCTTATGAACTCCAGGGCCGTTATTATATAAAAAATAAGAAACAAAGTAAAGTTTGTAATTTTGTTTCATAACTAAAACAACAACAAAAACATGTAAAAAAAATAACAACTAAAATAAACTTTTAAATTATAACAACTTACAAACATTTATTACGACAAAATTATTTTTGTTTATTAAGCTAGTTTTATAGTTGCTTATACTGTTAAAACTGTCCTACTAATCCTTTTAGCCAAATTAATACTATGATTGCGAAAGTCTGTCTGTCTGTTATGCTTTCATGGCTAAATTCACTTCAATATTTGTGAAATTTGGTTTAATAAAAGCTTATGGCTTGATCCATTCTCCCGCCCTAATCCCACTCTAAGTGGGGTCGGCGCAACATGTTATTCACATGTTATTAAATGATTTGGCTAAGTTTTACGACCTGGCCGCCTGTCTAGCGTCAACTTACCTTAGTCGCCTTTTACGACACCTCGGTAAGAAATGAGGTTGGTCTATTCTACTCAGCCAGACATCAAATAGCAAATGTTATGGCTAACATACCTATATTATAAAAAAAATCGCGATTTTCTTTCAGAAATAGAAAAAACAAGTATATAATTACAACAAAAACAAGTATTTTAACATTTTATTTCATTCAAACGAAGTAGCAGGTCCAACACGTTGCCGAGAAAAATAAACTGTGTTACCATGAAGCATCCATCATTTAACGCGTAATTCCTACTTGACGATGATTCATTAGTTTAATTAGTTTCCGCCCCATCGCAGGGTGGTTTTCGTAAATAGGTAACTGATTTTAAACATGTTGCCGACATCATTCCAAAATATAATAAAGATACCTGCAATGGAAGTCTAGATTCTAGAACTTGGCCATTAGATACGAAACTACGATGTCAGCTTAGTGTTTCAGTGAGAATTTAGGGAAAATTGGAAAGTTTGTTCGGCATTATGGTGTAGTTTGATCGCAAAATATCTTCAAGATATAGTATCCCATGTTTTTTTTAATTTATTTAACAATTTAAACAATTAACTTAATTAACAAAAGTTACTTAACACTATAAAAAAGCCACAGAGGTTTTTACCTAGTGTTTCTGTCATTATAATATATACTACAGTATTATCCGTTTGTATTAAATATGTTTTATAATTTAGTAATAATTTATTATTTAGTTGTAATTTAGGTACGAGTACATAATATACTAGATTGATACGTGTTAAACACAATATGATCTCTTTAAAGCTCTATCTCTCTCTCTCTCCGGTCCTTTCTTCATTATTACACAATTAACTTGTTGACCGAGCTATTACCGGATCTTTAGTGTTGCCAGCAATCATGAAAGCCGTGTGGTAACCGGCTGAGTAGAATAGACCAACTAAAAAGACTAAATTAAGTTGAACAACCGTGTCGTATCCGTTTGAGTAGAATAGACTACCCTCTTGCCGAGGTGTTGTCAAATACGACTAAGGTAAATTGACGTCAGGCAGGCGGTCATAAAATACCCAAATCAGGTGAAAACATATTTATAACATGTTATGCCGACCCCACTTAGAGAAGGTGGATTCTAAAGCACTTGTTTACAAGTTTACTTTAATAAAGAAAATTTTGAATTTGAATCATCATTTTCTAATTCGTTCTGAATCATCAATCAAAGCATCGTCTCCACGCTGTATGTTTCCGAAGTACTCAAGTAGTATGTTATGATGCTTAGTCCTTATTCATATTATAATTACCAAAAAAATTGGTTCGGTTTATACGTTTTCACGTTTAAACTTAACCGATTATTAATAATGTTACTACACGGACGTAGATGTGAGCACCAGCTAGAATACAAAGGAAAGTTTTTACGAGTTATGACTTGCGTTACAAGAATTATATCTGGAAAATGGATTTGAAAATATATCTCCAAGTTCCAGAAAAAAGGTTTGTGAAAATTTCCTCTGGGAAAGGAAGTGTGAGCAATAATTTACGCGTTATTTTGTGAGATCTAAATTTTTAAAACATAATATATTTTCAGCCTGTTTCTATTTTTTGTGAATTAGAATTTACAGAAGCTTCCAGAAACATTAGTCTCCGTAAACTCGTAATTGCATTTAGAGAATTATTTTTATCATTGTTTTCTAATCATGATTTCCAATAATTATTTCTGGTTCTATCTTCGCCATTCCAGCACCTATAGACACTAACGCCCATCGGTTCTTCGTGCTTTATTCCTCGCCTTTGGCCACTTTAGCTTCGCGTCACGGTAAGCTATTCGTAATGGCGGGGATGGCAGCAGCAGCAGGGTCTTCTCGTTTACTCCCCTGGTGGGGGTAAACGGGGTGCGGGCCTCGAGGAATTCCTCTCTACCCGGGCATCTCCTCGCGGGCACTTAAGCCCGGTATGTGTTCCGGCCGTAGGCCGAGGTCACCTAGGTGACCCAAAGGTGTCGGTATTTGGGCCGTAAGCCCAGGTCACCTAGGTAACCTAATGGATGTCTTGTTCGGTGGGGAGGTCTGGGAATGGTAGCTCCCAGACCTCGGGGTCAATTTCGGTGGTGTCTCGTCCGGTGGTGTCTTGATCGGGTAGGTGTGTCATGTCCGGTGTATTCGCCCTTTCGCCCATCGCATCGTCCTCTTCGTCGCCGTCGTCATCCGCATCGGGCCGCGGAGACGGTGATCGCAGGAGCTCGCGAGGCAGGGAACGTCCATCGGGTGGTCGCGCATGGAGTGGCGCGATGCCATGGAGGTGTACGTGCGCGCTATTGTCCGCACGCGCGAACATCCGGCGCGCAAGGCGACGGACATACTCCTCCACGGTCGGCGTTCTGGTATCCCGATGCACGACGTCGTTCCGCACATACCTCGGGGCTCCTACGATCAGTCGCAGGCAGCGGTTCTGCTGGACTTGAAGTCTTCGCCTCTGGTACGCCGAACATAGCGCGTACCAGGCGGGTGCCGCATACGGGGATGGGGTAAATGTGTACAACAGTACCCTGTCCCCGCCACCAGCAGCGCGGTGGAGCACTGTCAGGTTTTTAGTCGGTGAGAGTCCGACATACCCGCCGCTCGTCACCGTCGGGCGGTGACGACTCATAATGGGTTTTCCTGACATAAAAAAAAAAACTATTTGTAAACATTGATTCTTCTACGGATCTCATCATTTCTGTATTGATCAGAGATACTCCGTAGAGATACTCCAAGCATAGCTTGCTTCATCATCCGCTGAGTGATTCTAAGTTCTTTTGTCAACTATTTCTTGTAAAATAAATTTTTTCTGCAATAACGCTTACACCTTTCGAACTATATTGTTTGGATGTTACTAGAACGAGAAAGAGGTGCTAGTGATTAAATAGTTAAATGTATATAAATATAAACAAAAAATAAATTTAAAATTTAATTTAAAAAAAAGTTACATTATAAGTAGTACTAGTAGTAGTAATACTACTACTAGTTAGTTGTTTTAGCTTGTTATTCTCCCACTGCAGGGAATAGGCCTCTTCTCTCCGTTTTTGGAGAGAAGGATTGAAGCTACGACCTACCACGCTGCTCCAATGCGGATTGGTAGGTTACATATATCATGCAGGTTTCCCCACGATGTTTTCCTCCGCCGAAAAGCGTAAGTTTTTTAACAGAAAAACTCATTGGTGTCCCGGGTCGAACCCGTGACCTCTTCGAAAGACTCGCTCGGTGTTACCGCTGGGCTATCACAGCTCTATTATAACATATTAAGATATTTTTATTTTATAATTTACACTGATGCTTGAGTCTCATGAATATATTAAGAACAAGGTAATTTTATGTACACATTTTCCTCATTATGTACAATTGTATATTTGTATTATTTTATGCAGACAAACGTGTAATAGACTTTTTATTTCTCTTTCGCCGTTTCTGTTGACTTTTTCATCGCCATTTCCTCATGACAAGCTGTAACAAATTGCCTTTCCTGAAGTAAAATTTTGTTGCTTTCTTTGTTCCTTCCTGACTTTGTCGGCAACTAATACAAAGAATAACATTAAATAATCATCTGTTTTTGTAATCAATGCCATAATTTCTGTTGTTATACGTAGTTTTGACAAATTAATATGGTATGGTATAGTTTTGATAAATTAATTAGAATGGTAATAATAGGCCAAAATATTTAATTGTGATGTTTTTTTATGATTTTTATTCAATATGTTGGTATATGGTATGGTATGGTATATGAGCTTCAATTACACAAAATTTCATCAATATCGTTTTAGAGAATCAATGACAAAAATAAAAACTCACGGTTCATTTGTTATATTTGTAAAGATAAATTATGCGCTTAAATATAAACAAAACATGAATAACTCGAAAAAAAACCGAGGATATTATATATAGGATATCACACTCACTACAAATCTATATTGGAGCGTGGTAGCATAAATCTGAAATAATTGTCTTCAAGGCGGCCTGTTACAGTGGGATAGTACATGCCGCCATTTTATTTTAACATGCTATTTGCCAGAAACACAAATATGTATGAAAAATGAACTAAAATCAAATATACCTACAATATAATACTTATATGTTTCATGAGTACTAGTAATAATTTATATAAAAATTAATAAAATTAACAATAAAAGGTTAAACATATAAGTCCTGAAATGCACTGCTTTTTAGACAGTAGAGTCACGTAGCTGATGTCAACTGCCGAGTTTATCCGATTTAGCTTCCGATATAAGTGACTGTTCAATTTGGTTTACTACTCCTAAAGATCGTCCAAAAATCATTTTTTAATTTTATTTAATACATTCTTAAATATTGTTGTATTAATTTTGCTAAGATATAATAAAATTCTGGATCGTAAGAGAAGGCACACAGGTTGCGGGCAATTAAATTGTTTTGTACTCCAGCAACGAAATGAGCGCTGCATGGAGTGTTTGTAGAACTATTACCGAGACAACAATGGGAATAATTATTTAGTCAATTATCCATATTGCGATTATTTCAAATACAAATATTTGTCAATTTTTCCGTATTAGTTTCTCTGAAATCATGTGAAATCAGTGCTATAAACAAAAATTGCCCAGCGCACTAGCCGATCGACTAACCCTATATCTTGTTTAATTTATGCAATGTAGGTTATATCTTACAGTACTTATTCGTATTGAAATTAAAATAATTCTTTATTCAAGTTTGCTTTTACAAGCACTTTTGAATCGTCAAATTATAATGAAGCTACGACAGGTTCGGAGAGGTGCTCTCGAGCAGAACCAGCAAGAAACACTGCAGTCACTCTCCTCAAAAAGAAATATTACATTAATATATAATTGTTTACCATAGCCGTGTGGTATTCGATTTAATAGAATAGACCACCCTCATTTCTTACCGAGGTGTCTTAAAAGGCGACTAAGGTAAGTCAACTCACCGTGTGGTATTCGGTTGAGTAGAACAGACTACTCTCTTTCATACTGAGGTTTCGTAAAATACGACTAAGGTAAGTTAGGCAGTCAGCATGTCGTAAAATACGTAGCCAAATCATGTGACAACATGTTTATAACATGTTGTGCCGACCCCACTAATAAGGGCAGAAGGATACTGATATAATTGTTTTCGAATCAAAAATTACAAAATAATCTAGCGCGTAGCTGATCGCTCCTTAAATCCAATCCAGCAACATATTCTTCAACTGTTTAATAAGCATTATGAACTGTACTGGTAAGCCCTGACAAACAAAAATTGTGATGGATTAACAATCCTGCAGCTATTTAAAGTGTTTAAAAATGCGAGCAGCGCTCTTCGTACGGGCAAACTACTGGCCAATGTTGTTCTTTAAATTAACTTACGCGATTACAAGTTCCATGATCTCATAAACTTATTTGGAAAGTTAGGTAGCTTGGAGCATTCGAGGGCGAGTCTAATTTTCTTCATCACCTCAACTTTTGACTTTGTTTTAAAGTACCCATTTTGTTCACATTTACCCACTTTAAGTGTTTAAGTTACGTTATGGGTATTCATAATAAATTGTTAAAATAATTATTTATGTAGGGGAACTTTCGAAAGTTTCATGGTAAATTACTTTTGTTATTTTAATTTGTTGTTTCCCAACGGCAACATATTGTGATGTGAATAATATTCTCCTGCAAAACATAGATTGAGTACTAGTGAAGTTTGGTTGATTATGTAATAGTAGTATACGGTTTACCATCCATTTAGGTGAAAAGGTATGAAATTACATTTCATACCTTTTACCTAAATGCGTTACCTTTACCTTTTTTATCCTTTTTACCAATAGAGATCATAATAGTTGATGAAATAGGTGTGTAGCTCTTCAAGAGATTCACATCTTGTGTATTGAGTTGTTTTGTTGTAATACCTTTATTACCCTTATGTTCATCTCCCCACATCATTCTGCTGCCCCTATCCCACTCTAAGTGGGATCGGTACAGCATGTTTTAAACTTGCTGTCACATCTGGCTACGTATTTTTCGACCGGCCGCCTACCTGACGTCAACTTACCTTAGTCGTATTTTACGACACCTCGGTAACAAAGAGGGTCGTATATTCTATTCAAACGGATACCACACGGGCGGGTCAACTTACCTAAGTCGCCTTTTACGACACCTCGGTAAGAAATGAGGGGGTTCTATTCTACTCAGCCGGATACCACACGGTGGGTCGACTTACCTTAGTCGTCTTTTACGATACCTCCGTAAGAAATGAGCGTAGTCTATTTTATAGCACACGGCATTAGCTTCATCTTCCCTATCATAGACATTTTCCAATACTTTGTTTTTCAATATAGGATTGTAATCCAAACATTGTGGGAACCTTTTGTGTGTATATTTTTGCTATCCTACAATTGTTGCTCAGTTTACTACATACCTTACTATTTAGTATGTATGTTGAAACATGGTTTTTTAAAATAATTATAATAAAGTGGGAATGGAACGTTAGTTCAGGGCATGGAACGGAATGCATGTGAGTGTGTGAGCGAGACGGTATGACTCGAGGGAGGGAGTGAGGAGAAAGAAAAGACGGACGGAGGACGGTCAGAAAAGTGTGCAGTGGCAAATAAAATAAGTTTAATAAGCCACGTTTTTTCATTTTGCCTTGGATGCCAGAAAAACCCAAATATGTAATGTTATGTAATGGAAAAGACAACGGGCTAAGGATTAAAATATACTGATGTATTTGCAATTTTTTGCAATAAAAATTCAAGTTTACTGCTGATTAAAATTATTTTTCTTGCCAATTTGGCAACCTTATAACCAATATTTTTAAAGATATTATTAGATAAAAATCTCCGGGATACCTCGCTTTGTATTTATGTAACGTTCGGGCATACATAATATGAAATCCAGTTATATTGAGTTTACGTATTCCGTGCACGTGTCGCCATTTTGAAATCTGTATAAAGCCACATGTCAGGTTTCATGTGCTATTATTAATATAAAGTTGTTGTTAAACTATGCAGTTATTAAAGTTGAGAGTTGTTAGCGATGTTGAGAACATTTTCATTGTAAGATCTATTATATAAGTAATCAAGTAGGGGTGTCGAAGTTAATTATAGAAATTATTAGAATTTTATCGTCTCAGAATGTTGTTGGATTGAAAGTTGCAATATTGCTCGCAAATTGTATAAGCTTTTAGTTCGCTCTTTTCCTCAGTCCGTCCAAATGAAAAAAAACTCCGTTTTCCAAACATTTTATCTTATTTACGACTATACCAGGGGAGTTAAACACTTGTAACATAAACACTAATGTGCGCAAATTCTTTACATTTTATTTCCATTTATATAAAGTTTGTTTTAAAAGATTTGAACAATGTATTTAATTTAAAAAAAGTAAACTTTTATTACAGGGTGCAATATAAAGTGTACTTAAACATTTAGTTTTTACTGCGTACGCCGCAACGCTGCGCGGGATAATGGTAGGTAAACTGTATATTTTGCCAAAAGAGGCTTTATTAGCGTGCTGGCTAAAAGTCCAAAATCCACAAACTGCCTAATAAATTAAAAATTTAGTTGGATTTGCACGTGCAAGCTTTTAATTAAAGCAATGTAGTTTATAACAATGTTCTTGTATTCACAAATCTATATACATACTCGTATTCTATCTATTTTCAAAACCCATTAAAGCCACTGAGGGTTTTCTATTTTTAATCTTGTTCTGAAGACTTAACTAAGTTCTATTTAAACAATTGATCTTTAATTGGGTGCTTAATTCATTGTGATTGAGAAACAAGTAAACTAAATATTTAATCCGAACCGCCGTATGCCGAATTTCAAAGAAGTATTGTAAAAAGCGAGTAATGTTAGTTGACCCGCTGTGTGGTATCTGGTTGAGTAGAATAGAACTCCCTCATTTCTTACCGAGGTGTCATAAAAGGCGACTAAGCTTAACGTCAGTAACTTACCAACTAGTCAGGTAACTTGCCAAATCATATATCTACATGTTTAAAACTTGATGTACCTCACTTAGAGTTGATATTCCATCAAAGAACCGAAAGTTAGGGTTCGTTAACGATAACGGTATAAAAATTTTATTCTATATATAAAATTATCATTTCCAGTTCTATGGGCAACATAAAAATCGTTTTGACTAAGAATTACAGCAAAATTGTTTTATCTTTATAGAAAAATATTGATTTACTTTGGGTATGGCCTATTTCTATAAACAACTCAAACTGTTTCGACCAGTAACATACGCTACAAATAAATCTCAAAGCACTATTTATCCAACAAGAAATGCCAGTTACACTGCGAATGACACATTGAAATATTTTACGTTGTTAAGTTGACGAAGTTGTAGAGATTTGGTTGTCGGGGGTAGAGTGAGCTATTCCAAAATCTAGAGAAAGTTTGCATTGTAAATGCCAACCGGAGGGTGAGCGTCTGCGGCTTATGGTCCCAAAGTGGAAGAATGCTATATGCATTATTCACTTCGCTTGTCAATATCTATTCTATAACTAAAAGCTACCTTTATAAAGTTTGTATATACTCTTCATTCTGAGGAGTAAACCTGCACAAGTTTCTGAATTTATATTATGTGATATAAAACTCTATCGTTATAGTATAGTAACGTTTTCGACTTTGGTTCTTCTTGGTACGTAATAGAGTTCGCAATATTGGATAGGTATATATGACGGTCGTATATAAAACATAATATTGTTTAAAATCTTCGAAAAAAAACTGTCGATTATTCAGAATTTAAGTAAAGTCATTAAATTAAAAGCATACAATTTATAAGATACTTCTGACAATTAATGTTGAATTATCCAAAGTGATATGTCAATTGATGCGTTAAAATGAATTATATAGGTCAAAAGGGAACAAAATTGCGATGTCCTCCGGATAGCCGGAACACGGAAACTTTTATAATGTTACAAGTTTTATTACGAAAGTGGATAACTCAATTTTTGTACTTATAAAACTTGGCGACGCTAGTTATATCCGGTTTTTGTTAATTAAGTTTTTATAACAGTCTATTAGCCGACATTATCCTTAACATTGCTTTCTTAATTTAAACTTTTATCTCAAAATGTCCAGTCCTCGCCGTCGTTTGCATAGACAGTCCCGAGAATAAAAATAGTCTGTTACTTTAAAAGCCTTTAAATTTTCTATACCAAAAATTAAGACTTAAGAAAGATAAACAGAAAATAAAATCTCGAATTTATAATATACTAGGTAGATGGTATCGGATGGAACGGTGAAACGGTGAAACGGTGTGTCACAATTTTTTTCCCGAATTGAAATTTAAGTCGAACATAGAAGTCGTTATCGTGATTTAAATATTACAAATTTTTAATAAATTCACCGTTTACTTAGCGCACGGAAAGCTTTCATTTTGTCGTTTTCGCAATATTTTTTGTTGCTGCTCCTCTTTTATTCATCTTAGCGTGATGTTATATAGCCTATAGCCTTGCTCGATAAATGGACTATCTTACACTCAAAGAATTTTTCAAATAGGTATTTCCTCCTGAGAATATGGTGTTTAAACAAACAAACAAACTCTTCAGCTTTTTATATAAGTATAGATATGCGATTCAGGACTGAGCTCGCTTGCAATTGTGTTAATATAGACGTTTATAGCGTTATCTTTAGACACGCAACTGTAATAATTATTATTGCATTGCTTCGATACACATCAATGTGAGTAGGAATGTAGATTGTTACAGGGTTTCCGAAGGATGTTACTTTGATTTGCAATACGTTTGAATTTCAATGTAATGTACGTTCTCTCTATTTGAGGATTTGAATCGTTCGATAGAGAACACAATAAGGAAGCAGTGGATCCAAGCGGCACTAGATAAACGTGAAAATTTGTAAGTATGGATGTATCTTTGTTGCTGTTCCACGGCGAATCCGCTGTACCAATATCTTTGAAATTTAGCACAATTATTCCTTATACACCGGGGTAGCATATAGGCTATAGCTATACAAATCCTGTTAATTCTACATAAATAGGATGATATTTCAAAAGCGCCATCTATTATCAACATATCACGCGGTAAAAGTAACACACGCAAAGAAAGTTGCGGGTAAAAGCTACTACGATATAATCCTTTGGAGAGACTAATGACCTACAGTGCATATTCATCGGGTGAAGAAAATAGAAATTTGTATTGCCTGGTGATGAAGATTTTAGATTATTTCAACAGTGACCCAAACATGTAACTGGATGGGTTATTGTTATTTAGATGTCTATTTCTTTATAGGAGAAGGAGCATGAATGAAGTGGTTTCATCATTCCTCAACGTTAGGTTCTCGAACCATTTGACATTTTAATTTCACTATACAGATTTAAGCTCGTCCTTTTATGCTACTCTGAGTGATTCTGAATTTTTTTATCGTATCAATAGTCCAAAATTGTATTTTCGACCTAATCAAAAGTCTCAACATGTTTAAAACTTGCTGTAGAAGTTTCAATAACACACAACCCAAGTTTTACTAAACTAACAGTAGAATTGGCGAGCGTTTTGCGACAAAGAGTTAAAAGATTTTATATATCCTGTGGGCTGGATTGCATGTAAGTTTGGTTCGTGTAGTTTTGGCTGGCACCCAAGAATAAAGCAAGTTGCGACTCGTAAAGAGGCTGCAAGAGACAAAAACGGGCTTAGATCTTTGTGTTCTGCGACGACGCATCCTGTAAGTAACAAAATAGGAATTAACGTAATATTTAAATGGTTAAAAACTAAAATTGTTTAAATTTTACTGTTTTATCTTTAGATGTATTTAATCAAATCCTCCTGCACTTATCCCACTCTGAGTGGGGTCGGCACGACGTATTATTAACATATTGCACGTAATTTGGCTACGTATTTTACGACCAGCCGCCTGCCTGACGTCAACTTACCTTAGTCGTTTTTTGCGACACCTCGGTAACAAATGAGAGTGATCTTTTCTACTCTGCTGGTTTTAATGTATTTAATAATCCATACTAATATTACAAATATGATAGTCGGTCTGTCTGTTTGTCTACGATCAAATTTACGATCTCTGTCTAGCACCTGCTGACTCATTTTAAAGGTGGCTGTAATATTCTATGAAAGACATCCGTGTCTATGGGAAAAGTCGGCAAGTACATGCACTTTGGTAAGCAGCTGTGAAACTCTACGAATCTCTTTAAAGGGTCACGGGTTCAAACCCCAAGCAGGCACTAATAAGTTTTTCTGGTAAAACATATGTATATCAATTTCTAATTTATCATACGCTTTTCGATATAGGAAAACAACGAAGATACCGTATATCTAAAGAATTCTGGGGGTATGTGAAGCCTACCAATTTGTATTGGAGTAGCTTGATGGTTCTTAGCTACAATTTTTTTTGTTAAAAAACAGAGAGATGCGTGCGCCCAGTGGGTTAGCAACCGGCCGTTCCTTCTTTTATACTTTTTTTTAGTATCATTCGCATGTATTGAATATATTTTCTACAAAACAGTAAGATTAATTTCTAAGGAAATATCTTGAGGCTATTTTACTTTTTACACTGTCAATTTTCAAAAGAGCTTCCAGGTAAATAATGCAACTCAGAATATCACATAAAAGAAGCTCTATGTAGTCTCAAACACGTAGCACTTTTGTGTACGTTCAATGTAACAGGAAATGCTAAGGTGCCGAAGTTTATTTGAATCGTGAGATAATGTACCGTAGTGAAATATATTGAAAATGTAATATCATACTATGAAAAAATGAGATGTCTTCTGGAATAGTTATATTGTCACTATTTTTATTTAATTTTTGTATTTTTTTTTTAATAAATTAATAAATATATGGGACACTTACACACACGGTCGTCCGCCCCCAAAGTAAGTAACTTAATACTTGTGTTATGTTAGACAGACAACTGGTGAATATATACTTATATATTTTTTAAATACATACTTAAATACAAATATACACCCAGGCTCAAAGAACAACAAATTCATTTATAGAAAATGTTGGCCCTCTGCGGGAATCGAACCCGCGACCCGCGGAGCTGAAGGTAGGGCCACTACCCACTGCTCCAACGGGCCATTTTAATTACTAACAATTTGGGTAACAAATTACTAGTAAACTTGAGTAGAATAGACCACTCTCATTTCTTACCGAGGTGTCTTAAAAGGCTAAGGTAAGTTGACCCGCTGTGTGTTATCCGGTTGAGTAGAATAGACCACCCTCTTTCTTACCGAGGTGTCGTAAAATACGGCTAAGGTAAGTTGACGTTAGGCAGGCGGCCAGTCGTAAAATACGTAGCCAAATCATGTGACATGTTTATAACATGTTGTACCTACACTTAGAGTAGGATAAGGGCAGGAGGAAAGGTATTTATTAGAATATTTATTGAAAGCGACGAACAAATAACAACAAAACTCTAATGGTATCTAACCAGAAACGGTAGTAATTTCCGCACACTCAAGAATTCAATCGATTGCACAAAGGTACTCAATTGCATTCGACAAGTCGACAGTCAATTGTTATTCAGTTTGAGTCGGTTGATTACGAACTTGTTGCAGTAGCCGACTTAAGAGCTACTTGAACGTGTTTCACTTTAGGATTGGAATAATTTAAATTAATTAACATTTGCTTGAATTATTCTAATTAAAAGCTTTTATTTAACTTACATTGAATGTATCTGAAGTTGGATGTTGCGACTTAAATTGAATCCAATTCCCGGGGTCCAATTGAGCTGAAATTTTACACACTGCTTCAGTCTCGATGACAATGCATGTTTATGATAAGCAAAACCTGATGCTGCTGCCAGGATCGGCTACAGACGAGGGAACTCCTCAACGGTTAACAGTATGATAACAGTAGTATGACCGTATGACATTTTGTTAAAAGCTTTTGTTAAAAGATTTTTTAAAATTAACTTATTATAATTATTTATTAGAATAAAATTGAATAGAACATTTTTTATTGCACCACATAAAATTACAATATACATTGTTAAGAAAACGAAGAAAACGTTACAATCTTAATGCAGATACAATAAGGCTTATCGCTAACTAGCGATTTCTTCCAGGCAACCTTTAGGCTAGAGATATTTAATTTAGGGTAATAAGGTAGATGGTGCAATGTTGTACTATTACATTACATCTCGCACTAAAAAAAAACAGTACACTTACACACGGATAACCGCAAAAAAAGATTGATAGACAAGATTTAGGCGGTAAAAAATCGGGTAGCTAGGCGATGGGTTAAACAAATCTGTGTCTAAAAGTAAATAATAATTTAGGAAGTAATGCGAACTGGGATGAACTTAATTTAATATCTCTTTTTAACTTCGTTTGGTATGTTGAGCTTTCTCTGACCTTATGTTAATTTATTTTAAAAGACAACAGCCAGTTAATTTTTCAGCAATAAAGTATTTGAAAAAAAATCTTTTTTCTTTAACTATGCTAATATTGTGTGAATGTATTTAGGTTATATATAATTATTAGATGTATTAATATATATTATTTATGACAATAATATACTTCAATGAGATAAAGTAAAACTAAGTAAGTAACGGCTTATTATTATCCCCTGCTGGGCATAGGCCTTCGTGTTTTGAGAGAAGGATTGGAGCTATGACCTACCATACTGCTCCAATGCGGATTGTTAGATTACAATATCCCCAGAATGCAGGTTTCTTCACGATGTTTTCCTACAAAGAAAAGCGTGTGATAAATTGCAATTATCTATTAGACACATAAGTTTTAACAGAAAAACTCATTGGTGCCTTCCTGGGTTTGAACTCATGACCCCTCCGGAAGATGTTTGGTCTCACCGTTGGGCTATCACAGCTTCAATGAGATAATTTCTCAACAATATTTAGAAAATAATACTAAATAAACTTGCCAACGGTACAAATCAAAATTTTATTGATTTAATAAGTTCTACACAAAATTAATTAAATAGATTAAAAGTTCAAAAAATATAGTTATAAATAGATAAAAATTTGAATATTTGTAGCAGAGGCAAAAAGATAAAGAAAAGAAAATGAAACACATCATAGCATAGGACTCCTAAAAAACAATAATTTTTTTACTCCAAAGATTTCCTTTTGCGGTACGCAAGTTTCCTTAAGATGTTTTACTTAATGGACGTTGTAGATATGGCAATAGTTTTTTCGGCAAAGAACTTTTATGAGATACTTAAGTAAAGTAGTTCTTAAGTCTTTTCTAAATCAGCAGAGTATCTTTAAATATATCGCTATATTTATATCTACTTAGTCAATTTATATGACAATATCTGGGTGGTAATTTTTTACAAAAAAAAACTATAAAAAAAGAAAAAAAACAATTATTTTGTTGGGTTCGATCCTTAGCACTCTTATTTCTCGAGGCTGCCCGCTAACCGAATAAGCTACGTCGACTTGACAGTTAATGGCGAAAATTCAATTCAATATAAATGTTAGTGTTTTTTAATGCCCAAAAATAGGGATAAAACAATATTTTTTTTACATAAAACCTAGCTAGATCAATTTTTATCTCCCAAAATCTCCTACATGCTGAATTTCAGGAAAATCGTTGGAGCCGTTTCCGAGATTCGGAAAAAATATATATATACAAGATTAACTCATTTAAATATTAAGATATTGCCTACGTAATGGGAACGAAGGTTGAGTAATATTAACTTAGACAACAATTTTAACAGTTAAACGATACATACTATGTTTAAAATATGTAAAGTAAAGGACTGTTACTATATCACTGTTGGGCGTAGACCTTTCCCCCTTTTATGGAGAGAAGGGTTAAAGCTTAGACCTAGCAAGCTACTCCCTGTTTTTAGGCATTAAAAATCTGCAAAAATAGAAATTGAATACTTTATAGAATTAGCCGTTACTTTGCGGTGATCCATAATACAAAAGTAATAATAAAATTATTTTGCTATAATCCGCGAAAAAGTAAAATAGAAAATATATATAATGCTAAATGTAGAGTGGACAATCGGTTATCATACCTGACACATGCAGGATTCATAAAAACACATGCACAAACCTCCACCACCACCACCACAATACACAAGCACTATATACGTTCACTATTACAAACTCAACAATCTTTTCACCCCGCAAGCATCATCAGGAGATTGACTCGACGACCAAAATCGCAAGGCTTTGCGATTTTGGTTTGTGCATGTGTTTTTACGAATCCTGCATGTATCAGGCATGATAACCGATTGTCCGTTCTACATTTAGCATTATATATATTTTCTATTTTACTTCTTCGCAGATTATAGCAAAATAATTTTATTATTATTTTGACTGGCTCGTTGGAGCAGTGGGTAGTGACCCGGCCTTCAGCTCCGCGGGTCGCGGGTTCGATCCCCGCCGAGGGCCAACATTTTCTATAAATGAATTTGTTGGTCTTTGAGCCTGGGTGTATATTTGTATTTAAGTATGTATTTAACAATTATATATGTATATATTCACCAGTTGTCTGTCACCCATAACACAAGTATTAAGTTACTTACTTTGGGGACGGACGACCGTGTGCGTAAGTGTCACATACATTTATAAAAAAAAAATTATAAAAATATTATTTAAGAAATTGAATATAAAAGGTAATTTTGCTGTCATGTGTAAAGTTGCAATAGTTCAGTTGGGAACGGGCGGACTAAAGAAGTGATAAACCCGGGATCAAGTCCCAGATACCTGTTCTTTCTTTCTTTTTTTTATATCTTTTAATAAAATTACCGAGCATTTAAATTTGAATTTAGTAAATCTTTAGTTTATGAAATAAATCTTTAATTATGTATTTAATCATTACTAAGGTAACGATTAAGTAATGATTTATAATTCATAATTAAAAATTCATGATTAAAGTTATAATTATTTAAATTAAAAGTGTTAAAAAAACCGTTTACCGTTAATAGAAAATTGGTTCTTATCGGTAAGTTACAGTGGTGGCGTTAATAATCTATTAAAAACTATTCAAAAGTGCTCCAAAAACCTTATTTGAATAAAATTTTTGATTTTTTAATTAGAAATTAAATTGAATAGCATTAAATTAAATAAAACAAAAATTATTAACGTACGAAAATTCATACTAGGAATTGGTTTGCGTAATACATACATGTTGGTCTTGAAAACTTAGCTCAATGTTCCTAGGAACGCCCGTGGCCGACATAAGACGAGTTTCCCTCTGTTTCTACCTTGATAAATTGTAGTATTCAGCATAAAGTTTGTCTGAGTTCATACGTAACTCTGTTATTTAAGCAATATTAACTAACCTTGAGAAAGAAGCTAGAAGTATCATTAATATAAGGGAGTAGTAATATAAGCGAGTCGACTTATACAGCGTACATTTTTTTTTGAATATTGTATATGTGTATTATATATTTTTTTAATACTATTTCATACTGTTTTGTGACTTATAATGTGAAATTTATCTTAAAAAATAATATTTATTAAAACATTTTAATTTAAAGTGACTGAATGTAAGTGAAATTTCATCTTACATGTCGCTTAAATTGTGTCAAGCCAACAAAAGAAATTATAAACACTATATAATTATAAACACTATTTGAGGAATATAATGTAGAAATTTAGGTATTTTTAATAATGTTTACCCTGAATATGTAAAAAGGGATAAAATAATTTCGTTAATTCTGTCTTATTACAAAAATATTTATAAATACAAGCATCATCCCTATTTATGTGTAGGGTGACTATGGCAACTGGGGTTGGTTGTAATAACAATTTTGTAATAGCTTGTTTTTGTAGTCATAATTTAACGGATGATAGGATTATATGGATAAGAGGGTTAGATTTAATTAGCATACAAATCGTTTGCTATAATTATAAGTAGAGATTGACGATCAAATTTTTATAATCAAGAAGAATAATATTTTGAATTTGAATTGAATTTAAAATTGAACCTTATAAATGTCTAGTTTTGTCTCTTTGTTATATGTACACTTTTCCTATGTTTTGCCTTCTAATTTTCCTATATTATAATTATTTAATCCAAATAAAACAGACAAGGGCCAAAAAATAACAAAGTTTGAAATTATTTATTTATGGATAAAAGATATAGTTGATTCATTAAAATTTAAAATATTCAAAAGGGATTTGGATGAGTCCAGATATTTTAGGGAGAGAATTATAAAATAAACTATTTCATAATTGAACGCCGTGTGGTATCCGGCTGAATAGAATAGTACCACCCTCTTTCCTTACCGAGGTGTCGTAAAAGGCGACTAAGGTAAGTCGACTCGCCGTGTGGTATCCGGCTGAATAGAATAGACCAACCTCATTTCTTACCGAGGTGTCGTAAAAGGCGACTAAGGTAAGTTGACCCACCGTGCGGTATCCGGTTTAGTAGAATAGACCACCCTCTTGCTTACAGAGGTGTCGTAAAATACGACTGAGGTAAGTTGACGTCAGGCAGGCGGCCGGTCGTAAAAACGCAGCCAAATCATTTGACAGCATGTTTATAACATGTTGTGCCGACCCCACTTAGAGTGGGATAAGGGCAGGATGATATATATTCATAATTGAAATAGTTTATCGAAAATTATACACATAGAATCTATTTGCTGAAGGAATCTTATAAAAAATTAAACTTTGTTTTCACATAACCACGCCTTGGAAATGTGGATGTCACGTACATATTCAGGCGGCCATCTTTCACAAGTTCCTTGTAATATTTTATAACAGTCCAAAGGGTCCCAGCAAAAAATAAACATTACACGAGAATCTTGGGAAAGCCAAATGAATAAATCAGACCAAAGAAAGATCATGACAAAGTTTCAGTCACATGTCAGCGCATAATTTTAATTAGATTTTCCCGAGAATTTTTTTGCCAACGTTTTGTTCATAATAATATGTAGAATTTAACTGCAAAGGCTTAGTGTGGATAACTGAGATAAGACTTTTACCGTTTTATGGAAAAATTATCTTTAATTTTATGATGAATGAATTGTCTTTAAACTAGATTTACTCAGGGTATGAAATAAAAAGACGAAATTGGAAGGACATCATCATCTTCCTGCCCTTATCCCACTCTAAGTGGGGTCGGCACAACATGTTATAAACATGCTGTCACATGATTTGGCTGCGTTTTCACCGCCGGCCGCCTGCCTGACATCAACTTACCTCTGTCGTGTTTTACGACACCTCGGTAAGAACGAGGGTGGTCTATTCTACTAAACCGGATACCACACGGTGGGTCAACTTACCTTAGTCGCCTTTTACGACACCTCGGTAAGAAATGAGGGTGGTACTATTCTATTCAGCCGGATGCCACACGGCGTGAAATTGGAAGGACATAAATTTAATAAATGATCGCTTCTTCGTTTATTTCAATACAGGCTTTACTCGTGATTTCAATTTTTTGAAATACCATCTACTATGTATTATATATGTATTATGGAATTTTTGCTGATTCCTTTAGGAATATAAGCATTTTTTATTCTGTAAGCCCGGTACATAAACATTTATTGTATTAGCCGTGAAATCGTAACAGATCGACAAACAGACCTTCGTATTATTAATATTTATCGACATTTACATGTTGTTACGTGATTAGGTTAGTTTTACGTCCGGCCTGCCTGACGGCAATTTACCATAGTTGCCTTACCTTACCTTAGTACTTGTAGCTTACGACACCTCGCTAAGAAATGAGGGCGGTCAGCCGGATACCCGTTAATATTAAAAAATAAAATAGGCTTTATGGTTTATACGAACTATTACAAAAGTCTATAACCAGACTCGAGTGGTTCTGGAAATCTAGAAAGACAGAGACAAGTTTCTTAGCGATGCTATATTTCATGCTTACGTTAAGCTCTCGAGCTTGACATCCAGCCAAATGGACGTCTTGAATACGTAAGAGTTTTGTTCGATGGTCATATTAGAATAGGTTTTAGCGTTTTCTAGACCAATGTTTTCATACACATCTTTACCAAAAAAATCAAAATTTTCATATTCATTATTATTGCATACCGAAGTATTGTAAAAGACGAATATGGTAAGTTGGCCCGCCGTGTGGTATCCGCTGAGTAGAAGGTCACTTAAATTTCTAACCAAAGTATCACAAAGGTAAGTTGACGTCCGGCATATGGTCTGTCGTAAAATACCTAGCGAAATCATGTTACAGCATGTTTATAATATGTTGTAACATGATTTCGCTAGGTTGGGGTTTACCCTCACATAGAGTGGGATAAGGGTAGGAGAATTAATATTATATAATCATTACTATTGCGAGTAAGTTACGTAAATTTTTGCAAATTTTTGTTCCATATTTTAAATGATTCAAGTATATTACTAAAATATGTCGGTTTTAAAAGCTATGCTTATGCGGCAGGTTTGCAATAAATCGCAGTGAACCGTCGCAGATCTGACGCTATATCACTAAGGGTTTTACAATGCTATTATTTCAGGACACATGACTGGACAAAATTCAGCAGGACATAAATAAACAATGGGGTTTCTTTTTATGTTGTTTATATTCTCGTAATAGATAAACAACAACAAATTGCCAAATATTTTCTCTATAAAGAGGAAAATATAATTTTTCAACATCTAATCCTCAATTCTGGATTTGCACGCGTTTTATGTATAAAAAAATAAGCGCTTTGAAACAGAAAATTCATAAAGTTCAATGTTTTTTTGATAATCTGCGATAGCTGTACACTGCATGACTCTTATCTAAAGTTTACGAGTTCTAAACCTGGAAGCGCCAATGACTTGGATGTTAAAACTTATATGCCTAATTGATATTTGTAATTTATCGCACGCTTTAAGGGAAAGGAAAACATTGTGAAGATGCCTGGATGTCTGTGCAGAAATCTTTAAATGTAATGATGTGTAAGCTACCAATCCGGATTGGAGCTGCGTGGTCTAACCCTGCTCTTCAAGATAGCGAGAGGAGGCCTTTGGTGTCAAGTTAGACCAACAGTGGGATATATAACAGATCGTTAATTTCTACGACTTAATGTCATATTGTACTGAAATCATACTCCTTTTATAGGCGGCGCGTAATTCGACGTTTTTACTCAATAATTTTTGCACCTTATAAATCTTATTTAAACTTGCTCAATGTCAATTACTGAGGTAATTAGTAAATTTCTCATGTCTAGTCCGCTCTCAGCGTGACACGTATGTAGGCTACAACGGCCTCCATGACGTTGCTTAAGTGAAACTGACATTTAATTAATGAATTTCCAGCTATTTTCAAGTGTTCTAGATCACATTTATTACACAATCTCGTGTAAATGTTATTAAGGCGATTTATGTCATAAATAAAGTGTTAAGTCCAAGATCTTAAATGTTAAGGATAACATTTGGTTGTTTAATGGAAACCACGCGCCATTATCCCTTCTATTCCACTTTCCCCTACACACCAATTCTAACTAGTGAAACGTACGTAAGCTCAGTAACAGCAATTTTCAAAAAGTTTTGGAACAAACTATCCATAAAGTGTTCCGGTTGTCCAGAGTCTGGGACAAATCGGATAATCCAGTAAAGGTTGACCCTTCTCTACCTATGTAGTATAGAGTTTCAAACTATGATAATTATGCAGTTAAATCGTGATTGCAGCGAAAATTTAGCGATGATGATATGTGTATGGTAAGCTTTGAAAAACTTTAAATAATAAAAACTGTTCGTTTCGTAGTTAACTTACAAGTACAATATCTACTTTTATACTTAAAACTTGATGTGCTTGCGGCTTCGCGTGTGTGGAAGCCAGTTTATTTAATTGAAATTTTTAACATATAATTAGTTATTGTAAGCTGAGCCGTGTGGTACTCGGCTGAATAGAATAGTACCACCCATTTCTTACCGAGGTGTCGTAAAAGGCGACTAAGGTAAGTTGACCCACCGTGTGGTATCCGGTTTAGGAGAATAGACCACCTTCTTTCTTACCGAGGTGGAGGTAAAATACGACTAAGATAAGTTGACGTCAGGCAGACGGACGGTCGTAAAAATGCAGCCAAATCATGTAACAACACGTTTATAACATGTTGTGCCGACCCCACTTAGAGTGGGATAAGGGCATGAGGAGGAATTAGTTATTGTAAGCTAACCATAAGAACTAGAGGCATGCTGTTGCAGACTTTTTGGTAGTGTTTTTGTAGATCTACAATTCTCTAGTACACTACTTGAGTGTATCTTTGTTGGTTTACGCGACGCACGCGACTGCGCAAGTGCGCGACCTGTTCAACATAATTTCCATAAACTCGTAATGGACTATTAACCTAAACCAGCTTTTGGGGACTTTTTTTTATAATAAGTATAGATTTCAATTGCATGCACTGATTTCCACGCGGGCGAAACCGAAAGCACAGCTAGTAATATAAATAAAGACAAAATTGAGTTACCTTTGTATAATGTTCGACGCTCCGGCAGAGTTGCATGCACTGCGTTCACGTGGTGGTAGAGTTCGTATAATAATAAGAATTAATTACGAAAGTTAAAAATCTGTCATTGTAGAGGATAGCCATTTTTGGAGTTTGAAGCTTTATTATGAATATAGTTTCTTGTCCAATACTCAGACAAAGCTATTGTGGTTGCAAAACACGTTCATATGTTTTTTACACTCTTTTTAACATTAGTATGATATCCAAATTCGAAATACTTCGATATCTAATTCCTGATATAAACCTGAATCCCCGAATATGATCTTATAAATACTCAACACAAAGCTTTTGTTGTATTCGAGCATTATCCAAATAATATAGCTTTCACAAAAGGCATTGGTGAAAAAATTCTGAGCATTGTGATGCCAAATAACCTTGCTTATATAAATGAATATAACTGGGAACGTTTACGAAATTGAGTAACTCCAGTTTGTCCCGAAACGGTATATTTTTAAGACATATTTTAGCTTGTTACATTTTGAACTAAGTGATAGTACTGGAATACGTAACATATCCCTTCAATCGGCTTGTACCATGGTTCTCGTTTTTCCATAGTCTTGGAAACACTCCTTACTTTATAGGGTAAAAAGTGTTATTGCGTGGCAAAGTATAAAATACAAAGACGATTGAAGGATATAAAAAGGTCTGGTTTGAAGAAGATTTGGAAAATAAACATAACAATTCGACATGTAAAGTTCTTTTAATCACTGATTTCATGTGTGGAATGTTTTCATTTCACACGACCTAGGTAAAATCCTATCCTACTAACCTTACTATTATTATAAATGCGGGAGTTTTTACTAATTATTAAGGACACTACACATTCCACATCACTACACCACACCACATCACTAAGCTGTGATGGCCTAGCGGTGCGACCGTGTGAATCTTTAGAGACGATCATGGGTTCAAACCCAGGCAGACACCAATGAGTTTTTCTATTAAAAAAAAAAAAAAAAAAATTATGTGTCTAATTGATAATTGCAATTTATCACACGCTTTTCGGTGAAGGAAAACATCGTGAGGAAACCTGCATATTTCTAGAGAATTCTGGAGATATGTGTAACCTACCAATCCGCAGTGGAGCAGCGTGGTAGGTCTTAGCTCCAATCCTTCTCTCTTATAACGGAGAGAAGAGGCCTATTCCCAGCAGTGGGATAATAACAGGCCGCTACTACTACTAAGGACACTGTATAAATGCGAAAGTTTGTGAGTATGGATGTATGTTTGCTACTCTTTCACGGTGAATCCAATGAATCGATGATAAAATTTGCCACAATTATTCTTTATACACCGGAATGACATTATAGACTATAGAAATCCTGTTACTTCTACAGGAATAAGATGGCACTAAAAAGCGCCGTCTATTATCACGCGCCAACAAATCACGCGAACGATATCGCGGGTTAAAAGTAGTATTTAATAAAGTAAAATCAACACTTTTAATAAGCATATTTGGATAACTTAAAAAAAATTAAGTACATGAAGAGTTTTTAAAAATGTTATATATTTTTTTTGTATTTTTGTTCAATAGTTTGGGTATTATACTTGTAGGTAAAATGAGATATAATGGAGAAAGCAAATCCAAGGATAACAAGGAATAAATAAATTCTATTGAATTTCGTTTTCCATTTCCTCAATTGTATGAAAGAATACAATCCGCTTTGGCGCGAGTTATATGGCAGATCAAAAGATCGTTTATTTGTTACATCGCAGTTTCGCGCCATATTTTTTAGTTCTCCGCTTCAGGCCAAAGGTTTTGTTTATTACTTTGGTTTCCTAAAACTGATATAACATAAAACTTATCTCTTCTTAGTTACCTATTTATTTGGATTTCTTTTTCATTTTAAGACTTAATTTATAAGAAGTGGATTCTTTATTAAATTTAGTCGCTGATGTTTGGTTAGTCTGTTTGTTACTTATATTACTATGTGATACATTTAGGGACAAACAAATTTATAAGAATTTTAGGTACATATATATGTATATACAACTGCTTTGTTTTGTACCTCATATTATAAAAATAAAATATTGGCAAGTGATACTTTAATATTAATTTCAGACACTATTTGTCTAATTGTGTCAAAAAATATTTTACTAACAAGTAAGAGTAAAACTGTAAAATCTCATCATCATTTTCTGCCTTATCCAACTCTAAGTGGGTTTAGCACAACATCTTATAAACATGTTGTAGCACAACATCTTACAAACATCGTATAAACGACCGGTCGCATGCCTGATGTCATATTACCTTAGTCGTATTTTATGACATCTCGGGAAGAAAGAGGGTGGTCTATCCTACTCAGCCGGATACCACATGGAGGGTCGACTTATCTTAGGCGCTTTTTACGACAGCTAAGTAAGAAATTAGGGTGGTCTATTTTACTCAGCCGGATACTCACGGTGGGTTGCCTTACCTTAGTCATCTTTTACGACACCTCGGTAAGAAATGAGGGTGGTCTATTCTTCTCAGCCGGATACCACTCGACTAGACTGTAAAATCTTATCATATGTTTTTAATGACCCAAGCAAGTTCTCTCATCTACAATTATGGGAGACTAAGTGAACAGTTATTCTGTTTGTCTGAATTATTTTATCTATTTTACGCTTTGTAGGGCAATCCCTTGGGTATTCTACTGGGAAAGGTATTGTAATGGGCATCTTATCACGTATTTAATGCCATTCGGGCGCAATCTTATCGCAGTTCGATACGAATTATTTCCCTATTGTTTTTGAAAACAAAGCTCGGGTCTTAAGATGTGTTTATGCTAATTGAAGGCTGTGAGGCGGAACTCGGTGTATTTTTTACATTTTTATAATGTCAAAGATGTAAATCATTGACTCATGAGTTTAGAGTAATAAGGTCTTCCTTTTTATATAGAACTAGTATTGTTACACTTTCACGACCAAATAGCTGAAACAATAAGGTTCTAAATGTTTTAATTTCTTTAAGTAAATTAATTGTTTGCAAAACAATGTAAAAAATTAATTACAACTTGTCATATTATAAGTGCATCGAGTAAAATAAAAATTCAAATTTTAAATTCGATTGGACTGTTTCTTATACTTTTGAATTCAGACAGAAAGAACCAGCAAGAAATTTCGTGGATATTTAAAAAAATAGAAAACTATTAAGTAAGAAATAAAAATTAAAACTAAGTATTAAGAAAATCATATTTTAATATGTATGAAAACATTTGTTAGAATTAATTAAAACAAAATTTTATTTTAATTTAAAATTAATGTAAACCGAATAGCTTAGTGTCCGTTACTATCTTGCTGTACGTTTTTATCTCCAATCAATATTTAAATGATCTTATCTTCGTAAAAGTATATATAATCTTAATATCGGAAACTGTTCCAACAATTTTCATGTAATTCAGTGTGTAGGGGATTTCGGGGGGCGATAAATCGATCTAGCTAGGTTTTATTTTAAAATATTGTTATTTTATACCTGTTTTTGGGTGTAAAAAAAATAGCTGGAATGTAGAATTGAATCCAAATAATATTTGAGCTGTCAAATGCAAAGCTGTATAGCCTAATGGTTACGGCCGGACGGAAAAAAATTGCTAAACCTGGGATCGATTCCCACATGTCAACCAGCGCTTTCCTTCTTTTTTTTATTGTTTTTTTATATCTTTAAAAAAATTACCAAGCAAGGCTCGGTCACCAAGGTACTATAGATTAACTGCCCATTATTCAAATTCCTTTCTTTATCCGTTATTTTTGTTTGTTCCGTGTTGTTAACACATAAACACCCTCGGAGTTCCGTCTGGGGGCCGATTAACATACACACCTCGTAAAAACACCCTAACAACTTTGTTTACGGAAATCATTAGACATGAATTGGATCGTACAACATCAAAATCGTGTCAATAGTATAAAATCGGATAAAACTTTTTGTGTTCTGTGTTGGGAAGGACACTATTGAATTTTATTATTATAACTATAAATATCTATTAAAGTAATAAAGATGCTGCTCGTTCTCCTTTAAATTTTAGTTTAGGAAATTAGTTTATTATTTTTAAAACTTAAAAGGCAGATTTTTTTAACCTTAATCAAGTGGTCGACTTTGGTAACCTTTATTAAAGATGGGCGGGTTCAAACTGGCACGCCTCTATATGTTCAATTAAAAACTTACATCCTCAATTGTATTTATAATTAATTATACAAAAAAGATTGCTATTTCGTACAATATACCAATACATTCATTTCAACCAAGTAAGAAATTACGTAGACATACAAAAATTAGATATGGATGTTTTAAATTTCTTAGGTTAATTATTGTTTTAACCTAAGCGAATGTAAACATGTTTATAATATGTTGTCACATGATTCAATTAGGTATTTTACGACCGGCTGCCGCCTGTCGTCAACTTACCTTAGTCGCCGTTTACGACATCTCAGTAAGAAAGAGGGTGGTCTATTTTACTCAGCCGATACTACATGGCAGGTTTACATATCTTAATCGCCTTTTTGACAACTCCAGGGGTGGTCTATTCTATTCAGCCACCAAGGATACCACATGGCGTTGATCAAGCAGTTGCCTGTTAGTGAAAAAGTGAATCGCTCTGAAAATGAAACCCTTTAAATCAGGTGCAATATCCGTCCACATACCGCTACTCTAGATAACAGTGTAAACTGTAATATTTCAGAGTGGGCAGACAGGCGGCCTAACGAAATGCGCCAAAAGAGATTAATCACTCAAAACAAAGCCTAGCATTTATGCATCACTATTGATAGTACACAAAAAACGCAATTAAAGCTACAGTTAACTGTTGCGGAAATATTATGTCGCATAAATTTTCTATAATAGCTATTAAAAGGATAATATATAACAATACAAGCTACCAGCGATTTCATCTGCGTTAACTTTAAAACCGGGATAAAAAGTTGCGTACGTCACTCTCAAACTTTTGACTCTATCCGTAACAAAAATTGCAATATTAATGAAAGAAAAAATTTAGATTTACATTACTTCACTGACAAAAACCAGAGCTAGCGCTCACCTGATAATCTATACTAATATATAAAGCTGAAGAGTTTGTTTGTTTATTATGTCAACGCGCTAATCTCAGGAATAGCGAGACTAATTTGAAAAATTCTTTGAGTGTAAGATAGTCCATTTATCGAGAAAGGCTAATAAAGACTAAATAAAATCACGCTAAGATGAATAGGAGAGGAGCAGCAATAAAAATATTGCGAAAACGGCAAAATTTAAAGCTTGCATGGGCTAAGTAAACGGCGAAAGTAATTCAAAAATCATGTATTACAAAATTGTTCCCCTTTAAAAGTTCTAAATAAAAATCCGCGACAGCATCTGTCTAGCTTTCAATGTTAACCCACTGTAACCATTTTTATGGTTATCAAAATACTATATTACGGTTTTAATCTTTCCACACTTAATTCAGTAATTTATAAACGTTTCTAGATAGTGCTAAACATATTTGTGATGGTTCTGTACGCTCTCGTAGGATAGACTTTAGATTTCTACAAAGTTTATTTACTTGAGTGTAGTAAACTGGAGCGGAACTCGGTCTAACTCAAACTCGTAGTTAACTTGCGGGTATGTTTCGTGGCCGTAACACTGTCCCAACAATACACGGTTCGAAAACTAAGCTAGTGATTTCGTTACGTGACGTACTGGATTGTATTGGTTATCTTTTAACATGATTTAGTATAAGTGTTAATTTTATAAATTTTGAGTACCTGGTTGACCGAGCATTGATCGGTAATTTTTTACAAAATAAAAAAAATAAAATGGAAAGAAAACAATAGGATAGGTGGGGCTAGATCCTAGGTATTTTCATTTGTAGAGACCACCCGTTCCCCGAATAAGTTACGCTGACTTTAGTTTTCGGCAAAAATAGTGTTTTATATATTCCATTTGAATTGATGTATTTTTTTAATGTCCAAAAACAGGAATAAAAAGATTTTTTAAATAAAACCTAGCTAGATCGATTTTTCCCCTCCAACTATTTTCCTGAATTTCAGCATACAGGAGATGCTGAATTTCAAGAAAATCGTTGGAGCCGTATCCGAAATTCCGAAAATATTTATATTTATTTATTTTGTTTAATATACTTTATTGCACAACAAAATTTCAGAGTACAAAATAAACTTATACCTAGAAGACATGTACAAAGAGGCGGTCTTATCGCTTAGCAATTTCTACCAGTTAACCTCGAAGAAAGAAATTATATTATAAAAAGTCAGGTAGGAGGTGCATAAACTTACTAATATTAAAATACATAAATATAATAATAATAAATAAACATACTAAACATATGTATATATGTACAAGATTAACTCATTTAAATAATAAAGATATCTATTTACCAGTAGTAGAAGTTGACTAGAATTGGTCTATTCTACTCAGCTGGATACCACAAATATAGCGAGTACTACAACTGGGCGTTCGAAATTCAACCATGATGTTTATGGCTTCTGGGTAATATTGGTTACATATTGCTTAATAGTTTTCTAATATTTCTACATGTTTTACGTTCGACTGCAGCATTCTTTTCACAATACAATTCTTATTCCTTTTTATTCGTTGGCGCTGAGACGGATTTCTTTCTACCTTTGACACAAAATTACATTTATACCGTTTCAGTTCGTGCACGGAAGCGGAAGGTATCTGGGAGGAATACATCTAAAGCTACTTTAACTGGAATTGTTGGTAGATTTTTTTTTAAAGAAATATGTGTAAATTGTCTATATATTTTTTTTTGGTTATTGAAGAACATATTATTACTTAATTTAACATTCATAATATAATACACTTAATACTATATAATATAAACTATTTTACATTAACAAGCATTAAAAAAACCTGAAAACAAATTAAAACTAATTAAATAATAACTAAAGAATAAAAAATAGTTAACTAACATTACAAAACATTACAAGTTATAGCCGTCTATATTTATACTAACCAGGTAGAAATATATCTTAAACTTACTATAATTCATAAGTTCTAAAATTATTTGATAACCATCCAGTTTAGTATCTTAAGGAAATCTGTTTGTGTCTCTTATTCTTTTGCGACTAATTTTCATACGAAATAAAGATTAAATATGGAATAAATGACATTTCAGTTCCCGCCGCGACAACGTCGTGTATAGAGCTCATGAATAAGCGCCCCGGATGGGTTCGATTCTAGTCGGGCTAACCCGATGGAATAAGACGTGAGTATAGCCGGTTCTATACATTAACTATGAATACTACTCACGATAGTTTAAATTAAAAAAAATTACACTTTTATAATGTTTTTTCCTTTGGAAAAGTAAAAAGAATTACTAGATATTGCGTATTAAATAAGCGTATTTTGACTCGTACGAGTATGTTTACATTATCTAAGTCACGGCCTGCTACTGGGCATAGGCCTCTTCTCTCCATTTTTTGAGGACGGATTGGGGCTAAGACTACCACGCTGCTCCAATGCGGATTGGTAGGTTACACATATCCCTAGATGTATATAGAAATATGGAGGTTTTCTCACGATGTTTTGCTTCACCGAAGAGCGTGTGATGCGATTGCAATTCTCAATTAGACACATAAGTTTTTAACAAAAAGGCTCATTAGTGCTTGCCCGAGGTTTGAACCCGTGACCCCTCGAAATTCGCTCGGTCTCACCGCTGGGCTGACAAAGGTCTTGGGTATGCTGATGTATCATAAAATGTCACGTTTTGTATTGATAAAGTCATGACCACAATGACTTTACTATTAGCTTTAGTGTAATAGATTTCCGAATGCCACACAAACGTCCAATCTGCTATAAACTTGGTCAAAGCCCCTGTAATACTATTTCCGGGAAGTCTATTCCATTAAATCTAGTTTATAGTTGGTTTTAGCTGACAAACAGTTTAGAGCAAAACTAAATTTCAGACTATTTTAGATAAAAATATATTAATATAGAATATAATAGCTTTATTCATTCAACACAACCACAATAACAAAAAAACAAAATAAACAGTTTATACACAGAGAGAAGCAATAACGACAAGAAATTATCATAATCATATGATTATTGTATGATTATTATATTGAGAATTAATATTTCAAAGATAATCATAAATTATATTAATGAAAAGTATACACGTGGTTTGAAATTTTTAGAAATGTAAATATCGTAGTAACGTAAATAATATTATTTAGCTTACTTTTTACGGCACTATATTGTTATGTTTTTTCGGGTACAAAAAATTCTAGTTAAAAGTTACTACGATATTTACATTTCTAAAAATTTCAAACCACGTGTATTCTTTTCATTGATATAATTTATGATTATCTTTGAAATATTAATTCTCAATATCTTTGGAAAATAAAAAATATACCCATTGTATATTTTTGGGAAAGTTTGTTAATCTTAATACCGGATTATATAACTGTATATGCCGGATTAATACATAGGGTAAAAAACCGGTTTTTTCTTTGACAGGAAGAACAAAATACATAGTATATAATTGAGACTGTTATATTTAATTCGAGATGAACGAATTCGCGGAAATAATAACATGAATGAAGAGAGAGTGTATTGCTTAGTGCACTCATTTTTTCAAAACGGTTTGATCATACTATTTTTGGTATTTTGATATTCTTTAAAATTATTCTTTTCCTTTCAAATAATTTAACTGGCCCGTTGGCGCAGTTGGCAGTGATGCTGCCTTCAGCTACGCGGGTCGATTACCGCCGGAGGCGAATATCTATATATATAAAAGAAAGTTGGTCTTAGCTACAGTATTTATAACTCAAGAACGGATGAACCAATTCGGCTGAAAAGTGGTGGAGAGGTTGCTTAGAACCAGGAGACGGACATAGTATACTTTTTATCCCGTTCGACCGCATTTATTTTATCCCGTCAAGTTACTATAAAACGTGGTATAACAAAAACGTCTATGACTTGAAATAACAAAACATAAATGACAGCTATACGTAATTTTGTCTTTGGGCAGGTATGGTAAAAAATTTGACAATTAACAAAATAATAGCTCAACTTCACTACATAATATAAGATAAATCGCTTTCTCTGTCTGTTCCTATGTCCCTATATCCCTATGTATGCTTTAATCTTTAAAACTACTTATAGGGTAAGGGGATTTGTTTTACTCACAATTTAAGCGTGCAGGCCAAGGGCAGTAATGAATAAAACAAAGCTATTTTTGAATTTAAACTATCGTGAGTAGTATTCATAGTTAATGTATAGAACCGGCTATACTCACGTCTTTCACTCAGTTTCCGCCGCGATAACGTCGTGTAAAGAGCTCATGAATAAGAGCCCCGGATGGGCTCGAAACTAGTCGGGCTAACCCGATAGAATAAGACGTGGGTATAGCCGGTTCTATACATTAACTATAAAACAAAGCTACTGGATAGATTTTAATCATTATTTTCACTGAGTGACATAGGCTATATATATTACACCCGTGCGAAGCCGGAGCGGGCCACTATTTTTCTATAAACGTTTTGTTCGAGTCTGGGTGTATATTTGTATTTAAGAATGTATTAAGAACATCATATACATATGTATATATTTACCAGTTGTCTATTATCTAGGCTGGAAGTATAACTTAGTTACTTTGGGGAGGGATAGCCGTGTGTGTAAATGTAACATATATTTATTAATTTATTTAAAATCCTATTGTAGGTTCTCATAGAGAGAAAAACAGAAAAATTTGGATATTTCAAGGTTATATAATAATAATCTTTAATATTTAAATAAGCTTATCTTAAAAAATACCCACCCAAATCGGTCACCCAGGTACTATAGTTTAAGTTCTGTTTTATATCGTGACAAAGAAAATACAATATACAATGCTACTGCCTTGCGCTCCATTATACATATAGATTATACAATAGATTTAATTTCGCAAATGGTCGTCCATGTTCGCGCGAGTGCATCCCACTTCCGATACGCCGCAGTACTGCGGCTCCCGGCACTGTTAAAATACGACGCATATTGTTCAGCGCGCCATTCATATTCTACACGTAAAAGTTCCGGTCATATCTTTGAATTTACTGCCGTTTTGTGGACTGTTTCCGTTGTAAAAGTTTAAATTTAGATACTTTGTGCATTCGTCTTCATAGTTATATGGTCTTTAATTCAATTTAATTTTTGTGCTTAAGAATATACATAATTACAAAAAGATTGGCGACGTATATAATAGACAGAGTAGGAACCGACATAAGCTTGCGGCTCCTGCTTTGCAAATTGCAAAAGTACGTAAGTCGTTTGTGAGTTTGGATACATATAAGATTTTATAATAAAATTCCGCAATCAATTTTAGCTTTTCCATTACAGCTGTTTAAAAACACTATTGATAAAAGGCTAATACAGAAAGCCTACTATACTATTGAGGAATACTTGGATGATAAAAATGCGTGGATGTAGCTACTCTTCGACCCTGTACAAGACAGTAATAACTAATGTAACTAGTAATAAGAATTATATTTTTAAAAAAGCAACCGCCAAGTTTCTTGCTGGCTCTTCTCGGTAGGAACAGCTCTCCGAACCAGCAGTACGATTCATAAGCAATTGTTTACAAGTTTACTAGAATAAAGAATATTTTGAATTCTGAATTTTGAAATATGGTTAACACCATTTTGACGGTAGAGTATCGATCCATATTGATCCTTGACGATCCAAAAGTGCTTGAAAGAGCTTATTTGAATAAAGATTTTTGCGATTTGAATTGATTTTATTTTGATATATAGGATAACAAATGGCTTTTTAGTATTTGTTATACTTCTAATAAATAATACACAGTCAGTTTTATTAGGATGGAATCCGGAAAGTGTCTTGTTTACCTCTGAACTGAAAGTTTATATTACTGCTTTTCTCTTGTGTTGAATGCTATATTGAACATATTGACATTCGCCAAATACTCTGTTGACTAACGTGGAATATTTGCAGAGATATTTGCACAATCAGCACCCGTTCGAAATTTGATGCTCGGTGTGGTGCTTGAAATTAATTTCGGTTTGCTGAACCAAAATTCATCGTCATATTGTGTGAATCTAACGGTTAGCTACATTAAATAGCACACTAAATTCATACTATATATTAAGAGTTAATATATTTATATTTTATTAATGGATTGATTGATTTTGTAAATAAATTTATATAATATTTTAAAAATAAAGGTGTAATGGTTATTTTAAGAATGATAAAAGGTGCTGATTAGACAGAAATAGGTAAATTGCGAGATTGATATATAAATATTCATGAATAAGCAATAACAATATATAAGAAATATTTCATTTTGTTTATTAAATTTGCGATTTTGGCTTTTTCGTAAATGGTTTTAATATTTGTAAAAAATGTCATTTTCAGAAGGTATTCGTTTCTAACAATATAATAACAAGGAAATAGAATTAATCTTCCAAAAATTATCGCTTAATTTATACAATTAATTTGATAATTAAATTTATTATAATGTTTTTATTTTAATAATTTTTTATCAAGTTCGGTTAACTTTTTGAATAATTTTTAGAAGAGAAATATCGTGTCATCGCTGTGTAAAATATTTATTAGACTTGTTCAACTAACTATTTTTTACAATTTTCATTATACAAAAAAAAATGAAAAAAATATATTTTAGGATATCGTTGAATTAGATTACAGTGTCGGTACGTTCCGTTGACAAGCGACGAATTTACGATGTCATAACTCAGTGGATGCTGTTTTAGTGCAGAGTTTGTTTTAAAATTTGCCGCTTATTAACTGTAATAGCCACTTTTACACTGGCTTGTAATATAATCAACAAGATGGAAGCCGGTATTAGTTATTTTAGTTTTATAACCTTTTTAATTTGATCAGTTACACTATCTCATTAAATTTATTTATAATGAAAAATTTAATACTTAAATACAGTCTACTGATACATGTTTTAAATATAAAATAAATTTGAAGTACTTAAATTGGATTTAAGGGAAAACAAATTTTATGATTTAAAAAATCACTTGCAATAAAAGTACACATTTTTATTGGCACATTACTAAGTAAACATGACATATTACAAAGTTTTGACCTATTTTTAGCAATATTGAAATTGTTCAGGGACTAAATTATTTAAAACACTGTTTCAATTATAATAATATCCAGGTTCATCATTTTCATCACAAAATCATCAAAACTGCCATTAATTATACAAAATATATATTTTCGTCCTGTTTTTTCTCAAAAGGATTAGTTTTCTTTTGGTAGCACGGTGTATAAGATTTAACTGTGCGAAATTTCATCAATATCAGTCTAGAAACTAGCCGTTAACGCGTAACACATAGAAAGATAGTAATACTAAAAATAAATAAATGCGAACATGTATATACATATCAAAGTTGTATAAAAAATGTGTTTAAATACATTATCTTTAATATAATTCAATTAATATTTAAAAGTGTGTGTAAATTATTTTATATCACGTAAAAGTAAACTAACAGCCTGTGAATTTCCACCTGCTGGGCATAAGTCACCGCCGGACTAACACAGATTATATCATATATTGAAACTTTATTAACTACGATTACTAATATTTGTTTTTCATTTACTCAACATGTGTTCCTCTGACATGATAATTTGTTCTCGAAACGATTGTCATCCTCTTAAAGTCATGCCAGTCACTCTGTATCTATTGCTTTCTAGTTTAGAGAATAATTTTTCACGACGACAGGTCTAAATGCTTTCTAGTTTAGAGAATAATTTTTCACGACGACAGGTCTAAATATTTTGAAACTCCGTGTGGTATCCGGCTGAATAGAATAGTACCACCCTCATTTCTTACCGAGGTGTCGTAAAAGGCGACTAAGGTAAGTCGACCCGCCGTGTGGTATCCGGCTGAGTAGAATAGACCACCCTCATTTCTTACCGAGGTGTCGTAAAAGGCGACTAAGGTAAGTTGACCCACCGTGTGGTATCCGGTTGAGTAAAATAGACCACCCTCTTTCTTACCGATGAGTCGTAAAATACGACTAAGGTATGTTGACGTCAGGCAGGCGGCCAGTCGTAAAATACGTAGCCAAATCATATGACAACATGTTTGTAACATGTTGTGCCGTCCCCACTTAGAGTGGGATAAGGACAGGAGGATGATGATTACTAATATTTGTTTCCATTTACTCAACATGTGTTCCTCTGACATGATAATTTGTTCTCGAAACGATTGTCATCCTCTTAAAGTCATGCCAGTCACTCTGTATCTATTGCTTTCTAGTTTAGAGAATAATTTTTCACGACGACAGGTCTAAATATTTTGAAGGCAAAAAAGATATGCTCATCTCAATATACTTATAAACCATATTAGTTAAAATATATGGGTGACCGACCCTTGTTCGGTAATTTTTTATATAAGAAAAGAAACTTAAAAAAAAAGAAAAAATAATAGGGTAGGTGGGGCTCGATCCTAGGTATTTTCATTTCTCGCGACCACCCGTTCCCCGAAAAAGCTACGCTGACTTGACAGTTAATGTCAAAAATTCAATTCGATATAAATTTTAGAATTTTTTAATGCCCAAAAAGTTCCAAGATATCTTTGGTTTCTTCAAACTTCAAAACGAGTTGACCACCACAATATAGATACACCACAAACACCTACGGAAAGCCAGACCTCATAAATCTGTTCTGCTGTCTGGGGTGTGATTTTTCAAAATTGCGCGAAAACGACGTCTGCATTTAACATTATTGGTCTTATAGAAGTTTTGAATCTGTGAAAATACTAAGTTAACAGAGCTACATCGAGTGACATACATTTTTAAATTTATCCCACTTAAGGTAAAAAATTATAGTATGCTATTTCCATTTTTTTTTTAATAGATAAATAATAAATAAATAATAGATATATGGGACACTTACACACACGGTCGTCCATCCCCAAAGTAAGTAACTTAATACTTGTGTTATGGGTGACAGACAACTGGTGAATATATACTTAAATATATGTATATATATATTTTTTTAAATACATACTTAAATACAAATATACACCCAGGCTCAAAGGCCAACAAATGCATTTATAGAAAATGTTGGCCCTTGTTGGGAATCGAACCCGCGACCTGAAGGCAGGATCACTACCCCCCACTGCGCCAACGGGCCAGTCATTGTAATGTATGGATTCATTTTTTAACGTAATTTATTTTATACTTTGCGAATTGCTTTAATTTAGTTGTAGTGTGTTTCATATATATCATCCTGTCCTTATCCCAATTATTATCCCTTATTCAATGCTTCTTAAAAAGAACACGAGAACAAAGTGGCTTATATAATAAGATAAAGCACTAGAACTGCTCTGATATATATATATTATTGTAAATTATATATATTTATTATTGTAAATTAATTTATAAATTTAGTTTAGCGTTAAGTTGCTTATAAGCCTTTTGTAACTTCAATAAACTACTTCCATTGTTGTAGTTCTTTAAAATAGTAAAATATATATACTATGTAAACAAATCTATAAGAAATATCTTATGTAACAATAACATGTATCAAAAAGGTAGAAGAAATGGTGTGTACGGAATAAAAAGGTCCTGAGTACAATTGTACATATTTCGGTCACATATGTAGTATTTTTGCAACTCGTTCCAAGAACACATGGCCACATTACGCATACAGGTATAATGAACCACAAAAATTTAATATTGCAAAACACCTGTTAGAAAGTGGACATAAAACGCTTAACTACACACTTGCGATAAAAGCCACTGAATTAATATTTTACAGCAACTGGATATAATGAAATATTACAATGGCACCTTAATGAACTTTCAGAGGCAAAATAAACGGTTTGGTTTAAATAAGCACTATATAATACTGCTCCCAGCAGTGTTGTTTCGTCGTGTGCTAAGAGCCTCGTTCAAGACTCGCTCTCTACCTTTTCCCACCCGATTATGCTTCTGCGCTCGCTCATCCTCCCGTTGACGCTGTAAAAGCCTTTAAGGCTAACAGCATTAGTTAGTGTCCGAAAAAAAAGTGCCGTTTCGCATTGCAATTTTGTTTTAAATCCCCTCTTCTCCTAATGATTTGGTTACAGGGAGAGATGGTAAATAAGATTGTCCTAGTGAACATGTGCAGCACTAGTGTAGTAAGTGGTGGTGTTGTGGTATCTGCCGTTACTTACCATGCATATATAATATATGAGAACAAATAGTGCTTTCTACATTTAGTATAAATTTTCCGACATCGCGGATTATAGCAAAATAATATTATTAATTAGTTTATACTAAACAATATAACAAAATAACACCTGCTTTCATAAATTACATCGCCAATATATTATCGTCTTTATTTCATATCCTTTTACACAAAAACAAAAATAAAGTACACACTAACAAGAAATTTCCTATTCAAATTCGTGATTTCCCAACGGTTGTTTTTGTGACTACTAAAATTTGTTTGTATTTGAGCTAACCTTAAATAAAAACTTGAAATAAAAAATAAAATATGTTTGGAGATAATAGTTCGAATCATTACTCTATCTGTGACTGTCGCTAGTTGCGCCCTTTAGCCATTTTTGATTCTATCTCTCAAACTCGAATATCCCACTTTTACTCTCTCGATCTCGCTCTCTATCTTTCACTTTTTTTATTTCTCACTCTCTCTATTTTTTTAATGCACTGCGGGTATCATTTTTTAACTGATTAAAGTCTGCATAGTTATATTGGATTTTAATGAATAATATTTTTATTCAACAAACAATCTTCTTATTTAAAATTTTGCTGTATTATTTAATAGGTATATTAAATTTTAACATTATCATATAGCTACGTTACATACAATTCAATTGTATTTTCTATTTTAAATGGCATTGTTATTGTATTAACAACTCTTCATATAATAATTGAATGGACACATTGAATGTCAATAGAAATGTACTGTATTGTAAGCACGTGATTCGTCACATAAATAATTAATATTATAATTATGAAGGATTTGATTAATGTATTTTTATTTTTTCAAACACACAGGTCAGTGCATTAAGTTCAGATGAATTGTAATTTGTTACTTGTTATCATAATAAAATGCTGTGATATTTAATTTTCCGAATATCACAAAATAAACGGATTAAAATTAATTCATGATCAGTTGGAACTTATTATAAAGCATTACTTTCGCTTGCGTACTTTGAGCTAATTTGCGATAACTGGGCTATTATTAATTACGTAATGGCAAAGTTTCACCAAAATGCAATGACTAATCTATTTTCATTATTCGATAATTATAAGCATCTTAGCTGCTTCTAAAGGGCAGCTATGTATAATCGGCTTTGAATAAGCTAGTCCGTGACAAGCTATTGTGATATTAAAGCAAATAAATTTCCCCAAGACAATGTTGTCAACGGGTCGAAAGAAAGAAAATGAAGCCGGAAGGTGTAACGTGATAATTAAGGGTAACGCTTCGGGGAAAAAGAAATATCGTAATTAATAATTTATTTCTCTTCCTTTACTCTTATTGTTTTATTTATATTTAAGATGTTATTCTTTGTTTGGAGTATTTGAATTGTAGGATATTTAAAAAAAGAACGTGTTTATTTTCTTTAAGAAATAACTACCGGCATCGATCGTAGTAAAAGCTATGATGGTTTAACGAGGCGAACCGTTTTACCCCGGGCTACTACTAACTTTTGTTTATTAAATTACTAGCTGTGCCTGCGGCGTCACCCTCGTGGAAATCAGTGTAGTTCGATTAAAATTTTGAACATAAATTTTTAAAGTAGTTATTGTATATTCACAATAACTACTTTAAAAATTTAAAAGATAGAGACACGCTGTCTTGGATTTTTGTGTGGATTTTTTCTAGTACATTACTTGAGTGTACTTACGTTACTAGAGCTCCCAGCAGGGGAGTTTTTTTATGTTGCGAGATCTCTTCAACACAATTTATATTACATAAAACCGTAATGTACTAATAATTTAAAACTTCCGGAAGTATTGCACTATCTTTTAATAAATACTGTACAAAAATTAGTTCAGTAGATTTTTGGAAAATCAATCACATACAGACATACAGTTTTTGGGGAATTTGTTTTATAACAATTTTGCAATTTTGCTTTTCTCAGGTTTCTGACAGGCTTAAACAACACTTAAATTGCGTAATAAGTTAACAGGTAGATCATGTGACTTAATTTGTTTATCTGCTGGATAGTAAATCATCATCTTCCTGCCCTTATCCCAATCTAAGTGGGGTAGGCACAACATGTTATAAACATGTTGTCACATGATTTGGCTATGTATTTTACGACCGGCCGCCTGCCTGACATCAACTTACCTTATTTGTATTTTACGACACCTCGGTAAGAATGAGGGTGGTCTATTCTACTTAACCGGGTACCACACGGTGGGTCAACTTACCTTAGTCGCCGTTTACGACAACTCGGTAAGAAATGAGGGTGGTACTATTCTATTCAGCCGGATACCACACGGCGTATAAAAATATAAATATACATATGTATAAACACTTAAATATTAACTTACTAACAACTCAATTAACTGGCATCAACTTAACTTATTCGTATTTTACGACACCTCGGTAAGAATGAGGGTGGTCTATTATACTTAACCGGGTACCACACGGTGGGTCAACTTACCTTAGTCGCCTTTTACGACACCTCGGTAAGAAATGAGGATGGTACTATTCTCTTCAGCCGGATACCACACGGCGTCTGCTGGACAGTAAATACTTATTTCAAAATGGCCGCGATTTTATTTTTTTTAATTTTTCACTTTTTGGAGTCTTTTTTTTAGAGAAATCCGACACTTTATCAGTAACTTGTGAAACAGGCCCTTAATGTCGTATCGTTGGTAACACTCGGTATAAGCATACTAAGCCATTCATTACTCTAAATGTGTTGTGGCCATGAATATGAATGAAACAATCTAGAGCGACGTCTATGAAATTTATTGGTAATATCATAGCGAGAACTTACTAGAGACCGGAATGAGGCAGTAATTTGACTGTCAACTTTATTATCGATAGAGCAATGGAGGACTTCTACAACAAAATATGCGTCCCACAGTTATAACAATATATGAGACTATAAATAACTTTAAGAATTATGTAAAAATATATTATAAAGTAAGTTGTTATTTGAGTGTATATATGTATATTTATATTTTTATACGTCGTGTGCTATCCGGCTGAGGAGATTAGACCAGTGACCTCATGTTCATAACATGTTGTGCCGACCCTCCTTAAAATGGGATAAGGGCAGGAAGATGAGATTTTTTTTCATAGATAGGTAAACGTGTAGTCCTAGCGTGTAAGTATTTAAGTACCGTCCTCCTGCCCTTATCCCACTCTAAGTGGGGTCGGCACAACATGTTATAAACATGCTGTTACATGAATTGGCTGCGTTTTTACGTCCGGCCGCCTGCCTGACGTCAACTTACCTCTGTCGTATTTTACGACACCTCGGTAAGAATGAGGGTGGTCTATTCTACTAAACCGGATACCACACGGTGGGTCAACTTACCTTAGTCGCCTTTTACGACACCTCGGTAAGAAATGAGGTTGGTCTATTCTATTCAGCCGGATACCAAACGGCGGGTCGACTTACCTTAGTCGCCTTTTACGACACCTCGGTAAGAAAAGAGGGTGGTACTATTCTATTCAGCCGGATACCACACCGTGGAAGTAATTTAAGATAGATATAATTAGTATATTTTTGTTGTAAATAAAAAAAAGGTTTTTTAGGAATGGAATATATTAATTCCTTTATATTATTCTTTAGATAGTTACTTATTATATATATTGGATCCAATATATATCGCATATGGGATCTCCGCATTATTATTATTAATGTTATAAATTATTTCTCTTTTATTCGCGTTTGTTCTCAACAAACGCGGATTATAGCAAAGTCTATGTAATGCGTAGTGCAGGAAGCAAAACCGTTCTCATACCTAATACATGCAAGATTAGATAAGTCCATTTATTAAGGAAGGCTATAGGCTATAATATAAAATCGCGCTAAGATGAATAGGAGAGGAGCAGCAATAAAAACATTATATAAATATAAAACGACAACATTTAAACGTGACTGGCTCGTTGGTGCAGTGGGTAGTGACCCAGCCTTCGGCACCACGGGTCGCGGGTTCGATTCCCGCCGAGGGCCAACATTTTCAATAAATGAATTTGTTGGTCTTTGAGCCTGGGTGTATATTTGTATTTAAGTATGTATTTAAAAATATATAAGTATATATATTCACCAGTTGTCTGTCTACCATAACACAAGTATTAAGTTACTTACTTTGGGGACGGACGAACGTGTGTGTAAGTGTCCCATATATTTATTTATTTATTTATTTTATTTAAAGCTCACGCGCGCTAAGTAAACGCTGAAAGCTACTCAAAAATCTCACGATAACTACTTTTATGTTCAAAATTTCCATTAGGGAAAAAATTCGTGACAATGATTTTCATGCGGGTGACGCTGCTAGCATACCTAGTTACTAGTAAAGTGAAAGGGTAACGTGTTTCCTAATACATTAAAGCTCTATTTCTCAGTTTTACGACTTCATGTGTTCTCCTGTTGCGTGTAGGTAATATATTTGTATAGGCAATAAGCTGTTGAGTAAATATGCTTTCGTTAATGAGTTCTGAACTATTATAATAGCGCAGCAGATTATAGATACGTTGCGGAGGATTATTGAATAAGTCTTAACAGGCTTGTATTATTGTAAGATTTATAACTTGTATCTATTATTGTATATATTGTATTTATATGAAACTCATTAAAATATTAAAGATAATCGTTGTAATAATAAATTTGAACTTGTGTATATTTTGTATCATTTTATATTTATTTTTCATCCCAGTCATGTTGTTTCAAAAGAATAAAAAGGATACAAAACAAATAAGAGCATCAGTACAGAATACCTGTTTAAAAGCGAATGTCTTTTCAAGTCTGCAACTAAAACACACAGCTTTTACCATTCTAATGTAATTGTGAAAGTGCACTCATATCTCCTGGGACGTTGCAGCTCTTTGTCATCTTCCGTTTTCAAAATTCCGGAAAAACGTACATGGATCGTAGCAAGATGTTATTTTTAATATTTTATATATTTATTCAGACCTCCAACAGCATTATAAATTAAATAAGTCAACAAATTTTGCTTTATAGTTTAATAAAATAATTCCGTCGTGTGGTATCCGGCTGAGTAGAATATACCACCCTCATTTCTTACCGAGGTGTTAAAAGCGAATAGGAGAAGTTGCCGTCAAGAAGGCGACCGGTTGCTAATGAATATTCAAAACATGTAACAACATGTTGGCCCGACTCTTATTAGATAAGGACAGAAAAATGATGAGTATTTGTGTACCACTTTCATTTCTTATCGAGGTATCGTAAAATGCGACTAAGTTAAATTAACGTCAGTTAGACGGCCGGTAGTAAAATACCCAGCCAAATCATGCCACAGCATGTATATAACATCATCTTCCTGCCCTTATCCCACTCTAATTGGGGTCGGCACAACACGTTATAAACATGCTGTCACATGTTTTGGCTGCGTTTTTACGACCGGCCGCCTGCCTGACGTCAACTTACCTCTGTCGTATTTTACGACACCTCGGTAAGAAAGAGGGTGGTCTATTTTACTAAACCCGATACCACACGGTGGGTCAATTTACCTTAGTCGCCTTTTACGACACCTCGGTAAGAAATGAGGTTGGTCTATTCTACTCAGCCGGATACCACACGGCGGGTCGACTTACCTTAGTCGCCTTTTACGACACCTCGGTAAGAAAAGAGGGTGGTACTATTCTATCAAGCCGGATACCACACGGCGTACAGCATGTATATAACATGAATCATAATTTCGGGATTAAAACAAAAGCAGTCTAAACCAAAAGATACTGATCCACAACTCGTAAACGTCAGACATTAATCATGAGCGCCAGAAGTCCAATATTGACAGTCATCGCCGCGATAACACGCTCGTTTGTCAATGACATTTGACTTGAAGAGGGTTCAGTTCTGCATCTATACTAGTACTACGTATACCCGCGGCTTCGACTCTACTTATCTTAGTCTCCTTTCATGACACCTCGGTAAGGAATGAGGGTGGTCTATTCCACTCAGCCGGATACCACGAATTGACAGATATAATGAATCGAGCAATTACCCTAGGCCCATAGGGCCCGAATGCTCATACCTTCTTCAATGATCTATCCAGAAGGCTCGTAGAGTGTCAGGGGACGCGAGAGCTGCCAGCTACCTCGGCCAAAGAATAAGTTTGGCCATACAAAGGGGAAATGCTGCTAGTATTTTAGGAACTTTACCCCATTGCAATGGAATCGATGATTACGACGATTTAGTGTGAATATATATATACATATATTTTTTTTTTAATTTTTAATTTCTTTGGTTAGTTTTAATTTCTTTTAAGTTATTATTTAATGCTTTTTTTAAAAGTTTAGTTCAGTAAATAGTTTATTTAGTTTATCAATTAAAAGGTATTATAATATTTAACATTAAAAAATAATATTATTAACCAAAGTATATAATAAAAATCGTCATATTATCCTAACGATTTTTAATTGAGTCCGCCATGTGGCAACCGGCTGAGTAGAATATACCACCCTCATTTCTTGCCGAGGTGTTAAAGGCAAATAGGAGAAGTTGCCGTCAAGAAAGCGACCGGTTGCAAATACAATATTCAAAACATGCAACAACATGTTGGCCCGATCCTAATTAGATAAGGGCAGAAAAATGATGAGTAATTGAGTTTAATAAGTATCGAAATAGAGAGAAAAATATTTTACTTTAGAAATAAGCTTCTATAATATGATAATGTTACAATCGCACAAATTTCCAAGTAAGTCCTTGAATTTACTTAAACAAATATTCACTTGAAACAGATGGTTTACCTTTATTAAAAAGATAAAAACGTAAGAAGAAAATTTATATGTTTCACTTCTTTATTTCTAATATTTTTCTGATATAAGACGAAATAAAGATATGAAATCGATAGTAAGAAGATATAAATAATAAAATTTGTCTGACTGTCTGTATAGCTTTCTCAGCTAATCGGTTGAAGTAACCTCCATCATGTTTAGTACTTTTAAATCTTAAACACCCTCTCTGCCTGGGAAAGACGGCGGTAGCAGAATGGTTCGATTAACAGACTTGCGATCGAGAGGTCGTGGGTTCGAATCCCGGCAATTATACTATAGACCACTCTTAACACCAGCATTTAGCTTAGCTGGAGGGGTTAATAAGTTTACTAGTAATTTGTAACCCAAATTGCTAGTAACCTTTACAAGAAAAGAATAATATCACTACATATTATAAAACAAAGTCCCTAGTCAAAATCTTTTTTTTATTAAATATAAACAGTCTGTATAAAATGGTCTAACTGCTATTTTAACGCAATCAAAGGTTGCTTCTTTAGCTAGCTGGCCTGTAATATTTATATGTACATATGCAATATATACATACTATATTGAAACTCATTTGTTAGATATAATTTTGCGACAGACATAAAAGGTGCACCTACTTTTCAGTATCACAAGATTGAAAGAATTAAAATCGGAAAAACTGCTAGTAAAAACTATGATACTGGTTTTTCAAACTGAAGTGAACCGCAACGCAAACTTTCATCGTCACATTTCCATTAAAGCACGTGTCAACTTTATCAAAGAAGCATACGAATTTCGTGAATATTATCAGGCGCGTGTTACGTAAATCGAGTTTTACATGTCGTAAACAGACGTCGCGACGACAAAAGCTTTTATTTAATATTTATTTTACGCTCGCTGATTGTAACCTTCGCAACGTTATACTCAGAATTCTGATGAAAGTATGTTCAAACAAATATACGAGCGCGCACTCATATAGGAATTTTACTATATTATATTAAAAAAGTTTACGTATCAAATTGTTTCTTATCAAAATGTAACTTGCAATCTTTAATATTTAAATGAGTTAATCTTGTACGTGTATATATATACTAGGAAAAATATGAAAGCCTACTGTTTAATAAAAGATGTAGGGAAGGATGACGCTAAATCAAAAGCTATGTATTGAAAACTTTAGAAGGATTTCGATCTAGACTTGTTAACGCACACTATATACAATAACACGATATAATAGGAATACCACAATTCCCGTTCCGAGATGCACTTCTCTTGAATGACGAACAAAGACTGACTGTCACTGAAACGTTTTTCAATAAGAAGACTAAACCGATAACAACAACGGCACAGTGCTGCCACTGTTTTAATCAAAAAGGGCGCAATACTCTTGTTTCATGACCGTGTTGCTATAAAATACAAAGCGGAAGTCAATGGCGACAACATTAGGTTAAGTGGGAACAAAAGCTAACGAAGTGATGTATATTTAGAAGTAAAACACGGCCAAAGCATTCGTCTTAAATATTATAATAAATTATTAACATACTAATAAAATATCGTCATTAAATTACGGTTCATATATAATATTTCCTTCTTTTATCTAATACACTTTTATTCAAATAATATGTATGAATTTTGAACTGAATTTTAAAGTAAATTTCACCACAGCACATTATAATTCAAAATTCATGAGACACGCGCCGTAATATGTAAAAATCTCTAAGAAAAATCATAAATCTCTTTGCGGTCATATCTTTAGGGAAATGTGCTAACCGCATATTACCTCTTTTCTAAAGAAATGGACTCTTCAAAAGATCTTTGTGGCCCGTAAAAACGGTCCTCATGAATCCATTTTCCTCAAGGGAGCGGCTGTATTGTTATAACACTGTGGAAAACGGTACAATTTGTTTAAGTGCCTTTTAGTTTTGTGGGTGTGCCATTCGAATTTAGTAATGTTATTTAAAGAAATGTATGTAGACTGACGACAGTCCTAAGATCTTACGTCATCACTTTTGTATTTCAGGTGTTTATACATATAGCTTATTTCATTTCCTTCTCTACGAGTACATTGGGAACTAATTTTCCGTCATACGAGAATCTTCATCATCCTTATGCCCTTTATTCCATTCTAAGTTCGGTCGCCACATTATGTTATAAGCATGTTGTCACATGATTTGGCGTACGTATTTTACGACCGACCGCCTAACTGAGGTCAACTTACCTTAGTCGCCTTTTACGACACCTCGGTAAGAAATGAGAGTGGTCTATTCTACTCATCCGGATACCACACGGCATTGCCAAAATTTTTTTTAACAAAATTTCTAACAATGTCTCCATTATTGGTGAATACAATGAATCATAATAAACGGTCGGCACTTTAACCGATTTCCTCTTTCACAAAAGTTTATGGAAAGCTGTAAGTCATAGTTTATAGTTTTCTCGTTACTGATTTTACTACGAAACTTTACACTCGTTGGTCATAACGAAACTTTTTCATTGTTATTATTTTTTATGGCTAAAAAGCTGTATAGTGTTTCAATGTTAATGTGTGTAACATAATGGGTATTTCATACTTATTATTAACTACATATACATAACATCAGATATTTTTCAAACTAAGATTAACTTATATTCCTAATTGATTGGGTTACCTACACGCCGTGTGGTATCCGGCTGAATAGAATAGTACCACCCTCATTTCTTACCGAGGTGTCGTAAAAGGCGACTAAGGTAAGTCGACCCGCCGTGTGGTATCCGGCTGAGTAGAATAGACCACCCTCATTTCATACCGAGGTGTCGTAAAAGGCGACTCAGGTAAGTTGACCCACCGTGTGGTATCCGGTTGAGTAAAATAGACCACCCTCTTTCTTACTGAGGAGTCGTAAAATACGACTAAGGTATGTTGACGTCAGGCAGGCGGCCGGTCGTAAAATACGTAGCCAAATCATATGACAACATGTTTGTAACATGTTGTGCCGACCCCACTTAGAGTGGGATAAGGGCAGGAGGATGATGATGATTGGGTTACCTACGGCACGTCCTCATGACGTAGACAATACAGCTATAGAATTATATTTATATATGTATAAACCGACTCAAGAACAGAAACTTTGAAGTTCCCATATATCTTCCTAAAAGCTACCTATAAAGGAAGGCGTTATCCAAGGATAACAAGTCGTGCTCGTTTTGAATAAATATGGCCGATTTACGTGGAACAATTGAATATTTAGTGTTTCGATTCGGATTACATATGGTATCAACGTGAGATCCGTCCGACTTTCTGAACATTTGTTTCGAATTGCCTATTTATAATGGTACATTGGTCAGAAAAGAGGAGATTCAGGTCTGAACCATTTTATCGTGTTACAAATCTGAAAAATGAATGAGAAAAAAATGTGATTTCAGTATACTGATAGCTACTACTATAACACTATGGCGTCTCATCAACTACTTCATCTTGGACATTCTCATTTTTATCGCCCAGTTACTGTATAGTGTTGTACTAATCGATATTAAAAAATATGTCCTTCGATGCCAAATTTTTCACATGTATCATCCCTAGTTCCATTTTGAGCATATGTCGCGACAAAAACTGCGGTCAGCGACTCGTTTTCATACTGAAAATATTATACCGTCGTCTATTACAATAGTAGAATCAGTTTTTTTAACTACGCATCCAGTAAATTAAATATTTTACATGGGCGCTAGTTAAAATTTTAAAATATTTCTTATCTAGTATTAAGTAAAGAAAATTTATGTCTTTTACCATCCCAAAGGCTTTAACGTGTAAGGCGATAAGTAAAGTGTCTGTGAGAGAGCTCTTTGAAAATAAAAATAGCTCATTTGCGCGAACGCCTTCGAAAATAGAAACAAATGATGCCCCTATCGAGAACAATGCTCCGAAATGCCCGAAGTCCGGTACAAGATGGATGATAGCTATTTGTATGTAGAGAATACTGGATCTGTATACCCGAACAAATAAAAACATGCCGGAGAAAGATAAAACTCTTGTATACATAAATCCTGGCCATAATAATGTAGAATTTTATGAGTATGAAGTTTAAATGGATCTTTGATGTTTTATGCTGAACTTTCTTTGGATATTTTGTTTCGGCGGTAACGTTACGGCCATCACATAGACCTTTATAAAATCACTTAGGCTTTTCTCTTAATACCCACAATAATTTTGGAAATCTAAATTCCAAATTAGACGGATAGGCCCTACTTATGCTTTCAAACTGTTTTTCGCCGTCTAATGGTTTATTCATATTTGTTTATTTTACTACCATATTTTAATTTTGTTTTAACATTATAAAACGAGTTTTAGTCGAAATATCTTATTGCGCGAAAACGTATTTTCAATGCTTTGATTTTACGATGTTCAAAGGTACATTTTTTGGAAAAAAAATACACAATAAGCTTAGTGATATTATATACAAGTATTTATCCTGGGTGTTGTATGATTTTAATCATCATTGAAGATGTAATTAGATTGTAATTGTTTACTCAAAAATAGTTTCCGTTTGTTTATTGAATATTTTCCATGATGCCAGTTTTACACGTTTTGTTCAGGGCAAAATGCACAGTTGATAAAAAATTTGTGTGATTTTTTATTCGTCTGTAATACCTAATGTACCTATAGTCAAGTAAAGTAAAAGAATTTTCCGTAAAAAGTGTTTTAATTTCATCGCAACATTAATTGAATAAACAATATTTCACATCACTGGATTACTTGGCTGAATCACTTTTGTGGTAATGTGGTCATCAATATCCACCTAAATAAGAGTAAAAAAGGATATTTTCTTAAGGGATAAAGAAACATCAAATCTAGTTAATCCATTTTTCATTAAATTATTTTCAGATCGTTGCGTGAAATTAGTTATCATTTCCTCATTAAGGTCACTCAGCGCACGTTAATTTTGTTAAGTTATCCTATATTGCTCTTTCTGATGTAAGAAAAATAGGGCTATTATAGAAATAACTTATGTTTTAGTAAAATCTAAAATCGTCTTAAATTGTTCTTCTATAATTGATTAACTTTTGCCATTTGTGTAAGGCATTTTTCAGACCAATGAAATTATCCAAATATAGCGTTTCATTGACTCGTCATCATTTTCCAATTAATAATTCTCTCTTTAAATGACACGCTCTTTAAATGAGCGCAAATTAAAATTGAAAAGCGGCTAGGAGTAATAAAGGGATACCCAGGCGTCCAATTAAGTTTTGTAAAAGGGGAAAATTAAAATCTTGTGACTTTTCTCTTTTATGTTTATCTACTGAATAATTTGAATGCTCAGTTGAAGATCTGTTACATGAATTTGTCAGATTTTTTTGAATAAGTCGATTTGTTTTCTTTATAATTACTTTACGTAAAACCAGACTGCGCGTAACTGGTGATCCCGATGCATCAATTAGTGGAGAGAGGGGCCACTGTTTACAGAGGCCCCGACCTGGAGGTGGCGTTCTCCAGGATACAAAGCGGCTGCTGGCCGAGATGGGAGCTACGTGCATATCGTTACCCTGTACCCGCCACTAGCAGTGTGCTGGAGCACTGTCAGGTTTTTAGTTGGTGAGGGTCCAACATACCCACCGCTCGTCCCCGTCAGGCAATATGGGTAATGATAATGACCCATAATGGGTTTTACTGACAAAAAAGAGGCGTATGGCGATCAGCATAATTGCACCATTGTATGTGCCATTGCCATTTTTATTCGTGTGATTACAATTTATGATAACAGAACTTAATCTATACTAATTTACCTATAAAGCTGAGGAGTTAATTTATTTGAATGCACTAATCTTAGGAACTACTGGACCGATTTGAAAAATTCTTTGAATGTGACACAGTCTTCGACAAATATCGAGGAAGACTATAGACTATATAATATCACGCTAAGATGAATAGGAGAGGAGCAGCAATAATTGATATGGCAAAACATTTGCCGGTTCAACTAGTATATAATAAGATTGTAATAAGATCAGAGCACACAGCCGATTGTCAATATTGGATCAACTCATCAGATGATTTACGGCTGACGTTAATGGCTTTTTGATTAACTCTCGTATCTAGTTTAATTAAGAAGTGCTTAGAGCATTTGCATGCTCTGTTCTAGGAAATATTAATTAATTGAATCATAAATGGTTATATTTCAAGACTTCAATTTTTTCTAGAACATTTTTACGATACCTTATTGAAGGAATCACAAATTGTTGTGTCTTATTTCGATTTACTGTTGCTTTAATTTGGCAGACGAAGTTTCTCAAATGATTGGTGATGATTAAGAGACTATTGATTAGATGATAAGAATGCGTGGATACAGGTACTCCATTCCTGTACAAGATAGTAATAAGAATATAAGTAAGAATTATATTTTGAAAAGAGAGCCAAGTTTCTTGCTGGCTCTTCTTGGTAGAAACACCTAGTAACCAGTAGTAGAGTTGACGATTCAAAAGCACCTGTTTACAGGTTTACTTGAATAAAGAATATTTTGAATTTGAATTTTAGTATATTTTATCAGCAACATCCTAGTTTAATATTTATGTCATAGAATCCCGCTTTCCGTGACCATTCTTATCAGAATTTAATTTAAGATAGCTGTATGTTTTTAAACTGCTATAATAGCAAAGCTAAAATTGACTGCGAAATTTTATTATTATACTATAATAAAATTTCGCAGTCAATTTCAAAGTCACAAAAAAACGATTTACGTACTTTTGCGCAGGCCGCAAAGCAGGAGCCGCTTATATCTGTCTTATGCACAAAAATTAAATTGCTAAAATATATCGTAAAGCCAAGTGTATAATATTCTATAATGGAAACGAAAAAAAAAACAAGAAACCATATTATGATAAGATATATCTAAATATAAGATCAACTCATAAGAGAAAGTGAACTTTGTTTTGAGTCTGTAAAAGCGGCATATTAACTTATAGGAGTGAGTTTTGTATAATTTTACTCTTAACGTAATAAGGAAACTTTGACTTTCCTTTATATGCATGCAAATGAGTTTCACTTTGTTATTGTTAGCCTTAATTTTCTATCGAACCAGTCAAGTCATAAAGTTTCTTAAAAGGAGTTTGAAACAGAGATGTGTAGTTTTGTACAGATCATGTGCTCACTTTTATTTTATTTTATATATAAAAGAACTGCGAAAATAGGAATAGATAGCAACTCATGATTTGAGCTCTCAAATGCAATGCTGTGACAGCCTAATGGTAACGCATGGACCTAAAAGGGTTCGATACTTAGGTTCGATTCCTACACTGGCGCTTTTTATTCGATACTTAGGTTCGATTCCTACACCGGCGCGACCTATTACTCTCCCACTGCTAGGAATAGGTATCTTCTCTCTCCGTTTTTGGAGAGAAGGATTGGAGCTAAGACCTACCAAGCTGCTAAAATGCGAAATGGTAGGTTACACATATCTGCAGAATTCTCTAGAGATATGCGGGTTTCCTCACGATGTTTTCCTTCACCGAAAAGCGTGTGATAAATATAAAGATCAATTAGACACATAAGTTATAACAGAAAAACTCATTGGTGTCTGCTCGGGTTCGAACCCGTGACCTCCTCGAAAGAGTCGTACGGTGTTACCGCTAGGCTATCATAACTTAGTATGATTGCTATAAAGTATAGCAAAAAATATGAACAAGAAGCCTTTGTACATTTTATACAAATAACTAAATAAAATCAAGATAAATAATCCGATCAAATTATACGCGAATAAATTGTAGAACAAATATATTGCTTATGTGATATTGATATTATATTGCAAATTGTTGTAAATTATTCTGCTTTCTACTATCAAGTAATAAATATGTGAGCACTGAAGTTGTTTTCAACTATGAGAAATGTGTTAGAGAGCTGTAAAGTTCGAACGTTCAGAAAGCTTTGTAAAAGTTTTTGTGGACGGATAAGGTTGCAAACTATCCTTGATACTTTACAACATTGATCTACTTAACAGAAATAAAGCGTGAACATTTTGTGTAAAGAAGCTGCAGCTTGTAATAGCAATAAAACTTTGTTTTACTGTTTATGTATAGAAATGTTTATTAGCTCATGAATAAGGGCCCCGGATGAACAAGTCGAAATAGTCTTGAAACTGGTCAGGATGACCTAATAGAATGGGACTTGAGTATAGCTGGTTTCTATACATGAACTATGAATAATACTTACGATAGTTCATATCTGTATTAAAATTATGAATGCAAAAGTAAACTAACAGTACGCTTAGGTCAGTTCGTATTTGGTTAAAATTTAATTTTTTGGATGTTAGCCCGGTATTTAAACTTTTATTTTATTAAGCTCTATTTAACATTACTATTGGCTTATTCTAGTTGTATATACATTTTATACTTTTAGAATAGCGAGAGAAATGTTCAAAAGTTATATTTTTAGGCTGCTAAATTATATTTTAAAAACACAACTCCCTTATAATATGTTAATGTTTAAAAAAATGACAAAACATAACAACATCGTATCACCAAACGAGTTGTCATACACGTCCAACAGTACATTTAAAGCGATTGATTTGTTTCTGCGGACATGCCTTAGAATAAAAGGCAATACGTGAAGACATATAACTTGTTTCCAATAAAAATTGCCGACTTACGTGAACGCCTTCCTAAATGGAAACTGACGTTGTTCCGATCAAAAAGAATGCCTCGGAACGGTCACGGTCCGATATTAGATAAACGATGTACTTCGGACGGGCGTATTGCACGTAAAGTAGTAACTTATTGTCGCAGTTCTATGAAATACTCGTAGAATGTTTAAGAGTAATTTTGCTAAAGCAGCAAGGCCTTCTGAAATATATATTAAGGTTACTTTTAGATATCCCATCGACAGTAGTAATTTATTTGATACTAGCGGCCTGCCCCTGCTTCGCACGGGTATAAAATATACATCTCATGTCAGTCAGTGTAAAAAAATGATTAAAATTGATCCAGTTGTTTTGATTTAATTATTACTGCCCGTAGCCGTAGCGTTAAATTTGGAGAAACACAATTTCCTTTCCCTATACCAAGAAGATTTCCTGCTATCTTTGGAATATCTAAATTCATATAGTACATTATTACTTATTTCCTTTTATATTTTCCCTATGTATTTTATTTTTACAATTAATTACAGAATGTCTTTAAACAAACTCTTGAAAGAGCGACATCGCTGCTAAAGTCAAAGTGTTATAGGGCGAAGCGCGGCCTCCTCACGGCATTTTAAATCTGTAATATCTCCGAAAATGTTCACTTAAATTACATGCTGTAAACGGCCATATTGATCTATATTAAATCAACTATTTATTTAAGGTACTTAATTGGATAAGGATTAATGCTGTATTGTATAAGAATTGCTTCAAAAATAAGGCATTATTTTTCGTAAAAAGTAAACGACAAAAAATGCTTTAGTGGGTTATCAATAAGCGATAGACATATACCATCGCGGACTTTTCTGTAATCCTATTCAATGTGTACAATTACTTAGTACATTATTTTGATAAATCTCGTAGGGTTTAGCTTGCGTTTGCAATGTAACCGGAAAAAAATGTAATTATTTACAGAAACCTCAAAAATTACAGTATTTCTCTACTCCGTATTGAATGTTATTATACGTACAAACCTTCCTCTGGAATCACTCTATCTATTAAAAATAACCGCATCAAAATCTGTTGCGTAGTTTTAAAGTTTTATGCATACATAGGGAAATATGGACTTTGTTTTATAATATGTAGCGATTGTTATTTTCCTCGCTAGAGAGCTCCGATCATAAATGCGTCCGATCGCTGCTAAATTCAAATGGTTAAAGGGCGAACCACGTTTTTTTTTTTCGTATTTGACTAAGCTGTTAGCCCTAATGGCTTCGACAGCGTCACCGATAAGACGGGCGAGCGCGGAAGCATCGCCGAGAGGCGAACCGCGACCTCTGACGCGCTATTTATAGGCTCGCGGCGCGGCCCCTGCATTTTAAATCTGTAATATCTTCGAAACTGTTTATTTAAATTACATGCTGTAAAGGGTCATATTGATCAATAGTAAATAAACAATATATTTAAGGTTCTTAGTTGGATAAGGATTAATGCTGTATTGTATAAAAATTGCTTTGAACATAAGGCATCATTTTTCGTAAAAAGTAAATGACAAAAACTGCTATTGTGGGTTATCCATGAGAGATAGACATATACTATCGCGGACTTTTCTGTAGACCTTCTCATGGTGTACAAATACTTAGTACATCATTTTGTTAAATCTCGTAGGGTTTAGCCTGCGTTTGCAATGTAAGCGGAAAAAAAATTAATTATTTACGACATCACATTAGAAACCTCAAAAATTACAGTATTTCTCTACTGCATATTGAATGTTATTAGACATGTAAACCTTTCTCTAAAATCACTCTATCTATTAAAAAAAAAACCGCATCAAAATCTGTTGCATAGTTTTAAAGATTGAAGCATACATAGGGATATACGGACATAGGGACAGACAGCGAATGCGACTTTGTTTTATACTATGTAGTGATATTATTTATTTTTACAATTGATTAGACAATGTTTTTACATACAACATTAATAGCTTTCTTATCATTAGACAATATAAACTTGAAAGAAGGACATAGTTGCGCCTCCGGTCGCTGCTAAATTCGAAGTGCTTATAGGTCTAAGCGCGGCCTCCTCGCGGGATTTTAAATCTGTAATATCTCCGAAAATGTTCACTTAAATTACATTCTGTAAACGGCAATATTGATCTATATTAAATCAAAAATTTATTTAAGGTACTCAATTGGATAAGGATTAATGCTGTATTGTATAAAAATTGCTTTGAACATAAGGCGTCATTTTATGTAAAAAGTAAATGAAAAAAACTGCTATTGTGGATTATCCATAAGAGATAGATATATACCATCGCGGACTTTTCTGTAGACCTTTTTAAGGTGTACAAATACTTAGTACATCATTTTGATAAATCTCGTAGGGTTTAGCCTGCGGTTGCAATGTAAGCGGAAAAAAATGTAATTATTTACAGAAACCTCACAAATTACATTATTTCTCTACTTCGTATTGAATGTTATTATACGTACAAACCTTCCTCTGGAATCACTCTATCTATTAAAAAAAACCGCATCAAAATCGGTTGCGTAGTTTTAAAGTTTTATGCGTACATACGGTAAAATGGACTTTGTTTTATAATATGTAGTGATGATGAGAGTGAAAAATGTAGATACTTTGTATTTCTCTTATAAACGAACTAGTGATTATTTAGTTTTAGAAAGGCTATTAATAGGGGCTAAGAGTAAGATCTGTAAAATATCAAAATTTTGTAATTTATGTTTATTACTCGTATGCCGTGTGAGTAGAATAGGCCACCCGCATTTCTTAACGAGGTGTCGTAAAGGGCGATTAAGGTAAGTCGACCCGCCGTGTCATCAGACTGAGTAGAATAAATCATCCTCATTTCTTATCGAGGTGTCGTAAAAGGTGACTAAGGTAAGTTGACCCAACGTGTGGTATCCGGTTGAGTAGAATAGACAACCCTCTTTCTTGCCGAAGTGTCGTAAATACGAATAATGTATGTTGACGTCAGGCAGACGGCCGGCCATAAAATACGTTTATAACATGTTGTGCCGACCCCACTTAAGGTATGATAAGGCCAGAAGGATGATATAATAAGTTATTATCCATTTATGATGAATAACTAAAAACATGTTCACTAAGGAATTCCAGATCTAAAAATAAGCGTCAACACGCGTTCTTTTGCCAGAACGGTAGTACACCAAAATTAAATTACCCGCATTAGCTTGACCCAAAATTAATCACTAGTAGTTCTTATTCCAATATTTGCTGACCTCACCCTAATGAATAATACGCGGATAGGTAACATTTGGTTAGATTAATCAAAGCTTCTGTTAATTAATACCTTAGAGGTTTTCGGGTATAACTGAGTCAATGAATACAGAAATTGGCTAATATTTTATCTTAATTGCTTGTCTTTTCAATGGTATCATATTCATATGAAGCTATATAAAAGATAATGTTGGTTTCTCTCTATAATCTGACTTACAAATCCTTATCCCACTCTAAGTAGGGTCGGCGCAGCATGTTCTAAACATGTTGTCACATGATTTGGCTACGTATTTCACGACCGGGCGCCTCCCTTACATCAACTTACCTTTGTTGTATTTTGCGACACCTCGGTAAGAAATAGGGTGGTCTATTCTACTTAACCGGATATCACGCGGTGGGTTAACTTACCTTAGTCGCTTTTTACGACACCTCGGTAAGAAATGACGGTGGTCTATTCTAATCAGCCGGATACCGCACGGCGAAAAAAAAATAGACAGTAACATAAAATAGAATCTTTGTTTCATAAAATTTTGCCACAAGAATATAATATCTTCAACATTGTAAGCAGATCCATGTAGAATGAAAACAGACCTATATACAAAAAAAAAGTTAGTTTCATAATAAAAAACTCAAAACGGTAGCACATTTGATTAAAGCCAATAATTTTGGTATGGATTAAGCACACAAGTTTTTGATAAAAAACTCATAGATTTCACATCGTGACCCCTTGGGAAAGGTTACCTGTCAATCAGTTCAGCTATCACGACGAATGATCATTCTAAAGATTTATTTTACTATACCGAAAATGAGCATGCAGCCAATCGCAAAATCCACCCTTTAGAGTAGAGTCGGTTCTAAAGTTATGACCTCGTAAATTAGACGGTTGTTATCACCCTTAGAGGGTACAGTCCTGCCGTATAACCTTCTATTATCAAAATTGATGATTCAGATTTGGAGAACACTATTGAGAATGGAAGATATTCTCCCTCAAACAATCGATACAAAATATAATACAGGCCTTTGTTACAAACTTATACTTAACGCTAACCTTAAAAGCATACTATTCCATGCCCTTGTAGTTGTTGTCCTATTTGACTATATTAATTAACAAAGATAATAATAAAACGTTAGCACCAACCAACAACAAGTAAAACCTATTAATAATATAATCAAATACAAAATATGCTTTATTCAAGTAAACTTGTTGACATGTGCTTTGGAATCGTCAACTCTACTGCTGGTTCGGAAAGCTATTCCTACCGAAAAGAATCATAAAGAAACTAGGCGGTTGCTCTTTTTAAAATATAATTCTTATTACTAGTTACATTTAGTCATTACTGTCTTGTACAGGGTCGAAGAATAGCTATATCCATACATTCTTATAATCTAGGTATGCCTTAACAGTAGGCTTTCTGTATCAGCCTTTTTTTAACAGTATTTTTAAACTGCTGTAATGGCAAAGCTAAAATTGATAACGGAATTTTATTATAGAATCTTATACCCCTACCCACAAACGATTTACGTACATTTTCAAGGCGCAAAGCAGGAGCCGCCGAGTCGGTTCCTGCTTTGTCTATTATATACATCATCTATCGTTTTATAATTCTTTATATTTTTAAGTACAAAAATTATAATTAATGAAACTACAACAAACCTGCTTTTATAATATTATTGAACTTACGTCTAAATTATACACTACCTTTTCTTGTAAGGACGAACTAACCTGTAACAAAGAAATGTATTTTTTTATTATTGAAATTTAACTGTTCTGTTTTTTATTTCTCTATTTGTTAACCATACTTGAAAGATAGCTTGTTACATATCTCAACAATTTTTTTTTCACTCCGCACTGAATTGTTTCGTCAACTCTACTGCTGGTTCGGAAAGCTGTTCCTACCGAGAAGAGCCAGCAAGAAACTCTGCGGTTGCTCTTTTAAAAATATAATCCTTATTACTAGTTACATTTAGTAATTACTGTCTTGTACAAAAATAATTTTGTTTTTTTTATTGCACTCTTTTGTACTCAGATTTTTAGAATTATAACGTTTATAAAGGTGCCAATCAATAATGCAATATTTTTTCTCTGTTCCCGAAAGAATTTTTAAGCTTACTTATATATATGTATATATATATTATATTATATATATAATATATAGCTTATTATAGCTTTTATATGTAAGCCTGGTATATAAACTACAATTTTTGTAATTACATAAAAATATTATTATTTTTTTAATATATACAATTTAAAAATAACTATTGATTATAATGAAAATAATATTTTTTAAACTACATTTTTAAGATTTCACAGATAAGATAAACCACCTCACGAGTAAATGGCCAGACAAGACATCTATACTAAAACATAAAAAAGCAACTAACAAACAGCATATAGGAATTGTTTGATTTCATATAATTGTATATAATCTTGTATCTAACAAGATAATTTTTTTAATATCATGTAACTTATTTGCTTCCTACACATCTAAAGATACGTACCGACAGAAACATTCCAACTATTAAGGCAAACGAAACGACAAAGGTACATTCAAAAATATAAAACTCATAAAGCAGAACGGATTGAAAACCGTATAACGTTCACATAGCGCATAAATTTGGAGCTGTGACCGGATCTTTTTATGTGGTGAGGATCGTGAATGGTGCAGCGAACAATATGCGTCGTATTTCAGCAGTCAGGGCAATACTGGCTGCACTATTCCGACATTGAATGCATCGGAAGTCAGAGACAGTGTTTCAGAATTACGGACGTGCATTTGTTCGGCAGAATTTCATATTGCTTTTGTCTTTCAGATTTCTTTTGATACTTGTAATAGTTAAAAACACTACATGTACACATGTCTTTTGATATATATATTTAACTAGCTTTAACCAGAAACTTCGTTCGCGCGGGCTGTAGTCTTGGAATAAACATTAGCTTCTGTCACTCTATGACCCATATATTTCATGTGAGTTATACAAGGTATTTACTGCGAGTAATTAAAAAAGGCTCTCGAAAAAACTATAAATCTCTCTCTTAGTCCTTCCGGATGGAGATATTTTCTCCATCACAAAAACCAGATCGATCCGGGTTATATATCATAGTTTTATTACCCGCAGTATATAACCCGTATAAGTTTCATGTAATATATTTGTTAAAATAACTCAGTTAAAGTTATCCAATAAATAAAAACCGAAATGTATAAAAAACTCTCTTAAAACAAATTTTTAACACAAGACAAACTGCATAATTTACAGACTTTACTCGTAAAAGGTGACTAAGGTAAGTTGACCAGCCGTGAGGTATCCAGCTGAGTAGAATAAATCACCCTGATTTCTTACCTTGGTGTCGTAAAAGGCGACTAAGGTAAGTTAAGATCAGGCAGGCTGTCGGTCGCAAAATACAATACAAAATAAAAATACGTAGCTGAATCAGTTGCAAAATGTTTAAGACAGGTTGTGGCGACTCCAGTGGAGAGTGTTAGAATGGGATAAGGGTAGGAGAATGATGTATGTATATATACTCGACACATAAAGATTGTTTAATGTTATGGTCTGGTTTGTATCAGAGTTTGGATACTATAGCCACAGTATAAATTGTCAAAGTTCGTTGCACCTCAACTTGTATAAATTCTCCATTTATTCACGCCGAGACCCTCGCTGTTTACTAAAATGAGAGCAAAACGCAAACTCGAATTAACCATTGTTTAATTAAATTCATGGCGGACAAAATTTCTAATTAGCCGAGTTATTTACATTTGGTTTCTTTGCGATCCTTTGCAATTTTTTATGAAAGTTTATTAAAAAACTTGACACTAGTGAGAGTTTTAAAGTTGGTTTCGAAAATTATCTCCCAAGTTTTACTGCTTAATAATACAGATTGTAAAATATTTTGTCTGTTGTATAATGCAAGTATCATATTTTAAAATATAAAAATATAATCGTATATTTATATATTTATAAACGACTAGCAATCGCCAGCGGCTCCGCCCCCGTTGAAAGATTAAAACCGTAATATAGTATTTTCATAATCATAAAAATGGTTAAATTGGGTTAACCTTAAAAGCTAGACATATGCCGTTTCAAACTTTTATTAAGAACTTTTAGAGGGTAACAATTTTGTAAAACATGACTTTTGAATAACTTTCACCGTTTACTCAGCGCACGCAAGGAAAGCTTTAAATTTTGCCATTTTTGTTTTATTTTTTATTGCTGCTCCTCTCCTATTCATCTTAGCGTGATGTTATATAGTCTATAGCCTTTCTCGATAAATGGACTATTTTAAATTCAAAGATTCATACATTTCATCAAGATACATTTCAAATCGGTCCAGTAGTTCCTGAGATTAGCGCGTTCAAACGATCAAACAATCAAACAAACTCTTCAGCTTTATATATTTGTATATATTAAAATTTGGTTAAATTTTTAAGGTATAATCGTTTTTCGTAAAAAGGCTTTAAATTTCAGAATTATATTGTTTATTGATGAAGGCCAAATGTTAATGTTAATTAATATCTGTGATATTTATCAGAGGTTTGCGGGTTTAAACCCCGCGAAAGTTTTTGTTGAGTTAAGTAGTGAATTTTGAAAAATTGATCAAATAATTTAAAATTAATCATTCGTTTAAGAGTAAATAAAATTATCGTAAGGATAATTCCTGGGCTATATTAAATAAACCAGTATTGCAGTTGACAGTTCACCTGCCCACACTCCCGTGGGTCGCGGGCTCGATTCCCGCCGAGGGCCAACATTTGTTAAAACAATGTGTTGGTTTTTCGACTCCGAGTGTATTTATATGTTCAAGTATTTATTTAAAATTATATACATATGAATATATATACTGGTTGTCTGTCATCGATAAGACGAGTATAAAATTTTAGTTTAATTGATACTTGAAATAAAGATGTGTAAAAATATAGTAATTGTATTCATAAAATGTTTTTAATTTTACACTTAACTTTGTATTCAATGTTTCCATTTAACCATTATAATAAGCAGAATCACAGCATACTAAATTTATTGTGTAAACTACGACTTAAATTGTTGAGTGTAGAGAGTACTAGTAGAGTCATTCATCATCCTCATCCTCCTGCCCTTATCCCACTCTAAGTGGGGTCGGCACAACATGTTATAAACATGTTGTCATATGATTTGGCTGCGTTTTTACGACCGGCCGCCTGCCTGACATCAACTCACCTTAGTCGCATTTTACGACACCTCGGTAATAGAGGGTGGTCTATTCTACTAAACCGGATACCACACGGTGGGTCAACTTACCTTAGTCGCCTTTTACGACACCTCGGTAAGAAATGAGGTTGGTCTATTCTACTCAGCCGGATACCACACGGCGGGTCGTCTTACCTTAGTCGCCTTTTACGACACCTCGGTAAGAAAAGAGGGTGGTACTATTCTATTCAGCCGGATACCACACGGCATTACTAGTAGAGTCATTATACTTCGACATACAACATTTTATTCTATCTTCATTCTAAGTATAGCAGAAGTACAAACAAAACAACCTTCGAAAAATAAATCACAAAAGTTTGCGACCCTACTTGAATAAATCTTCACTTTATTTAAGCAGCGTTCCTTTTTGCTACCAAATTAGCTAATAAAAGCATATAACACGTACATGTATGTATAAAAATATAATCAACGCCGCTTATACCTATTTTTCATAGATATTTTTACTAATATTGAGTAAAACAGCGCTATTTTGCTTTTATATGAAAATTTAACTAAACAAAATCCTCCTGCCCTTATCCTATAAGTGGGGTCGGCGCAACATGCTATTAACATGTCACATGATTTGGATATGTAATTTACGACCGGCCGCTTACCTGACGTCAACTTAACCCAGTCGTAATTTACGTCGACTCGGTAAGAAAAATGGGGCTGTATTCTTCTGAACCGGATACCACGCGGTGGGTCAACTTACCTTAGTCACCTTTTATGACACCTCGGTAAGAAATGAGGGTCGTCTACTCTATTCAGCCGGATACCATAGGACGGGTCGACTGAATTAAAATAATAAAGAGTGTGATTTTATTGTATTGTTTTTGTTTTACTTCTTCAAAAATACAATTATATAGTTATACATATATTAACTAGCTTAATTATAATAAAACTATGTTATCTAAGGGATTGACATTATTACACCTTCACTCAACTTTACATGTTTATCCCAAGGGTCAATTTAAAGTCTGTCTTAAAATATTATATAAATCTATCTTCTATCTATCTTAGGACTCTATTATGAACTTACATACATACTTTCTGTTTTTTTATATAAAGATATTTATTTGCAACGAATATTGATTAAGTCAAAGCTAGCTCTATTTTATCTAGCACTCTGCTATTTGGTATTGATAAGAAACAAGAATCTAGTTGGTTAACAGTAAAATCATGGTCAGGTAAGATATAGTGCATGGGTGGCCGGTAATTAATTTTTAAAATGATGTAAAAATTTAAAATAAAAAAAAATTTAAAAGAAAAAGGAAAAAATAATAGGGCAAGTGTGAGGCTCGATCCTAGGTTTTCCTTTCATAATAAAAAAAATATATATCAAAGGTCAAATGAACTGTCTTTTTCAACACGCCAACTTAGTTTATTTGCAGTAATTATTTATATGAGCACAGAATAGTCTCATTTGGCCATAATGAAAGCTAAACTACAGCGCGGCGGCGCCGGAGAAAATAAATTGCTAAAGTTTGTTGCACCTTCACCAGTGTTAATTTAACATTTAATCACGATCCGAATGTCACTATTAAGGCAATCATTTATTTATTTTTGTTTATAGTAATATTGTTTATAGTGTATATTATATTGTAGTCAATATTATTAACGTATCATAGAAATAGTTGATCCTGTATTTCCTGTTTTCTAAACAAAATATTCAGAATTTTTTATAGGAAAATATAGTAAGAAACTATGAAGTAAATACATACATACATAGCTTTAAGATTTGCAGACGACGACTACACTATTATATTAGGGTTCCCTGTAATGATAGTAATAAGCTGGAAATAAATAAATAAATAAAAACTTACCTTAGTCGCGTCTTACGACATCTCGGTAAGAAATGAGGGTTGTCTATCCTACTCGGCCGAATAACACTAGGCAAGTCTACTTGACACTAATATAAAATTTATAGAATAAATATACCACACACACGTCCACACCACCACACGTCTCTTTATATGCTATTTATATAACATTTATATATTCCAACTACTATGGCAGCGACTTCGCCCGCGTGAAATTAGCGTGTCACAATTTTTTTTCCCGAATTGACAATTTGAACATAAGATTAGTTATTGCAATTTGACGATAAGAGACATGTTATCGCGGACTTTATATAGTATTTTTTTGATCTAGAATTCTCTACTACATTATTATAGTTTATTTCTGTTGATTTACGCGGCGCACGCAATTATAGCTCCCAACAGGCCAGTTATTTTTACAACATAACACGGTATGATTTATAATAATGTACTATTGATTTAAAGGTTTCATAAGTATTACACTATATTTAAGTAAAAACTTTACAAAAATCCGTTCAATAGATTTTGAGAAAATCGATAACATACACAGACTCAATTTTTAGAGACTTATTATCATAATTTCATTGGGTCAAAATGTTTTCCTGCGTTTTCTATACCAATATATTTCCGCCCGAACAATATACCACAATGCAACACTCAACAAAACAAATTGCTAAAGTTTGATGTGGCTCCACTTGAATAAATTCCTCATTTATTCGCTGTTTGTACAAGAGAAATTTCAACTCGGATGACTATTGTGTAAATATATTTACGGGGGGATAAAAATGCTAATTAACTGTATTTGCATTTGTGTGGAAGTTTTCCTTTCCAGTTTCATAAAGCTGAAGAAGTTTTTAATTGCGTAGTTGCAGGATTGGTAATTGAAAATAAATATGACTATACATTATATAATTTTGTTTCGTTCACATGTTTTGAACTAATTCAAGTTTACATAAGATATGAAAATATTATTTTGCTATAATCCACGATAAAAGAAAATATATGTATTGCTAAATGTAGAATGTATCTTAAAAGATGACTAAGGTAATGACCCGACGTCTGCCAACGTAGCCAAATCATGTGACAACATGTTTATAGCATATTGTGCCGACCTCACTTAGAGTGGGATAAGGGCTGGAGAATGATACTAAATGTAGAGTGTGCTATCCATTCTCAGATCTAAATCATGCAGTATTCATAGAACTAGCAAAAATATTTTCATTACTTCTGTATTATGGTACCTGCGCAAAGTTTAATTTTATTTTACAAATATATACCTAAGAAAACATGATTATTAAAATTGACTTAAGATTTACCAGTAGATTGACCATTTAAGGGTTTATTTATTTACGAAATGGAATCTTCTAAAAAGATCAACTGAACTAAAAGACTATATTACTGCAAAAAAAGTAAAAGGAGCTTAAAAGGTGACTAAGGTAAGTTGACCTACTGTGTGGTATCCGGCTGAGTAGAATAGACCACCCACATTTCTTACCGAGGTGTCGTAATAGGCGATTAAGAAATGCCGAACCGCCGTGTGATATCCGGCTGAGTAGAATAGACCACCCTCATTTCTTACCGAGCTGTCGTAAAATACGACTAAGGGAACTTGACGTCAGGCAGCCGGTCGGTCGTAAAATACGTAGCCAAATCATGTGACAACATGTTTATAGCATGTATGCATAAGGGCAGAAGGATGATGTTGATTATTGCAATATTATAATTTAAAAGTCAGTCTGTCTGCTAAGCTTTTACGGGGTATTGGGTCGAACGAATATTGATAAAAATATCCTAGCAAGGCCCTTTCCAAACACTTGAGCGACTCCATTGACTAACTTCGTTAACAACATCCACGTCTCATCACTTTACCGTTGCTGATGATATATGTGGGTGTGGTGTCTTCAATCGTCTTAAATAAATAATAACTTTAATTTGCGTCTTAGTCTGTTAGGTGCGCCGGCTTAAAAGAATTCCATCTTGCACAGATCCTCATATCTCGCTTTCACACTGGTTCTCTCACTCGCACACGCTTTCGTTCAAAAACATAATCATCTTACATACTGCATTCATTCGTCTTTAAACATATTTTTATTTAATCCTATATTTATTGTGACTGTTCATTTTCGCACCTACTGGTAGTTTGTCATAAAGTTATAGTGAAAAGCAAACCGCGCCGCGTCACATTTCAAATAATAAATTGCCAAAGTTTGTAGCAGCTCCACTTAAACTAACTTGCCGTTTATTCTGTAGTTGTAAAATTAAAGAAAACTCAAACTTCAATTTCATTGTAGGGGTTACTTTTGTTTACTGCTATTACAATAATCTCAACAAAATATTTTAAATATCATCAATTAAATATTTGTTTGCGAATTCTTCCGGAATAAAAAAAGTCGCGTCAGCATTGTAAATTATAAGGTAGAAAGTGTGTAGTATTAGTTTAATATTAAATCAAATTAAAATCATCTAGATCTAGCTAGGTTTTATTAAAAAAAAATACTAGAATTTAGATTGAATGTATAAAACACTTTTTTTTGCCGTAAATTGTCAACGTAGCTTATTCGGGGAACGGTTGGTCTCGAGAAATGAAAATACCTAGGACCAAGCCCTACAGGCAATCTTTTTTATTTCTTTTTTTTAAGTTTCTTTTTTATTTTGTAAAATATTACCGGGTAAGGCTCGGTCAACCAGGTGCTAGTTTTAATATAACCTACATTATATAAGTTACATCTACGGTAGCCTAAGCTCCCATGGTCTAACTAGCATATGCAGCCTTAGTAATTAGTTAGACAGTGTAGTCAACCTCTATTACAAATTTATCGCGCTCTATCTTAACCAATAGAGAGAAGATCATGTACAAATCGATATAAATGAAGAAGGAAGTGATTATTAAATTATTCGAGAAATAGTCGTTATAGTTTAATCAAGGAAAAAGAATCCTTTGTTAAGATATGGTTGCTCTTTCAGTTGCAATAATATAAAACGAAGTTGCAGAAACGAAGACAAGCTTAACAAGCGTTCTAACTTTCAAAGCTTTTTTACTTTTTATATTTCAATATAAAGTCATTAATTATACGACATAACTATCGCTCAAGATTTTTTAAGCGTGCAGTACTGTGATAGATTAACAAGTTTACTAGTAATTTGTAACCCAAAATTGCTAAGGTTATTAACTGAAAAAAAAAACTAAAAAAAGTTTTAGTAGATTTTAAACTTTCGCGATTCATACTGATTATTAAATAAACATACGGGTCACATCGCGTTATAATCGATTACCTCTGTATAAGGTTCTACGTTTCGGCAGAGTTGCATCCACCGCGGTCACGAACTCTTTAGGCTGGATTCATACTATGATGCCGTTCTCGGTACGATCTCGCTTCGTTCTCGGTCCGGTCAAATCTCACTGTGTCTACACTACTCGATGCCGTTCTCGGTTCGATCTCGATCCATGGTCGACATACGATGTTTAAAAAAAGAATCATATTAATTTTATTCGCCAGAAAATGGAATTCAATTTTTCTATTGAAGAATTAGCAACAATAGCATTTTGGATAAACAAGATATAAATTAAAAAAAAATTATAACAAAAAGAAAAGAAAAAAAGGGGACAAGAAAATATGGGTTTTAGTAAAAGTAAAAGTTTAATACCGAGAAAAGAGGAAGACGAATATTATACTTTATTTCGTCATTTAGTAAGCAATGAAGAATAATGTTCATTATATTGATTTAGGATTGTATTCAGGAATATTTGAAATGATTTTAAAAATAATTGAGCGCAAATTTTAAAAAGAAACACCTCTTTTCGTCTGGTTACTAATGTTTTGGATAAGGTAAGTAATAAAATATCATATTCTATAAAATTTGTATATTTAAATTATAACAATCATTTACATGCATGAATTACATAATATATAATATCTGGGTGACCGAGCTTCGCTCGGTAATTTTTTACAAAAAAAAAACTTAAAAAAAAAGAAAAAACAATTATTTAGTTGGGGATCGATCCTTGGCATTCACATTTCTCGAGGCTGCCCGTTACCCGAACAAGCTACGTCGACTTGACAGCTAATGACGAAAATTCAATTAAATATAAATGTTAGTGTTTTTTAATGCCCAAAAACAGGGATAAAACAATTTTTTTTTTACATAAAACCTAGCTAGATCAATTTTTCTCCCCCAAAACCTCCTACATGCTGAATTTCAGGAAAATCGTTGGAGCCGTTTCCGAGATTCAGAATATATATATATATATATATATATATATATATATATATATATATATATATATATATATATATATATATATATTAACTCCTTGAGGTCCTGTTTGTTCCTGGTACATTACTAGCGAACATATTGACGGAATAAATTTCTAATTATTTCGACCATTTATTTATTAATTTAACTCTATGCACTTTTCTCAAAAAAAAGGCACATAGAAAGACTGGTAAAATAATTATAGCAGAATTATTCTTTATCTATAACAAATGTTATAAACCACATAAGAAATAGTTAACTTTTTCTGAACTCTACGATTTATTACCATGTTATAAACTTGTTGTCACATGATATGGCTACGTATTTTACGACCGGCCGCCTGCCTGACGTCAACTTATCTTAGTCGTATTTTACGACACCTCGATAAGAAAAAGGGTGGTCTATTCTACTTAACCGGATACCACACGGTGACTCAACTTACCTTAGTCGCCTTTTACGACATCTCGGTAAGAAATGAGGGTGGTCTATTCTACTCAGCCGGATACCACACAGCGGGTCGACTTACCTTAGTCGCCTTTTACGACACCTCGGTAAGAAATGAGGGTGGTCTATTCTACTCAGCCGGATACCACACGGTGAGTCAACTTACCTTAGTCGCCTTTTACGACATCTCGGTAAGAAATGAGGGTGGTCTATTCTACTCAGCCGGATACCACACGGCGGGTCGACTTACCTTAGTCGCCTTTTATGACACCTCGGTAAGAAATGAGGGTGGTCTATTCTACTCAGCCGGATACCACACGGCGGGTCGACTTACCTTAGTCGCCTTTTACGACACCTCGGTAAGAAAAGAGGGTGGTACTATTCTATTCAGCCGGATACCACACGGCGGATTTATTACCAGACATAATTATTTAATTAATTTTATTTAACATAAATGCTAAACACATGCGGCGCGACTGATGAAAGACTGCAGTTGAAACAAAAGAAGCGAGTTCAGGTCGAGACAGGTCCGATCTCACTTGAGTCAAATTTTCTTGTCGACGAACCGACGCTCGACCGATATCGGATCGGTACTGGCCCGATACTATAGTGTGAATACTCTGATTCTTTTTTATTTAAGAATATTTTACCGGACCGAGAGCGGAGCGAGATCGAACCGAGAACGGCATCATAGTCTGAATCATGCCAAAAGTTCAATTCAGACTATGATGTCGTTCGCGGTTCGTTCTCGCTTTGTAGTTGACATAAGACGTTTTGGAAAATAACTATATAAATTTAATTCAACAGCATTTAGTATTTCAATATAAAAATCAGAAAAGAAAAGCAAGAAAAAATAAAAAGAAAAGAATAACCGAATAATAAAAAAGGCTAAAAGAAAATTAAAAGAAAAGTCAAGAAAAATCAAAAGAATAGCACAAAAAGAAAAAGAATGACAGAAAAGAAGATTCAAAAGAATAGAAGAAAAGGAAAGAAAAGCTGATAAAAAATTATAATAATACAATCACTTATAACAAATTTTATAAAGTACATGATAAATACTTACCTAATTCAGATTCCCACTATTTATTACCTTTAACTTAATTTGATTTAATTAAAACTCACTAGCGGCACGACTGATGAAAGTCTGGAGTTAAAACAGAAGCGTGTTCATATTGTCGATGTCGGTACAACGCCGAGACCGGTTCGATCTCGCTCCAGTCAAAATATTCTTTTTGACGAACCGGTGCTGGAGCGATATCGGACCGGGACCGGAGCGATACGATAGTGTGAACACTCTGACTGTTTGTAGTTTAACAATATTTTACCGGACCGAGAACGGAGCGAGATCGTACCGAGAACGGCATCATAGTCTGAATCCAGCCTTAAACTTACGCGATTCATACTGATTATTAAATAAACATACGGGTCACATCGCGTTATAATCGATTACCTTTGTATAAGGTTCTACGTTTCGGCAGAGTTGCATCCACCGTGGTCACGAACTCTGCCGAAACGTAAAACCTTATACAAAGGTAATCGATTATAACGCGATGTGACCCGTATGTTTATTTAATAAAAAAAGTTTTGTCAAAATTTTTGAATTTGATGTCAAAGTGGCAAAGATGTGGTTTGAGAAATAATAAGAAAAACTAATTTTTAGTATACGTTTATGTATATAGTTATCTAAATTGTATCCATTCCAAATATTTGTTTCTAGATATTTTATTTAACTAAAACATATCTTCGTTGAGAGTTATTTGGCTAGACTTCGATGAGACATAAGCGTAATAAATATCACTAAGAATTGTTTTTGTTACGTAATATGAAATCTCTTCTAGTAAATAGTTAATATATGTCAATGTTTCAGCCTATCGAATAGATTGTTCCAAATTAGCCCAAATGTTTGAACAGGAAAATTTGGTTTTCTCTTGTTTAATAAATTGAATGAGATTACAATGTCTCAAACGCAATTCAGCTTTTGTGGCCATCAAAACACGAATGCCCAAATTGAGGCACAATTGAATTGCGTTCTGAACAGAAGAGGAAATCTTGTTCATTTTGTCTTTCAAAGTTGGACGTCACATTGTTATTTATTGCCGAATTGTTCTATCAATACATATTAATTGTCTTTAGTACATGATACAAGTTTATGTTTGCTACGCCCAGATATAATTATATCTTTGTATTACTAGACACAGTAGCTCATTTCTGTATTGAGAATTAGGGATGTGACTTGGAGTAGAAAAAATCATTTTTTCTGACAGTTTGAAAAGTTACGTTTTTCAATATTAATAATTAATTAGAATAAAAGCTAATTAAAGCGGACATCTGCCAATAAATAATAAAGAATGCGCTGTTTATTAAATTCGATTGGAATTCATCGGTTTCATTGAACAATGCATATCTAATTTTAAATGAACAAAAAAAGAAAAGAGGTTAATTAATTATTTTTTTCAAAAAATAATCGATTATTATAAAAATTGATTTTTTGTACCTCCCTAGTGAGGATTGAGTTTAATAATAAAAAATAATATAAAATAATAAATAGAAAATAATAAAATCGAAAATAAGTAAATCTGATACAGTATAAAAAATCTTTTAAAAAAACGTATCAGCGAAGTCTTCAAAATTATTGTAGATAAATACAATTAAAATTCATGTTCATATAGTCTTTTGAAATTTTACATAACATTTTTATTTACTGTTGTTATGTTATTCATCATCATCGTCCTCCTGCCCTTATCCCACCCTAAGGGGGGTCGGCACAACATGTTATAAACATGCTGTAACATGATTTGGCTGCGTTTTTACGACCGGCCGCCTGCTTGACGTCGACTTACCTAAGTCGTATTTTACGACACCTTGGTAAGAGAGAGGGTGGTCTATTTTACTAAACCGGATGCCACACGGTGTGTCAACTTACCTTAGTCGCCTTTTACGACACCTCGGTAAGAAATGAGGTTGGTCAATTCTACTCAGCCGGATTCCACACGGCGGGTCGACTTACCTTAGTCGCCTTTTACGACACCTCGGTAAGAAAAGAGGGTGGTACTATTCTATTCAGCCGGATACCACACGGCGGACTGTTGTTATGTTATTAATTGGTAATATTTATTATAACCTACATATACATTTATTGTCTTCGGTACAAAACAACCACAACAAAACAGTTCTCGTAGAAAAAGTGTGTTACTGTACTTATAGAAGAAGAATAGTTACTAATAATTTATAACCAATTCAAACGAAGATAAACAGTAACAATCCAACAATAACAGTTATTGTTTGAAACAAAAGATATAGTTTGCCTAGTTTGTAAGAGAAAATAATAAGATTAAAAATTATTTTCCATTTTGCCTTTCAGAGTTGGACATCGCATATTTATCGTCGGATTGTCGTGTCAACACATATTTATTGTCCTTGGTACAAGATTAGGTCTATGTTTCTTTTGCACTGACAATGTTTCGTATTTATGCTAGTAGATATAGCTTGGATAAAGAATACACTGGATGCCGCCTTAGCTATTTTTGTGTGTCCGTTTTATGCTTGTGTGAACTTTTAGAACTGCATTAGTGTGCGTGATTAGGGAAGTACTTAGCTTATCGATAAGCTAAACTAGGCATCGATAATTATCGAAGCCTAGCTCAGGTTACTGTAAAGTTAATATACAGTTGTTACCAACATAGTTGGTTTAGTGTTCAGAATAGATTTAAACATTTGAATAGATTGACATAATTTCCTGAGTATACAGTCTGCAGTATAATGTCATGAATTATCCGATGCACATCTTTACTGCATATCTTACTGTGATGGGTGGTCCTCAAAAATGGTATCTGTCAATTGACTGTGAGCCTAGATTTACCAAGGAATCCTTTGAAGCGTTAAAAATAAAGTCGAAGGTGCAGCCCATACTCAGTGCTTTATGTATAGATGAAATGTTAGTGCTTCAGTGGCCAATTGAACAATATCATGATTCACATTATTCCCAACATTTACATATCCGTGAGACGGTGACAGCTTTTATCCACTGTTCTCTTATATGTGGGCATTTAGGAAACCTAAGAAAATAATCTAAAATTAGAGAATTCGCATTTACTTGGCTAGTAAATATAACTTTGACTGATATTTATCGATACATAATAATTCGTTAGTGTGTACATCACTACGTAGGTAACACAATTCAATCGAATATTTAATGATTAATTTCTATGTTTTATCAGTATCCCACACTCGTGCCGGCTAGAGAATATCAAACTGTACTGATAGATTATAATCTGAAACGCTTTAACTGAATAAAAGCTTTAATTTAGCACGCAAATGAGAGTCAAAGATTTACTTATGAAATGGTAATTCCGTGTTTTTAACTCCTCCTTTCGTTGTTCTTGATGGACACGTTAAGGCAGCACACGACATATTCCACCTTTTTTGAAAAAATATATCAGTAACATTCGTATTTGCTTTAGATTTCAAAAAATAATCTTCAACAAACTCAATGTTATGGCCTCATTTGGTGTCACCAAGTGGACACATTTTTAGCGACGTTGCCAATCTTCATTACAATCTCTTTCACTCTTATGTATAGTTCGCGATAAGAACAGAGACAAACGATAAATCGCTTACACACAGACGCAAGATCGGCAACGTCTTTTGGCGCCGTCCAGTATATACTACGTCCATGAGATATAGTCTGATTTATGTACTGTTCAGGACTTACTCGTAAGAAGAAAAAAACATACATGATAAATATGAATATATATTATTCATATTATTTGAAAAAAAAACTGCTTTTTATTAGCGTTTTATATACAGAGAAAGTAATACTTAAAATATTCTGTTTGTAAAACAAATCTGTCAACGAATATCACACTTATCTTTTGATGTCTTATTCTACTTTACTCAATTGTGTTCTCTTCTGATTTATCGTTCATCATTCTCATTCCCTTATCCCACTCTAAGTGGGATCGGCATAACATATTTCAAACATGTTGTTACATCTGTTGCCTAGTTATTTTACGAATAGCCGCTCTGTCTGACGTCTTACTTTAGTCACCTGTTACGACACCTTGCTAAGAAATGAGTTTGGTCTATTCTACTCAGCCGGATAGCACACGGCGGGTCAACTTACCTTAGGCGCTTTTTATGACACATCGGTAAGAAATGAGGGTGGTCTATTCTACTCAGACGGATAGCACACGGCGGGTCAACTTACTCGTACTTAAGTCGCTTTTAACGACACTTCCGTGAGAAATGAGGGTGATCTATTCTACTAGGATACCACACTGCACCGTTATCACTTTTAATTAAAATACATGCAATATTTGTGCAATATAATAAAGTATATTTTTTTGTTTTTCGCTTTAATAAATGTCAATGGGTCGTGTAAAAAGCTTTTGTAAAGTTAACTTGGCATACACTTCCTGAAAATAAATGAAATTCAAACAAACAAAATCCGTTTAAATAAGTCAGCAAGTAAAAAGTTATGAACACTATCTTATGGTTACAGCACAGTGCTCGCTAGCTTTAATTCCACTTGGCATCATTTCAATGCGATATAATGTTTTATCATCATAAAACTAACTTTAAGTTGCATTTTGTATTGATTCAACTTTTAAAGGAATGTATGGCCTTAGTCTTTCGTTCTCTTTAATTAGAGTGAAGCAGATACTAGGCATTAGATTGACCCGTTGGCGCAGTGGGTAGTGACCCTGCCATCGACTCCATGGGTCGCGGGTTCGATTCCCGCCAAGGGACTAGATTTTCCATAAAAAATTGGTTTACTTACCGACCATCAATCGATCCCAGAAAAGACTTAATTCAAACTGTGGAAATTATTAAGTAGGCGATGTTTACTAGAATATACGAGTATGTCGACCAAAAATTAGACATTTCTAAACCAAAGTTAGAACCTCGGGTTATGCGGTGAGAACCCTTGCGGTGCAACCGCTATACCATTACAAATCCGTATAAAAGTTTTCTATATAAAACGCTTCCGCGTCCCACCAATTTGAAAGGACGAAGTAGGCCACTGGTTTTATCTAATAAAAGGATCAAAAGGAACCCTTTTCTGCTTTAGAACGAAACCCTATGATTAACCTACTGTATCCTTTCATTTTACTGAGAATCTATATAATGTTTATTGATTTACATACATTTTGATTGGATACAAAAGCATTGCGATGTAACATTACGTTTTAAAAATATCATGTTGTAGTTCTTTAGGGGTAAGTTTGGAGCATGGAGATGGTTAAAAATTTTAAGGACATAGTGGATCTAATTTTTTAGATTTTTCTACATTTTTAGATAAATAAACTTATAGGTATTTTTAAATAAATTCACTTATTTCCAACATATAATCATTATAAAAATTTTATTTCAAGTTAAGTAGACATCATTCTCCTGCCCTTATCCCACTCTAAGTGGGGTCGGTGCAACATGAATTAAACATGTTGCAACATTTGGCTACGTATTTTACTTACCTTACCTTACAACTTACCTTAGTCGTAATTTACGATACCTCGATAAGAAAGAGAGGGTGGTCTGTTCTACTCAACCGGATACCACACGGCGGGTAAACTTGCATTAATGCTTTTAACGAAATCATAGTAAGCAATGAGGTTTGTCTATTCTGCTCAGCCGGATACTACACGGTGGGTCGACTCACCTTAGTTGACTTTTACGACACCTCGGTACTAAGTAAAGGTAGTCTATTCTATTCAGCCGGAGACGATACGGCGTATTAAAAAAACAGATAAAATAAAAATACAGATTTTTTCTATAGATTGATAGCAAAATAACAAGCGCTTGAAACGGGATTACTTCTGTGTAGTACCGATTAAACAGCTCAGCATAGTATACAAGTTCAAGTAACGAAGAAAAGTTTTAACAGCTGATGGCAGTCATTTTTGCGTCTAGACTGCTTATCTATAACGCTAGATTGACTCTTGGAAAAATGTTCGCATTTTGTTCTTGGTGTAAACAACTTACGTAATATATACTTATCTACCGTTAATATTTGAACCAAATAATTTTGACAACTCATCATCCTCCTGCCCTTCTCCCACTCTAAGTGGGGTAGGTACAAAATTTTATAAACATGTTATCACATGATTTGGTAACGTATTTTACGACTGGCCGCCTGCTTATTATTAACTTACCTTAGAAGTATTTTACGACACCTTGGTAAGAAAGAGGGTTGTCTATTCTATTCAACCTTCGGCGGGTCAACTTACCTCAGTTGCCTTTGACGACATCTCGGTAAGATATGAGGGTATTCTATTCTACTCAGCCGGATTCCACACGGCAATAATATTGACAACTAAAAAATGATAACGTTTGGTCTATCTGTTCGTAAAGGGTTTTGCATCGTCATTTCAAGAATTTCTTAAAGGTTTCTTTTGACGTTTACTACTCTATACAGGAAAGATCAAGGAATTTCTTCACTGGAATATGCTGTGCCGTTTATAATTTTAGAACTGGTTACACTCTGTGTCAAAATAAAAAAGTTTAAGATCATAAAAGTTTAAGAGAATGAAACGAAAAGTGCATTGAATCACGAACAGAACAGAACAGAACAGAACAGAACAGAACAGAACAGAACAGAACAGAACAGAACAGAACAGAACAGAACAGAACAGAACAGAACAGAACAGAACAGAACAGAACAGAACAGAACAGAACAGAACAGAACAGAACAGAACAGAACAGAACAGAACAGAACAGAACAGAACAGAACAGAACAGAACAGAACAGAACAGAACAGAACAGAACAGAACAGAACAGAACTGAACAGAACTGAACAGAACTGAACAGAACTGAACAGAACTGAACAGAACTGAACAGAACTGAACAGAACTGAACAGAACTGAACAGAACTGAACAGAACTGAACAGAACTGAACAGAACTGAACAGAACTGAACAGAACTGAACAGAACTGAACAGAACTGAACAGAACTGAACAGAACTGAACAGAACTGAACAGAACTGAACAGAACTGAACAGAACTGAACAGAACTGAACAGAACTGAACAGAACTGAACAGAACTGAACAGAACTGAACAGAACTGAACAGAACTGAACAGAACTGAACAGAACTGAACAGAACTGAACAGAACTGAACAGAACTGAACAGAACTGAACAGAACTGAACAGAACTGAACAGAACTGAACAGAACTGAACAGAACTGAACAGAACTGAACAGAACTGAACAGAACTGAACAGAACTGAACAGAACTGAACAGAACTGAACAGAACTGAACAGAACTGAACAGAACTGAACAGAACTGAACAGAACTGAACAGAACTGAACAGAACTGAACAGAACTGAACAGAACTGAACAGAACTGAACAGAACTGAACAGAACTGAACAGAACTGAACAGAACTGAACAGAACTGAACAGAACTGAACAGAACAGAACAGAACAGAACAGAACAGAACAGAACAGAACAGAACAGAACAGAACAGAACAGAACAGAACAGAACAGAACAGAACAGAACAGAACAGAACAGAACAGAACAGAACAGAACAGAACAGAACAGAACAGAACAGAACAGAACAGAACAGAACAGAACAGAACAGAACAGAACAGAACAGAACAGAACAGAACAGAACAGAACAGAACAGAACAGAACAGAACAGAACAGAACAGAACAGAACAGAACAGAACAGAACAGAACAGAACAGAACAGAACAGAACAGAACAGAACAGAACAGAACAGAACAGAACAGAACAGAACAGAACAGAACAGAACAGAACAGAACAGAACAGAACAGAACAGAACAGAACAGAACAGAACAGAACAGAACAGAACAGAACAGAACAGAACAGAACAGAACAGAACAGAACAGAACAGAACAGAACAGAACAGAACAGAACAGAACAGAACAGAACAGAACAGAACAGAACAGAACAGAACAGAACAGAACAGAACAGAACAGAACAGAACAGAACAGAACAGAACAGAACAGAACAGAACAGAACAGAACAGAACAGAACAGAACAGAACAGAACAGAACAGAACAGAACAGAACAGAACAGAACAGAACAGAACAGAACAGAACAGAACAGAACAGAACAGAACAGAACAGAACAGAACAGAACAGAACAGAACAGAACAGAACAGAACAGAACAGAACAGAACAGAACAGAACAGAACAGAACAGAACAGAACAGAACAGAACAGAACAGAACAGAACAGAACAGAACAGAACAGAACAGAACAGAACAGAACAGAACAGAACAGAACAGCTTTATTCATTTACACAACACAAAATAAACAATTTACACACAAAGAGAAGCAATAACAACAAAAAATAATATAAAAGGTGAATTTAAAGTGTGTCGTGCCAATGAAAAGGTTCTGGCTCAGCATAGTGTTGGAGGTAAAAAATACCAGCAACGCTGATATTCTGCCGGATCCCTGTCGAGGGAAGCCCGTATATTAAGTAGTACTATGATTGTGTTCTCAATATATTTCCTGTATCGATATTGTATGCTCTTATTCGCCTAATTATTATATTATATTTAAAATTATAGTAAGTATCAGTATAAGTAAATTAATAAATAAATCAGATCAGGTAAAAGTAAGTATATTACTCGTAAAGTTTTAAACATATATTTGATGATAGATAGATCTCTGGGTTTAGAAATTATTTACAAAATGGAAAAAGTTGTAGCTTTTGTTTACGTTCTTTCCAATAAGCGCTAGATGAAATAGAGGGTCATTAAGTCGCGCTTTTTTATACTTTCAAAGCTGTAAAGGACATATTCTTTCTACTTTCGTTTTCTAGGTTTCTATTATTTATTATAATGGCGTCAAAATCTTACTGCACATTTTTACTCGACGTTGGAATAAAAAAAAACATATTAATAAAAAATCTACGTAATGTTGGTGTTGTTAAAAATTTGCATCAACAAGGAATTCACCATAATCCCATGAGTTCAAGAAAGAAGTGATTCAAATATCAATGGGATAATAATCCCGATATGCTTTTAAATTTTATTTGTTATAATTTCGGAAATACTTGTCATATAATATATGTATAAATTGAAACCAATTACAGAATGATGGAGTGGTACACGAGTTTACTTTTTACTTTCAAGAGCTGAAAGGATAAGTGTGGAATTGAATTAAGCCCGAGGAAACGGAGTGTCGAACCGGAATTTGAGTTGCGCAATCCATCAATGCCTGTACATGTAGGAATGTACTTTATTTGAGTTCACTAATCAGGGATTATGGTTAAACAGCTTGCTTAATTTTGTACTGAACTTGAAGGTCATATTAAACTTTGAAAACGTTTATATTGTACAAACGTATATGTCGGGAATGGAGATAGTCAAATATCATCACCATAGTTTTTAATACCGAAAATACTGGTTGCGCGGCAATCACGTGATCAATAGAAAAGTAGAGGCACGTTAGTGACTGCTATGAATGGCTGAGCTTACCCATAGCGAGGCCAGTCTTGTTGTGACTCATACGGTTATTAGACGCTATCTCGCCCAAGGGTTTTTTCACTTGGGAGTCTTGCAGTAAAGCTTGACTTGTACGATAGCTAAATTCTCATGTGTTTGGATCATGTTACCTGTTTTTTACATATTTTATAACTCAATCATACGTTGTAGGTTTTGTAGGTTTTTAATATTACGTAATAATCTTGAACTAAAAAAACCCTTAGACATTCATTTATTTATTATTTACTCTAGCATATATATGATCCGTGTATATTGTAACGTACACAAATTGTACAGATATATTAAAGATTAATAAAATAAAAGAACCGTAGCAAATTATAACACATAATAATAAATACCGTTTTCAGAAATCATATAAGCGGCGTTTTCTCCCTTTTATCCAATCATTTCATTCATATAACGTCGGTAATAACCAGATTTCAGGCTTTGTTGCGTCAATTCCATAAATATGTGGCTTTATTGGAATGAAGAGTAATTTATATATATAAAAGAGGAAGTATGTATGTGCCTTATAGACTCCGAAACGGCTGGGACGATTTTAACGAAATTTTCAGACAAGCTTTAAATTGATTCCGCGGATAAACCTTAAGGTTTGGTGGCGATAGGAGTGTTTTTGTTTCGGTGGGAAATCGAAACCTGACTGAGCCACAGCAACGTGTGGACGGACCGCTAGTAATATAAGTAAATTAAAGTCCTGTTACTATCCCACTGCTACGCATTATAGCACTCTCCGTTTTGACAGAGAAGGATTGGAGCTAAACCTACCAATGCTGCTCCAATGCGGATTGGTTGGGTTAGGTTACACCTATCTCTAGAATTCTTTACAGATACGTAGATTTCCTCACGTTGTTTCTTTCATCCAAAAGCATGTGATAAATTGCAATTATTGATTGTACTCATAAGTTTTAACAGAAAACTCATTGATGCCTGCTCGGGGCTTGAACCAGTGACCCCTTAAAAGAGTCGCACGGTCTCACCGCTGGGCTATCACAGCAATAGTAATAGAAGAAGGAATTCAGAATTATTATAAGAATCCATACGTATAGAAATGAACAAATTGAATTTTGAAATTTAATAAATCAAATCGAAACACTGTGGAAAACCATAATGCAGCAGTAATTGCGATAATCCGGGATAAACTATTTTTCAAATTATATTTCAATATATATTATATCGCTGACATCTTATCATTACTTTTGAATTTTTAATAGTTATAAACATCTTAAACACAAGTTAATTGCGTTATTATCGTATAAATTAATAGGATCAAGAGTTAAATAAATAATAATCATAGTAAAAAATGCGAGATTGTTTTATTTATGTTATAAGTTAGTGAGGTCATCCGTATAAAAATTGGTCGCGTGGAACTAAATAGTTTCAAATAATCTTTGTTTATTTGCTTTAGTAAGCTTTAGTACAATTTTTAGTTTGTTATATATATTTATAGATATTTAGAACATCGATTATTTCTATTATTACAATTTTATTACTATTTTATAAAAATTTGAGTTTCGCAAATTTCTTTCAGCTATATTATATGACTGTAATTAGTAATTTATAGGAATTGCAAATAAAACAAATTATTTTAACACTTAAAGACTACTATTTTAATTGTGAATTCCTTTTTTATGACAATTTAATTACAATATAAATATTCAACGTGGTTTTCAAAAAGATTTTTTAATCTCCTTTTAAGAGCCACTATTCAAATTAAATCCCACTAAACAAGTCAAGGTTTCTGAGTATGGATGTATATTTGTAACTCTTTCACGGCTAATCCCCTGAACCAATAGCGATGAAATTTGGCACAATTATTCCTTACACACCGAAATAACATATAGGGTATAGAAAACCTGTTAATTTGTTAATCAACCTACCTAACGCTTTTCAAAGTCATCCACGTTGAAAAGCGTTAGGTAGGTTGATAATAAATTTTATCACGCGACAACAGTCCATGCAATGTAACAACGAAGTTACGGGTAAAGGCTGGTAATTTATATTCTATACATATTTATGTGTATATTAAGTATATTGAAGACGATTTATCGAGTTATCTCTACGCCTATATTTAAAATCATACATACGAAGCAATAAGAAATACAATATCTATTACAAGTAATATATAAGTTTTGGGCGAACTTTTCAATGAAAAATTATTTCCAATATCATGCTTATTATGCAACGTTCTACAAATATTGAAAGATTCAACTTCAGTGAAAAATCCTGCCCAAGAGACTAAAAAGTCATTCAGAGGTGACCTAGATCAAGAAATCTACTTTGTAACAGACGTTCTTGGGTACTTACACTTTACATACTGATGCATACATAAATTCAAACAGGCTTTGCATATATCGAAAAACTAGCGCAGGTTGGCAATAAATTATAAGTGGGTTTTGACAAGAGATATTAAAATCTTTGAAGTCCGTTTATAGGATATGGTTCAAAGTCACAATTAATTTTCTATAATAGCTTAAATTATTACTGTAGTATAAACAATATACTACAGTATGTATACAGTATACAGTATATATGTCCCTACTGTTGAGGGGGTTTAACCGTTGAAGAGTTCTCTCGTCTAGAGCCAATCCTGGCAGCGGCATCAGGTCATGGTTATCATAAACGTGCATTGTCATTGGGACTGAAGAAGTATGTAAAATTTCACCTCAATCGGACACCGGGAAGTGAGTCAAATTTAACTTGCAAGATTCCACCTTCACATACATACAATGCAAGTTTCATAAAAGCTTTTAAAATATTTACGGACACGTAGTGTACATTTAGTAACACAAAACTATAAATGCGATGCGTTAGAGCTTCTTAAAGTAACATAAAGGACAAAGAATTTGTTACCAAAATGTTGTCAATGGACCACATTTTCAAGTATCTTTTGAAAAAGAAATTTCTATATGACACCACTAAAAAACTACTAAACATACTACTTTTGTTGAGTACTAAACAATATGTAAAGAAAAATAAAAAATTAATTTGATTCAATATCCACCGTGTGGTATCTGGATAAGTAGAAGAGACCACTCTCATTTCTAACCAAGGTGTCGTAAAAGGCTACTGATGTACGTTGACGTCAGGCAGGCGGCCGGTTGTTAAATAATTAGTCAAATCAACTAACAACATGTTGTACCGACCCCACTTAGAGTGGGATAAGGGTAGGAGAATGATGATGATTGATTTAATCAAATATAAACATCAAAAAGATGTTTGTTATTTTTCAATTAAAAATTTAGAAATTTAAATGAAATTCAATATTATCGGAGAACTTATCGTCAAGACAACCGAGAGCGAAATTAATTTAATCAAAAGATTATGGTAAGCTTAAGAAATGATAAGTAATTGTTTGGTATAAGATGTTAAGTTATTTTCACAATTCACGAGTATTATCTTCACTCTCCCTGATCTATTTATTTGGCTTCCCCAAGTTTCTGATGAAATTTTTACCGTACTTTAAATTTTTATGGCTGTAAGTTTAATATTAAATTATAGTATTCAACCTGAATCCGATCTCTGTAAAACGGTTTTGCCATTACTCCACAACTTGAGTTTCTATTTGCGTTTTGGTGGAACGAAATGTTTTTTCTATAATATTGTTAAATGTCTGATTGACAATGATTTTGAATAAAGAATTTGATTTATATAAAACTATCAGATATTTAGTACCAATTCAAATGGGACTGAGAATCACTCCATGGACTAAGTAGTAATGACTTATTGAGGTCGGCTTACCTAACGAGAATCTACCTAAATTCTGTTTTTCTGTGTGATTCTCCACTTCTTTAGTTGAATATAAAAAAAATGATGAAATACGATACAGAAGTTTTGTGATACGTGAGGTGGTTTTGTCCTGCATGTATATGTGAATGTTGCCTGCTTCATACACTTAGCATTGCAAATATTCTCTTAACAAACGCGGATTACAGAAAAATAATTCTATTGCAACTTCTGTACTGTGGAATTCCGCAAAGTAACGCCTGCTTCTATAAATAAAATATGATGCTATAAAAATTACGTTAAAATTTTCTTCCGATCATATTCTGTATGTTTTATGGGAAAAATTAAATGAGTATCACACATTTTTAATGAAACTTTTTTGTATACGCCGCAAGGATACTTGACGTGTAAAAGCTAAAGTTTGACAAAGTTAAACCACTTAATTTGGAAAGTTAAGACTCGCTGAGCTCTCAGAGGTAAAGTTTTTTAAACGTCGCCTTTCTGAAGCAGTGTATTAAATTTTCAATTTTGCATTGTATGATATTAATTAATTAATTCAGGCCGTTCACTCCTTACTGTGGTCACATTGGGGAATACATTATTTAGCTGGGGGTTATTATTTTTGTGACAGCCTACCTTATTAGTTTAGTAAAAGATATTGGGCAATATCTTTAACAGAAAGATCATCAGAAGTTTCAATAAAACTCGGTTGCGGGGTGAGATTGAGATTGTAGGTGTGTGTAGTGTACTGACGATTATATTATTTGCCGTTTATATCTTTACGGATAAGGTAGGAGAAGGGATGGTACATTCTACACTTAGAATTATATAGATTTACTTTAATCGTGAATTGTTGAAAATAATTTGAACATAGCTTTTGTATAACCTTTTGTATAATTAATATTTAAAATTCAATATTATTAATTAATATTTTTTTATTAGCTACAACAAACAAAACGCTTATTATTTAAAATTTCATACAAAACGGTCAATTACTAGTGCACTTACCATAGTTCAACAATATTAACTTTCATATTTTAAGGTTATCTTAGTACCGACGAATAGATGACGACTATTAGGCATGCATAAGTGTCTTTTTAGAGATAATTTGCTCCAAATTGTGTTGCCAAAGAAATAACTATTTGAAAACTGTTTGCGCCTAGCTGCAGCCTCTGTAGGTCAATGCGACTGGTAGAGGACCTAACAATGGCCCTTTATGTGCTTGTAGAACCCTAACATTTATAGGCTATAGGAGATTTTCCAACTATTTGCTTCGCAAATCGTCAATTTAGCTTCGCGTCTTTTATAAACCAGGTTTTTGCAATTGTTTTCTTGACAAATTTATTTTATAGTACAATCTCATATTATTGGTATTGATCCCATGTGGATAAATTGTAACATTTACATCGGTCACATATATTATTAGATTTACTTACTTAGTTAAACAGTAGTACCTGGGTAACCGAGCCTTGCTCGGTAATTTTTTCAAAGATATTAAATATTTAAAAAAATACAGAAGAAAGAAGACGCCAATGGCTTGTGGGATTCGAACCCAGGTTTAGAACATTCGGTCCGCCCGTTACCCATCGGCTGTCGCAGCACTACGTTTGATAGAGGAAATCATCCTTTGCTTTCAATTTTACATTTTAGTATTTTTTGAATGCCCAAAAATATATATATATATATATATATTTTTTTTTAAAATAAAACCGAGCTAGATCGATTTTTTTCCTCCTACATGCTGAATTTCTGGAAAATAGTTGGAGCTGTTTCCGCGATTCAGAAAATATATTTATATATACACATACAAGATTAACTTATTTAAATAAGAAATATTAAGCATAATATTTTTCTTCCTTCGCCTTTATCTAAATATTAAGACTTAAAATTTGATGATGTTTTCCAACAATATGTTTCAAATATACTGTTTTACGAAACGGATAGATAAGAGAATATTAACTTTTATAGCTAAAGTTTCTCCATAGCACCTCAGCCGTAAAGCTAGATGACGACTTCGGAATCGCTTCATGTTCAATGAAGTTACATAAAAGTTGTATCCATAAAATTTAAACGTTTGGAAAGGAATATTATATTTCGGTATTACGACGGAATATAATTATCAATATTTCATTTCCATATTCTATAAAAGTCATTGTCATTCTCCTGCCCTTATACGTGATTTGGCTAATTTTTTACGACTGGCCGCCTGCCTAACGTCAACTTACCTTAGTCGCCTTTTAGGACACCTCGGTAGAAATGACGAGGTGATCTATTCCACGCAGCCGGATACCACACGGCGGGTCGACTTACCTTAGTCGCCTTTTACAAGACCTCAGTAAGAAGTGAGGTTGGTCTATTGCACTCAGCCGGATACCACACGGCCGGTCGACTTACCTTAATCACCTAGTAAGAAATGAGGGTGGTCAGTAGACCACCCTCTTTTGTTACTGAGGCGTGTATCCGGCTGAGTAGAGTACTACACAGCCGGATACACACTTAAAAACCCTGTTATATATTTTTGATGGATGGATGGAGGCATATCATCAACTCCAGGCACAACCTTGATGCTGACTTCGATCTTCAGACATCAGGGACCGACGATACAGAAATATATTTTTGAAGTTTGTTATAGTAAATAAAGAAAAAATACTACTAACGGTGACATAATTATGGCCTATTTGAAAAGTCTTCTGAAAGGTCGATTTAAAAGCTATTACTGATGAGAACGATCGGTTTAATCTTCGTGAATCGGGGCGTTAACATCGTATCTATCCACGGGCCTTTAACGATCACATTTGGTGAAACTCAAATCTATAGATAGAGCATGTAATAAAAGTTATGTGCCGAATTATCTGCATTTTCTTTTTTATAAAGACTTATCTTTTGTATAGATTGATTATTGAATTGATCTTTAATGTGACTAGATACCTAAAAGAGATGGTTGGCGAATGATGGAAGAGAATGAAAGCGAAAAACATGTTGTACCAGCCCCTCTTCGAATGGAATAAGGGCAGGAGAGTGATGACTAATCTGTAGTAATATATAAAGCCGAAAAGTTTGTTTGAACGCGTTAATCTCAGGAACTACTGGACCGATGTAAGAAATTCTTTAAGTGTAAGATAATCCATTTATCGTAGAAGGCTATAGGCTATATAATATCGCTAAGATGAACAGGAGAGAAGCAGCAATAAAAATGGTAAAATTTAGAGCTTTCCTTGCGTGCTCTAAGTAAACGGTGAAATTTATTCAAAAATCTATTATAACTGACTCACAATAACTACTTTGATGTTAAAATTTCAATCCTGGAAAAAAATTGTGACACTAATTTCCATGCGGGCGAAGCTGCTGAAGCTAGTGTTTAATTAATATAGTTGTAATTTGGGATAATCCAAACCGTTAGATCTCTTAACAAGAGGTCTCTGATTTCTATTTAATTCTATTCTATTCGTTTCTATTTGAATTGAAGTGTTACATTGGCATTTAATATTCTTTTGCTTTTTATAGTAGAAAAACAATTTGACGAAACCGGCATATCTCAAAAATTAAGAGTTAATCAGATGTTAGAAAATAGTTCAAATTAAATCAAAAGTTTGAAATGAAACTAATTAGGACGGAGATTTTGTTCCTTCGTCATGAATTCATAATAAAGAAAATTAATTAATTTTTCCCTGACTTTCTTTAATGAAAGAATAGATGTTCAAACCAATCAAAGTTTCCGGACATCACTCGATTGGTTCAATCGATTTAGAATGAAAATCAACTTGACCTACGGAAGTTTACGATCAACCAAGGCAAGGCGAATATTAATCGACTTCGAGTCAACTTGTCGATGCAATCGAGTGCTCTTCAGACAATAGAATTGAGAAGCTGATTCACCCCTAACTTCTTGGAGTAAATAATACTACAGAGTCACTGAGTAAACTGACCGAGTGTGTTTGGAAGCGTCTCGTCTGCTTACGCCTTAATTAAGGTGTGTTGTGCATCTCTAATAAATAATCTTTAGTAAGAAGAAACGTCCTGTTACTATCCCACTACTGGGCTATCCCTCTACTCTCCGTTTTTGGAGAGAAGGATTGGAGCTAAGACCTACCATGCTGCTCTAATGCGGATTCGTAGGTTACACATATCCCTAGAATTATTTAGAGATATGCAGGTTTCTTCACGATGTTGTACCTTCACCGAAAAGCGTGTGAAAAATTGCAATTATCTATTAGACACATAAGTTTTAATAAAAAAACTTATTGGTGCCTGAGGATTAAATCTGTGACCCCTCGTAAGAGTTCTGTAAGACTACTTTTACTTTTAATGGTTTGGGAAATTTTTATACAACATAAAAATCTTGAAAAAATGATATCTTAGATAACCCTTGACTATTTATGTAAGTAAGTATGCAGTAATTTAAACCTTTTATACGAGTTGTGTTTATACAGAGCCTGAATAAACTTTATTGAAATTTGAATGTTAGGATTGTTTAACCTTTTCAATACTTCACAACAATCTTCAAGTTTTACTAAACCAAAATAACAGAGAAACCTTTCAGTTAGGAAAAACATTAAAGAACTGCTGAGGATCGAACTCAATTTTAAAATTATACAAAATTTTAGGCAGCGTTCGTTTACCTTTTAAGTTACGTCGGAGATTTTCGTCCACAACTAATCAGTGCTTTAAGAATAAAGTCTTTGAATAGTGTATGTTGCCAGTGATGACATCTAGATTTGAAAACTTGGTCGCTAACTACGGACATGACAAGAAAGTTCACAGTCAAAAAAGAGTCAGAAAAGGGGAGATCCGTATACAAGCCAAAGCGACCGATATACCTGAAATATCAACGAAGGGGATATCAAGTAGTTCGAAGAATTGATGGAGGTCGTGATAATTAGGTACTGGAATGAAATTTTTATCAGTATTTGGATTTCATTCATTTTCTACGGTAATAAAATTATTTGGTTAGCGTACATCTCTTTTGCCTCAACGAGAAAAGTATAGTAGAAATTTTATCATATTGTAAAATTACACAATCATAAGTCTTTCTTTGTAACAACTTACAATTATTGAAAAGATTTAAAGGATAAAAGAACGTGTTTTCGAAAGTCGGTTGAAAGAAATGTAAATACAATTTTAAAACATAATATTTAATGTATTATTGTATTTAAGCCGTTTAGTATCCGGCTGAATAGAATAGTACCACCCTCATTTCTTACCGAGGTGGCGTAAAATACGACTAAGGTAAGTTGACGTCAGGCAGGCGGCCGGTCGTAAAATACATAGCCAAATCAACCAAACCAAATCAATGACAACATGTTGTGCCGAACCCAGTTAGAGTGGGATAAGGATAGAAAGATGATGATGTATTTTTCGTGTTTATTTGCTTGCGAACCGTAATTCCAATAAAGAAAAATAAAAGGTATCACTGTATATAGTCATTAACTACTGCGCTTACGGAAATGGCTATATTTGATGATCTTCGGTATCAATAACGACATATTCATTTCCTTAGATTAGTACATCTTAATGTTACCATAATTTTCAGCAGACTATAAATGGCAGTTATTAGTTATCATAAGTTTATTAGCCTATTTGTCTACCCTAACGACAAATCAGCGATAGAAATAAATCAGGATAAAGGGACGACATTTTCTCGTAGGTAATTTTCCCTTGTCTGTATAATTCATCGGTGATAATAGTCGGCTTAGAATAATGGTCCTAATGATCTTTGATAAACTACAGAAGTGTGTGTATCTTAATAGTTCCATAGACGTTTAGTATCTTCAAATCAGTAATTAAGTGGCTCTTTTGATATAATTGTTTCGAGGCCAGCGATAATGGCGTCATCTTGAAGTTGTTAGAAATGGAAATAGTTAAAAGTCTTTAGTTATCACTACATATTATAAAACAAAGTCCCTATATCCCTATGTACGCATAAAACTTTAAAACTACGCAACAGATTTTGATGCGGTTTTTTTAATAGATAGCGTGATTCCAGAGGAAGGTTTATAAGTATAATAACATTCAATACGGTGTAGAGAAATTCTGTAATTTTTGAGGTTTCTGTAAATAATTAATTTTTTTTTCCGCTTACATTGCAAACGCAGGCTAAACCCTACGAGATTTATCAAAATAATGTACTAAGTATTTGTACATCTTGAAAAGGTCCACAGAAAAGTCTGCGATGGTATATGTCTATCTCTTATGGATAACCCGCTATAGCATTTTTTGTCATTTACTTTTTAAGAAAAATAATGCCATATTTTTGAAGCAATTTTTATACAATACAGCATTAATCCTTATCCAATTAAGTACCTTAAATAGATAGTTGATTTAATATAGATCAATATGGCCGTTTACAGCATGTAATTTAAGTGAACATTTTCGGAGATATTACAGATTTAAAATGCCGTGAGGACTCCGCGCTTCGCCCTATACACTTCGACTTTAGCAGCGATGTTGCTCTTTCAAGAGTTTGTTTAAAGACATTCTGTAATTGTTAAAAAAAATACATAGGGAAAAATGTTAAAATAAATACGCAAATATGTACTATATGAATTTAGATATTCAAAGATAGCAGGAAATCTTCTTGGAATAGGGAGGGAAATTGTAATTACTCCAAATTTAACTCTTGCGGGCCACGGGCAGTAATGAATAAATCAAAACTACTGGATCGATTTTAATATTTTTTTTTCACTGAGTGACAGTAGTAAACTTGTAGCACCCCCCTCTAAGCTAAATGCTTGTTAGGAGTGGGTTCACGTCGTTAATATAATGGCCGGGATTCGAACTCACGACCTCTCGATCGCAAGTCCGTTACCCTAACCATTCCGCTACCGCTGCTTACAATTATATCAAGAAGTTTATATATAAAAGACAATAAGGCTTATTGCCTTAAAGAAAGATACATAAGACTATTTACTTCTTTAAAAGCATTTTTAGTGGGCGCTGTTATTTTTACATACATATTGCTAACGTCAACCTTTCTATTATTGACGAGAGTGAAAGGTTAAAAAAAATAGTAGCCTATAGAAAGTGCTCTTTTGTTCTAAAAAAAGCTATATATCTCTCGATGACCTCTTTGGAGTGATGCCAAGTGTCAAACGAGTCAGAATAAGGGTAATGTAAAACTTTTTATTGACATCAATCTGAAGAAGCAATATAAATTTTTGACTGCGTATAAAATATTTTAATTTAGCCCTTGCTAGTGATATAATATTACATGTTGTTTTCCATAAACACATATGATGCCATAACATATGTGTGGAAACAAAATATAATAAGTGTTTTTCAGTTTGGAAATCTATTGTTAATCTTTAATATTTAAATGACTTAATTTTGTATATATACATTTATCTGAATTTTGGAAACGGCTCCAACGATTTTCATGAAATTCAGCATGGTTTTGGGACGGAAAAATCGATCTAGCTTGCTGAAAAAACTGCTATAATTTTTTGAGAAAGAATAAATACGCTAAATCAATGGCCAAGTCATAATAGCTCAATTGGGTAACGGGCGGTCTCGAATTCAGTATACTAGGATCGATCGATATTTTTTTTTATTTACCGAGCAAGGTTTGGTCACCCAGCTACTAAAATTAAAGAACTCTATAATAGTGAGATTAATAATAACAATTGGAGGAATCATCATCATCCTCCTGCCCTTATCCCACTCTAAGTGGGGTCGGCACAGCATGTTATAAACATGCTGTCACATGATTTGGCTGCGTTTTCACGACCGGCCGCCTGCCTGACGTCAACTTACCTCAGTCGTATTTTACGACACCTCGGTAAGAGAGAGGGTGGTCTATTCTACTGAACCGGATACCACACGGTGGGTCAACTTACCTTAGTCGCCTTTTACGACACCTCGGTAAGAAATGAGGTTGGTCTATTCTACTCAGCCGGATACCACACGGCGGGTCGATTTACCTTAGTCGCCTTTTACGACACCTCGGTAAGAAATGAGGGCGGTACTATTCTATTCAGCCGGATACCACACGGCGTAATAACAATTGGAGGAATATTTAAAAAAAAAAAAAAATAATAATAATTAAGGTATTACTTCACTTATTTAAGTTTGTGAGTACGAAAAAAACATAACTTTATTACGAACAAGTTATATATTAACGCTTGGAGAAACATTCATGTTATGATAGGTAAAGAATATAGAATGACTGCAGTCACATACTATAAAAATTATAATCATAGCACATTTCATAATCAACGAAGCTCATAACGAGATTATAAAAAAGCGTGAAATCAATACTCAGAAGATGTATTCCATTACATTGTTAAAGTGTACCATTTGTTACTTTTTCAACGTTTTCCGTTGTCATTCGTCAACAGATAATAAAAACGGATATTTGTTTTCACGAGAATCGTTACGGGAATGGTTACGTCATGCTGAGAATATTATTACGTATGTGAAGTATCAACTTCAAAGTTATATTTTTATAGTCTAACCTTTATATATTTTATACCTATATATTTTGTATATAATAATATAAAGAATTATAAAACAATAGGCGATGTATATAATAGACAAAGTAGGAACCGACATAAGCTTGCGGCCCCTGCTTTGCGCCTTGAAAAAGTACGTAAGTCGTTTGTGGGTTTGGGTATAAGATTCTATAATAAAATTCCACAATCAATTTTAACTTTGCCATTACAGCAGTTTAAAAACACTATTAAGGAGAGGCTGATACAGAAAGCCTACTATACTGTTAAGGATTATTTAGACGATAAAAATGCGTGGATATAAATATTGTTCGATCCTGTACAAGATAGAAACATTAAATGTAACTAGCATTAAGAATTGTATTTTTTAAAAAGAGCAACCGCCGAGTTTCTTGCTGGCTCTTCTCGGTAGGAACAGCTTTCCGAACCAGCAGTAGAGTTGACGATTCAAAAGCACTTGTTTACAAGTTTATTTGAATAAAGAATATTTTGAATTTTGAATTTTGAATTTATATGTGAAAGTCTATTTGCATTTACATAGAACGAATGCTGACCTTTCTCCTACCCTTATCCCACTATACATGGGGTCGGCACAACATGTTATAAACATGTTGTCGTAGGTATTTTACGACCGGCCGCCCGCCCACTTGACGTCGTATTTTACGACATCTCGGTAAGAACAGGGTGGTCTATTCTACTCAATCGGTTACCATACGGTAGGTGAACTTACTTTAGTCGCCTATTACGACACTTATGCAAGAAATGAGGGTGGTTTTTCTACTCATCTGGATACCACACAGCATAAATGATTAAAACGATATTCCAGAAAAAAACTTTTTGGCGCATTTTGTCTTTACCTACTAGCTTTTACCCGTGACTTCGTGGACTGTTGTCATGTTATAGATCGATAATATATGGCCCTTTTCAATGTTATCCTATTCCCGTGAAATTAACACGATTTCTATAGCCTATATGTTGTTTCGGTGTATAGGGATTAATTTTTCCAAATTTCATTTTTCTAGTTCAGGGGATTCGCCGTGAAAGAGTAACAAACATGCATCCATATTCAGAAACTTTCGCATTTATAATATTAGTAGGATAGGATAAGCTTAATGAGGTTGTATGTAATGTTGCGTGTTGAGAATGTATCTCATTGGATCTTTTATAAAAAAATGATTGAATATTCTCGGCAAGAGTCTACATTGTAGATATTTTAATCTATTAAGATGATCTGTTTGCGGTAACGTATATCAAAGGCATACATTGATTAAGTATCGTTGACCCAAGTCAAGGATGATGGATGAAGGGACCGAAGTTTGGTGGTCGGTATTTATAATGATTAAGACATTTACTTTTACTCAAAGCTATGTACCATGCTAGCTGTGCTTACGACCTCACCCGCGTGGAAAGCAGTGTATTTAATAAAACATAATTTGAACATAAAAGTAGTTTACATATAGAGATACATGTTGTCTTGGACTTTTTTATAGTAGTTTTGTAGATCTACAATTCTTTAGTACATAACTTCAGCGTATCTTTGTTGGTTTATGCGGCGCATGCGACTAAAACTAATAGCTGACAAGTTTTTTTTCAACTACGCGACCTTTTCAACCGATTTATATAAAACCGTAATATTACCCTAAACCTTCCGGAAGAATTGCGCTACCTTTTAATAAAAACCGTACACAAATCCATTAAGAAGATTTCGAGAAAATCGATCACATCCAGACTTTGTTTTATTATCTTTATATTTAAATGAGTTAATCTTGTATATATATATATTTTCTGAATCTCGAAAACGGCTCCAACGATTTTCCTGAAATTCAGCATGTAGGAGGTTTTGGGGGAGAAAAATTGATCTATCTAGGTTTTATGTAAAAAAATATTGTTTTATCCCTGTTTTTGGGCATTAAAAAACACTAACATTTATATTGAATTGAATTTTCGCCATTAGCTGTCAAGTCGACGTAGCTTATTCGGGTAGCGGGCAGCCTCGAGAAATGTGAATGCCAAGGATCGATCCCCAACGAAATAATTGTTTTTTCTTTTTTTTTGCAAAAAATAACCGAGCGAAGCTTGGTCACCCAGATATTATGTATTAAGGATAATATAGATAAAGGATTAAACAAAATATCTTATAAAGGTACAAGTAATCTTTTACTGTAAGAGCTTGGTTCTATAATGACATCTGTCCAGCTAATATTCTTGCGAAAGCTCATTTACCGTTCCATGAATTCAATTTGTAGTCAATTTCTGTTTCCTTTAGCACCCTCAGCAGCGTTGTTTAAAAAATTTATTATATTCAAAACTAAGCATCATCCTCTTGCCCTTATCCCAATCTAAGTGGGGTCAGCACGACATGTTGTCACATGATTAAGTTACGTATTTTACGATCGGCCGCCTGCCTGACGTTAACTTACTTTATTTCACGACCCCTCGGTAAGAAAAAGGGTTGTCTATTCTACTCAGACGGACACAAGGCATAAAAACATTCAAAGCTATGCAAAATATATTAAAATTGATGCAATACATTTCTAGACATACTTCCACCTTCTATTTCGTGTGCACGAACATTAGTAGAGAGACAAAAGTAGCCTCTGTCACTCTTCTGCTCTTTAGTTATCTCCATTTCAAAATTCATATCAATTTGTTGGTTCCTTTGAATATGTGTGTAGGGTAAAACAAATTAACATCCTTTGGCAATGTTAATATAATGGATCATTTCGTACCGAGATGTCGTAACAGGCGTCTATAAGTTGACCCGCCGTGTGGTATCCGGCTGAGTAGAATTGACCACCCTTATTTCTTACCAAGTTGTCGTAAAAAGCGACTAAGGTCAGTCGACCCACTGAGTGGTTTCCGGCTAAGTAGATTAGACCAGCTTCATTTCTTACCAAGGTGTCATAAAAGGCGACTAAGGTAATTTGGCCAGACGTGTGAATCCGGTTTAGTAGAATAGACAAACCGTTTTTTTTTACTGAGGTATCGTAAAATACGACCAAAATAAGTTGACGTCAGGCAGGCGGCTGGTCGTAAAAACGCAGCCAAATCATGAGACAGCATGTTTATAACATGTTATGTCGACCCCACTTAGAGTGGGATAAGGGCAGGAGGATGATGAATCATTTCTTATCGATGTGTCGTAAAAGGCGACTAATATGAGTTGACGTCATGCAGGCGACCGGTCGAAAAATTACTTGCCAAAACTTGTTTAAAACATGTGCTGACCCTACTTAGAGTGGAATAGGAATCTGAGGATGATGAACTTTTACTTTTATCGTCTAAAATAAAACATCAAAAAAAATCTTAACTTGCAGTAAAAGTGAGCGAAGAAATGTGTCAAGTGCTAAGCAATCATCAATAAAGAGAAACGTTAAAAAGGCATTCTTAGAGTTACAAGGCCACTTAATAAAATCGCTAAATCGACACGAAGACAGTGTGCTCTGATGCGACGAGAAGCTCTGACGGCGCTCGTTTATTATTTTTCGTTTCGAGTTATGTTGTCATTTGTTGGGTACGATCGTGGGAAACAGAGATAAAAGCCGTAGCCTTACACTTTTCCGAGGATAATAAAGATAGACTTCATTTGTGACGTAACTTCCAACGCAATTGCGTTTTAAAACGTTATTTTTATCTAAAAGTACTGTACTGTATTTAATTTTCTTTTCTATCTCTTATAACTTAACAGTACAAATAATATTTTAAGTGACCAGATTATACAGAAGTTACGATAAAATTATTTTGCTGTAATCCGCGCTTATTCAGTGAATCTATGTAATGCTAAGTGTATGAAGCAGACAACATACACGTACGTTATACATGCAGGACAAATCACCACACGTATTACAAAATGCTGATGCTGCTGCACTAAAGACCAGCTGCCTACACCAACACTACGCACATGCACTACACACAATCTCCACGATCGTTTCCCCGATCTTCCGAAACCGAAGCATCATCAGGAGAATAGGTTCCACGACAGAATCTTAAAAGTTGTCTTAGCATTACATAGATTCTCTTAACAAGCGCGGATTACAGCAAAATAATTCTATTGTAACTTCTGTGCTATGGAATTCCTTAAAGTAATCTCTGCTTCTATAAATAATTAATTCCGAAAAACTTTTACGAGTTTCATAAGCTCTTCCTTAACTTAAAGATGCTATTAGGACCTTTGGGGACTTCTGACAAATTTTTGGGCTATGTATTCAATAATATGTATGCTCTCGCTTGTCACATACAAAAACATACTTTTTGAGTCATATATAATTTATTATTACGCAATTTATTAGTAGTTAGCAGTATAAAAAAAACGCCGGTTACATGTGAGTCTCGATCCCGGGTTTTGAACTCGTTTGGTTCGCCCACTACCCATTGAGCTATCACAGCTATATAACTGATCGCCATGAAAAAAAAAAACCCCAAAACATGTTGAATTTCGTGAAAACGTTTGAGTCGTTTCCGAGATTCAGAATGAAATTATTTTATAATAGGGCTAATTCGCAAAGAGATTTATTTGAATACATTTTATGTCTAAATATATCAGAATATAGCCAAAAACAGTTCCAAATTAGTTGTAATTCGTCTAAAAGTTCCAACTTGGTGCTAACTTGGAATCACGAAATCAGAGCTAATTTTAGAAATACGCCGTCTACAGTCTCGTTTCGTTAGATAGGATTCACAAGATAAAGTCGAGCGTGGCGGCGCGAATAACTGACTAGCGAGATCAAATCTAGAATGCTCTTCGCTGGATTATTTTGTAAGAGGGTTTCTGCAGAGACAATTTGTTTCAGAAATTAGACTGATGTTAAAGGTATTCACTGTTTATAAAGTAATATCTGTTTAAAATCTAAGTACTTCATTTTTGTTCTATATTTAATTTTAGGGATTTTTATACAGTATGTTTATGCTAATTCCGTTTTCTTCTTCTTTGTTTTCAACCGATATACGTTCACTGCTGAACATATGCCTCTTCACGGGATCTCCACAGTACACGATCTTGTGCCACTTGGATCCAGCGGCTCCCTGCAACTTTTATGCGGTCATCTGTTCACTTCGTAGAGTGTCAACCGACGCTGCGTTTTCCGGTGGGGGGTCGCCATTCTTAGCACCTTTAAACCCAACGCCCATCAGTTTTCCGCACTACGTGCACCGATCGCATCTTTAGCTTTGCAACACGTTGACTTTGGTTCTTCCACGGATCTCCTCATTTCTGATTTGATCACGTAAAGATACTCGCTCCACCACCCGACAAGTGACTCTCAGTCTTTTTATGAGGCCCATAGTCAGCGACCACGTTCCGTCATCCGCGTTTCGTTTTATCACATAACAGACTAAATTTCATACTTCATTATTTTAACGGAAAAATGCTATCTAAACTTTTTTTCTTTTACTTTTTTACTTTTAAGCTCCGAGCTTGTACCCCATATATGCAATATTAATGAACCCTACGTATTACACTCTTCCACCACCAAAATTGTAGCAGTATTCACTAAAAACCATCTAAAAAACTGTACCGCTACGGAATCGAAGCATCTTTAGAAGAATTAGCTATATCTGTACAAAAAAAGTATCTTGAGATGATTGTTATTGTATTGTGATAATCATCGTAGTTATTGTGTATTGATACGTCATTTCTTTCGACTGGCGTCACTTTAATAAAGAAAGGGCTTATACCCTATCTTTATATGCAAGTTTCCCATCATCCTTACACATATTATTTAATCGTATATAAAAAGTATGTAAAGCCTTTCTTTATCTCAAGCACTAATTTTCCTGGTTAATATTCATTATGTTGCTGGACTTATGTAAAATTTAAATATTGCTTGGTAAATGTTGCTGCGTCAACATACACTCGGGATTTCATATGCACAGTATGAATTTCTATATTCTTATTTGTTTGTTCCCTAGCGGCGGAGAATATGCTAACGTATACATTTCTATATTTGATACATAAGGTTTAATATAATATTTCATATTAAAATCATTCCAGTTTAAAAACACCGTTAAAAGAGGCTAATACAGAAACCCTACTATACCGTTGAGGACTTAGATGATAATAATGCTTGCACGTAGCTACTCTTCGACCCTATACAAGACAGTAATGACTAAATGTAACTAGTTATAAGAATTATTTTTGAAAAGAGCAACCGCCGAGTTTCTTACGAGTTTTTCTCGGTAGGGACAGCTTTCCAAACCAGCATTAGATTTGATTCAAACGCACTTGTTTACAAGTTTACTTGAATAAAGAATATTTGCATTTAAATATTATTTAATGTATACAGAATGGGCTATCGATTTTATATGCTTTATAAAGTAGCGTCCTAACAATATCACACGGCTGGGCTATTAACAATCTTTTTCGGATTGGCGGGAAAATATTACGGGAATTTTTCTCCAGGTACATAGGCATAGTCACAGTCAAGTAAGCAATATAGTTTTTATAAGAAAATCATATGGTGGGAACTGGAATTTGATTCTGCAAACTCACTGTATGACTTATGAGTAAACTTTTAGGCCATAAGGGCGTTAATCGCGATTAATACATAAAATTAATTTGAAGTACAGCAACTACAAACGGCTTTTAAGAGAAGCTACTATCCTTTGAGATGTTACAGATCAGGAGATCAGAGTGATTCTAAAGTTGCTTCTAATTGTGTGACGTGGCGAAGAACAAATGTAATTAATAAAGTCAAAAAGAACACAAGAACTTTGAATGGCATGTTCATTTCAAAGCGTTAGGCTTTTTTAAGGTAAAGTTAATTAGTCCATTCGACTTCCTAGAAATTCTATTGAAATGTTCAAGTGAACGTCTGTAATCCGCAAAAGTTTGCATAACAGCACTTAGCTAGGCGTTTTAAGCTGCATTGCAGGGAAAACTTTGTCAGGAGTGGAATTTAATCCATATGTTAATTGAAATTTGGTACGATTACCCGAGTTTTAGTGGACTTTAAATGAACAAAAATTGTGGTAGGTCAGAAAAGATTTTTTTAACATATGACCTTATTTTTTGGTTGTTGTTTTAGTCGGTGCGAGTCCGATATACGCTCGTCTCCGTCGGGTAGCGGGACCCATAAGGAGGATATCGGTTTAGCGGATTCGCCGTGAAAGACTACGACAAACATACATCCATACTCACAAACTTTATAATATTAGCATAATATGGTAAAAAAAGGCTTAAACCGTACATTAACTAGGTACACAGCGACCAGTGCTCTTAATAATTTTTCGTTTTAGTGCTGTCGACCATTGTGACCTGACAATGACAAGATACCAGCAAAGTGTCAATTGTTTTAAACTAGGGGCAAGTTAAAAGAACCTTTGTGATACCTTATACTATAATTGATACGAGCATATACCATTCATTATTCACTTGTTGGTGAAGGAAACCAGCTTGGTAAATTTCTAAGAACTACTTTCTATTATTTTGCATTATAAGATGGTTTGAGCTTCATATCTTGGTCTCCCAGAAAAAAGTCCTTGATATACAAGGACTTCTTTCTCAATTTTTCGCTCTGTCCTGGGCGAAAGATGCATCCATACATATAATTATTGAGGCTAAAATAGCTAATTTATAGAATTAGGCGTTACTTTGCGGAGATCCATAATACAAAAGTAATAATAAAATTATTTTGCTATAATCCGCGATTCATCGCGGATTATAGCAAAATAATTTTATTATTACTTTTGCTAAAATAGCTCCTTAAATTTGGTTATATTTCACTACATTAGTTGGATTAGGTAATTTCAATATTTTAAAGTAGATTGATTATGATTATTATTTATGAGAAAAACACGCTTTCTAAGTGTGTAAGTGTAAGTCCTCAGAACTTATTGAAGATTGCATATAGAGTCGTCCTCTTTCTTGCGTCATTTCCCCTATACTGGGGTTATGACCTTTTCATAAAAACATTTTGTCTTGACAACGTTCTTCCACTTGTTCCTGCTTTTGTTCACGTGGATGGCCTTGGAGACTGGAGACTGAAGACTGGAGTGTGGTACGAACCTGGGCTGACCAGCTCACAGGGTTAGTTCTCTAGGTTTTTGCCATCGACCTTGCGGGTTACAATAAGGTGATATTGACGTGCAGCTATCAATAAAATAAAAACTTTTCTCTGCTTATAAGAATTTTAACTACCATTGAAACGAAGCGGTACAAATCTCTTAGGACTCGATTCAATCGTTCCACAATTTAGCTCAGTTGAACGTTACAGGCCACAGACGGACTATTTGTGTTCACGTAAAATTTTATAACCGCACTTGTCGACACAGGAAAGATTTTTATTTTTATTGAAATTGCCAGTTATAAAACGGACGGTTTTTAAGAAAACGTCTATAAAATCTTTACTGATATCCTAGAATTGTTGTTTAAATCAATGGTTTCTTAGCTGCACAAAACAATGATTATATAGAGGTAGCGCAGAAGTATTTATTGTCGCCGTGATTTTTGGTCCACCATATTTTGTGTCTCCTGGATTCAGGGATATCAAATGTAGGGTATCAAATGCATTTGTTGCTCCTGATGCATCGATTAGTGGAGGGAGGGGTCACTTTAAGAGAGGCCCCAACTCAGAGGTGGCATACTCTGGGGTTCAGAGTTGCTGCTGGCGGGGATGGGGGAATATGTACAACGGTACCCTGTCCCCGCCACCAGCAGAGTGGTGGAGCACTGTCAGGTTTTTGTTGGTGAGAGTCGGACATACCTGCCGCTCGTCCCCATCATGCGGTGACGGCCGATAATGGGTTTTCCTGCCATAAAAAAGGGTACATTTTAATATTTTTGGTATTTTGATATTTGTGATTGTAATTTCCTTCGGCTCTTTAAGCTAGTTTACCCTTTAGAATTAGTATTTGTTCAGCAACATTTGCTCTTACGCGAATCTTCATTTATAATTATTTTATAGCTATGTTTTTTTAACAGGGATCTTGTTTAGCTAAATTATCAAACAGGATTGAAATCCTGTTTAATAATTTAGCTGAACCTAAAAAAGTGTTATGATAAATGATAAATGCACTCGTTGTTATACTCATGCGTAAGTGATGAGAGTTTTTGTTCTGTCACATGGAATAATGAATTGCCATTCAGAATTATTTCGAGAAATTCAAAGTCTGCGTTATAAACAATGGAGGATGAAAGCTTTCACGTCACGGCAGAACCTAAACTCTGACAAGCACCGTCAGAAACAATTAAGTGTCCCATAAACTACGTCTCAGTCGAATGGCAAAGTTACCAAATTAATTAGCTCGAAACCGTCATAAGCATTTGTTACGTTGGTGAAATGTAATTGATCATAAGGAAAATAATAATTTAATTATCACGATGATACTTCATTGTGTATATTGTACCAACATTGTACAGTCAACGTTATTTATATTTTCTTTAAGCTTTGACGCAAACGCAAATATTCAGATACAAAGAAAAATCGTATTAGCATCAATAGTAATTACTATGGATATACTATTGTACAATATAATTTAAATTCACAATAAAAAAATTAATGAACAGTCCGTCCGTACCCATCGTCATGTTTTTGCCACTATCCTTCCCTAAGTGGGGTCGCCATAACATGTTATAAACATGTGGTTACATGTTTTGGCTAGGTATTTAACGACCGGTAGACTGCCTGACGTTAACTTACCTTAGTCAGTTTTTGCGACAACTCAGTAAGAAAGAGTGTGGTCTACTCTGCTCAGCCAGATACCACACGGCGGATCAACTTCCCGTAGTCGCCTCTTACCGAGGTGTCGCCTCTCGACACCGGAATCGACGATGGGTCAACTTACCTTAGTCGCCTCTTAAGACACCTTGTTACGAAATGAGGGTATTCTGTTCTACTCAGATGGATATCACACGGCGGGTCGACTTACCTTAGTCGCTTTTTACGACACCTCGGTAAGAAATAAGGGTGATCAATTCTACTCAGCTGGATACCTACCTACTTATACGGATTCGGCTACAAAAATTCAGGTAACTCTTTTATTTTAACTCTATTAACACTAAGGGTCTGTTTCACAAGTCACCAATAAACTGTCAGTTAGCTTATTCGGAACATATCTGACACATATCTCGGAATTTTGCGTTTCTCAGGTTTCTGATAGGCTCATTCAGCACTTAAAATCAGCACATGTAAACAGGTAGATAATACACACTTATTTCAAACACTTATTTCAAAATGGCCGCGATATTATTTTTTATAATTTTTCACTTTTTAGAGTCTCTTTTTGGAGACATTTATCTGCTACTTAGTTTATTTGTCGGTTAACTATTCGAAACTTTATCAGTAACTTGTGAAACAGGCCCTAAGTTTATAAATTAATCGCTAAGGACAGATAAATGAAAAGTGAATGTATCTTTGAGAAAAAAAAAACATTATTATATACTTGCCGTCATCATACCATATTCCCTTGTTTATATGTAAGTTATATAGGCCACGCTAAAAATTAATTCTACTTGATATTAGAAGCTTATCCCACGTCAAGAAATTGGAGTCAAGAGTTGAAGTGACGGATATTGGTAATTACGAGGGAGGAAACGCAAATATACCTCTCTCGAAAGTACTCGAATATCTTTGTGCCGTTTGTAATTGACACCTTGGAAAAAAGCGACGTAATATCCCGCTTAATTGCTTCTCTTGTTGACAAGAGGGCTGACTTTTGCGTTAATCGGTGTAGGGTATCACCGAAAGAAAACAGGGCTTAATTTAATTAACAACCGTTACAGGAAGTTTTTTTGTTAAATACAGTAAAAACTCCTTATGGGTATCGCCGCCCGACGGGAACAGGCGGTGGTTATGTCGGACTCGCACTGGCTAAAACTACCTGCGTGCTCCACCACGCTGCTGGTGGCAAGGACAGGGTATCGTTGTACACATTTCCCTCATCCTGCTGACAGCCGTTCTGATCCCAGAGACACTTCCTCCGGTTCTCAAAAGAGAAGTCCCCTTCCGCTAACCGATGTATCGAGGGCACAAGATACATTGATCGCCTAGGGGACCCGTAAGATAGGCGTCCGATATACCACGTTCGAAACCCCGACGCTCCCCTAGTAGGGCGGCAGACGATGGACTTGGGCTAGTCGCTAACACCACTACTACTCACCAGCAGCAGATTGGAACTAGAACAAGGTCCATTCCTGTAGGTTGAGGTAACCAAAATTGGGAAGATACTAACGTAATTTATAGAATCGCTTAGATTGCTCAAGATTAAAACTGAGGCAGCTTAGCGGTCACACCGTACGACTCTTTCGAGGAGGACACGATTTCTAACCCCGGGCAGGTACTAATGAGTTTTTATAATATGAACTTATGTATTTAATTGATAATTGCAACTTATCACACGCTTTTCAGTGACAAAAAAAAATTTAGGAAACCTGGATATATCTAGGATCTCTAGGATAGAGAATTCTAGGGATATTTGTAACCTACCAATCCGCAATGACCCACCGTATGATATCCGGTTGCTAGATTTCATATAAACTTTGTTCTATTGTAAATTTGATGTTTCCGTTTATTATAAAACTCGTCTATATAGAAAAGGGTATAAAATCTAGAAAGGCGAATATGTTATGCATAAAGCTGGCAATTCGCTTTGGCATGAATATAAATAAATATAACAAAGCGCTCTTTGTGTTACCTGTTGGTATAAACGTTGCCGATGTGCGCAATTCTTTTGTTTATATTTCATGTTTTAACTTCATGCTTTTAATAAATTTAATTTGTAAAGAATTGGTATTGGAATATTTTATATAAAATATTTATGTTAAATATATGACGGGGAAGTTATCGGTAATAAACGTAAATACAAGAAATTTCTTTTAGCTATAAATTATTACTACATGTGCAAGCGGATATGCCCGCATGCCTGCACAAAAATTCTCGAATTGAAATTTTGAGCATAAAAATAGTTATTGTGAGTTAACCTAAGAGGTAGAAATATGTTGTCGTGGTCTTTTTCGTAGTATGTTTGTAGATCTACATTTCTTTAGTACATTATTTAGTGTATCTCTGCTGGTTTTCGCAGCGCAGGCGAGTAAAGCTCCCAGCGGCCGAGTTTTTTTACAATAGCGCAACCTCTTCAACACAATTTACATAAAATGCTTATGTAATATTAACTTGAACCTTCCAGAAAGTTTCACTATCTTTTGCTAAAAGCTGTACAAAAATCCATTTAGTAAATTTTGTGAAAATAGATCACGTACATACAGACAGATTTGGAGACTTTGTTTTATAATAAGCTTTTGCCCGCGGCTTCGCTCGCGTGGAGTATGGTCTGCCTCTAAAACTGCCCTCAGGCCAGATTATTTACGACTTTATTGACATGTATCGTTATATTACGAGCAAAACTTCATAAAATCGATACAAATTGTAGCCTATATGTTATTCCGATGTATAACCGATATTATTGTTAAGTTTCATCCAAATCTGTCCAATAGTTTTTTTGTGAATAGTGAATAATATTTGTTAATACTCACAAACATTCGTATTAATAGTATTAGTAGGAAGTAGGAAGTAGCATAGGATAGTAGGGTTAAAGATGTGTATTGCAAACAATTTATGTTCAAATTATGTGCATAATATATCTGAATCAAGTAACTATTACCTAAATATTAATTTAATTCCGAAGTCTGAACAATTAGCAAATTGTAGTCATAAATTTATTTTAGTTGTTTAGTTGTTGTTCGATATTTCAAACATAAATTCGAAGATAGAAGAAAAAGACTATTCTTCTAATATCTTTTATTGGAATGATTGCAGGTTTTGTACAATTTAGTAAAATTAGTAGCAGCAAGTTGTTGCCTCTCTAGCGGCTGTCAAAAATGTAGTGGTGTTCGTTATTATTGTTCGTGATTTTAAATTTTGAAAAAGTCCATAGACTAATGTCACATAATAGAAATTAGGCGCCGTCCATACTAGGCGCAAACAGTTGTCTATAATAGTTAGGACACTCCTAACGGTTAGTTTGTTAGTCTGATAGTTACAGGCTTTCAAATAGGTAGACAAATTAATAAATTGTCAGAAAAGTGTCTCTTTAAAAACAAATACCTAAAGTTTGGTAAAGCGGATATAGGAAACGCGGATTAATGCATAATAATTCTTAGTAACTTCTGTAATATGGAATTTCGAAAATGTAACCCCTGCTTCTATAATATAAATCACTTTAAAAAACAAAAATCGTTTACGTATGATACATTAACAATGTCAAAGTTGCTAATTAGGTTGCTGCATATTTTAATTCGCTAGGATATTAATGAGGAGCGCCTATTGTATGAATAATGGTTTCAGAAATTCTCATATTTGAACTAAAACACGAACAAAAGAATGACGCATGTCGGTAACGTGCACGCAAACAAGCTACACAAAGAGCTTTTTGTATTATTTACTTATTTATGCAAAAGCAAATTGTCAGTCTTATGCATACACGAGCAAGTTTGTACTTATTCGTGTTTCGTGTGTTTGTGTGCTTGCGTATGCGTGTGTATGGGTATATTCAATGAACATGTTATTTGTCTTCGTTTTTTATTTTTGATATTCAGCGATATAAAGTATTCAGTAACATAAACCAAGAAGTAATTTAGAAGAGTGTGTGCTCATAGATAATAGACGATTTGTGATATTGGTTACTTAGCAAAGGTTACTTAGCAAAAGCTCAATTTTTGAAATTTTGACATCTATTAATTACCCGAATATACCACGATGTCAAAAGCAAAATTATCCATCGTCAACTATAAACTCGTCCGTGAAAGCCAAAAAATTCAAACCTTAAATGGGACATAAAAGAGTCCTTTGATTCCAATGGATTTGAGAGTCATTTTGTCCAAAATCACATAGCTTTTGCACGACATATTTTGCATTTGATGAAAATATAAATTCTATCGAATAGTTCACCCATCTAAGCTTTCAAAAATATTACAACATACAAATATGCATGCTTTGCAAAACCAAAACTGGTACAAAATTGTTTGGTAAAACTGAATCCATAAAATAACGAAGGTCCATTCAGAGAAGAGCAGTTTAAAGTTTTTAAAGCTCACATATAAAAATAATGAATTAAAAGGAATAATCCTTAGTCCTCTAACGCACTAGCGGTAAGCCGCAGGAACGGCAAGCCGCGCGGTTAGCGGCTTTTACAGTTTAACATGATTATACGCACTTAACCGCCGTGAATATTCAACCGCGGCGGACGAATGAAGAGGAATTTGTTGTGCTTTGAGCCTGGGTGTATATTTGTATTTAAGTATGTATTTAAAAAATATATAAGTATATATTCACCAGTTGTCTGTCACCCATAACACAAGTATTAAGAGTTACTTACTTTGGGGACGGACGACCGTGTGTGCAAGTGTCACATATATTTATTTATTCTTTATACGCACTGGCGCGGGCATGCCATCGTAGAGTATATACGTTTAACATGCGCATTGCGTTGCGTTTGCGCATTGCGTGCATTTGCGTTTGGCCATGAACATGCCATGAACTTCGATACAGAGAAATTTAACAAAAAGAAGGTATTTAAATTGTGAAGGATAAGTTTATAAAAATAGAGATTTGAAACGGAAACAATGGGCAGAACTAGTAAATATTTGAATGAATTCAGTATAATTTATTATTTTTTACTTGATTTTGGTTGTAAAATATGGACAACACAAGTTACTTCGATAGCGTCAATTTCGCTAATGGAACACATTTTCGAGCGGTCCAACCGCTATAGCAACTGCTTTAGTCGTCTGGCCACTGAAACGAATCGCCTACGCGACCAATCGCTAGTGCGTTACGGAGCTCAGTGATTCTACACTCCCGGAGAGTATGAAAACTTTGCACCCAAAACGTCCCAAACAATATTGAACTTTACGGTCTTCAAAAATAAAAAAGGCATGTTTACCGTTCGGTAAAACCGATGAAAGCATCCTGAAATCCCCGAACAAGTTTGTTTTAAATGCCGAGTACAAAGTTTAAAAAGCGAAAGAAGATTTAAAAAGCACTTTTAGTGGCAGCAGCCAAACGGAATACGTTACAATCGATACCCTTTTTGCAAATATATTTTTGATAGAAGCATAAAATACTTTTTATGGATTATTTTTTCAGTAATAAAACTTTAAAGTGACTTTGACTTCAATGTTGTTTTTGTCTTTTGAGTGATATTAAAATCTTTTATTTTTAATTTGAATTTCACAGTTCAATGTTAAGCCGTTGAGATTCAGGCTTTTTGAATTATAAATTTTGTTTATTCTTGAGAATCTTAATAAATCTTTCACTTAAACATCCGAGAGTTCTGCAACAAAAACCTTAATTTTAGTGTCTGAAGATTGAAAAGCAGCTTAAATGGGAAATCCATCTCGTCATTAATTTTGAAAGTTGCACAATTACGATAGTTTACGATATTAAGAACGTATTTAATCATCATCCTGCCCTTATCCCACTCTAATTGGGGTCGGCACAACATTTTTTAAACATGTTGTTACACGTTTTGACTAGTTATTGTACGACCGGTAACTGCCTGACGTTAACTTATATTAATCGCCTTTTACGACACCTCGGTAATAAATATAGTCCAGCTGTGTAGAATAAACGACCCGTCTATTCTACACAGCTGGATACCACACTTCAACTTACAACTTACTTTAGTCACCTTTTACGACACCTCGGTAAGAAATGAGGGTGGTATATTCTACTCAACCGAATATTAAGACCGTATTTAAAAATAATGTTCATATTTAAATAAGGTAGTCTTGTATATATATTTTTCTGAATTTTGGAAACGGCTCCAACGATTTCCATGAAATTCAGCATGTAGAGGGTTTTGGAAGAGAAAATCGATTTACCTAGGTATTATTTAAAAAAATTGTTGTTTATATAGTGTGTATTTTTTTTACAGTGTGTATTTAATTGTTTGTACAGTGTGAATAGTGACAGAGCAAGGCTCGGTCACTACTCAACACGCTATAGTAATATTTAATGTGATCAATGGCAGTAGAAAGTATAGTGTTCCTCTCAGCTTTGGAGGGAGAGAATAGGTTTGATCTAACTTGCTGTTAGAGGGCAAAGCACGTTACATATATCCAGAGAATTCTCTAGAGTATGAAGCAAACTCTAGTCTACAAGAAAACTTAGTTTAAGAGAGTTGTGATAACCGAAAGGCGAGACCGTGTGACTACAACCAGGGGTCACGGGTTCTAATCCCGTACATTGAGTTTTTCTTTTAAAACTTGTTACAACATGTTTCAAATACTATCTCCTTCATATAGTTGGTCGATAATAAAAAACATTGTCGCTGTCATTGTGTGTCATTGAGTTGTTGTGAAAGAATAAATGGTTTGACTTTGAGAAAATTGCTTTTTATTATTGCATAAGTATAAAGGACAAATATCGTCGTTAGTTATAAACTTATATGCATAATATCGTAATACCGTGACAAAACGTTATGTAAAATCAGAAAAATCCTGGAATATAACCTGCCCATCTGCACTGAAGCAATATCGTAGGTCTAAGCTCTAACTTTTCTCTATTACTTTACAGTTTAGGAAGAGTGAGCTAATTATTTGTGCTTATAGGCTTGCCACATTAAAATAATGTTTTAAAAATATAAATTACGTATTTATTTTTTTATAGAAAAATGGTAGTTGTATACATGTAAGCTAATAGATATGGTATTTAGATTATAGGTATAATGTGTACACTTATTAAAATATAATGATTTCGACAAAATAATTTAATAATTGTTTCGGCCTTTATTTACTTTCCTACCATGAACATATCTATTATTAACACAAAATAAAAGCATGTATAATCTGTGAACTTTACCATATATAATTGTATAAAACTTTTATTACAAATGTTCATAAAATTCAAGATGAGGATATATTGTTCATGAAACCATATGGTGCTTTTATAGCGGAACGTCTTCTTTTACGACTAAAACAAATGCAGTCTCCGTTCACACATTTCCCAGGAAGCTATTAAAGTTAAATTGCAAGTATGAGTATAGCCATTAGTATATTTTATACATTAAAACTATTTTGATAATAGAAATCTGAAAATTAATTAATTAGTATCAAATTTTACATCAAAATTTTACATCCATCATCATTGTCCTACCCTTATCCCACTCTTAAGTAGTTGATGTGGTTTGGCTAGGTACTTTTCGACCGGCGGCCTTTCTGACTTCAATTTACCTTAGTCGCAGTTACCTTAGTTTTACGACAACTCTGTAAGAAATGAGGGTGATTCCACCCAGTCCGATACCATCTTACCTTTTTTCGCCTTTTACGAAACCTCGGTAAGAAATGATGAAATGAGTAAGAAAAGGGCGATCTATTCTACTCAGTCGGATACCACACGGTGCTAGTATAATATTCTACACAACACTAAATTATATTGATACAGTTCAACCCAACCATCATTTAAACACCACAGATCTCCAACACATACCTTTTTCTACGGGAGGGAAATCTTTAAAAACATATCGAAACTCTTTAGGGGTTAGGTTAGGTTAGGTGGGATTAATAACACATACCTAACGACGAAAGTGTATTTACTTGTCTAAGTAAGACAAATATCAACGTCAACGATTCGACATATCCTATACGACACAGCATCTAATAGTCGCATTGTATCCACGTTTTTCACGTTTCTTTTTATAAAACTTCACTATTTAAAGCAATTATTTACTCAGTTGAAAACCCCATTACTAGCCACCAAAAAATAAAGAAACACCACGTCATTTGACTTTTCGGATTCACTTTCCAACGTTGATTGTTGTCATTAAGAAAAATATTGCCAAACAATATGTGCTATTTTGAAAATTGTTTATTTTTATCCATGTACGTAGCAGCCTACGGTATGTAGATGCAAGTGTGCTGTAAATTCTTTTATCAGTTTACAGTTCGAATTGTGCACGTATGCTTTTGCCCGTATCACCCGTATTGAACTTTTGTTTTTGAAGTTGCAAAAACTTGTTTACAGGTAAAAGAACTGTGCGATACACATAATTTTCATATGGAATCTATTGTTATGTCGTGTGTTATTACGAGTTAACTTGTCTTACTAAATTTAGAAAGAGAAGTAATGGTACATCAGACAAAAACCTTGTTTAAGGAAGATGAAATCATCTCCCATGAGAGGCATCTTTCTGTCGCTTCTCCTTTGCACCGGAACTAGCGTTGTAACTTAAATTGCTTACGTCAGGCCACCATATTTGAACGGAAGCCAAATCATTTTTTGTCGGCCGTGTGGTTTCCGACTTAGTAGAATAGACTACCCTCATTTGTTGCCGAGATGTCGTATAAGGTGACTAAAGTAAGTTGACGTCAGAAAGGCGGCCAGTCGAAAAATATGGCAGGAGCATGATGACTTTTTTTGTCGGCCAAGTATCAACTGTGATTAGGCTCAAGCATGGACTCTTTTAGATTTTAAAATCATTAAAAAATTATCTGGCATTATATCCATCATAAATTTAGAATTGAATAACCTTTAAAAATTATGAACTATCTGAACATATTTACAGTCTAAAATCAATAAAAGATCGCATTTTTCCGGAAGATATTTTTAGTAGCATGTTCCCAGTAATAATAAAAAGCAGATTATAGGTAATTATTAATTAATATTTAATTCAAACAATAATTATATTAAAATAAATTTTCATTTTAATTACGAATCAAATAATAAGCCCCCACTAAAAGTAACTTTACTAGTTATGCCCCCACAATTCAGAACATATAATGTCGTTAGGATTTCGAAGGATAAACTCTATAATAACGTCAATTGAAACTTTTCTTGTTTTGTGGAGTTCTACAACAGGCCATGTGCCGTGTTTGCTTCGGTCACAAATTAGTTTCAACGAGTTGGTTGTATAGATATTTTCTAAGCAATTTATTGCTATACAATTAATCTTGAACAAAGTTATGTAATTTATCAATTTGTATTTGATTTATTATACTAAACTTCTCAACTGAAAATGTAATATTTGTACTTGTATTTTATATTAAATGGTTACATCCAGACCTTATAGAAAATAAAACAAGTCAAGTTAAAAAAGATTTTAACGAAATTTCATGTCCCTAGTCGAGTTTGCTCTTCTTAAACTTCCTAAACTACAGTTTGCTCGTCCGGAGGTAATCCTGGCAGCTGTATCAGATCATGATTATCATGAGCAATGTTATCGGTAGTGGAGTAGGATGTAAAATTTCAGCTCGATCGGACACCAGGAAGTGGGTCAAATTTAACTTGCAAGATGCCACATTCACATACAAACAATTTTATTAATGTATTATCCTTATTCTATTCAGCAGATTTTAATTTTTTCTAAAAGTATCCATTGCACATAATCAAGTAACGCCTTGTGATAGGTACTAAAAATTTCCGATTTCCGATATTCCGGCAGATAATATAGCCGTAATTATTATTATTTCATAGTATTTATGTCATCGTGGGCACACTAATATTATCTATTCTTTTACTTTATTAGAACTATGCATTTCTGTAGTTTGTTGCGAGCTTGTGATTCAAGTTAAGCCTATTAAAAAGGTATTTGGTATTCATACAGGTAAGTCGGTTTTGAGAGCATATTCATTCAAATTCCTAGATATAGTTTGAATCCCAAAAATATACATACCACATTCATTTTTCAACTAGCGACCTAAGTTCTGATAATTTAAAACCATTCTAAAATTTATCTCCTCTTTCAACCTCTTTAAATTTATATTATAAAAATATCATGATTATAATTTTTTTTAAACTCTAAAAAATTTTTTTTAATGAGATAAAATAAGGCAGTTACAAACATTTCTCATTTCAAGTTTCAAAAATTTAAATATGAAAGTCTCTCATATCACAATAAGTTTCTCGTTACTTGTAAAATAATACAAAGTAAGCTCACAAAAACTAATTTCAAAGTAACATAGCTAAGAACAATATTTGAAATAATTGAAAGCATTGTTTTTAGTTCATATTATGTGAAATTAGTTTTTCAAAAAGTTTAATAAACGTTGTGTTTATGTTAAATATATTTAATCTGACTACATTTACGTCACATTTGCATGCAGTTTATATCTTTACTAATATTATAAATGCGAAAGTCTGTCTGTCCGATACGCTGGCCATATTTGCTGGACCAATATTGATGAAATTAGCTACAGTTAAAATTTATTCACCAAGTTACACATTACACATACCTAGATTTAAAAATTTCATTTTTATTTCGGCAATAGGGCAAAAAAACTTTCCATATAAAATATGCCGTTGTCCCACTCTAAGTGGGGGCGGCACAATATGTTATAAAAATGTTGTCATATAATTTGGCTAGGAATTTTACGACCGACCGCTAGACTGACATCAACTTACCTTAGTCGCTTTTTACGATACGTCGGTAAGAGTTGAGGCTGGTCTATTTTACGCGGCCGTATATCACACGGCGGGTCAACTTACTGTCATCGCCTTTTACGACACCACGCTAAGAAATGATGGTCTTCTCGACTCAGCAAGAAACTGGAGCCGGATTAAGAAATATTCGAAATAAAAAAAATGTAAATCTAAAATAGCCTTACTGCCGATAATAAAAGAGGGATACTAAATTTGGTGTAAAAACCAGTCACAATTTTCCTTGTACACGTACAATATCCGATTTTAAACGGATTAGTTGCACCGCTTCGACGCTTAGATCCTCCACGTAAGTTTTAATAGAATGAAACAGTCACCAGGTGTTCTAAAGAGCTTTTGTAAGGGATTTAACTGTGAGCTCTAACAAATTCAATAGCCGATACTACTAGTGAGAGATTTTAGCACGGTTTAAAAACCGGTTGTATTTAAAACGAAGATTCGTATACAAACTGGGCTTCTTTAATTTGCAAATCCCGCGACTACGATAAAACCCATGATTCATAGAGTCCTCCAGATTGGTTATAAATCTTTTTTATGGTATTTAATGGTTTGGAATTGAAAGTTGCAGGAAAATTAGGAATAATGTTCGATATTGGGAAATATTGGAATGTTGTTAAAGGAAATCAAAATAATCAATATTCAAGTAAGCTTTTGCAAGCACTTTTGAATCGCCATGGATAATTGAGATTTATTGAAGCTACTACAACTGGTTCGGAATGTTGCTCTTACTGAGAAGAAGAAGCAAAAGACTCGACGGTTAGTTTTTTATACATTTTCAATTTACTTTATTAAAGCATAGTCTTGGAGCTGGACTGAAAGGACTTTCAAATTCAAGGGTTTTTATCTAAATATATTTGTTGGATATGATATTGGAATACGTTAATTGTGATAGAGGTCACTATGTGCCTATTATATAATATTATCAATCGCATCATCCAAATGAACGTCGAGTCTTCATAAATTCGAGAGATGTTGAAACTCGGATGAAATATGGATAGCACCTATCCATATTATATAAGAAACTAGTAGTAAACCAATATAACTCGTTACTGAAGTCGTTGTAAGCTATATCACGTGCAGATATATTAGTGTAGTGTGCAAGTAACCTAACATGGATTTTGCGGTTCAAGTGAGGATAAAAAACAAAAGTGACTTTAGTTACTCGGGAGCGAAGATGACTCGGCGCTTCGGTAGTCAGTTCGTAACTCCGAGCCGAAACGTCGAGTTGAATATAGAGGATTTTATCGGAATGTAAAGCGTATGTTTATATAAGAGTCAGGTTCTATTACTTAGCCAACAGATGCGTTTTATGATTGTACATATGATACCAAAATATTACTATCATAATTATCAATGGACACTACTTAAATTTTACAAAATTAGTTGACAGTGACCTTGCCTTCAGCATCACGGGTCACGGGTTCGATTACGCTGAGGGCCAACATTTTCAATCAACAATTTGTTGGTTCTTCGAGTCTGGGTGTATATATGTATATAAGTATGTATTTAAAATAATGTAATGTACTTAACAGTTGTCAGTCTCTTACAACACAAGTATTAACTTACTTTGGGGACGGAGTGTATAAGTGTATAAATTTCCCGTATATTTATTTATAGTCGTCAGTGTCTCGTGGCGTTAATCGTTCAAAACTCCGTCGACATCAAATATTGACTCAGTGGTCAATTTCAACTACTCGTTGTATTGATGATTAACCAAAATAGCTGACCTTAACTCATCTTAACAAACTACTTAATTAGGACTTAGTAAGATAAAGGGAAAATATCGGCCAAATTTTACATTTTATGCAGAGGTTATACAGCAGTAGATAACTCATGGCGTGCATCAAACCGCGTAATACCCACAAATATATTCGCCGTAATGTCATTCTCTGCTGGCAATATACCAAATGTGACCGCAGAATGCATGTCAATATGGAGATAGACGTTGCTATTTGTTAAATGTTGAGTTATTCAGTTTGGTACGGGGAATACTCTCATATTATGAAACAAAGCCTTACGCTGAGTGATTTCTAAGTACTTATATAGGCAAACGTTGTTTTGCCATACAAGTTATTTCTAGTGAATTTCTAATGCCTATTATAAAAAATAAAAAAATCCAAAAATAAAATAAAAGTGTTAAGCGTGGACAACCCTTATCACTTGAGGTATTAAAAATAAATAGTAGCTGATTCTCAAACGATTCTGAAGGCGTTTCAGAGGAGTATAGTAACTAACATTGTGACATGAGAATTTAATATAAGTGTGAGGTAAGATATAAGTATGAATTTTGCTCAACTTTACGCCATTACTGCATATTGTAGTAATCTCAGATTGAAATGTATTCAAATTAAAATTTAAAATATTCTTTATTCAAATAAACTTCTAAACAAGTGCTTTTGGATCGTCAACTCTACTGCTGGTTCGGAAAGCCGTTGCTACCGAGAAGAGCCAGCAAGAGACTCAGTGGTTGCTTCTTTAAAAATACAATTCTAATCACTAGTTACTTTTAGTCAGTGCTGTTTTGCACATGGTCGAATAATAGCTATGTCCACATATTTTTATCATCAAATTCAAATTCAAAATATTATTTATTCAAGTGAACTGTTTACAGTACTTTTGAATCGTCAAATTTTTAAAGAAGCTACCACTGATTTGGAAGTTTGCTCCTACTGAGAAGAACCGGTAAGAAACTCGTCGGCTAATCTTTTAAAAAAAATTATTACAGTTAGATACAGGTTACAGGTTACATCTGAGTGATTCTCAATAGTATAGTAGGCTTTTTGTATTAGCCTTTTCTTAATAGTGTTTTTAAATTACTGTAATAGCAAATCTAAAAGGGAGTGCAGAATTTTATTATAGAATCTTATACTTGGGTATAAGATAACCCACAAATAACTTACTTACTTTTGCAAGCCGCAAAGCAGGAGCCGCGAGCTTTATCGGTTCCTTCTTTGTCTATTACATACATCTCCAATCTTTATATAATTATGTATATCCTTATGCACAAAAATTTAAATACTAAAAATTCCCTACACTCAATCTATGAGGTAGTTATCTTACACAAGTCTTTTTATTTAAACAGACAATTTAAACTAAATTCACAGACAGTTGACAAGGCAAGCACTAGCAAAACTACGCGCAAGATATTATCAACCTTAAAGAAGCTTATTTTCTTATACTTTGTGCTTACAAGGAAATTTGTAGGAAATATATTTTCAGAACTTTCAACTGAAAAAGTTTTATTGTTAACGACGATATTAAAGAAACTTGCTGCGCGTAAGTTATGAATAATGATTTGAATTAGCTCCATTTGTATATGCCACGAACCTCTTTCTATGAACAAACTATTTGCTTGTTGTTATTATGCAAGTCCAAATGCGAAAGTTAGTTCGTTAGTTTGACTTTCTTTAGCTTCCAAACTAAGCAATGGGTCTATGTGATTTTTAGAATGGTATTATTTTATATTTTACGTGAAGGAGTTGCGAGTGAAAGTAGAATTTAAAATGTTACATTTGATGTTGAATTTTCATAAGTTATAATTGAGTTTGATTAATTTTAGATCTGATATCGATCAATTAAGAGGTATTAATCCTTATTAATATGTAAATGAGAAAGTCTGTCCGTCTTTCTTTCCGTTACGCTTTAATGGTCTACTCACCATATTAATGCAATATTGCATCAATATGACGCAATATTCATGGAATTTTGCACAATGGAAACTTATATACCAGGCTCATATATAGGTTAAATTATTTATAGAGGCAGGCCTTATTTTGTGGAATTCCATAGTACAGAAGTTACACCAGAGTTATTTTGCTGTAATCCGCATTTGTTAAGAGAATCTGTGTAATGGTAAGTAGGTAGTGGTAGGCAATATTCATATACCTTATTCTCGTACATGCAATACGGGTCACCACACGTATCACACAACAGCGCCACCACCAACACTCCACACAAGCACTACACACACTATCACAATCTCTACGATCGTTTCGTCCCATCACCGAAGCATCATCAAGAGGATAGAATCCACGAGAAAATCGTAACCAAACCTCCTGTTTTTCCTTCAGGAACTGGAAAAACTTGTACTGATAGTATTTGAACGGTAAAGTTGCTGCGCACAAAATTCCGGATACAAATACTTACTAATGAAGGTAAGAATTATCGAGTGTATTCGACTAATTTCAGACCCATCCGGGGTTTAATCCATAAGATCGTTACACGTTGATGGCTTGTTGGGAACTTTTCCCGTTACTAAACTAATCCGGTTCAAAATTGGTCGGACATATCCGATAATTTTACGGTCTGAGTACAGCCGAACGTTCTCGAAACAAAATGCTGTTAATTAAGTGACAGCCACGGGACTAGCTTAGTTTAATCTTACGATCATTTCAACTATCGTTTAGCAAGTTGAATGAATAAAAGCTTTGATTATGACATATAATTCTGTTGGTGGATTAATAATATAACATAAAATATTTATTTACCTTATATTTACGTCTCAAATTTAGAATTATATTGTCTAAAACTCACCTGTAGCCATTTGATTCTTGTAATGTTTTCTTCAGTGACACTTAAAGCTTGTCTCTCCCCTAATTTGTAAGTTTCATCGTAGTACATATACTCAGTGAACGTCAATCCACTAGTGGTGTACTGTTGAGTGAAATATATCGATATTGTTCCGTTCACGATATCGTGTTCGATAATCCATTTGCACTTGATAGGGACGGGGAAAGGGTTGGGAAAGTTTGGTGTCTGGATGGTGCCAACTGGGCCTTTTAACCGGCCTCCGCAGGTTTGGGGTCCTTGGTGTTCTCTGATGTCTCCTTCTGATCTGACTATATCAGCGGTGATGGTGATAAGTGTGATGCTGATGAGCCGTTGCATTGTCAGCCTAGAACAAAAAGAAATGAAGGTTAATTATGAAGCTTTGATATTGCATTTTGAATACTGATGAGATACTCTAGATATGATCATGGGTTTAAATTCCGAGTAGGGATTATTAAAATTCATGTGTCTAATTGATGATTGAAATCACATGATTTTTGGACAGGGAAAACATCGTAAGGGAACCTGCATATCTTTAAGGAATTCTAGGGATATGTGTAACCTACCAATCATCATTGGAGCAGCGTTGTAGATGTTTGCTCCAATTCTTCTCGTCAAAAACGGAAAGAAGAGGCCTATAGTCAGCACTGGGGTAGAAACGGGCCGTTACGAGAATTTTCTTGATTTTATACGTATTTTATTATTAATACACTTAATCATTAAAAGAGGATATTTAATGTCTTTGATAAGTTATAATAGTTCTTTTATTTTTATATTGTTTGGCAACGTCATGCCAATTAATTTACCTTAATAATTAAATTCTCAAAGAGTCATTTGGACTGCTCCAGAAGTAAACATTTTTTCTATACTTTACAAAAGAAGCCATTTTTCGAAAGCTTTGTTTATATTCTACTTTGCTTTAATCCGTAATGAGTAATCCGCGGTCATTTACCGAATTCAGAATACTATAGAATTCCGGAATTGAATGCTTTATTCTATAAATCATAAATTTTCTCGTTTTTTGAATCGTTTTACAGTCTACATCGACAAACATTATATGTATATACACATTTTTATTATTTCTCATACAGTATGTCTATTTAACAATATTTAGACATTTTTCTCCTTTTAATTCCAAACTTTTTAATCATTCTTTCTTATACTAGTTTGAATTTTTTTAATATATCCTGCTTAAAATATTTACGTAAAAAAATACGAAACCAAACCAAAGACAAATTTATCTAAGCTGCGAATAATCTAGGTCTGTGGCGACGAATCACAAAGTAATTTCCGGGCCGGCTAATTTACTAGTGATGTTCGTATCCTTTGGGAAAAAAGACGCCGGAAAACTAGGTACGCTTGCAATTAGGGATATTTCAATGAAAATGAAAATCAGAGCTTTTACTGCTTCATCATTTCTTAATTATTTTCGTATATGACTTACGTTATATTAAATAATTAATTACAGATCATCATTCTCCTGCCTTTAACCCACTCTAAGTGGGGTCGGCACAACATGTTTTAAACATATTGTCACATGATTTGGCTGCATATTTTACGATCGGCTGTCTGTGTGACGTCAACTTACCTTAGTCGTATTGTACGACACTTCGGTAAGAAAAAGGGTGGTCTATTCTACTTAACCGAGTACAACCGGCAACCACCGAGTTTCTTGAATCTCTTCTTGGTATTTCCAAACTAACAGTAGAGTTAACATTTCTCTAGCATTTGTTTACAAGTTTACTTAAATAAAAAAATATTCAAATTTTAAAATATAAAATGTATACTAAGTGGAATACGGCTGAGTAGAACAGACTACCTTCACTTATTAGCGAAGTGTCGTAAAAGGCGACTAAGGTAAGTTATCTCGTTTTGTGGTAGCCGGCCGAGTAGAATAGACTACCCTCATTTCTTACCGAGCTGTCGTAAAAGACGACTAAGATAAGTTGACGTCAGGGCAGGCGGCTGGTCATAAAATATCCTGCGGAATCATGTTATAACATGTTTAAAACATGTCCCATTTAGAGTGGGATAAGGGCAGGAGAATCATGATAAATTTTTAAATTCAATCTTATACTATCTGCCGCCGAACATCCATAATACAAGATTAAAAAATTATATCCATAGAAAAATACATTTACTTAATGGCCTTACATTTTTTGAGCGTTCATATTGCCACTTATCGCTCACGCGATATATCATGTTTTCGATATGGATAGGTACCGAAAAGAAGCTCAATAATCATAGGTGCAATCAATCATATCTGTCATCTTTCCGCCTTATTCCTTTCGCTCCTTCAAGCGCCATTAGTAGGTAAGGTGACAAAAGGACTATCTATTGAGTCTTATGAAAGCAAAAACTAATATTAATAAGTTTGATATAAAAATTTGATTGTCTTTACATCATCAAACAATTCTAAAACTATATAGAACTGATCGGTCGATCTATATTTCATACTGAATCGCATTGTAAGCTTTTTATTTCTATAATGTTACTGTAAAATCATGTAGAGTTTACTGGCCCGTTGGCGCAGGGGGTAGTGACCCTGCCTTTAGCTCCGCGGATCTTCAACGTTTTCTGTATACAATTTGTTGGTTCATCGAGCCTGGGTGTATATTTGTATTAAGTTGTTTAATTAAACTTATATAAGTATATATTCACCAGTTTGTCACAAGTATTAAGTTATCTGTGTACCCTGGAGGGGGGTGGGGGTCTGGGAAGGACCGTCTGTATAAGTGTCCCATATATTTATATTAATATTATTATATACAGGTTTTCAATAAAAATAATAACTAAGTACAGCCACGTCTTGTGTTATGCTTAGTCTGATATCAAAGATATCGTAAAACTCGAACATCGATGTCGTTCGCGCTAACTAAGCGAAATAACATAAATCATGTATTGTCTTTTTTCACTGTTCTAAAACAAAAAACAGTATTAGCCGTGGAAGTATAACAGTTAAACAGACAGAAAGACTATCGCATTTATAATCTTGGCATAGATATATCTTTAAAAACATTTAGAAATTTAGATCTTGACAGCGCCATCTTTCACGTGGTTAATATGCCAGTAAAGTATGGTAAGTATTTATGAGGCATTAGTGTTCAGAATATTTGTATTCTATTATAATACTGGTTTCATAAATTCCGGAAATGCAGTATCTCATCCTCATAAATTTCCCCTTTTATTAAAAGACTGCCTGTGAGAGGTCGATGAAATTGATAAGGCGTGATTTACATACTATTCTTTTGGCCTTTCCTTTTATTCAATATCTTTGTACTTGTTCGCACAATAAGGTAAGAAAATATAAGTTTGTTTGTATAACAGTATATACGGGTATAACGGGAGGTATGTAATATTTGTATTTAGTTAACAGTTTTTCAGCTACGCTATTTTCTCTGTTGAAAATTTTGAAATAACTTTAATTCTTATTTGTTATTTATTTATATCAAATAAGCTATTTCTTTTTTGTTTAAAACTAATAGTTTCGCCAAACTAGACTATATTTTGTTGGCGGTGCACACTCAACTATCTAATGTTAAATCATGCATCATCTATTATGTAATAGTGCTGGCAATTGCCAAAGGCTCCGCTCGCGTGAAAACCTTTAAACCCAAATATAGTATTTTAATAACCATTAAAACGGTTAAAGTGGTTTAACCTTAAAAGCTAGACATATGCTGTCGTGAACTTTTATTTAGAACTTTTTGAGGAGAACAATTTTGTAAAATCAAAATCAAATCAAATCTTCTTTATTTGCAGATTATGGGTCATATAAAGGTCTTAAAATTAATTAAATACAGCCATAAACTGCCATAGGTGGCGTGCAAATGTCAAAAATATAAATTTATAAGTTACATAAATTACAAAATCAGTCAAAATATAATAAAATATAAATAGTTCAGTCCAAATATTAAATTATAAAATTATGTAAATTCAAATGTAATACATGATGTTTGAAAAACGAGCAAGGAAAGCTTTAAATTTTGCAGTTTTCGTAATATGTATTATTTCTGCTTCTCTCCTATTAATCTTAGCGTGATGTTATATAGCCTATAGCCTTCTACGATATTTTGTCTATCTAGACTTTCTTGCACTGAAAGAATTTTACAAATCGGTCCAGTAATTTCTCAGATTAGCGCGTTCAAACAATCAAACAAATAAACAAACTCTTTAGCTTTATATATTAGTATAGATAAAAAATATAATCTGACCTCACATTATTCTTACATAATATTATATGGTATTCTATTCTTTATTTTTATTTTTTAATATTTATCGTAATTCTTTATGGGGAGCCAAAACCTCATGTTTCACTTCGACACACTCAAATTTGCACAGGCAATTCGCTTTCCTTTTTCATCCCATCAAATACCCATAATTTAACTTTCCTTTCAAGGCGCCTTGCGGGTCGGAATGCCAATCTGTATTATAAATCTTTATTGAATCACAAAAAGGTTTATAGGATATAATGAAAAACCAACGCACGATGGAAAATTTAGAGAGAACGCGTGTAGTTGATTTAAAAGTGACGACATGTAGAAGATTCAAAGCGACTAAGATATCGTAATGGTGGCGTCTCAAAAGTTGTTATGAGTGACATAAAAAAGTTAGAAAAACCGACTGAAAATATTTTAAAAGCTTTTATTTAACTTGCCTTGTATGTAGTGTGAAGGTGGAATCTTGCAAGTTAAATTTTGACCCACATCCCGTTGTCTGATTGAGCTGAATTTTTACATACTGGTCCAGTCCCGATGGCAATACATGTTTATGATAAGTATGATCTGACGCTGCTGCCAGGGAACTCCTCAACGGTTAACAGTAGGGACATGATTTATTTAAAAGATTTTATTTCTTATAAGCTTTTATTAAAATTTATTGGTACCGAGATGATTAGTGTGTTCTTAATATAAAAGGTACAGAAGTCATATTGCATACGAGCAACATATATAAGAAGTGAATAAAATAAATATACCAAAGTATAATAATAACTAATACATCTACGTCTCAAAACGATCCATAAATCCTTTGGTTTTTTTTCATTGTATGCATTTCTATAATGAATTTTTAAATAATTTTAAAGTAAACTTTGGACTAGTTTAAAACTTATTTTAAATTACTTTAATAATACTTCCGAAAAATTAAGTATAAAATCATGAATATTTATATTTTCATTAATTTTTTAAAAATTTCATTTAATTCTTCACGGAAGAGGCAACCTTCCAAACCAGTGGTTTCTACGTTACCAAATTGCGAAAATAGAGGCGTTTTACCTGAAATAAAACGCTTATTAAATACTTACCTTATTAGAAGCTTAAATATGAGATAGGCACACCTGGTTTTCCGTCGTATTTTACCTCTCTTTCTACCCAAATATCTCTGTCTCCTTCCTTTTTCCCCCCTTTTCACCGGACATGGCGGGAGGCGCTAGACAGCGACTCTCTGTATGTCATTGTGTCTCATTAAGCACCAGGCAGGTAAAAAAAGTAAGCTTCTAATAAGGTAAGTATTTTATAAGCGTTTTATTTCAGGTAAAACGCCTCTATTAAATGCTTGACCGTTATTAGAAGCTTAAATATGAGACGTGTTTGTTTTCGCCTGGTGAAAAGGTGCCAATGTGACTTAAATAAATTATGTGGAAAAAGGAGTAAGTTCATCGATCAGTCAACACCACACAATGTTTGTTATCAACCACTGAGGGTTAGGTACTTTATCCTGCGACCTAAACATAAAATAGTAATGTGGTTGTGTACCCAACCACCTGAAATACGTTATTTTTATTTACATTATTATAATGTGGAGACAGTATATTTTTTCTCTACACTTGTAACACCTCTAATATCCCAATTTGGTGGTTTATGTACCTTAAGTTCCTTAAAGATATGAATTTTAGAAAATATTAGACCAAAACATGTACATATTATTTACTTGTCACTTCTTATATGAAGTGTATTTTGCTGATTTGTTAGGTAAAATTGTTTAATAGGATAGGTTATGCTTTAAATGTAGATTAGCTAGAAACTTATTAAAACACAATCGATTTCTCTTCGATGGAACTACTGTCAAATATAGACATGTTACATACATGTAGTTACAATAGCGGACGTTTCCACGGCACGCTGAAAGCGTCGTTAATACATTGCCTTGTGATTGTTGTAAATTAAGTTGCGTTTGTCACCACGCAAGCGGTCTTCAATGCATATAAATCGATCACATTATCGATCAAAGTTAGCTATGTTATCAGCTGAGATTTCGTTCCGCTTTCGATGCGGTATCATATTCAATTTATACCATACTTTTGACATTTTTGACATACTTTGACATTTCTGGTCTTTCAAAATGGAAACCAACTCTGCGATTGCCGAGTAGCTGTTGTTCTTCAACATTAATCAAATTCTTAAGACATTAATTTGATATCAGTCTCCTGGATCGGGAAGCGAGTATTTCAACATGAATACATGTTCTGATAACGTACTTAGAAACCCGAGAGTAGATCGGTGATTAGGTTTCCCGTGAAGGACCTTAACCTGGCAACATTGAATACGTCCACTAAATAAATCCTTCAGAACTCTCAGAATCGCGTGTGTCTTTAGCAACAAGAGCCACATATTACTTAGGTGGTAGCAGTTCTACTTGGCCACAAAGTTCTAGTTTTGTTACACAAGAGATAGTCAAGGTCAAATCGACGACCAACCTTAGAGTTGTTATTCAAATATTTTGCGCTATAAATTCACCAAACACACATAATTTCGGGTGTCGAAAAGAAAGACAACATTTCTAGCATTTGATTTTCATAACCAGCCGTAGGAAGCGACTATCTGTGATAGACTTACCTCGCATATGCAATCTCCCGTTTATTAACTTAGTAGTTTTATATTGAAAATTTTTTTTATTTTATTTTATTTTATTTGACAAGCCAACAACATTTATGCATTAAGGTAATTAAACGTAAAAGAAACACTTATACAATAAGACACATAGCATAAACATCATAACAGGCGTGTACAATTGATTTACAAACAAATATGACAAATAATAAAGCAGTTTAACACCAAACACAACAAACCAAAAATAAAAATAAAATTAATAATACATATAAAAAAACTGAACTATTTAAAATTTATAGTGTTAAAAAGAAGAGGAGAAGAAGAAAACATATATTAAAATAATAACCAATACATCCTTGTCGTTATAACCAACTGTTATTATTATTTTAATTTAAGATCTTTCCGTAAAAACTCCAGAGCGTCACGACGGAAGCAGTTTATCCTAGAATTAAATATATTAATATATCGGTTTTTATTATTTAGCAGGTTATATTGGCGACAAATGCGATTTAGACATGAGTAATATGCAATATTAGTGCGACAGCGGTTAGTTTTAAATACGTTATAAGAGCAGATTGAACGTTGAGGAATGATGCAATTTAGATTTATAAAAGATAATAGCGATGAGTCTACGTGATTATTTATTATTTTGTACAGAAAAAGTGTATCAAATAGCTTACGTCGCGTGGAAAGTGGTTCTAAACTGAAGTGATCTAGTCTATTTTTATAGGGTAAAAAGTGACAGTTTTTATGAAATTTGGACATCAAAATTCGCAAAAATCGTCTCTGTACTGATTCAATAGTATTTGAATAAGTTATTTGATACGGAGACCAAATAACTGATCCATATTCCAGAATACTACGTACTAAAGTTTTGTACAAGTGCAAAAGACTATGTGGACTTTTAAAGCCCTTGGAAATTCGCAGAATAAAACCCATTATTTTATTTGCCTTATTAATAATACTATTAATATGTTCCTTAAATGAAAGAGATTCATCAAACCATATACCTAGATCCTTAATAGTGCTCTTTTGTGAAAGTTTATTTTTATCCAGGGAATATTCGAAACGAATTTTATTTATTTTTTTTGTAAAGGAAATCACAAAACATTTATTTACGTTTAAGAACATATCATTCTGTTTACACCATATGTTTACAGAATTCATATCTGCTTGTAGAGTTTCGCAGTCGTGAGTGTTATGGATACAACGAAATATTTTGAGGTCATCAGCATAAAGGAGAAATTTATTTTTTATCACTAAATTGATATCGTTGATAAATATCAAAAAGAGCAGTGGACCCAGATGCGAGCCCTGGGGAACTCCGGATGTAACTTTAATAGGCGTAGAATAAAAACCATTAATTGTAACAATTTGCGATCTATTCATAATATAAGATTTTATCCATCTTAATAAATCGCCATGTACCCCGTAACTTTCAAGTTTTTGGAAAAGTATGTAATGATTGACTCTATCGAAGGCTTTTTGGAAATCAGCATATATTACGTCAACTTGTTTCTTATTATCAATACTATTCGCTAAGAAATTAACATATTCAGAAAGATTTGTGACAGTGGACTTATTCTTAACAAAGCCATGTTGCTGGGGGGATATTAGCGGTTTAAATATATAATAGATAAAATCATAAACGATACTTTCAAATAGTTTAGCAAAACAATTAAGGATACAAATCGGGCGGTAATTACTGCATTCAGATCTCATACCGGCTTTAAAAATTGGTAAAACGTGGGCAATTTTCCACAGCTCAGGAAAGCACCCAGTGGCTAAGGATTTATTAAAAATTAGCATTAAAGGATATGCGAGTTCATTACTGCAAAGTTTGATGAAAATCGGGGGTATGCCATCAGGGCCTGGTCCTTTTTTAGGATCCAGGTTTTTCATTTTCGATAGTACTTCTTTCTCAGACAAAGTCAATCTATTTAATGTAAAAATTTGTTTATTGGAAGTGTCTATGCTTGAAGAAAGATTAGACTTGTTATTGCTTGAAACATATACTGATGAGAAATAGTCTGAAAAAAGTTGGCAAATTTCAAAACCATTTGAGCTAGTCCTATTATCATAAGTTAAAGTTTGCGGCAATGAATTACATTTCCTTTTACTTTTTACAAAATTCCAGAACAGTTTGTTATTGCATGATGAGAGTGACTTTTCTACATTCGAAATATAAGAAATAAAACACTCCTTTAACAATCTTTGAGCTCTTGCTCTCAACAGGGAAAATGAATCATAATCTCTCGGATTACTATACATTTTGTACCTCGAGTGGAATTTACGTTTTTCATTTAAACATCTAATTAATGGTCTACTGTACCATGCCGGAAATTTGTTTTTGCGATGTTTTTTATATGGTGTATTGTTCTTTATAACCACAAATAACTTGTCATAAAATATATCAAGAAGATAATTAACATCATTTGCATCGCTCAATAAGTTATTCCAATCAATATTATTTAACTGTTCCTTAATTAAGTTAACATTACATTTCCTATAATCCAAAATATGGTGAGGTTTATTATTTGTTAAATAACTATTAAATTTAAATTTAAGGTCTACTTCAAACGGGGGATGATGTTTATCTTCTTTACTAAGAGATATAGCCGGGATTAATTTAAGATTAGAAATATTAGATAAAAAAGATCGAGGGTTCTCTTATTACTGTTTTTAATGTAGTTATATTGATCTAGATTACCAAGTGACATAAGTTGTAATAACAATCGACATTTGAGATCATTTGAGATGCAATTATAGTTGACTGCTTTCGTCGAGTCGCCGGTCCATTCAATTGAAGGTGTATTAAAATCGCCAAGAATAATAACAGTTCTTTCATGCTGGGAAACATAGTCACTAGTCTTTACGTAGAATCGCTTCAATCGATCCACTGGCAAATCAGGCGGTAAGTATACTAAACATAAGTTAACAATAGTTTTACCTATATTTAAACACAACCATATACACTCAGAGTCGCATTCCAATTGTGAAAGCCTTATGACTGAAATATACTTTTTTACTGCTATCAAAATACCACCGCCTGTTAGTTTATCACTATTACAGGAATCTCTATCACGCCGATAAATAATGTATCGATTATCAAAAAACTCTGAGTTACTAATTGAACTGTCTAAATTAGTTTCAGTTAGGCAAATAATATCATAATCACAATTTAGGACATTAAGGTAAAATTCAGTTAATTTAGTGCGAAATCTATTAACATTTTGATAAAAAAGTAACATAAAAGCTTAATAAAATATGTATAAAAATGTGACTAACAAAATCATAGCAGAACGTGAAAGTAATAATTACAACTTATCAAGTACATCTAGATTTCTAATATACAAAGCTGGACTGCTATCGTTTTTACGTAAGAAAATCTTCCCATTTTTTACCCACACGTATTTATATTGTTTTTCTTTCTTAAATTTGCGGGCCGCAGAGTAAATAGCTTTACATTCTGGAGTGAGATATTCTGTAATATAAATGAAACACTTTTCACCTGCGACTCCAATATCATTGGAATTAAGCATGTCTCCAGAATGTAACTTATTATATCGATGTGCAGCTGACAGGACGTGGTCACGAAGCTTAGGCGAAGGGAGAGTTATTATTATATTTCTTGGCCGGATTGATTTAGTATTCATTTTAGGTACACGACTACAATAAGAGATCTTGTCCTCTGAAAACGGCAAAGATAGCTTGTCAAATAAATTTTTCACTATAGCAATAATATTTTCATTTTTTCTCTCCGGAACCGCTTGCAATTCGACGTTGTGACTTCTTGATATATTTTCTAGAAAATTAACTTTAGATAAAAGCTGCTTCCACTGTTCGTTATTATTACTATTTGAGTTACAAAGTTCTGTTACAACATCCGATTGCTTCTTAATGTCGACCGATATATCATCATATTGTGATGAAATGAAAGTTATAGATGATTTTAAGTCATTGTGACAAGATTCCAACTCTTTAATTTTATCATTTTGTTTGTTGATAGAAGATTTATTACGCTCAATGTCCGTTTGTAGAGTATTTATAGTAGACACAAAACAGTCTAACTCCGAACGCATTGTTGTTAATTTAGAGTTTAAATCACTAACATCGCCTTTTAGATCAACGAGTACACTGTTGAATGTATCAAGTTTTTTATCTTGTAATTGAAATTGACTAAACATTTCGTTACGAAGTTTCCTTAGCTCAGTCAAAATTGCATCATCTTTGTTACTTGCCACTCGTGTACTAGTACCATCCACGTTCTCTGCGGGGCTATTATTATCAGAATCACCTTTTTGTGTAGACATACTCTGTTGGACGGGGGTGTATATCTTATCCCCACGTTTATGCGACGAACCAGTACAAGCAGGACAATTCCATTTTGACCTAGATGGTAGTGACGATATAGATTGTACGCATTCGAGGTGGTAAACAGAATGGCATTTTGTACAACGAATACGTTTCTGCGTTACCAGCACTACTATATTACAAGCACAACATTCGTTAGACATATTTAGTTCGTATTTTAATAATTTTTAGAAATATAAAATCTTGAAAAAAGTTTCCAAACCTCGGGATCGAACCTTGGGACGTCGCGATTCTCAATGTATCTCAATAGCTTTCCAACGCAATACGCCACGGTGCTCGATAGTTAATCGTTGAAAATTGTAAGCATATTCTTCTATAAGCGTATATAAATGTGTTAATTTTTACCGATATATTATATATATTATTTAATGATCACAAATGCACAATTAATTAATTTCAATATATTGACTTTTATTGAAATGATTCCTTTTATATATGTACTACACAAAAACTTAAGTTCACTTATGAACAATATAAACTAAAAAAGTTTTGAGAGTCCCAATACAATGTTTATTATATATTCACATATTATTTGCACATTTAATCTGTCAATAACACCATTTTATTATGAAAATACGCCTTTAAACTGTTTTTTTTCGTTAAAAAGAATTAGATAAAACAATAACACGTGCGTTTGGTACAACTACCCACTTTCTTTTTTTTTTTTTTTTGAAAATGGGACGATATGCGCTAACATCCTTTGAAACGAAGATAGAGGAGAAATAAAGCTCGCGATGTGGCGGCTAAGTCAAATCTCCTTGTCACGTGTAAATCATGTTGTGTGACTCCGAAGTGCGATGACGGTCAAATATTATGCTGAGGCTTTTTAGATAGCGGTATACAATACTCTGATAGTAACAAATAATATGGAGCTCCTATTTTTCTTCAGGGGCTGACGTACTGTGCTAGACTTCCCACTCGAAAAGATTTGGAGGTATTGCCTTTATTACTACTGACCCTAGTGGGCGATAATTGACACTTTTGTCCTCTTATTACAGATTTTCGCAGGATGGCAATGATTATAGCCGTCCCACGAGGATTGGTCATGGTTATAACAGGCATATAAATTTGGACCAACTTCATTGTTACGCTTGCCGAATTACCACGCAACGGTACAACACAGATATTCACGGGGTGGCAAAGATGATAACTGCCCTGCGAGGGCTGATAATGATGACAACTGGCATAAGAATCTAAACCATCATCATTGTCATACTTGCAGACGTGCCAAGCGATGGTGCATTATAAATATTAATGTGGTGGCAATGAAGACATTCGCCCCGCGAGAGCTGGATATGCTGACAACTGGTATAAGAATTTGGAAAACATCATTTTCATATTTGCATAATTACCAAGCGATGGTACACCATGATGTTCATGGCGTATCAATAAAAATAACCACCCCACGAGGGCTTGATATGATGACAACTGGTATATGCATTTGGAAAAAAAAAAGTCATTGTCATCTTCTTCTTTGCGTGTCTTTAAAACTAGTGAAAGTTAGCAGTCAACTCCGCATATGCCTTTTTATTCTTGGCAAGACGGAAGACTTTGGGAGTGCTCTTAATTCCCATCCATTCCCGGATATTTTGTAAACAAGATTACTTTTTAAGACCAGGGCTGCTCTTTTCAGCAACTTTGTCATTGTTATACTTGCAAAAATGCCACGCGATGGTACAACATTATACATAATCATAGGCTACAGTGACGATAACCGCCCAATACGTGTCGGATATGATGACACCTGGTATACAAATCAGGGGCAAACGTCATTTTCATTTTTGCAGAAGTACCGAGTGAAGGTACAACATTACACATCTTCATAGGATACAATGACGATAACCGCCCAGTGAGAGCTGGATATGATGACAACTGGTATATGAATTAGTACCAAACGTCATTTTCATATTTGCAGAAGTACCAAGCGATGGTACAACATTACACATCTTCATAGGATGCAGTGATGATAACCGCCCCGCGAGAGCTTGATATAATGACAATTGGTATATGAATTAGTACCAAACGTCATTTTCATAACTTGCAGAAGTACCAAGCGATGGTACAAAATTACACGTATTCATAGTGTGCATGATAGTATCTGCCCCGCGAGAGCTGAATATAATGACAACTGGTATATGAGTTAGGACCAACGTCATAAATTAAAGAAGTACCATGCGATGGTACAACATTACACATCTTCATAAGATGCAGTGATGATAACCGCCCCGCGAGAGCTTGATATAATGACAATTGGTATATGAATTAGTACCAAACGTCATTTTCATAACTTGCAGAAGTACCAAGCGATGGTACAAAATTACACGTATTCATAGTGTGCATGATAGTATCCGCCCCGCGAGAGCTGAATATAATGACAACTGGTATATGAGTTAGGACCAACGTCATAAATTAAAGAAGTACCATGCGATGGTACAACATTACACATCTTCATAGGATGCAGTGATCATAGCCGCCCCGCGAGAGCTTGATATGATGACAATTGGTATATGAATTAGGACCAAACTTCATTGTAATAACTTGCAGAAATATCAAGCGATGGTACTACATTACACATCTTCATAGGATGCAGTGATCATAGCCGCCCCGCGAGAGCTTGATATGATGAAAATTGGTATATGAATTAGTACCAAACGTCATTTTCATATTTGCAGAAGTACCAAACGATGGTACAACATTATACATATTCATAGGATGCAGTGATGATAACCGCCCCACGAGAGCTGGATATGATGACAATTGGTATATGAATTAGTACCAAACGTCATTTTCATATTTGCAGAAGTACCAAACGATGGTACAACATTATACATATTCATAGGATGCAGTGATGATAACCGCCCCACGAGAGCTGGATATGATGACAATTGGTATATGAATTAGGACCAAACTTCATTGTCATAACTTGCAGAAGTACCAAGCGATGGTACAAAATTACACGTATTCATAGTGTGCAAAGATGGTATCCGCCCCGCGAGAGCTGAATATAATGACAACTGGTATATGAGTTAGGACCAACGTCATAAATTAAAGAAGTACCATGCGATGGTACAAAATTACACGTATTCATAGTGTGCAAAGATGGTATCCGCCCCGCGAGAGCTGAATATAATGACAACTGGTATATGAGTTAGGACCAACGTCATAAATTAAAGAAGTACCATGCGATGGTACAAAATTACACGTATTCATAGTGTGCAAAGATGGTATCCGCCCCGCGAGAGCTGAATATAATGACAACTGGTATATGAGTTAGGACCAACGTCATAAATTAAAGAAGTACCATGCGATGGTACAACATTACAGTTATTTATTATTATACTAGTTACATACTGTGTTTTCAATGTATTCCGTTTATTAAACTGCGTCCTGGCCGATTGCCTTCTCACACGACCGCACTGTCTACAGTAGCAATGAGACTTTGAAAACGGAATATATGAGATTAAAATTTTTATTTATTTACATTTTATAAATAAATCGCGCTCACACTTTCAAATGTTATCCTTTGACATCTCTGTCTTTTCAGAAGAAAAGATACGATCACGATAAGAATATCGTAAGCCATATGTAAAAGGTCAGCCGTGACATGTTTAAACATGTTCAAAAATATCTCGTCAATCTTTTAAATGACATTCAACCGCGACATCTGATATTTTAGTCGAATAAATCAGTTGGCTTATAATTCGTAACATAATTATTCGCAAATAGAATAATCTCTTATTGCTTTCAAACAGCGAACGTTAAATCAACAAACGAACGAACGAACAAACGAAGCATAGGATTTATCAGAGTATTGACTGACGCAATTTATTGCTTCACGCTAAAATCCGGATGGATGATTATACCATTTCTGTGTATCGATATACATCATTCACATATCGCTGCCAAACCATTGAACAGAGGTCGCAAGGTTGGTAGGTAAAACGGGATTCTTCATTTTAATTAAAACATTAAATGTCAAATTAAGTACGCCATGATTCGAATGACTGTAGTATTGAACTTGTCGATTGTTCTATCTCGCGACTAAGGTGACAAAAATTAGTCATTATCAAATAGTTTATTTATCCTTTATACAAAGTGTTTGCTTTAAATTACTAATAGAGATTAACCGCCAGATATTGCGTTGGGAATTCGTTCCGTCGATGTTACAATATTACAGATAAAAGGGTAGAAAAATAAATTTTTTCTTAAAGAAATAACGAACGGTAACACCGTTAACCATAAAAATAATGTGCAACTTACGTGCTGGATTTAACACAATACTGACTGAAGGTAGTTAAATAATTTTACCAACACTGAATTTGCACAAGTTTACTAGACGGAAAACTAAATGCCAATGACATACAGAGAGTCGCTGTCTAGCGCCTCCCGCCATGTCCGGTGAAAAGGGGGGAAAAAGGAAGGAGACAGAGATATTTGGGTAGAAAGAGAGGTAAAATACGACGGAAAACCAGGTGTGCCTATCTCATATTTAAGCTTCTAATAACGGTCAAGCATTTAATTAGATAATTCGAAAGAATTCGGTGGCGAATTTGTACGGATAATTCGTTTTTTCTCTTCCGTCCCACCAAACAGCCATAATTTAATGGATTTCATGTACAAAGCAGCTTACGAGTTGGAAAAAAATCTGTTATAAATCTTTATTGAATTCAAAAAAGATTAAGCCGTGCAAAAAAAACCGCGGAAACAGAGGGTGAAAACTCATTACCTTAAGAATGTTGTGCCAACTCTAAAAGCTTCAGACGTTTTTGAACGTAAAATATTTTAATTTCATTTTATTAGATATTTTTACATTGTTATATTTAAGTGTAACAAGCTGAACGAGATGAACGCGTAAGTATTTTCAACAAGTTGAAGTTTTTATGGTTTGCGGACCCCGTGGAGGCATCATTAATTCAAGTTGTGATTTTTTTTAAATAAACACATATGCTTAAATAATGTTTGCAATTTATCACAAAATTTTTGGTGAAGATTTTGCTACGTTTTATAGAACAAAATAAAGCTATGTTAAAGGATATAAATATGACAGTAAACATCTTTAATGAAAAGTTAATTTGAGTTAGTAATATAGTGATAGTGTAGTGTGTCTCCTATAGTAAGAAAGACCAAGATAAGTCTTTGGACCTGTTCTTAGACATAAGTTAATTTTTAAGTTTAGGTTAAAATTAAGTTGTTTATTAGCCCTGAGGCTAGATTGTGACTACAATAAAGTACCTCCTTTGTGACGTACTTACTTTATAATATGCAAAAAAAGTACAATTTCAAAAAAATAACAAGATTTACCAAAAGGATAATAAACTCTAAAACTACTGAATGTATTTATATAATCAATAAATACCTATAGAAGTATATGGTTATTAGATACCATTTATAAATTACAACAACTAAAAGACAAAACTAGATAAAATAGTAGTAAATTGTAAATTAATTGATTACTATTTTATCTAATTTTGTCTAATAATAAAGTGATAGATAAAAGTCTATATAAATTCTGCAAAAAAAAAAAATTACGTTTATTTTATTACCTTAAGTTAAATAAAAATTATAATATTTATTAGGTCTAACAGTGTTTTAATTTAAACAGGTCAATATTTAAAACATGGCAACAAATAGTGCTTGGATTTGTGAAAAATATCGCACCATTTCAATGCGTTTTTAAAAAAACCGCACGGAAATCCGTGCTTTAGTGGCGTTGCCGATTTTGCATGATAATTAAAAATGCACAACTTTCAATCGCTGATGTCTGAATGATTTAAAATGATTCGAAACGCTCAACAATTTTAATTTTATTCATTAAAATATATTAAAATTGGTGATGCTGTATGAAAATTGCAACTTCTATCAAATTATTTGTTGTTAAACTAAATTTCTTTGTTCTCGCGCCTGTGAATAGCAAAAAAAATATATTATAAAACTTCATATGTAAAATAAAATCGACTTCGCCCCCCAAGTTTGGTATTTAATTCAAAAAATATATTCGTATATCAGTTCGTATACCTATAAGTCACGACGTCACCAAGACACAATATGAAGGTCTTGAATTAAATTTCTTTGGCCTGATGTTCAAAATTAGGTTATTCATCTATTTGATTGTAAATTGAGGTCTCCGACTCGATTCCCGCCTAGGGTCAACAATTCCTAGATACAAATTGTTGGTTCTTCGAGTCTGAGTGTATGAGGTATTTATTTAAGTACTATATTTGCCAGTTGTCAGTCACATATAATACAAGTATTACTTTACTTACTTTGAGGACGGAAGACCTAATTTGTAAATGTCCCATTTATTTATTTATTTATTATTCAATCCATTATTTATACCTGTAATTACGAACACTACTGCACTTATACACAATTAAAATGCTATAATTACGTAATCTAAAAACAAAATATCTATTAAATAATACATCCAACCATTAATTAATTATTTTGAATGCGAGTCTCTCTCAATCAAATCAAATCAAAATAATCTTTATTCATATAAGCTCTTTCACAAGCACTTTTGAATAGTCAAGGATCAATATGATTAATGAAGCCACAACTGGTTTGGAATGTTGGTTTTGCCGAGAAGTATTAGAAAGAGACTCAGTGGTCAATCATTTAAACATTTTAAATTTTACATTATTAAACCACAATCTGGTATAAAGTTGCAAGTATTTTCAAATCCAGGCAGATGTATCATCCAAATGATCTACTATTTTGTATATGCTTTACGTAAAGCCATATCTCTTAAACTTACCTTAAACCTTTCTGTAGACTGATCTAGTATGGATAGTATCTAAGTTATTAGCATTTGGAATAATCTACAAGTATACCTTACAAATTGTTTAAGCCATGTAGAGAAAGCTTAGGACTAAAGTAACGATACAAGTACAAAGGAAAATGTAGTTGTGAGGATTTTTATCACGCGCAAATAATTTTGTTCGCAATAAGGGAACTTTGGGACAGCAATAAAATATACTTTGGGAACATGCGACGTTGTACGAGCGGAATATCAATGTTGGGCTACTTGTTATTGGGATGAAAAAATATTAGAAATATTTGTTTACAAATTTGACATCCGATATGGTGTTCTTTATTTTTATAAATTACTCAGATACATTCTAACTGATAGAGGGATCTCTTGGAAAAAGTATAAGATGTTTATTCTAACTTTTGCGTAAAACTAATCAACTGACAACAAAAAGAAAATAACTTCCTTTGGTTGCTCTTGTCTAAAGAGATTTATTTGATTTTTCTTTTGATTTAAAAGTAAGTAAGTAAGTAACGGCCTGTTACTATCCCACTGCTGAGAATAGGCCTCTTCTCTCCGTTTTGGGAGAGAAGGATTGGAGCTAAGACCTACCACGCTGCTCCAATGCGGATTGGTAGGTTACACATACCTCCAGAATTCTCTAGAGATATGCAGGTTTCCTCACGATGTTTTCCTTCACCGAAAGCGTGTGATAAATTGCAATTATCAATTAGACACATAAGTTTTAAGAGAAAAACTCATTGGTGTCTGCCCGGGTTCGAACCCGTGTTCGTCTCTAGAGATTCACACGGTCGCACCGATGGGCCATCACAGCTTCTTTTGATTTATTTTTCTGTAATTATGATTATTTTTAACGTTACAGGCTAGGGAAAAAAGCCTAGGAAAAAACTTAGATTAGAATTTGTATATATTATGAAAACTATTAGTTTTAAAACCTGGCAAAATCTAACTTACTATAGGAATTTGTATATATTATTTAAATTACTAATGACATAACATCTAATAATTAAGAAAAAAAAACCATTTTTGATACAAGTAATAACAGTCTATTAAATAAACATACGGGTCACATCGCGTTATAATTGATTACCTTTGTATAAGGTTCTACGTTTCGGCAGAGTTGCATCCACCGTGGTCACGAACTGACTGGAGCGCCGCGGCGTCTTCGTTCCCGAGTACTACAGTCATTATTTTGTTCATCTACCCGCACTTGAACCGCACAATCCATATAAAGTCTGTTGCACACCACACTGATATTATCCGCACGCGATATAGCTCCGCCACGCTGCTAAAATGCTAGGTTACACGTATCCCTAGATTTCTTCAGAGACATGCAGGTGTCTTCAAGAGATTTTTCTACCCGTGTAATAAAATTCAAATCAGGCACATAAGTTTTAACAGAAAATTTATTCAACTCAGTGACCACATCGAAAAACTCATACGGTCTCTCCGTTCGGGTATCACTGCTTTGAAAGAAGTGGTTTTATTAAATCTGTTACTGCTTGCTTTACAATATTTTTTAAGACCCTCACACGTTTTTGGGTTATTGAAGGAGATAAAATCAAGAGCAGAGAACGGAGAACGTCTATTGTAGTATTATTCAAGTATATAGATTCTCAAATAGATATGTGTTACTAGGAATAGATGTCAATATTAAATTTCATTGCTATCATCCCTGATAAAAACTGTATAAAAAACCATTCTATTAAATATCAGAACACTTTTCAGAAAACGTATGCAAGTGACAGTGACAGGGGTTTCCTTTTTTCCAGCAGTTTTATTTCAAGTTAGGAGTTTTAATTGTATTACCAGTTACCAGGCACCTGTTAATAATCACACTTGGTAATAATGACGCGTGTTAATAATAACGTTTGGCAATAAGGATACCTGTAATTCACACTTGATAATAATGACGCCTGTTAATAATCACACTTGGTAATAATAACACCTTTTAATAATCACAGTTGGCAATAATGACACCTGTTAATAATCACGTTTGGTAATAATATGTCTGTAAGAATTTGCGCTTGGTAATAATGACGCATGTTACATAACCACGCTTATTTAGGATACGGTTGTTAATAGTGTTACTTATCTTATAGATAGCGCAAGATATATCTTTGTAAATAAATTCTCCTGCTACTGAAATGATTGCTACTTTATTTTTAGTTTTATTTGTAATTGGTACGTTGTAAGGTTCATTAAATTGAACCACCTAGGGTGCCACCTGAACATCAGGTTGCAGTATTTTATATTACGTACTGCAACTTATTGCTGAGGTGCATGAGCTTTGACCACGTTGTTTGTAATTATTTTACTTTTTTTATGTGGTCGGTAAAACCTGATATATTTATTCAAATAATATGGAAACTTTATTTGGATTTGTTTTCTATACAAAATGTCAAGCATGCTCCTTGCATTGATAATTTTATTTAAGCATTTGTCTTTCGGAAACGTGCGTTGCTTGGTGCAAACGATTAATTATACAGGTACCGCAAATAGTGACGTAGATTGACATAGACAAGTTGGTTAGGCAACAGAATATTCAAATAGAGAAGGTTGACAAAATAGACTGACTGGAACGATCTTCCAGCGTGCTAAGGTTTCTTAGGGAAAATATGTAAAATATACCAGAGCAATTCACAAATACGCAAATATTTGCAATATTTTTCCTTGCCAATATCGAGTCTCCGCGTTGATATTCCAGTCACACATCGTCAGTTATTCTCAAAGTTTGTTTTTACTGATGTGCTTGGGTTTTATTGTTGTTTCAACATTTGTGTTATCGATGAGAGATTGCAAATAAAAAAACATGAATTTGGGACAATTACACACACACACTCACATAGTTACTTCTATCTGTCTATCTATTATACTATCTAAATACTTGTGTTATGGGTAATAGACCGGTAAATATACACATATATAATTTTAAATAAATACTTAAATGCACCCGCCGTGTGGTATCTGGTTGAGTAGAATATACTCCTACTTCTTACCAAGGTATCGTAAAAGGCGAAAAAGGTATGTTGACCCACTGTGTGGTATGCGGTAGAGTAGAAAGGACCACCTTTTTGCTTACCAAGATGTCGTAAAATACGACTAATGTAAGTCAACGTTAGGCAGGCGGCCGCTCATATATCATACGTAGTCAAATCATGTGACGACATGTGACCAGTTATTAATTGAAACATTGGTACATCATCCTCCTACCCTTATCCCACTCTAAGTGGGGTCAGCACAACATGTTACAAACATGCTGCCACATGATTTGGCTGCGTTTTTACGACCGGTCGCCTGCCTGACGTCAACTTAACTTAGTCGTATTTTACGACACCTCGGTAAGAAAGAGGGTGGTCTATTTTACTAAACCGGATACCACACGGTGGGTCAACTTACCTTAGAAGCCTTTTACGACATCTCGGTAAGAAATAAGGTTGTCAATTCTACTTATCCGGATACCACACGGCACCTTGGAACATTGGTACATCAATTTTAAAAACACAAATATGTCAATACTTTGAAATGAAATTGAAATTTATTTATTTATGGAACATTTACAGGTAGTACTTTTACAATGGTAGCGATGATACTGCAAAAGTTAAAACTGCGTTGCTGATATCAACGCCCGCCCCCGATACTATATTACAAAGTTCCAGACAAAAGAAAAATACTACTTAATAAATATAAAACAAACTATACTTAGATATTAGATTAATTTGTACCTTCGCGATAGTACGAGACTGTGTGAATTAGTGTGTGTGTGTGTGTGTGTATGTGTGTATGTGTGTGTGTGTGTGTGTGTGTTTGCTTGTGTGTATGTGTGGGAAGGAGAGAGCAATGAAAAGTTTCAGTTTAACTTTGTTCTTGCATATGCTGTAATATACAATAGCCTAGTAAAACTATCCGAACACACATAAGGATCCTATTTGTATCAAAATAACCATTCCATTAACTTTATTTCCGTTTATTTGTACCGTTATACAGTGTTTACAGCGTAATTCGCGTGTCAAATCGCATACCGTTTCGAACGTTGCACGTGAGCATGTCAGCAAATTTCAACCTACGCCAGTAAATTTGTAACTCAGAGCCTAAAACCTAATTTCACTGTGAACGTGTTTCGCCTCTCGTACCTGCGGCTTGAGCCCTCGCTGGTAATTACACTGAAACCGAGAGGGAAAATATATTTTTAACTAAACACACGTAGGGTATAGCGCAAACCGATATTTTTATTTCACGTAGCATTTAATACGGGTTCTGTCTACAGGAACACCTACGCATGTTATAATTATAATTTCATTTCGAATGTAAAATCAAAGAGAATTGTAGTACTTTATGAATGGCAATTTTTTTTTTGGATTGGATACACGTTTTGATAGAATTCTTTTGTTATTATCCGAATTTATTAAGAAAATCTATATAACACTAAGTGTAAGAAGCAGAAAACGTTCACATACCTGTACATGCAAGATTAGGCACACGTATCACAAAACGGTACCAACGCATGAATTACGAATTATTCAAGGAGGAGAATACATCAGGATATAGTTCCTGATGATGCTTCGGATACGTGGCGAAATGATCGTAGTGAATGTGTGCAGAGCTTTTGTGGTGTGCTGGTGTAGTGATAGTGGTGGGGTTTATTGATACGTGTGGCAACTAATCCTGCATATATAAGGTACGTGAACGTTTGCTGCTTCCTACACTTAATATTACATAGATTGTCTAACATATGCGCATTATAGCATAAGAAATCCGTATAGTAACGCCTACATTTATATATTTTATAAAAACAATTTAAGTTCTTTCACAAATTATAAATTACAAGCGAGTCATTTATAATTTATCTCCAATCTTTTTTCTTTAATACAGGTACATAATATATTCAGGTTCTGGTCTTAATATAGATTGATTTTTTCGTAATTTGTATTAAAAACTAATATAAAACTAAAAAAAATAATTAAATTACATAAAAAATATACTATATTCATTTATTCCGCCGTATGGTATCCGGATGAATACAATAGACCACTCTCATTTATTACCGAGGGTTCGTAAAAAATAGAAAGCCAAATCGTGATACACCATGATTAAAACATGTTGTGCCGATCCCACTTAGAGTGGGATAAGGGCAGGAGAATAATGATGGAAATGATGATGTATTAAATTTAAACATGGACTTTTAAAAATATTCATTTTCTTTTATAATATTTTGAGCCGTCGTAACTCTTCTTGTTATATTAAAATTAATGGTACTTTCGGTTCGACTTTTAGATGTAAGTTGATATCACGAAAACACTGCAAAAATCAAGTTCTATGGCATCCTCAGTAATCCCTGAATCGAATCAAACAAAACCTCAACTGAACAGGCATTTGCAGTGTTCAATTTACCGTAAACGCGATAATGGTGAAACTAAAGTCGAAATGCTACATGATTTTCAAGTTACCAAATGGCCGTTCGCCAAAGTGCGATGAACTGTAAGTAATGCTGTATTTTAGACTGATTAATGACGAATTGAACGGGGACCGTTTAGTAAAGCGTTTCGAGAGCCCTTCTACTTCAATGATCGTCGGTTTATTTTGCACTCGTGACAGATGCTCATAGAAATTTCGTGTTTATTGAAGCATATAATGAACTAATAGCATCTATTAAGCGCATAGGGTTTTGTAGAAAACCGCGTGGCATCTGGCTGAGTATTATACTCAGCCGGATGCCACGCGGTTGATCACCCTTATTTCTTACGTAGGTGTCGTAACAGGCGATTAACGTAAATTGACCTGCCGCGTGGTGTATAGCAATGTAGAGAAGACCACTCTTATTTCTTACCAAGAAGTCGTAAAACGCGACTAAGGTAAGTTAAAGTCAGGTAGGTGCCGGTCTTAAAATAACTAGCTAAAACATGTTACAATATGTTTAAAACCGGGCAGGAGAATGAAGATGGGTTTATAAAAAAACTAGTGTTTCCCCGACTTCGTTTGCATCGATTTCACTCTTAATTAAACCTAACTAGGAAGTTAGGTTCAATTTGGTACTACGAGCATATTGTGTTTTTTTTTCCTTCTAGTGTTAAATTTCGTTTTTTTTCTATCTCACCAAATTTCATTTATGTTCCTCCAACGAGATAGCCGTAAAAGGTAAAAAGAGACAAACGTTTGCATTAATAATATTAGGTTTTCTGCCTATCCAGGCTACAAACCCATGGACCCTTTGTGACAGTTATGCGCTTTCACATTTCGGTTATCAGGGTTCCAAACCAACCAACCTCTGGTTTCGGGTGGGATAACAATTAAATATTTGTCGGTTACTATTTATATTTATTATATTGTATTTTTAAAATTTTCTTTGCTTATATTTACAACTGAGATTGATCAGTCATGAAATGGTAAGGCAATAATTAATTACGCTCGATTGTAACATTGGCTATCACCTAAATTTTATCAAATAAACTTACCAAAATTTTGAAGTTCATCAACAAAAATATAAAGCAAGATTGATATCTCAGATACCTATATATTAGAACGGTATATGTATATGGTTCACTTGTACTAATTTTCATCAATAACGTTCCAGCAGAGAAATTGTGAAAGCGATACAGAAAGACTTTTGCATTTATAATATCAGAATGCATATATCATAGAATATTTAGTGGCATATAGATAGAGATCTACTACTCTACCCAAATAATATTCAGATGTCTCAGAGATACTCATGTTTATTCACGTTACATTTGCGACGTGTGTCAGTCGAAACAGCTCATTCGTATTTACGGCGTTGCGGTGATATAATATCACCGCAACGCAACGTTAGGTAAATGTCTCGTGATAATGAGATCGGAATTTGTTGTAATCATCTACAAAAAAATCAAAACAATATTAGTTATATTATAAAAATAAATAGACGGAAAAATGCAAACTACGACAATAATCATAACAAGAAGTATGTTTTCAGTCAAATAAAAAGGCTTTTAAGGTAAAAGTAACGGGCTGTTATGGGCTGGCCAGCAGTGGGATAATTAGCTATCCCACTGCTGGACATAGGCCTCCTCTGTCTGTTTAATCGCAGAGAAGGATTGGAGCTAAGACCTACCACGCTGCTCCAATGCGGGTTGTAAGGTTACACATATCTCTAGAATTCTCTAGAGTTACCTCATTTACGAGTAATGTTAACATTTCTTTCTATTCTTTCTAATAATAAATAGGTTTCTTTCAAATAGTATATCGTTAAATTCAAATAAGTTACATTTGTTCTGCGTGTTTGTGTATAGTATCAAATATTAAAATTCTGATGTCTGACGCGCTCATGTTTATTCGCTTGACATTTGCTACGTGTGTGAGATGAGACAATTCACTTGCCTTTACGACTTTGTGATAAATATTTCGCTTTGTGCTATTTTTCCTTGAAATAACAGTCTGACAATACTTGAGTGTTGATTTAACGTCTAAATATAAATGTTACTCTTCTAAATGCTGTATTATTTCAAACATTTTAGGGTCTTTTGCATTTCAGTATGACGATGCAATACAAGTTGTGAGTCAATAAAAGTGCCTGCCTGGGTTTGCACCTGCGACCCTTACGAATTTCTCCCTACATGTTGGAAAACATGTCATGCAGGAAAGACTTCCTATATGACATGTTTTTATCGTTCAGCTATCACAGACTTTGTACGTATGTTAGTAAAGTAAAAAAGTAAATTAACGGTCTCTTACAATCCCACTGCTGGGCATAGTCCTCCTCTCTTCTTTATGGAAAAAAGGCTTGGAATTAAGACCTACTGCTCCAATGCGGATTGCTAGGTTACACTCGTCCCTATAACTTTTTGGGGTTATGCAGGTTTCCTTCATTTTTTTTTCACTGAAAAGCGTGTGATTAATTGCAATTATCAATTAGACGCTTAATTTTTAATAGAAAATATTATTGGTGCCTGGCTGGGGTTTGAACTCGTGATCGCTTCAAAAGAGTCGCAAGGTCTCACCGCTGAGCTATCACACCTTTGAAGTTTGTTATTGTAAATATATTTGTAAGCTAAGGTAAGAAAACCTAAGTCTTTACAGTCTTATGCTACATACATATGTATAAAGTACTAGAGAGTTTGTTAGCAGGAACGACTTGGAGATTATTATAATCAGCATCTTTCCTCGGCATTACGGTCTTCATAATGCTAATGAGCAACATTGCCGTACCATTGGGCTTGGTGCAAAATTTTCTGTTATTACATATGCAATAAGACCGGGCTCTACTTACATAATTTTGTTTGCTAAACTTTTGGGTGAGTTTCTATCTGTTTATTTAAAGTTCTAATTATAACATCTTTTTGGGATGTTGTCATTACTAAGTCCTCAATCCCTGAGCATTGTACTAAACTTAGTACAATGCGTGTCGTATTGATCCATGAGTCGTAAATTGAGGGACTGTACGCCTTATAAGAAGGCTGATAATCGCCAAGCAAATAAGGAAAAAGCTAGGCAAGAAAATAAGTTATGTATGTTATAAGAAGTTCCGTAGAATCAAATTCATGGCCATGGTTTAACCTTTATGGCTGACCGCACGAGTCGGATCGAGAAACTTATATCTTGAAAGACGGAACTTCTTCGCCCAATGATGCTGTAAAAGCCATTAGACCTAACAGCATCTAGTCAGTTCGAAAAAAAAAATATTTACAGATAATTAAAGAAGTCATCAGAAATATTTCACACTATTCATATTATTTCACAATGGCAAATCATTAATGAAAAAGCAAAAATAGCAAAAAGCAAGAATAAAAACACGGTTGGGTTGAAATCTGACACTATTTTTGGTAATCATGGCATCTTTCAGTTAGCTTAAGCTAAACAAGTTAATAGTAATATCGTAGTAGCTAGAAGCAGTCTGATATTTAAATCCTTTTATCATTAACCACCTCGTCAAACCTTACAATTTCCCGTATCTGATTCCAAAAAATTGAAAATAAAGGAGAGATAGATAAGCAAGTTGCAAAAGAGATATACAACGAGATTAATGGCAAGTACCATAATAATTCTCCCTGCCATGCCTTGGAAAGGGGACACAAAATTGTCAGGCAAATAAAGATAAATCATGTCAGAGCGCAAACAAGGGCATGACGAGCTCCATATTGTATAGGTTTATATGTAAAGATAATTTGTCATGCAAATACGAACAAGAAAATTTTACCCAAGGAATAACTGTTTCAGAATCAAAAAGAAACGTGTACAGCCTGTACAACGTGTCTTTCCTCTATTCTATTCTGGAGCTTCTAGAAGGTTTTAAGGTATTAAATATTCTACGAAAGTCGTTGATATTTTTACGGTATGCTTAAATAGGCCAGAATTTCTGATAGAATTTCTGCTATAATCGTTTTTAGGAAAATCTATGTAGTGCTGTGTAGGAAATGGACTACGTTGCCTTACCTTAAACAAGCAGGACCGGTCACCAAACATATCACAAAACGCCGCCACCAACAACACAGCACTAGCACTACACGCACTGACTATGAAAATCTCTACAATTGTTACGCCCGTAACCGAAACATCATCAGGAGGATAGGCCACGACAAAATCGTAATGCGATTTTCATTATGACTATCACTATGATTAATAACGATTTTGTCGTAATGTCAATAAGCAAAATAAATCTATCAGAACATCTGTAATATGGACTTCCGCAAAGAAACGCATGCTTCTATAAATCAAACTTAAATACACTTTGCCTTGCCTATGATACTTCAAGATGCTCCTTTCTAATCTACACTTAAAACGGTGTCCTAAATGCTTTCCTAACGCTCCATTCTTACAGTAGGTACTACGTATACTGATGTTCCCCGACGCTAGTAGAGTATTTTCTTCTACTCTTCATATTTTACATCCTCGGTTATAGTTCTGTACTCGCCTGTCTTACCGAGAAACGTTACTAAGGAGGTAAGAGGAAATTTTATAATCAGTTTGAAACAAGAAACTGCTTTTCTGACTTTGCATTTCACAAGTTTCGACTTTAGCTTAAAACGATAATTCAATAATCAATTCGTTTTAATTTTTGTACAAAAATGATACCCTACATTTTAGTATCCAATTTTAAATGTTTTTAAAATGAAGCTAGAAATTTGAAATAGCAAAGGAAACCGTTTCCAATGTTTCCGCCAGCGTACTCAATTCACTGTGAAAGCGTTGATAGTGAAAAGATTTTCAAAAGTAGAAATTAATTTTCGATTTTGATTCTGATTTTGCTTATACGAATCGTGCCTTCAGTCTACTTTGGTTCACTTATTCTATTAAATTCGGATGTAGTAACTAAGATTATTTAATTTTCTTTATCTATTATTGTAATTTTTATAAAATATGCAGCATTTAATTAACTAATTATGAATTTATTACCCTTTTTCAAATTATGATTATAATATTTCGATTTTAAAATTTCATATTACCGTTTATGGATGGACATTCATAAGTGAACATAGCTCTTTTGAAGGTATTTCTATCCATAATATCTTATCCCACCAGGTTCCATGGTTCCATGTAATTCCTGCGAGCCTTAAAAGTCGTATGTCAACCTAGTGAGGAATTAACGACACTACATATAATCCAACATGTAGTAAGCCACTAAAACACTAAGTATAACGCCAAAGAGATTCCAACACCATGTTCTCTAGTTGAGTGTATATTATAATATTCGATACAAACAAATAACCTTTAGAGTTGTCAATCTTACTTAAATGGTTTCCTTTCATTTTTATATTGTTTTTGTTCTAGTTCTTTATACCATATTGTTATTTTCCTCACTCTGTTAACGTACCTAAATAATCTATTCACAATTTTGTAATCTAGTTATGGCCTTACTATATGGTTTTACAATTTTCTTAAATAAGTATTAAGTGCAACTAAGTTGACTACAAAATAAATAAAATAAAATGTGCTTATTAACATATATACGCCTACTATTTCAGTAGCTGCATGGCCATAGATAACTAAGAAAATTTTAAACGACAAGATAACAAACAATTTCAATATACTATATAGATAATCATGAAGATATACCAATGTGTATTACAAAAATGTTATAAAATACATGAGAAATAAAATAAATATCTCGATACTCACATAATACGACCTAATAGTATTCTTTTGAGTTAATTTTTTACGCATTAGACCTGATCTCTCAGAGGGCAACCTTAGAATAACCTTGACTAATTAATATTTGTGCTGCTTCTACGTTCACTTTTCTCTAACAATAAGCCTATATAGCCTTAGTGATGCTATATTGACAATTAAAAAAAACCTTTTACCTTTAGAAATTTTTACGCTGTAATCTACAAAGGGCGATGTTTTCCTGCAAAATATTCCGCAATTACTGTTAATTATGATGGTGAACCGTTCTTTCTTAATTAAATTGTTTATTCTGGCGAGTAATCTGCGAGTCGAGCATTATTAGCATTAATGCCGCGCCCAAAGTATTCCCTCAGTAATGGCTTGAATTTCGATCTTCCTTTGGTGTCTATAAGCCATTTTGCGCAGGCAGGTCTTAGAAAATAATTTAGATTTTCATTGAAAGACTGTAATGGTCAGTAGTTAACGTATTATTACTTATAATTTATATTATGAATAATTTAAGCAATTCTAAAATGTGGTCATTTAAAGCAGCTGCTTCCATTATTTAGGTGGAAGCTAAACATCGTCATCTTCCTGCCCTTTTCCCACTCTAGTGGGGTCGGCACAACATGTAATAAACATGCTATCATATGATTTGGCTGCGTTTTTACGACCGGCCGCCTGCCTGACGTCAACTTACCAATGTCGCACTTTACGACACCTCGGTAAGAAAGAGGGTGGTCTATTCTACTAAACCGGATACCACACGGTGGGTCAACTTACCTCAGTCGCCTTTTACGACACCTCGGTAAGAAATGAGGTTGGTCTATTCTACTCAGCCGGATACCACACGGCGGGTCGACTTACCTTAGTCGCCTCTTACGACACCTCGGTAAGAAATGAGGGTGGTACTATTCTATTCAGCCTGATACCACACGGCGTTAGGTGGAAGCTAAAATGAAATCAAAATGTTGTTTCAAAATACAGGTATATACCATCTGCAAAGACCCCTGTACTAGGCGAGAGTACGTATTAATGGGTGCCCCACTCAACCACCAAGACTTATAATTTGAATAGATAGAAATAAAGAAATAAGGTATGAGTGTGTGTGTGTTTGTGCTCTTCTTTAAAAGATTACTTACCGTGCTGTCATAGTCTACTATGAGAATGAATGTCTCTTTAGAGAAAAACTAACCTTTTTAGAAAACGAACGAAAAAAAAGAAAAAAAGAATGAGAATGAGAAAAAAAAGAATGAGAATGAGAAAAAAAAGAATAAAAAATGTGAATGAGAAAAAAAAGGAAAAAATACTTAATAATTCTTCGAATCTAATCTAATAAAGTAGCTGGAATCCGTTACGAACAATCGCAGAAAACTTGATACATTTCGCATAAGGTAGAACTCCTTAATATCGCAAGTAGGTACCAAAATGATCCCGGGGGATGTTAATTACGCTTTTATAGCAACGATATCCGGTAACAAAGTCATCGTCGTATTACGTATAATACGGGGAAGTTCCACCATTTCCTTTGTAAACTTTTGGGAGTGCGTATTACTTGGGCAATAAACTGACTATTTCATACGCGAAGTTTATATGTTTCTTTAATCAAACGTTTCTTTGCCAGTTTGGTTGAAAACTTATTTCTATTATATGTTAACTTGATGCCGTGTGGTATCCGGCTGAGTAGAATAGACCACCCTCATTTCTTACTGAGGCGTCGTAAAAGGCGAACTAAGGAAGTTGACCCACCGTTGATACCACACGTCAGGTCAAATTACTTTAGTTGCCTATTACGACACCTCGGTAAGAATGACGGTGGTCTATTCTACTTAGCCGGATACCACACGGTAAAAGCATGTTTTTGTTACTATGGACTAGTATTACTAGGTCACCAAAAGCCATATCCTAAGCCATGAAAGTTAAAACCACGCGGCCATAAAAACGTTTTCATATCGCGAATATGTACCTATTACAATTTATCAACTGGCCCGTTGGCGCAGTGGGTAGTGATCCTGCCTTTAGCTCCGCGGGTCGCGGGTTCGATTCCCGCCGAGGGCCAACATTTTCTATAAAAAGAATTTGTTGGCCTTTGAGCCTGAGTGTATATTTGTATTTAAGTATGTATTTAAAAATATATAAGTATATATTCACCAGTTTTCTGTCTACCATAACACAAGTATTAAGTTACTTACTTTGGGGACGGACGACCGTGTGTGTAAGTGTCCTATATATATATTTATTTATTTATTTATCAACTATCTCGATCTTCTTTCTAACTTAAAAAAGGAAAAAAATAAACATTTTCACAATACATGTATTTCGAAAATTAATTTTCAACTGTTGCTATGTAACGACTGCTAAACAACGTTATAATTTCCTATGAAAAAATATTCCTATAAAAATAAAGCTAATTTCTAAAAGCAAAATACTAAATAGATTGTAATTGGATCTGCTATTACGAGAAAAGCCGATTCAATTTTCTGATGTTTAATGATTAGATAGCTAGTTTCATTTAGGTCGTAAATTACTTTTGTAAACAAATATATATATTTTTTTAATAGGCAATATTTTAATAGACCGGATGTTAATCTATGAAACCTCTTCTGAAACCTCGGATGTTAATCTATGAGTTTTTTTATACCCACTTAAGGGCATTATTGATATATCAACATCTTTTCGCTTGCTTTGTCATTGAAATCATCGAATTATGCAAATCTCTAGAAAATTCTTGGGATATTTGCAACCTACAACTTGTGGGCTTCATTTCCGTGTGGTATTCAGCTAAGTAGAATAGATCACCCTCATTTCTTACCGACGTATCATAAATCTCGACTAAGGTAAGTTGCCCCGCCGTGTGGTATCCGGCTGAGTACAATATACAAACCTCATTTCTTACCGAGGTATCATAAAAAGCTACTAAGGTAAGTTGACCTATCGTATGGTATCCGGTTTAGTAGAATAGACCGCGCTCATTTCTTACCGAGGTGTCGTAAAGGCGACTAAGGTAAGTCGACTCGCCGTGTGGAATCCGGCTGAGTAAAATAGACCACCTTCATTTCTTACCGAGGTGTCATAAAAGGCGACTAAGGTAAGTTGAACCACCGTGTGGTATCCGGTTGAGAAAAAAGACTCCCTCTTTCTTACCGAAGTGTCATAAAAGGCGACTAAGATAAGTTGACCTTAAGGTAAGTTAATAGATGTGACAACATGTTTGAACATGTTAACATAACATGTTGTCCTGACCGCACTTAAAGGGCAGGAGGATGATCATGAGCGATATTTATATACAGATAAATATTTACATCTTCCACAAGTGTCTCATCTCTCACAACACCCACCCCTAAGGAGGTATTTTAGGCGCTTAGTCGCGGGCGGAGATTGTACGGGGACCGATAAATCATGGCTAACGTCTTAACTTACAGCAGTAGAGAGGATCAGTTGCTCAATTCATTTTATGTCAGACAACAATACTCGTGAAATACGCTTAAATGTCACCCCTAGATGATGAATACTAACTGAGATGGAGAGGGATAATTGGATCGTTAACGGATGACGGCATTTTTGGAATGGGATTAATATGTTACAAAAATGAAAGCAGATTTTTATTGTTATTTAATGTCTTTTTATTTTCATTTTGTTAGTACTTTTTACAAGGTTACTTAAAACTTTTTAAAACTTTCTTCTTCTCCTTCCTTAACCGATGGACGTCCACTGCTGAATATAGATCTTTTCATGAGATCTCCACACTACACGATCTTGTGCCGCTTGGACCCAACGGCTCCATGCGACACTTTTGAGGTCGTTAGTCCATCTCGTTGGGGGCCTACAGACACGTTTTCCGGTGCGGGGTCGCGGTTTCAACACCTTTGAGACTCCAACGCCCCTCGGTTCTCCGCACTATGTGCCCCGTCCATCGCCACTTCAGCTTCGTGACACGCTGATCTATATAAATTACTCTGGTTCTTCTTCGGATCTTCTCATTTCTGATTTCATCACGTAGAGATACAACCCAACTCTGAGCTTCCGTATAAGGCCCATAAACCTACAAGCCTAGCCGTGTCGTATCCGGCTGAGTAAAATAGACCACCCTTATTTCTTACTGAGGTATCGTAAAAGGCGACTAAGGTTATTTGACCCACTGTTTGGTATCCGGATCAGCAGAATAAACCATCCTCATTTCTTACCGAGGTGTCGCAAAAGGCGACTCAGGTAAGTTGACCAAAGTTGTAAAATACCTAGCCAAATCATGTGACAACATTTATAGCATGCTGTGCCGACCCCACTTAAGGTGGGATAAGGGCAGGAGAATGATGACTTTTTAAACGTTACTCGGCTTTACTATTAATTTACTTGGATACGATAACTCTATGATGACTTATTACCAGACTATCAGATTGACTACCTACTATTTGAGTAAACACAAAATGTGATGATATTAACATAAAACATAGACAATAGAAGTGTTTTTTTATATTCATACTTTTATCTTTTTCTTCACGGAAGGGATGGTTAATAAATAAAACGCGAATTTTGAATAGCGTACATACTCAATCTTTCATATTACCCGAGAGTTTTAATTTCTACATTTAATTTAAACATATTATGACTGATTAAAAATACAAACACATGTCACAGAAATTTGACACGAAGAAATTTGGCGTAGCATCTTTTTTTAATAACCAACTTACGGATATATCCTCGTAAGGACAATCACTCAGATTCATATATTTTTCTTTCTAAATGCCACTTTTTGTTGGGTAAAAATTACAAATGAATATCTCGAGTAAAATAACTTTAACAAAACAACGCTATTAACCTGAGAATATATTTACATTGATCCAACAATTTATCTACGGAGTATATAATCTGTTTACTCCCAGAGGAATACACTCCAGAATGGATCACTTTCGATCTCCCTAAGGGTCAACATTAATACTGAATACCCTACCCGTAGTAAAATTTGAGAGGAAACTTCATTATAGAATGTTATCTTTAATAATTGAGCTACGATGTAAAACAAGGTCAATAGCATACTATGTATACATTTTTACATTAAAGTTATTGTGAATGAATCACATTTTTATACATTTATAATATTTCTTTATGGTGATGAAACTTCGTAGAATAAAACGATATCAATCCATTGCACTTATACCTTAATAATTAAGTACTAAAATATTACCATCTTTACATATTATGAAACAAAGTTGTCTGTCTGTATGTGACCGATTTTCCCAAAATCAACTGATTTTAATACTATTTTTACTAAAAGATGATTGATGATGATGATTAATAAACTTAATTTCTATGGGACTTTCACTGCAAAAGTAATGAAAACATTATTTAGCTATAATCCGCGATAAATAAAAGTAGATTATGGACGTTAGATTACGGACTTTCACTGGAAAAACAGATTAAATTATGGAGCAACATTGGGTTATTTTTATCCTGGAATTCCCGCGGGTTTTGGATTATGTGGGAAATATTTTGAGAAATAATAATTTACATGTGGGCGCGCTTAGAACCACAACACTGCTCCAATACGGATTGTTAAGTTACACGTATCCATAGCATTCTCCAGAGATATCCAAGTTTCCTCACGATGTCTTCCTTTACTAAAAAGCCTGTGATAAATCACAACTATCAATTATTAAATTTAAACTATTGTATTGTATTAATAGTATTCATAGTTAATGTATAGTACCGGCTATACTCACTTCTTACTCTATCGGGTTAGCCTGACTAGTTTCGAACCCATCCGGGGCACTTAGTCATGATTTCTTTTAGCAGATTAATGTCTAAATTAAGCTGTATTTATTGACTATGTATAAGTGTTTTCAAGAAAAACTCAGCTATGCCTGCCGTATTTATTTCTGATCCAAATATGGGAATATTAATATTTAATTTGAAGACAGTGAAACTCTATCAAAAAGAGACCATGCGTGTGTACTGAAATCCACGTACCACAATTCATGGGTAAAACTAGAAACATCGATAAAAGTTTGTTGCATATTTAAGTGGTAAACGGATTAAGCCGCCAAAACGTTTTTATGGCTCTTGTAAATAACGTATGTACGAATGGGAACCTTGTTCCTGTTTCTTCCCAAAGGAGAACCCTCCGAAATGTATCAATCCGACCCATAAAAATGTACATGAATACTGCTGAATGAATTATCGAGATAAAACAATTATTTAATCTCGTACAGAAAAATATACAATAACATAAGGAAATTATGTCAACCTGTGCATTCCCACTGTAAGAGAACATTATTTTATGACAGCAAAATGACAATGACAGCGCTTCAACAAATTATAAAAGATTGCATTGATGTTTTATATTAAATTATATTAAAAACGATACTATAAATCATTCTGATATTATTTATAAACTGTTCCCGCGAGAATTTTTTAATAAAAATATACAAAACATATATAAGTTAATAAAATTAACAATTTATTTGAGAAACAATTTCTCAAAACGTAAATTGTGTAACAGTTTTAGGTCATTGAAAAACCAGCCGATTTCATATAAATTGCATTGAAGAGGTTGCGCGGTTAAAAAAAACTCGCCTACTGGGAACTTTACTCGCCTACGCCGCGTAAACTAACAGAGATACGCTAGAGTCATATACTAAAGACTTGTAGATTTTTCTTAAATACTACAAAATAGCTTGTCTCAATTTCTTATAGTTAACTTTTTTTTAATAGGGTTTTTTTTAACACACTGATTTCCATGCGGGCGATGCTGCTGGCACAGCTAATAAATAGTAAAAAAGTCCATCTGTCTCCTTTCACTTTTAGTTCTCTTGAGCAATATTGATAAAATTAGGTCGAATTCAAGTCTGAAAGCCTAGTAGTTAAGATGAAAGGTTAAAAAAATCCCGATTTTCCTTTGGGAGTGAAAAAAAAACAACATAATTAAGGGTTTTTGAAAAATAAAGGTGAGGTGAGTGAAGACGCGCGTATATCAAGTTTTATATAAAATATAATATTAAAACGTGTTTATTTCAACAGTTCACGGATTAAACATATAAAGCACCTGTATAAGGTAAAGAACGTACAAAGGCGATATTTGATCGCTTGTTTATTCTCAAAGGAATACCCTTTAGAATAGATCTTTCTCGACCTCTTCTGGTCTAACCTGAACGTATAATCCTTTGTATACAATATAACATTAACTGCAAAATATGCTTTATGCGAATTTTTTAGGTATATTTGTAGACAAATTTTATAAGCACCAAATCTCTTTCCTCGTAAAAAAATTGGTTTTAAACAATATGACACGATAAACGTCTTACATTGAATTTTTGAATAACCTCACGTAGATGTTTAATTCGTAATAATAATTAGAAAAATATTTTGCTAACAAAATTTTCAAAAACATTATAGCTATAGTTTTATAATGGTTATTAATTCTAGTTTGATTAATTAAAATGGTTTTTATATTGTTTATATAGTTTATTATAATGGTATCCGGCTGACTAAAATAAACCCTCATTTCTTACCGAGGTGTCGTAAAATACGACTAAGGCAAACTGACGTCAGGCAGGCGGCCCATCGTAAAATACGCAGCCAAAACATGTGACAATATGTTTATAACATACTCGTATTTGTAGGATAAGGGCAAGAGGATGATGACTATTAACTAATTCTTTCTAAAAGCCGTCATAGACCAAGTAGTATAAACGAGAAAATCACGAATTAGAAATATACTACACCTAACTCAAATGCCTTGCAATTTGTACATATGTATGTATGTATTTATATATACACACAAACAAATATATCTTAAATAATTTAGCCTGCCAATCCGTATTAGAGCAACGGATGTTATGTCCATATGGCATCAAATCTTTCTCTTGAAAGCCTTTTGTCTTGGATCTTTCTACCTGAATCTTTCACCAAGAGGCCCTTATTTACATATTATCAAAAATTATTGATTTTAAATTATAAAAATTAAAATGTATGTTGTGCGTCAACAGTTCTCCCGTTTTCTTGTGTTGAAACTTTAGGTAACAAATCAATCATGAAGTTGAAACAAACTGTTCAGTTAGACAGTTCACCAGATATTGTAAATTTAATTATAACTTGTTGTTAACTCAACAGTAACATTAAGTCAACTATAACCAAAACCAAGGTACTACATTCTTAATAATAAATAAATAATAAATTGTTTGCGTTGGCTTTAGTAGTAAGATAAAAAGTAGTCTTTCCAGCCATTCAACTTACTACCTTGAAAGATTTTTCTATATTTATAGATAGACAGAACATTCTTTATTGCAACACATAAAATTACAATATACATTGTAAAGAAAACGATACAATCTTAATGCAGACACAATAAGGCGGCCTTATCGCTAACTAGCGATTTCTTCCAGGTAACCTTTGGGCTAGAAACATTAAATTTAGGGTAATAAGGTAGGTGGTGCAATGTATGCAAATTCTAATATATAAATATATCTAGATATATACATACGTATAATAAATTTACTATATATTTATACTAGTGGCCCGCTCCGGCTTCGCACGGGTATAAAATATATAGCCTATGTCACTCAGTAAAAAAAATGATTAAAATCTATCCAGCAGTTTTGTTTTATTCATTACTGCCCGTGGCCCACACGCGTCTAATTTGGAGTAAAACAATTCCCCTGGGGTGCCAAAGTGGTCGGCCTCCTCGTGGCGCACCCTGGGCAAGCTTAGTCTTGGCGAACGGACCACTGTGGGGTGGCCAATCCTGTTGTCCTTCTGATTAGCAGAGGGCAATCTGGACAGGCCGGGGACTCCGGGGGGGGGGCTGGGGTGGGGTTCCTAATGAGCGACGGGTCCGGTTGGGCTTACTCTAAGTCTAGTTGGACATGGTTACGGCCACCGTCGGCGAAACCCGGAAGCACAGCAATGGGAACGGGGACCTTCGGGTTGCGAGGAAGAAAACCTCTATAAAAAATTACTCGGTGGGGGCGGAAACGCCACCAAGGCGTTGTGGCCCCTACTTGGGTCGCGGTCTCTCCCTATTGACCGTGACATAACAAACACGGTGGGCAGGGAGCGACTGTGGACCGTGACCGTTTGTTCTGCGGAGGGGGTGAAGGGAGGCGGCGGAGCGGTCCCACGAACTGTTGTTCTGGATCCAATCTGCTGCTGGTGTATCCAGGTGTTAGTGACTCGCCCAAGCGAATCGTCTGCCGCCCTAACTGGGGACCTTCGGGTGTTCCAAACGGGGTATATCGGGCGCCTGGCTTACAGGTCCCCGAAGCGTTCGGTGCATCTGGTGCTACCGATGCACCGGTTAGCGGAGGGGGGCTTCTCTTTCGAAGGGCCCCTACCCGAAGAAGGTGTTTGTTCTCTGGGATCAGAGCTGTAGGCGGGATGGGGGCAATATGTACAATGATACCCCGTCCTTGCTATCGGCAGCGTGGAGGAGCACACAGGTCGTTTTAGTCGGTGCAAGTCCGACATAACTGCCGCCTGTCCCCGTCGGGCGGCGGTACCCATAAGGAGCTTTTTTCTGTATAAAAAAAAAACAATTCCCTTTTCCCTATACCATGAAGATTCCCTGCTATCTTTGGAATATCTAAATTCATATACTACATTTTTACTTATTCACTTTTACATTTTCCCTGAGTATTTTATTTTTACAATTAATTACAGAATGTCTTTATATATGTACAACATTCACAGCCTTTTTTGTCATAAAGAAAGAATCTTCATTACACAATACAAACATGTTTTCTTTAGAGGTTACTCTTGATAAAGCGACATATAGTTGGCCATGTGAAAAAAAACCCGTCCAATCGCAGCTAAATTCGAAGTGCTATAAGACAAAGCGCGCAATCGCTATACCGTGCATTTTAAATCTGTAATATCTTCGAAAATGTTCATTTAAATTACAAATGAAGAAAAAAATGTCAAAAAAATGCTATTGTGGGTCCATAAGAGATAGACATAATATGTATACCATCGCGGAGTTTTCTGTAGACCTTTTCAAGGTGTACAAATACTTAGTACATTATTTTAAGAAATATTGTAGGGTTCGGCCTGCGTTTGCAATGTAAACGGAAAATAAATGTAATTATTTACGACATCACATTGGAAACCTCACGCCGTGTGGTATCCGGCTGAGTAGAATAGTACCACCCTCATTTCTTACCGAGGTGTCGTAAAAGGCGACTAAGGTAAGTTGACTCACCGTGTGGTATCCGGTTAAGTAGAATAGACCACCCTCTTTCTTATCGAGGTGTCGTAAAATACGGCTAAGATAAGTTGACGTCAGGCAGGCGGCTGGTCGTAAAATACGAAGCCAAATCATGTGACAACATGTTTATGACATGTTGTGCCGACCCCACTTAGAAGTGGGATAAGGGCAGGAAAATGATGATCGCATTGGAAACCTCAAAAATGATAGTATTTCTTTACTCCATATTGAATGTTTATAATAAAAGTTTATAATATGTTAGATTATACATATAAACCTTTCTCTTCAATCACTCTATCTATTAAAAAACCGCATCAAAATCTGTTGCGTAATTTTAAGGATTTAAGCATACAAAGGGATATAGGGACATAGGAACAGACAGAGAAGGCGACTTTGTTTTATACTATTTAGTAACGTTTAGCTATTATAACTAACGATGATATTTCTCCTTTATTCTTATGCAATAATAAAAATCAATTTTCCCAAAGTCAACTCATTTACTCTTTCTTAAAAACTACTCAATGACACATATGACAGCCACAATGCTTTTTCATATTAATGACTAACTCTGAAGGAAGTTGTATTAAAAACATGTTGTAACAGTCGACCATCCTGACAACATTTGCGACCCCGCAAATCTCATAAGCTAACTTCTGGGAATGAATCTACCACTGATTCGGAATGCTGATTGTACTGAGAAGAATCGGCAAGAAACTCAATACTTGCTCTTTTAATCTGTAAAAGAAAAATTATTTCGCATCTTAAGCTCACCCTCAATCACTGTCATGGCATAACACAGCTCAATATGTGGCAACCAACTCAGCAGATACACACGTAAACAGACTCGCAAATGATAACGCTCAAAGAACAATCACCACATCTAGGCAGAGTCTAGCTGACAGTCGTTGCAGATGGCCACAGTCTAGAAAACAATCGTTACAACTGGAACAAATCCAGAGAATAATCCTCATTCTAGCTGACAGTTCTATCGAACAATAGTCACGGGCGCGTCTATGGCCTCACATAGCACATCGTCACATCGGTTGATCTTACAGAGTTAATAAACCGAATACCAATTACCATCATAATATCATCATAATAATAATCTCTCCAATAAAAACTTCATTTTTTATTCCATAGCATCGCATATCGCAACTATCTCTCAAATTATACGAAATTCGCACTCTCCGTGTTGTCTCAAGATATTGATCGTCATTTGTCTTTTCTTTAAACTCTTTTAATTTCCAGATATTCCTTTTGTCCGCTCTATTTGTAAGTTTAGGTTACATCCTCTTCTGAATATAATAAACGACGATATTTCTCCTTTGTACTTATTATATTATTATACTTATTCAATAAATAAAAACAGTTTTCCCAGAGTCAACCCATTTACTCTTTCTCGACAACTTAATGACACATATGACAGTCACAATGCTTTTTCATATTAATGACCAACTCTATGAAGGAGGTTGTATTAAAAACATGTTGTTACACTATTATTTTGATAACTGTCAAATTTTTTTCCATACTAAATCAAAGACAAAATTACGTTTAGCTGTCATTTATGTTTTGTTATCCCACTGAAATTTGCGTTTTATTATTTTACTGTCATAGTCGTTTTTGTTATACCACGTTTTATAGCGACTTGACGGGATAATATAAATGCGGTCGAACGGGATAAAAAGTATCTTATGTCCTTCTCCTGGTTCTAAGCAACCTCTACACCAATTTTCAGCCGAATTGGTTCATCCGTTCTTGAGTTATAAATAGTGTAACTTAGACCAACTTTCTTTTATATATATAGATATATAAACCATATTTATTTTATACATAACTTTATTGTCCTAACCAGGTAGTGAGATGTAACATTGTTTTAACTTGAAGCTATGTAATGATTTCGCTTCCTTTATTATATTTTTATTTAGAATACTTGCCATTGATAAATAAATACGAAAAAGTACATTACACTAAATATCATTAAACTTATTATTTAAAAAAATCAACGTACAAATTTTGTTGCACTATTTGCAAGCCCAAGACGTAACGATTAACATCTAAGTTTTGTCCTCAATATCAGTGCTCCATTTTCTCAAGTAAATATCCTTACGCTTCGTAGGATTGGAAAAGATCAATCAGGATGATTAATCACAAAGTAAAAAAAAACCAGCTTTGGTAGTTTTCGACTCCGCAAACCGATTTCACTTTTCCGTTTAGTTTCTTATATAATGGTTAACTTTTTGACTCAGTTAGAGTCAAAGTTTACGCATTGTCATAATTTATGGGTACAGTGCTTATCAGAGTTCATATAAATTTATTACGTAGAAACGAAGTTGTTTATTGCCCTTAAATACCATCAACTATCCCAAACTGTAGAAAAAAGTGTACTTCACTACTGATATGAGGTTGATCATCTGCATTTGTCGATCATTATGGATTCTTTTACAATAATAAACTGTAGGTTCTATACTTTCGTATAGGGAAGAAGTATAAAACTAAAGACTTAACCTAACCATCATCAAACACGTCGGTCTAAAAGAATGATGCTAAAAAAACTCAAAATATAATTTCTACTAAATAAAAACTAAAATATTTTTCTATATTTTAGTTTTGTAGTTAATTAAATGGCCTTTAAGGTAATATTATCAACAAAAAAAAGTTTGTGTTATAATATCATATTATCTTTAATATTTACGAATAACTGAAATAGTGTATGCTTTCCGAAATAAGACTCTCCGACATATAAGAAGAAGAATAAAAATGGCTTTATTTATCTAGCAGATTACAACACAGAGAGAACAGTAACAAGATAACAAAAAAAGAATACAAAAATAACAAAAAAGAACCTATAACTTATAAATTATTAATAACTAAAACTACCTTCAATATCCTATCATGGCTAACAAAACCAGTACTAGTTTAATTCATTTATCTTTAGTAATACACTCCATAAATAATTTATTAAAGTAGGCGTTAGCCTGAATAAATAATTACGCAAATTAACGCCTACGCAATATAACTTTGGTGTTCAAATTATTTTCCTACATTCATTAAATATAATAATATTAACGAAATATTATAGCAAAATAATTTTAAAATCAATTTGGTATTTATGGAATTAGGCGTTACTTTGCGGAGATCCATAATACAAAAGTAATAATAAAATTATTAAGCTATAATCCGCGATAAAAAATAAAAAATATCTAAATGTAGAGTGGACTATCTGTTTTCATACCTGATACATGCAGGATTCGTAAAAACACATGCACAAACCTCCACCACCGTGTTTCGCCAAGTTGCAAAGTCCCTAGGCGATTTTGTCGTGGAGTCTATCTCGAAACGGTTGTGGAGTTTGTGATAGTGATTGTGTGTAATGCTTGCGTATTGTGGTGGCGGTGGTGGAGGTTTGTGCATGTGTTCTTACGAATCCTGCATGTAGTGATTCAACAATCCCTACACCGTATGTATCAGGTATGAAAACGGATAGACATTTAACATTATATGTATTTTCTATTTTACTTTATCGCGGATTATAGCAAAATAATTTTATTATTACTTTTGTAATCAATTAGTATTAGGTTAGCGCAGTGTTCGTTACTTTATGCATCCCAATGCAAGGTTTAACTGATATGCATGTATATTGTAAGGTTGAATTAACATACAATCTGTTACGTGGTTAAGCTGGGGAGTATTTCACAGTTCGCCTGGTTGTATTAAGCAACACATACAGAATGTATTTTAAATTTCATGATGGTACGTGACTTTAGGTCCCTTGTTCAACCATAACTCGTAACATGAATAAGGAAGCGGATAGCCTTACGATTTGGCTCGTGCATTCATTCTTATACAGCTTTTATGATGTACGTAGCATATGCATATGGATTTGCTGTTTTGAACTGAAAAAAATATCTATGAAATATGTCATCTCAAAGTGACTTTATGTTCACTATAAACCTGTATCATAGGTGAAATGTTTTCGCTTTGTGAAGTATATAAGAATTCGCAACGAAAAAGGCACATAAGTAAGAGACCGATAAGCAATAGGGTTCAAATAGGCTAAAAAAGGTTACCACAGGTACCTTCAAGAATTTCTTCTCCTTACGAATCGTTCCCGTTATTACTGAAGATCGTGACCCTTTGTTAAATCGACAACTGTCAGTTGTTCCAAGTGTTAATTTCAATATAATTTGGGATAAAAATTGCATAAACTTTCAACACAATCCAATAGAATTCTAAATCTCGAACTTCGGAGAGAATTTGCTTATATCCTTGACTATTAGTACCAACAACTTCGTCAGTGTAACTTAAGCGTTTAAATACTCTTAATTATGGAACATGTGTTTTTACTGTTTCTAAGACAAAAAGTGGATTTTTTTATTCCATATGTTTTTTATATTTTATTTTCATTAAGATAAAAAAGTACAAATAGCGGACTTAACACTAAATTAAGCGTTCTCTACCAGTCAACCTTAGGGTTAAACGGAAAATTTTAATAGGTGCAGTAAGCAAACAAACAGAAGAAAAAAGTAATAATATGCGTACATAATTAAAGAAATTAAAAACGATAAAGTGTATCGACGTGCTTAAGTAAACTATAAATAAGAAATTGATAAAAATAACAATAATACATGATTACATGGGATGGTAAGGAATAGTGCAATCGTAAAATTTGATATATTGTCGCGGTGTAGAAGCTTTAATTGTGTCATATTTTGTGTTCAGTGATCCCATAATTTAGACGCAATAGCGTGACAAATAGACAGACAGACTTTCATAACTGTAATATCAGTATGGATTACAAAGGACAGAGATTCTCGTATCCGCCCGATCCATTCTTTATGAAAGCAAGCACAAACAAAAAGAATGAGAGCTATAAAAGACAAATTTATTCAAGTGCTGTAATTGCATTTGCTTCTAACGTCCTCAACCCATTACTGGCTTGAATAATAAAGGACCACTTCGATAACAACCCCGGACGTCAATTAGTGGTTCCACGCTTTCTTGTAATACAATTTTCAGCGATGAGACTACCAGCAATTACAACTGGTCTATTATTTTGTGATGCAAATGTAATGCTTAAATCAACCATTAACTTTATTTTTTACTAGCAATTACCAGAGGGTCCGCCGCGCATTGACTGTATTCAGTGTGATAAACATATTTAAATAAAGACTTTCAACAAATTTCAGTGACGTATACTTACATCTTAAAATAGAAAAGGCGATATCAGTTATCATAAGTGCCATAATATGAAAGAAAGCGGATTATACCAAAATATCTTATTATTACTTTTGTATTATAGAGATCTGCAAAGTAACGCCGAATTCTTTACATTATTTGACATAATATGCATAATTAAGTATGAAGGATCTTACACCTGCCACTTCCCATTCTTCGGTTTTTATAATGGGTTTTTCGATTGATTCGTAATTGTGTAGCTCGAACAAGATGAAATATATTAATTTAATTTTTAGTAATATGTTTGAAGAGACGAAGAAAATCAATCCAGATTATTCAAAAATTATTGGTCTTATCAACCGATTCCGTCTTGAAAATTATATTAAATGGGGTTCTGGAACCCTTAATTGGTTTTCAAAGACGTTATGAAGGCGTTCGCTTAATTATTCAAGCACTTAAATGGTTCGACGCCAGAAACTAATGCAATTATTACTGTGGAATACGTTTGAATCTTAAGTGAGAATGTTGTATACGATACCGTGTGGTATCCGGCTGAATAGTACCGTCTTTCTTACCAAGGTGTCGTAAAAGGTGACTAAAGTAAGTCGACCCGCCAAGTGTTATCCGGCCGAGTCTATTCTAGACCACCCTCTTTCTTACCGAGGTGTCGTTAAACACGACTAAGGTCAATTGATGTCAGGCAGGCGGCTGGCCGTAAAATAAGTAGCCAACATGTTCATAACATTTTGTGCCGACCCCACTTATTGGGATAAAGGCAGGAGAAATTAAAACTTTACGCATACTGTTATATATTGTCACGCTAAAAATATATAGCGTGAACAAACAAGTTTTATTTGAGGAAATACATATAACAACAACAATACAACAACACAATAAATTTAATCTGAGTAAATAAAAAAAACTATATATATTCTGCTAGGTTAGTATCTAAAAATTAAGGGTTAGTTACAACTAAATCTATGCACAAAAAATAAATATCTGCAGGGGTGTTCAAGTTCTCCGAATCAGGGAACCAAAGTTAGCATGAAGCATGAAGTCAATATTCTGTCACGGTTTCACCCGGCTTCTCATAAAACTATTCCCGGTGTTCGGAAAGTAGTTCCAAGTCCCAATGTAGTTCCTCCGATAGCAAGAGCTATAATTAATTGATGCTCATATAGTTTAATTTTATAGTGTCAGTAATCCTACTTTAACCTGAAGTGGTTGCAGATCAATTCCCGTTAACGGCCAACATTAATTAAAAACAATTTGTTTTTTTTATTATTTACTTAGGGGACGGACGACCATGTATACAATTGTCTTATTTATTTATGATTATGGTTATTACTAAATGTGTGCCGTGGGGTATCCGGCTGAGTAGAATAGACACCCTAATTTTTTACCAAGGTCGTAAAAAGCGGATAAAATAAGTTGACGTCAGGCAAGCAGCCGGTCATAAAATACCCTAGCCATATCATTTCACAACATGGTCAAAGACGGTTGTGCCAGCCCTGCTTACAGTATAAGAGCAGGAGAATGATGTGTTATCACTAAATGAACAGTTAGAAGAACTCAACCAGATAACAAAGGCGAGAATCTCTTACAATATAACATGTTTATCTTTGATATTAAGCTCTTATGGCGCCATATAACTTGACAGTAGAAAGACGAGGGGAATAAAATGTGGCTATTAATACGTAGTTTTTTCCGTAATCCACAGAACTCGCAAAGAATATATCCCTTTATGGATGTCTTTGATCTATTCAACGCAGGGGCGTCATGCTGATTTTATTGCTCAAGCTTTTTCAAAAATAAACTTTGATTCAATACATATGCACATGAGCTGTGATGGCCTAGCGGTGCGACCGTGTGAATCTCTAGAGACGATCATGGGTTCAAACCCGGGCAGACACCAATGAGTTTTTCTATTAAAACTTATGTGTCTAATTGATAATTGCAATTTATCACACGCTTTTCGGTGAAGGAAAACATCGTGAGGAAACCTGCATATCTCTAGAGAATACTAGGGATATGTGTAACCTACCAATCCGCATTGGAGCAGCGTGGTAGGTCTTAGCTCCAACCCTTCTCTCCAAAAATGGAGAGAGGAGGCCTATGCCCAGCAGTGGGATAGTAACAGGCCGTTACTTACTTTTACTTACAATACATAGAAAAGAACACATTGTTAAGGTTGAATCAAATCAAAATGATCTGTCGAATAGCCTTTGACAATTGAATGGCAATTAGTAATTCGTCTACTCTCTTAAGCAAGATATTAACAAAGAAAAGTAAGATTAAGCCTTTGAAAAACAATTAGTCATAAAACTATCTACGCCATGTGGTATCAAGCTGAGTAGAATAGACCACTGTCATTTTTAGCGAGTTGTCGTAAGAGGCGACTAAGGTAAGTTGACGTCAGGCAGGCAGTCGTAAAAAACTAGCCAAAATATTTAACAAAATGTTGTGCCGACTCCACTTACAGTGGCATAAATCCAAGAGAATGATGATATTTATAAAACTACAACACCGTTTCATTTGGATGTAATTTAATAATGTTTTCTTAAGTCACTATAGTATTTATGTGGAAAAGAGTTAATAATATAAGTTCTTAAGAATTTGGCGTGGCCTATAAAATTAAATTTCAACTTTCGAGAATTATACAAGTTTCAAGTGTTTCTTGTATATTACAATGCGATTATGAATAAATAAGAAAAGTTAGTAAAACTATATTTGCGCTCAAATATAGCAACACGAAATAGAAAAATCAATTCGTGTTTTCATATAACATATTCAAATGCCTACGGGCATACTCTGTTTTTGCACGTTTAAATATTTGCCCGAAATCGTATCTAGCTCTGACGCTATCTTCACTTTGCGCATAGTAAATGAGAACATCAGTAGGCGTACAATAAAATATTCGTTCTCATACCTACGTCAATTCAAATATCTACAATATGATGCATGTTTTTTTTGTTTACTTGAACAGTATTACATACCTGTTCTACTTACCTGCTTCATGAAATAGACTTTTAGATATTTGCCTTCCTAATATTTTTTAACTTCAATGTTTTTGTTTATGAAGCAGACCTGGCCAAGTGTTTTGTGTCTATATTTGACTGCCCCCTCGTTATAATTTACGCATACGTTTATATATTTCTAGATGTGCCTACGGCTTTTCCTGACTGGAAATGAGTGTGCCACGAAGTTTTTTTGCTTAAATCCCGACCACGCGGGAATTCTTTGACAAAAAATAGCCTATATTTTTCTCCACATCGTCCTCTTTCTTCAAGTGAAATCAATCAAAATCGGTATCGATTTTCCGGAGAATGTACTATCAACCTAAATATGCTTCAGAATTTGCACTATCCTTTAGGAAAAACTGTGCAAAAATCTGCTCAGTCGATTCTGAGGAAATCAATCACATACAGCTTTTGGGGATTTTATTTTATAATATGTATATAGATTACGTCATCAAACTTTGCATAAGAAAGCTTATCAAAACGTCTTTCAGCTAAAGTAAATGAAGTTAGAAAAAACGTTTATTAGATTTCAGACAAGTTATTATCCTTACGTGAGCCGTAGTCTCAGACCTTCTGAGATTTTATCGCATACTATTATACAGGTTCCCATATGGCGTCGTATTCTTCAAGCACCTCTAATATTACAGTTATGAGAATGTGAACAATTTGATATGCAATTGGAGATAATGTTAAGTATCTTATTACAGTCAATAAGAATACTCGACATTATCTAATAGATTTATGGTCGGTCAGTACCAAGGACGCTCTGGTGATTGATCTGGAGTGAAGTAGCGGTCTGATAATTTGCACCATCTATCCCGGGAATTTATGAGAGAATTATACATAACGTAACTGTAAATATTAGTACATATATTAATATTAATTTCTATTATTAATTCAGTTGGGTTTATGAAACGCAGTGTTGCCAACAGTTCAATAAGCTTCCCACTAGATTCAACTTTCAAAACCACCAGAAAACCACTAACAAATAGAAATTTTATACTCTAAATGACCGCTAACCACTAAATTTTCCACTAAAACAATTCTTGTTTTATGAAAGAAAATAAATATACAAATAATTAGTTTCCTTTATTATTACTTATTAAAAAATTAACAAAATAATATTACAAAATTTACAATTCGCTACTCGACCCGTAGTATTTCAGATACCTACGAACCAAGAATCTCGTTGCGTATATTGTGATTTTAGCATAGTGTTAGTCAGGCGTTAATAAATTCGCTCAGTTAATACAAACCAAAATTAATAATTATGAGCCCATGAGCGTTACTGAACGATGAGCCCATCTAACTTCTAAGTATAAGTATTCAGAAAAAGTATGAAGTGAGAAATCCCCGCGTATCATCATCACTACATATTATAAAACAAAGTCCATATTTCCGTATGTACGCATAAAACTTTAAAACTACGCAACAGATTTTGATGCGGTTTTTTTTAATAGATAGAGTGATTCCAGAGGAAGGTTTGTACGTATAATTACATTCAATACGAAGTAGAGAAATAATGTAATTTTTGAGGTTTCTGTAAATAATTACATTTTTTTCCGCTTACATTGCAAACGCAGGCTAAACCCTACGAGATTTATCAAAATAATGTACTAAGTATTTGTACACCTTAAAAAGGTCTACAGAAAAGTCCGCGATGGTATATATCTATCTCTTATGGATAACCCACAATAGCAGTTTTTTTCATTTACTTTTTACGAAAAATGATGCCTTATGTTCAAAGCAATTTTTATACAATACAGCATTAATCCTTATCCAATTGAGTACCTTAAATAAATTGTTGATTTAATATAGATCAATATTGCCGTTTACAGCATGTAATTTAAGTGAACATTTTCGGAGATATTACAGATTTAAAATCCCGCGAGGAGGCCGCGCTTAGACCTATAAGCACTTCGAATTTAGCACCGACCGGAGGCGCAACTAAATGTCCTTCTTTCAAGTTTATATTGTCTAATGATAAGAAAGCTATGAATGTTGTATGTAAAGACATTGTCTAATCAATTGTAAAAATAAATAATATCACTACATAGTATAAAACAAAGTCGCATTCTCTGTCTGTCCCTTTGTCCGTATATCCCTATGTATGCTTCAATCTTTAAAACTACGCAACAGATTTTGATGCGGTTTTTTTTAATAGATGGAGTGATTCCAGAGGAAGGTTTGTACGTATAATAACATTCAATACGGAGTAGAAAAATACTGTAATTTTTGAGGTTTCTGTAAATAATTACATTTTTTTCCGCTTACATTGCAAACGCAGGCTAAACCCTACGAGATTTATCAAAATAATGTACTAAGTATTTGTACACCTTGATAAGGTCTACAGAAAAGTCCGCGATGGTATATGTCTATCTCTTATGGATAACCCACTATAGCATTTTTTGTCATTTACTTTTTACGAAAAATAATGCCTTATTTTTGAAGCAATTTTTATACAATACAGCATTAATCCTTATCCAATTACCTACCTTAAATAAATAGTTGATTTTATATAGATCAATATGGCCGTTTACAGCATGTAATTTAAGTGAACATTTTCGGAGATATTACAGATTTAAAATGCCGTGAGGAGGCCGCGCTTCGCCCTATAACACTTCGACTTTAGCAGCGATGTCGCTCTTTCAAGAGTTTGTTTAAAGACATTCTGTAATTAATTGTAAAAATAAAATACATAGGGAAAATATAAAAGTAAATAAGTAATAATGTACTATATGAATTTAGATATTCCAAAGATAGCAGGAAATCTTCTTGGTATAGGGAAAGGAAATTGCTTTCCTCCAAATTTAACGCTACGGCCACGGGCAGTAATGAATAAATCAAAACAACTGGATCAATTTTAATCATTTTTTTTACACTGACTGACATGGGATATATATTTTATACCCGTGCGAAGCAGGGGCAGGCCGCTAGTAAAGTATAAGTTTAGAAAAATATTAGGTGGAAAATCCTCGCGTGTAGAGAAACGTAGACGACTAATTCTTGCCGATCAGTTATGCCTACTCAAGCAATGTAAATATCTACCAGGTATAAAAGCTAAAATCCGCTTTTTTTTTCTAAAAAAAAAACATTTTTTCATAGGAAGGAAAAAAGATAACTTCATTCAAAATATACATTTATGTCATCTCTCAAATAATATATGGATAACATACCAAAAAAATTGTTCGTTTTTCGAGGCAAACCACTTTTCGAGCCAATTTTGGACGTCTCGCGTAAGAATCGAACTGCTGCTCAGCGAGCAAATGGCACACCAACGAAAACAGATGATAGTCGGATGGGGCCAGTTCTGGTGAATAAGCGGTATGGAGTAGCATCTAACAGTTGAGCGTCTCTAAGTAATTTTGAACCTTTTTTGATGTGTGTGACGGAGCGTTGTCATGGAGGAAAATTAGCTTATATTCTGGCCTTTTTTTCCTTCATAGCACCTCACAATTTTATTATCTATTGGTGGTAACGGTGCACTACGACAGTTTCAACAGATTTCAGCACTTTATAATAGATAATTATGCCCCGCTGATGGCACCATACGCGCAGCATCGTCCTCCGCCCGAAGTGATTCCGCCTTGGAGTGGATGTTAAAGGTGGTCCGGGATGAAACCACGGTTTTTTTGTTTAGGATTCTCATGAATTAATAATGTGTATGAAATGCCAAATAATGTTGACTCAATATTGTTGACCGAGGTTGTACTCATCATATCCGATTCATATGTTCATTGACATTTAACACCAACCATGAGCAAACAGTGGATTAAAGCTTGTACACCAATGTATATACGCATATTCAAAAAGGAAAACGAACAGATATATAAAATCGTAAAATGGAAGTAAACCTAACTTTTTAACTGCTAATATATTTTACCAAGACCACCAAAAAAAACCACTAACCACTAAAAGCAATATTTGGCCACTAAATGGGTAGTTAAAACCACCAGTTTTAGTGGAAAATCCACTAAGATGGCAACACTGATGAAACGGTCATAAGACCTGTAGTATTGTATGGATCAGAACGTTGGGGAATGAAAGAGACGGATGAAATAAGGGTGCATGCAAATGACATGAGAATGTTAAGATGGATGTGTGTTATGACAAGAGTGGACAAATAATGAAATGAGTATATAAGGAAGTCTGAAATTTGCGACCATTGTAGAAAAAACTAGAAGTGCAAGATTTAAGATGGTATGGACATACCACGAGGAGGGATGAAAATTATATGTCGAAACGAATGTTAAATATGAATGTTATGATATGTAACAAGATAAAAGAGAGATAAAAGGAGTAGCGCCAGAGTTGACGAATTATAGGAGAGAATGGGTTAGATAATCATGTTGTGCCGATCCCACTTGTGGGATCGGCACAACATGATTATCTGTGTCGGATAACATGATTATCTGTGTCGGATAACATGATTATCTGTGTCGGATAACATGATTATCTGTGTCGGATAACATGATTATCTGTGTCGGATAACATGATTATCTGTGTCGGATAACATGATTATCTGTGTCGGATAACATGATTATCTGTGTCGGATAACATGATTATCTGTGTCGGATAACATGATTATCTGTGTCGGATAACATGATTATCTGTGTCGGATAACATGATTATCTGTGTCGGATAACATGATTATCTGTGTCGGATAACATGATTATCTGTGTCGGATAACATGATTATCTGTGTCGGTAGCATCGGTAGTATGGGACAAGGGCAGGAGCATGATGATGATCAGTTGAATGATGTATTAGTTAATATTAATTAAACATTGGTGAATAATGTATAAATCTGAAAACAGATTATTGTTTCTAACCGAATAAAATTTCTCTTGAGCAAAAACGAGCGTGACGTGACATTTTCCAGATACGACGTAACGAGTTTCTTGGCACATTTGCGAGTTTTATCACATGTCACATTCTTACTATACTATAACTGCATTGTAATGTCGTCTTTATAGCGTGAAATATAACGACTAAAATTGTGTAAACGGCACTACGTATATGGCAATCGTTAAGAGATATTTGATTCGTTGTATACTGCGTTATGACAAATCAAAACATAACATTGTAGCATACGATTTAAATCTTAGTACTTGGGTGGACGAACTTTGTTCGGTTTTTTTTTAAAGATATAAAAAAATGCAATATGAAAAGAAAAACGGATATGAGATACCTCGACTCGAACTGGGGAACTGATTCTAATTTTCATACCGCCCGATTATCCCACTGAGCTATTACAACTTCGCAAAGAAATTGTAATAAGCCTATGTTTTCAGATAATACTATTTATAGCAGTTCTTCAGTGCCTGTAAACGGGATAAAACAATTTAAATTTAATTATTTTTTAAATGAAACCTAGCTAGATTGTTTTATCGCCCCCCAAAACTCCCTACATACTAAGTTTTATGAAAATTGTTTGAGCTGTTTCTAAAATTCAGATTCAATATATATATACAAGATTAAATCATTTAAATATCTATTATATATATAAAAGAAAGTTGGTCTTAGTTACACTATTTATAACTCAAGAACAGATGAACAAATTCGGCTGAAAATTGGTGGAGAGGTTGCTTAGAACCAGGAGACGGACATAGGATTTATTTTATCCCGTCAAGTCACTATAAAACGAGGTATAGCAAAAACGACTATGACATGGAAAAACAAAACATAAATGACAGCTATACGTAATTTAGTCATTGGATAAGTATGGTAAAAATATGACAATTATCAAAATAGTAGTAGCTATAAACGTTACTACATAGTATAAAACAAAGTCACTTTCTCTGTCTGTCCTTAAATATCTATGTTTGCTTAAATCTTTAAAACTACGCAAAAGATTTTGATGCGGTTTTTTTAGTATTTGATAGATTGAAGAGGAAAGTTTATATGTATAATAAAATTCAATATGGAGTTGCGAAATACTGTGATTGTCACTAAGTGACATAGGCTATATGCTTTATACCCGTGCGAAGCTGGGGCGGGACTCCTAGTTAAAGATAAATTTAAAAAGCAAACCATAATTCAAACTTCAACACATTACAAAATCACAAGTTTAAATTGTTAAGTTGTCTAAAGGCTTAAAAAGGGTACATCATGTAAAAACATAAATAAATTTTACTGAAACAGCTTTAGCTTCAAAATGTTATTTATGAAGAAAATAATTTCTAATCCTTTGTAAGTGCCTCCAACATCGTTGATACCTCGTAATTGTTTAATTACTTAAGCTTGTCATTTGGCTTACAATAAATTCGCGATAATTTCTCTCAGTCAACTGACTTTGAGAAAGGATGACAACATACTGTATTTCATTTGTTAAGAAGAAAAATTTTCAAACAATATAATCATAACAATAGACTTTCGTGAATGGTTCTTATATTTATAGACACAGAATAGGGCTATAAACAACATTTTTTACTTTTAGGTTTATATTTTGGTAATTCAGATCAAAATATAAACCTATCAAATTTTTCCAACATAGTAATTTCTTCCTTATTTTATACCAAATTTTATTCTTAGCAAATGTCAATTTACATCTTAAATGCCGTGTGGTATCCGGCTGAATAAAATAGTACCACCCTCATTCCTTACTGAGGTGTCGTAAAAGGCGACTAAGGTAAGTCGACCCGCAGTGTGGTATCCGGCTGAGTAAAGTTGACCCACCGTGTGTTATCTGGTTTAGTAGAATAGACTACCCTCTTTCCTACCGAGGTGTTGTAAAATACGACAGAGGTAAGTTGACGTCAGGCAGGCGGCCGGTCGTTAAAACGCAGCCAAATCATATGACAGCATGTTTATAACATGTTGTGCCGACCCCATTTACAGTGGGAGAACAGCCTAACAAAAAAGGTCAAACTATCTATCGACGTTATGTAGAATTAATTATTTGAGTCTTTTAGTTTCCTAAATTGATAGGGTAAGTTTATTTGTAGGCTAAGAGTAATTTGGAATCAATTTCACACCTATTGGAAAGGTGTATTAAATTACTTTGCATCAATTTATTCATGTAGGCGTATCCATATTATCTATTATTATTCATCATCTTCCTGCCCTTATCCCCCTCTAAGTGGGGTCGGCACACCATGTTATAAACATGCTGTAACATGATTTGGCTGCGTTTTTACGACCGGCCGCCTGCCTGACGTCACCTTACCTCTGTCGTATTTCACGACACCTCGGTAAGAAAGAGGGTGGTCTATTCTACTAAACCGGATACCACACGGTGGGTCATCTTACCTTAGTCGCCTTTTAAGACACCTCGGTAAGAAATGAGGTTCGTCTATTCTACTCAGCCGGATACCACACGGCGGGTCGACTTACCTTAGTCGCCTATTACGACACCTCAGTATTATCTATTATTATTATTTCTTACAAAACAAAATGGCCAAAAAGTGTCAGCGACCAATTTTTTCAAAATCCACTGTGCGTTTTTTATACGGTTTTTACTAAAATATAGACTTGAGAAGGATTTAAGTTACTAGTACATGACATGAAAATTCCCAGGGCGTCGAGATTTACGCGGGGAATCTTTGTAACACACTGATTTCCACAGAAATCCAGATATAAAGGAAACTGATGAAATTTCCAGGTAATATACGAAACCGTTAAACTTATTAACGATACTTGTTCATATTAAATTTCATCATCACTTAACATCGAGTGCAGAAAACTCGAGCGGAAATGAAAAAAACGTCGTGGGGTTTATGGGCAGAACAAATGTAGAATATAATTTTTAATTAACTGTAAGTACTTGCAGGCCTGCAGTCATTAATACGATAAATTATTTCATTACTTAAGCTCAGTTTTCTGAGTGCACATTAATAATAATTTGTCTTGGTCCACTGGTGTAGTAATGGTGGATTTTTGTAAAATCCCATAAATTAAATTTTTAAAACCTTTCTTTTTTAAATTTTATTTCAGACCATTTCGGTAAGAAAATATAAAATAAAAGTATTCAAAATGCTTTGCGATTTTGTCGTGGAGTATATCTCCTGATTATGCTTCGGTTGCGGGGCGTAATGATTGTTGAGTTTGTGATAGTGAACGTTTGTAGTGCTTGTGTATTGTGGTGGCGGTGGTGGAGGTTTGTGCATGTGTTTTTATGAATCCTGCATGTATGAGGTATGAAAACGGACTAGCCACTCTTCATTTAGCATTATATATATTTCATTATATATACTTCATCGCGGAACATAGCAAAATAATTTTATTATTACTTTTGTATTATGGATCTCCGCAAAGTAACGCCTAATTCTTTAAATTATTTAGAAGTATTCTGAATATTTCAAACACAAACTTTACAACCTGTGCAAATTTAAAAGAAGAAGATTTCAAATATGTTCATAAAACTTTAACAATTTAAGTTTTGAATTTCTAGATGAAAATTAAATACTATACATATATATATACTTTGATCGGGAATATAGGAGAACTTCTTACCGAGGTGTCGTAAAATACGACTAAGGTAAGTTGACGTCAGGCAGGCGGCAAGTCGTAAAAACGCAGCCAATTCATGTGACAGCGTGTTTATAACATGTTGTGCCGACCCCACTTAGAGTGATCCCACTCTAGGATAGGAGGATGATGATGATGATCGGGAATATAGGATCTTTTTTTTAATTTAATTATAATAAAAACAATTTAAAGCAATTGATATTTTATAATACCAAAGAAGAAAAAGAAGCCAAGAATAACATGCAAATAAAATAGAAAAATTTTAATACTGTGATACATTTTCCTTATCATGCATAATTCTTAAGCACTTAATGTAAGCACTGTGCTATGTTATTACATAGTGCACCAGCTTGTTCATCCGAAGGTACTTAATATTTATTTCTTAATTTAAAGGTGTAATAAAAGAATTAGATATTTCAATTTCTCATTAAATAATTGTATGTATTGTTGTAAGTGAATAGTGAATGTAGAAATCATCAAATTCATATTAATGCAACGATTTAGAAATGTATAAGTTTGTCTGGTTATCTGTTACCATTTCACGTCTAACACGTTACTTAACATTTATAATCCTTTTTGATATAAAGATTTTCTTATTTCACTGGCGAGACTAAATAGTATAAGCAAATTAACAAGGAAAAATTTTTTGCCAAAATAATGTTGGCTAAAAAACACCCTTCAACTGCCAGCCAGTAAAAACTAATTTTCATGATACGTTCACTGAAACTTAATCAACATGCCATAAACAACGCTCTTAAAAGCTTAGCTTAGAGTTCTAGATTGTTTGATATTATTTCTAAGTAATTATACCATAAATCACTGGAAGATTAAACAAGTGCATGGCGAAGACAGATATGTCAAATTGTTGAGCTGTGAGTTATTTGAAATTGAAAGAAAATTCCACTTTTATATAGAACTACCATCATTTAATCTAAAGCTCATATTTTTTTGTAATTTGACGAAAAAGATTACGAACAGATGATTTTTATGTTAACGAAAGCCAATTAACTTCAAAAGCAGGATCCTTACGGTTCAAAAAATTAAAGAAAGGTGTATCGGATAAGGGATTGAATAGTACAATAAGAAAGCACCACACAAAAGAAGAATGATGTGATGTTTTCAAATGTCTTACTCGTATGACAAAAGGGTTGTCTTGAAGATAAATAAATGATAAGGCCGCATGAATTTACATGGCTATAATAGTACCAGAATTTTCTTACCTATTTACTTAATTCGCAGCAGGGTCGTCTCACTGACTCCCCTTAAGCGGGGTACGGGCCTCGAGGCGTACCTCTTTGCCCGGGCAGTTCCTCGCGGGCACTTAAGCCCGGCTTGTGTTTCGGCCGTAGGCCGAGGTCACCTAGGTGACCTAAGGGTGTCGGTATTTGGGCCGTGAGCCCAGGTCACCTAGGTGACCTAAGGGATGTCTGGTTCGGTGGGGAGGTCTGGGAATATTAGCTCCCAGATCTCAAAGTCGTCGTTAGGCGGTGTACTTAATTCGTCAACGGTAGAACTTTTATTATCAAAATCAAATCGTGTTTATTGTGAAGTAATTCATTGATGTTATAATTCTAAATCTAGGTATTAGATTTCAAAATCTGCAGCTTTTACGGTAATTCCTCCATAATATACTTGTTTTAGCATTACATTTTTTTATTTAAAATTATGGATATCCATATTTAATACTTTTACAATTAACAATTGGTTTTGCTAAGTAAAAATAATAATAACTCAACCTAAATTCTATTTCACAACAATTTGTATTGCCTCATTATCGATAAAAATCTTAAGATCCTAAATAAATATTCAAGGGATCTTTGGATGTTCTAAGAAAGAGCAATAAATCAAAATAATGGAATGGAGTTTTGATAATATTCTAAGTGCTGAGATATATAAAAATTGCTTTTTACGAAAATGCTTTTAATCAAACGGACGGGAAATTTATTTAAGATATCCTTTCAGAACGAGACAAGAAAGCTTTGTAGATCGACAACAAGGTCGTTTATAGGCGATGGTGTAACGATCGCACATCAATCACTATCTCGATTTCATCATTTTGTCTGGCTCGTTGGCGCAGTTAGCAGCCCTACCTTCAGCTCCGCGGGTCGTGGGTTCGATTCCCACCGCAGGCCAACATTTTCTAACAAAGATTTGTTGGTTCTTCGAACCTGGGTGTATATATGTATTTAAAAATTATATATGTATGTATTCACCAGTTGTTTGTCACCCATAACACAAGTATTAAGTTACTTACTTTGGAGACGGACCGTGTGTGTGGCCCATAGTCCCAAGTGTCCAATATATTTATTTATTTATTATTTTAGCAGAGTTCTAAATGATCGATATAATAAGTAACATAATGGTAAAAATAGCGAGGCGTTAAATTTTATACAAAAAACTTTTTATTTATTTGCCTAGTAAGAAAGACTAAGTCAATGAACCTGTTCTTAGCTCACTTTATTTATAAGTTTAGGTTAATGTAAGGTTGAATATTAGTTATCGGAAGCCCACTTGAAAAGGTCCCCGAGTCGAAACATCTGGTGCTCCCGATGCAAGTAGCGGATGGAGAGGCTACTTTTAGAGAGGCTCCTACTCAGAAGTAGCGAACTCTGGGGTTCAGAGTTGCTGCTGGCGGTGATGGGGGCCATGTGTACAACGGTACCCTGTGGCCGCTACCAGCAGCGTGGTGGAGCACTTTCAGGTTTTGACTCAGTGAAAGTCCATCATACCCGCCCCACGTCCACGTCAGGCGGTGAGGACCCATAATAGGATTTTCCTTACACAAAAAAAAGTTGCTTACTAGCCTTATGGTTTAGAACACGCTTTTTCTATGATTATAAGTTAAGACAAACAATGTCACAGACAAGACTAGGGTACTCTATAATTTTTAATTAACTGCGAGTACTCGCAGCACTGTCGTTAATACCGCGAATTGTTTCATTACTCATGCTAGTCTGTCGCGACTATAAATGAAATATAATTTGTCATACTCCACTGGCGTTAAGAACAAGCTGCTGTACCTAATACATAAGGCGAGGTATCTTATATACTTTGATGAAGATTTACCTATTATTCATCCGTAAGAGGAACGCGATTACTTTTTACGTTACCTCTACGATAACCAGACTCCATCCGAGTTCAGTTCGGTCCATGACAGATGGAACTATGAATTTTTTGACTAAAGCGTCTGACCATTACAGTTTTATTTTGTATTTATACCGTGTTGTAAGAAATGTCTCTCTTCCTAGAATAATGGTTTATCACAGATAAATAATTATAATTTAATCGACAAACAAAAAGTATTGAAAATATCATTTCGCTATAGGAGGCGAATAAATTTTATCGCAGATTATATCAAAATAATATTATCATTACTTTTTACATTATGATCCTCCGCAAAGTAACGCTTAATTTTATAAATTATAATTTAATCGGTCAAATGCCTCTTCAGGTAACAAGGGACTAGATCTTTTTTTGTAAAAAGGATCGGGTTAGCAAATCAACGCGGAAACGCTACCGTTCTGAGCACAATTTCATATGGGCATGACTTGTATAATACTAGTGTAAATAATTTAAAATGATATAACTTTTGTTGTCGCCATTAACTTCCGCTTTGTATTTTATAGCAACATAGTCATGAAACAAGAGTATCGCGCCCTTTTTGATTAAAATGGTAACAACACTGTGACGTGTTGTTTTTCGGTTGAGTCTTCACATTGATAAACCGTTTCAGTTATATTCAGTCTTTGTTCGTCAGTCAAGAGAAGTGCATCTCGGAACGGGAATAGTGGTATTCCCATTATATCGTGTTATTGTAGATAGTATGCGTTAACACTTTTTTTTATATAGAGATAAGAAGTACATAAATAAACTATATAACACGTTTTTTTATTTTAGCTGGCAACATCGTTATAGGTGCATTGCTCACTGTCACTTGAATCGAGATTTGTCTTCGTTCATGCAGTTGTTTATCGTCGATAATGATAATGAACAACGATAAAAAAAATTAACAACAGAATATTAATTCAGAATTAGAACCACAGCTATCGTATTGCAATATTTACTGATTGATCTTTTATACCCTACATGAGACGAAAGAAACGAAGCGAACAAAGCACACAGGTTGGCTTTGTCATGACAATCTACCGATCCCCATAAATAATCACTTCTATTCTCAATGCTATTCGAATGCCAACCCTTATCCTGGAAAGAAAAGCTTTTTGTGAAGTAAATGGAGACGTTGCGACAAGCAGTACTTTACGTTCTTTTAGAGCCTTTAAGATACAACGAGCCGATATAAAAACTTTGATTACTTCGTATAAACGTAAATAGTTAAAATTGGTTATAATTATGAAGAATATACAGCAATTTTCGACGTTTATAGAAGTTTTGAGTGGGTGTTAAGTCTGCGCTTAGCGTTAATTTTATAAACTGAATAACTAAAGGAATAAATTAAATTCAAATTCAAAATATTCTTTATTCAAATAAACTTGTAAACAAGTGCTTTTGAATCGTCAACTCTACTGCTGGTTCGGAAAGCTGTTCCTACCGAGAAGAGCCAGCAAGAAACTCGGCGGTTGCTCTTTTTAAAAAATACAATTCTTAATGCTAGTTACATTTAATGTTTCTATCTTGTACAGGGTCGAACAATATTTATTTCCACGCATTTTTATCGTCTAAATAATCCTCAACAGTATAGTAGGCTTTCTGTATCAGCCTCTCCTTAATAGTGTTTTCAAACTGCTGTAATGGCAAAGTTAAAATCGATTGTGGAATTTTATTATAGAATCTTATACCAAAACCCACAAACGACTTACGTACTTTTTCAAGGCGCAAAGCAGGGGCCGCAAGCTTATGTCGGTTCCTACTTTGTCTATTATATACATCGCGTATTGTTTTATAATTCTTTATATTATTATATACAAAAATTAAATTACTTAAAATATACTGTGAGGCAAATGTAAGAATACCTATTTCCTTAAACTTCTCTCGCAGGGAATCCCGGGGACTTAAATTGTATATGCCACGTACGGCTCTTTTTTGTAATACAAAGATTTTTTCATTATCCGCGTATTTACCCCATAGCAATATTCCAAAGGACATAACACTATGGAAGTAAGCAAAATAAACAAGTTTTGCCGTTTCGACGTCAGTAAACAACGACAAAGAAATACTTCATAAATTTAATTTTATTGTAAGGCAACACGTATCGCTAGTTGAAAGCCGGTATGCGAAAGAGGGCTGTCAAACATGACAGTTATCATAGATTAATTATAACATAGAGTACTTTTTATGTCTCTAACAGTGGGGAACTTTAAATTGATGATATTATGATAGCAGAATATGTCTAGAAATGAAATGAATTGAAAACTGTTTATTTCTTCCCCATGAAGACATGCACTTACATGAATAATTAATACTAATTCTAAATTTCGTATGAGAAAGAAAAGACAACGGCACAGTGCACGTCACAACAGAAAACTGAGGTGACACGCAGCACTGGTTTTCAGCCGCGGCCCTTGAAGTTTCATCACGGTAAACATTTATTAATAAGCTAATCTGAATCAAAATTATTCAAAACAAACTTACTTAAAGACATTCAACGTAATTAAATGTAAAAATATAAATAATATAAGTTTTATTAATTTACTTTAGTCTAAGACTTTGTTATTGTTTTAACCTTATGCTTTAGGCGATTGTGCTAACAAATATAAGTGTGATCAGGCAAAATGAGCGAAAGCATTGAAAGCAAATAGAACTGTTTGTAACATTGTTCTACCAGTAAATTTATTTCTGACGAAAATAAAGAAAGGCAGATAAGTGAATGGATAAATATTTTATATCCAAATATAGTTACTTAATAGGTATTTTCGTCCCCCCTAACTTTAGAGATGGACAGATGGAGAGCAACGATAACGGACGGAAAATATCATCAACCACGACTACTCTGTTAAGAGTGAGAAGTAAAGAGTTACTGAGGAAGGAAGAAGATATTACAGATCTTAGTAGTGATTTTGAAATATCCAAGGGATTATGTTATTAGAAATGGGAACCCACATTTTTTTGACATTATAATTTTGGTTTATAATGGCATCCTTCCATCATAATAGCAATAGAATAAATAATGGCACGTTAAATACCAATGAAATCTTTATACCACTGGAAAATGGATTCCAAAGCTGTCTCTTGGAAATTGATCAATTCCAATAATGTGCCATGTTTCATAGAGGTCTTAACGAAAGATTTATTAATATATTTCACAAACACACTTTAAATATTTCCTACCTCACTCAATTGAATTGGAAAGTAATTAAGAAGTTGCCGTTTAACGTCCTCGGCACTTTCAGTGGATATAATGATGTTAAAACTTATGAAAGTGTTAATTAAAATCGAGAATATAAAATACTTAATGGAGGAAACAGCGTACATATGAGATATATTTATACATTTACGCAAAACTGTTACGCAAAAAAACAAAGTCAGTTATATTAAAATCGACTCACTTTTAAATATCTCCATTTTTTCATAGTTGATGATAATATAAGAGTAAGTAATTTTAAAAAAACTAAAAAAGAAATAAGGGGTCGGTGACATGTGATTCGATCCCGGGTATTTCAACTTTCATAGTCGCCCGTTACCCATTGAGCTATCACAACCTTACAAATTACAGCAAATTTTTATATCTAATTTAGCACTTTTCGCCCCGAAACTCTACATACTCAGTTTCATGAATATCGTTTTAGGCGTTTCCGAAATTCAGAAAATGAGTTTATTTTATATTATATAAACAAGATTACATAACTCATTTAAATATTAAACCATTTAAAGATTCCGGAAATTAGATAGTGACACGCAATAAGTTTATTTTACCTTTTACCGTGTGCTTAAAATAATTCGATCCTAACAATTTAGACTTTATTATTTATTTAGGCACCTGGGTAATACGAGTAGCATCTTGATTTAGAAAACTGAACCACTAAGGCTTGTATGTACTGTATTAATTCCTTTCGAAAAGGAATTTCGAAATTCGAATTCGAATGTTTCGGAATATTCAAATTCCCAAAATATAAGTTCGAGGCCAAAGCGGGGTGGTTTGCGACTAATTTGTTAGTAATTTGTAGGAAGAATTGTGAATTGTGAAATTTTACTATGTACATCTAGACGCCGCGAGGCATTTTAGCACTCTGTTATTTTTTAATTAAAATTCGTCTTTCATTGTTAGGACAGATCATATCCATTACTGGGTATATACTTTTATTTAAAGAATAAAAAAGTAAAGTAACTTCTTATTACACTATAATTGCATTGTAAAATGCTGCTTTTTCATTACCTAGAATAATATGCAGCGCACCTTCACCTATATATATGTCATTATTTAAATCTATACTAATATATAAAGCTAAAGAGTTTGTTTGATTGTCTGAAGGCGCTCATCTCAGGACCGATATAAAAAGTCCTTACAGTGTAATATGGACTATATTACATCATGCTAAGATAAATAGGAGAGGAGTAAGAATAAAAACATTGCGAATACGGCAAAATTTAAAGCTTTCCTTGCGTGCGCAAAACGGTAAAAAATATTCAAAAATCTCCTATTAACTCGCGCTAACTACTCTAACGTGTATATGTTCAAAATTTCAATTCAGGAAAAAAATTGTGACACTGATTTCTATGCCGGCGAAGCTGCTGGCACAGCTAGTATTATAAACAAGCATGTGGGTTTTTCACACAGTTCATGAATGTCTATTGAAGGTTTGACCCGACGAAACCTTGCAAGATGTCCAAATTTTCTCGTGTTTGTGAATCATGGCTCTTGCCTACTATGTCTATATGGTTCATACTTACAAAAATAACCTTTAAATAATTATTCTGCATTATTTTTCTATACCACCAAGCGAATCCAATACATAAATTATAAATTAATATAAATTTACCTAAAGAGAAGTAAGTAACCTCTTTTACTTTGTGAAAAAGCGGGAAAGTTGTTATATAAATTTAATAATCTTCCGTTACTGACGAGGTCGCGTATATTGTATGAATTATTCATCAAGGGAATAGTTGAATCGTGATAGCCTCTTAGTTGAAACGGTATCCTTTTGCGGTCAAAGGTCGGATCTTTGGTGAAGTTAGATGCTGATAGATCGAATGAGGAGCGAAGTTTATATCCTTTGAGAAAGGTACGTTTAACTAGTAACATAAGATTCTGTCGATATCTTTAAAGTTTTTGAAGTTTCCAAAAGTTCTGGAAACATGTTTCGGTAAAACAGCCTGTTTGTAGTAGTTTTCAACCTGTATCTGATAACTTTTAGGGTTCTGGAAGTTCGGGGAGCACGTAAGAGAAAAGGGCCTGTTTATAGATATTTTCGTTTTCACTTTATTTCTTATCTTTTCTGGTTAATTTTAGAATAACATGAATGTTTGAGAAAAGATTTTCCAAGTTTCCAAAGTTTTTCTGTTTCCCTTTTGTGCATACACTTTATTGAACATAGTCTTGAGTCCGGTCCAGATCATTGGTTCGAACGTAACAACCTATAGATTCTGTTAACAAAGGGTTGCAAATTCTGAACTTAGCAGACAACTATTAGTTTTCTATAAAAGATATCATCATCATTATCCTGCACTTATCCCACTTTAAGTGGGGTAGTACAACATTTTTAAACATATTGTTACATGTTTTGACTACTTATTTTACGACCGGCCGCCGCCTGATATCAACTTACCCTTAGCCGCCTTTTACAACACCTCAGTAAAAAATGAGGGTGGTTTATTCTACTCAGCCGGATACCACAAGGCGGCAGCTTACTTTAGTCGACTTTTACGACATCTCGGTAAAAAATTACGGTGGACTAGTCTACTCAGCCGGATACCACACGGAGGCTCAACTTACCTTAGTCACCTTTTACGACGCCTCTGTAAGAAAGAGGTTCTATTCTACTCAGCCGGATACCAAACGGCGAATCAACTTACTTAAGTCGCCTTTTACGAAAACTCGGTAAGAAATGAGGCTGGCTTATTCTACTCAGCCGGACACCACACTGCGGCTATAAAAGAATACTCGGAACCTCTCCATTAGCATTTGAGCAGCATGGTGGGTCTTACTTCCAATTCTTCTCTCCAAATTTGCCCAGAGTGATAATAGTAGATCTCCATCCACATAAAAGTATGATCTGGGTTATATGAATTACATTGTAATACTAAATGCTAACGGCAACATTATACCAAGAACTATCTCACAACGACATAATTTACTTTGCACAATAACCGCAATGGTACTTCAAGCTTCATGCTGACATTAAAGAATAAATGTTTTATTTTAATGCACCTATTACTTTTATAGTGTACTTATGGGTTTCTCTATTGATAAAAGTACTCAGGAATAGTAAGAAAATTTGTATTGCTTAGTACTAGAAAGTCGTCAGTCTGAAAGAATTTATAAGGACAACGAAAATTGTGGCGTAAAACTATTTATATATTTTTTAGACCGTGCGACTCTTTTGTTCAGGTGGTCACGGGTCCAACTCCGAATAGACACTAATGAATTTTTCTGTTAAAACTTATATGTTTAATTGATAACTTAGACACATAACAATTTATCACACGCTTTTCGGCGCAAAAAGCTGCATATTTCTGGAGAATTCTTGGGTTATGTGTAAACCTACAAACCCGCATTGAAACAGCGTGTTGGGTCCAATATCCAACCCTTCTCTACCAAATATAGAGAACAAGCTTATGCCCAGCAGTGGTATAGTTACAAGCCGGCATTCTTATGCATTTAAAATCTTCCATGTTATTCTTCCATTTGGACATAGTATATAAAAAAGAAGAGGTAAACGCGAAGAAATCAAAGTAACGGTCTGTTGCTATCTCTCAGCTGAAAAAAGTCTTCATATATCCTTAGAGAGAAGAAAATTAAAATAATCACTAGAATCGATCTAGCTGTTTTTGTATAAAAATCGTTTTACCCTTGTTTTCAGGCATAAAATACTGCTTAAAAAAATAGATTTCAAAGCTTATATTTGCTGCTATTTGTAAAGTTGTGGTAATGCAATGGTAAACGGGCGGATTAAATATGTGAAACTACGCGGGTTCAAATCCTACTATCATCGGCCCTTTTTTATTGCATTTTTTTATCATTAAGTCATTTATAAACTTATAAATGACTTCATCACAAAAATCTAGCTGCAATATCATTTTATTAATATATTCGTTAATTAATATCATATAAAGTCAACTCTTATATTAAATGTTGGAGACAGTAAATGCGAAACTTTTTAATTGCTATCAATTCGATTTAACGAGAGATAGTTTGTTTCTGACAGTTTTGCTTTACAGCTTTAAATTGTTATAGCAAGTTTCAAAGTCCATCCAGTAAATTTTATGAAGTCTTATTAAAAAGTTTATTTAGATGTATATCATTTCTATATTATAAGTAAGTAACGGCCTGTTACTATCCCACTGCTGAGAATAGGCCTCTTCTCTCCGTTTTGGGAGAGAAGGATTGGAGCTAAGACCTACCACGCTGCTCCAATGCGGATTGGTAGGTTACACATATATCCAGAATTCTCTAGAGATATGCAGGTTTCCTCACGATGTTTTCCTTCACCGAAAAGCGTGTGATAAATTGCAATTATCAATTAGACACATAAGTTTTAAGTGAAAAACTCATTGGTATCTGCCCGGGTTCGAACCCGTGATCGTCTCTAAAGATTCACACGGTCGCACCGCTGGGCCATCACAGCTTCAGCACAGCTTCTATATTATACCTGTCCGTTATTAAATAAGCAGGGTTAGAGTATACTATTCTACTGCTGGGCAAAGACCCCCTTTTATCCTTTGGAAAAAAGATATGAAGCTTGACCTCAAGGCCTCTATAAAAACATTCAATGTACACTTTACGCATAGCGCTTTCTCTATGTATATGTAAGTTTTACTAAGATGATGATTGAAAATATCGTCATCATTCTTATGGCCTCATCATCTCTAAGTGGGTAATGAGTTGGCTAATTTTTTCCGACCGGCCGTCTGTCTAACATCAACGTACCTTAGCCCCTTTTTAACGAAACCTCGATAAGATATGAGGTTGGTCTATTCTACTCAGCCGGTTGCCACTCGACGGGTCGACTTACTTTAGTCGCCTTTTACGACAACTCGATAAGAAATGAGGTTAGTTTATTCTACTCTTTGATCGCCGAATACTACACGGCGGTCAAAGATTAAAAAAATACATATTTATAGTTTAATACTTGTTTTCAAAGTTTTGGAACATTTGTAGGAGTAACGGTAAAGTAAAAAATATGTGTAGTGAGTATATAATCATGGTTGTCCTTTCAAGGTCATTACTATTGCCAAAGACAAGAACTTTGCTCAAATTTGATACAAGTAGATATGAGCAAAGTTTAGAACCTTAAGATAAAGTTTGTAATATTATACCCAGTTTAGTAGGTAGTAAGTAGTAAGTAACAGCCTGTTACTATCCCACTGCTGGGCATAGGCCTCCACTCTCCATTTTTGGAGAGAAGGGTTGGAGCTAAGACCCACCACGCTGCTCCAATGCGGGTTGGTAGGTTACACATATCCCTAGGATTCTCTAGAGATATGCAGGTTTCCTCACGATGTTTTCCTTCACAGAAAAGCGTGTGATAAATCGCAATTATCAATTTGACACATAAGTTTTAAAAGAAAAACTCATTGGTGTCTGCCCGGGTTTGAACCCATGATCGTCTCTAGAGATTCACACGGTCGCACCGCTAGGCCATCACAGCTCTTTTATACCCAGTTTATTTTTAGTTAAAACAACTTTTTTAACACGTACCCAGTTTATTTTTAGGTATATAATTAGAACGATCGTTCGCCTTTTAAAGTCCTTCCGTGCTTAAATTAATGTGAGAGACTTAAACATGCACTTGTGAAAAAATTGTAGCGATCCTCACTTTGGCTTGTCTCTAATCACGTGCTTTTCACGGCACATCTGAAGGGATAATACGGGTAATCTAATGGGTGTATTTTATTTATGGGGATTGATTCAAAGCATTGGGAACCTAAGATAAAGAAGGGTTTGCAGGCGGCAAATGCATTTGTAGCTCTGCACTGTTATAGAGACAGCATTCTTAAGAAGAAGCTCTTAATATATAACAGTGTAATTTGATTATTACCATATAAAAGCGATCTTTGACATTCTTAAAAATAATATCGTAGTAAATTTTATGAAAATTTTCATCAAAAATAATATGAAAAATTCAAATTCAAATATTCAATATTGCAGTATACTTGAGAAATAGCACTTTTAAATCGTCACATGTTGTTACAGAAGCCACTGGAAGATTGTTCTTACCGAGTAAAATCCAGAAAATATCTTGGCTGATACTCTTTAGAAAAGTTATAATTTTTTTCATCTGTTCAAAAATAATAATAAAAAACATTATTATGAATTTTGTGGTATCGGCTGAATAGAATAGTACCACCCTCATTTCTTACCGAGGTGTCGTAAAAGGCGACTAAGGTAAGTCGACCCGCCGTGTGGTATCCGGCTGAGTAGAATAGACCAACCTCATTTCTTACCGAGGTGTCGTAAAAGGCGACTAAGGTAAGTTGACCCACCGTGTGGTATCCGGTTGAGTAAAATAGACCACCCTCTTTCTTACCGAGGAGTCGTAAAATATGACTAAGGTAAGTTGACGTCAGGCAGGCGGCCGGTCGTAAAATACATAGCCAAATCATATGACAACATGTTTGTGACATGTTGTGCCGACCCCACTTATAGTGGGATAAGGGCAGGAGGATGATGATTATTATGAATTTAAACTAATTGCACGCATTATAGTTGTTAGGATATTTACGTACTATTGAAAACCTTTCTTTGTGAAGGTTTTTTGCCAAAATTTTAGGAAGAACATTTTTTATTTCTCTGCTAAGTGAGCCACTCGACCAAATATTTTACAATTTGGTTAGCAGACATTTGTCTAAACATGTTTAGCTATAGTATGCATAATCCAATGTACCTCGTAGGGTACGGGTAGTCAATTAAAACGACTGTATATTCAAGCCTTATAGAAAAATTGTTGTTAAAAAATTTATAAGACATTCTAGTGTATATAACTTGAGTGCTCTTTTAGTGTACGGAGGTGGTGCTCAGCGTACTAATTGAGTTCAAAGCACACTACACCCGGTTCAAGAGTGCACTTGAGAAGTTTTACCAAGGAAAATGTATAACATGGCTCTCAGTATTTAATATATAGTAAGTGCCTTGGTGCCCGAGCCTTGCGTGGTAATTTTTTTTAAAGATATAAAAAAATTGAAATAAATGAAAATTGAAAATAACATGAATAAACATGAAAAAATAGTTGGGAAGGTGGGGCTCGACCCTAGATATTTTCACCTCTTTAGACCGGCCGTTCCCCAAATGAGTGACTGAATGACTTTACGTTTGACAGCAAAATTTATCTTTTGAATTCAACGTGAATTTTAGCATTTTTGAAAAATATTTTTTTGATTTGAAAAATAAATTTATATACATATATACGTACAAGATTAACTCATATTATATATTAAAGTTTGATACTAACTGTACATGCGACTTTGTGGGCTTTAAATTAAACGTTAAATTACCCGCAAGCATGTGACTTATCCTGTTTCAGATGGAAAAACTGATTTTTTATTCGTTATGTTTGTGCGGTATATAAACTTCAATTACATGAAGTTTATAAGAAGCGGATTAGCCCTGGAAGCGGACAGATAGATATACTTTTGCTCTTATAATATTTGTAATTATTTTTATGGATGATCTTCCTCATGATTTAATGTTCTCTGATGCTCGAACACCTTCAGAACTTTGTTAATACAGAACATTAATGGTAAAAAGTCGTAATCGCGTTGATCTCAACTTGCCATGCTTCTGTCCTCGCCGGTCTCTATCGAAATGATATCACTCGAATCAAATTATATTTTTTTTTATTTACAGCAAAAATGTAAACTTATATCTATCTTACATTACTAACACGCTAGGATTATACAAATCATGCCCACGTGGAATGGTCCCAGGAATGCTGGCAGCGTTTCCGCGCTGAATCGCTAAGCTGATTCTTTGTGCGAAAAAGGAGCCAGCCATCTTGTCACCTGAAGAGGCAATTATCAGTGGTGTTAAAACGAATACTATTATTTTTGCACTTTGACTCCAAGGCCTTAGGGTCTCAACTACAAACGGCATAAATATATAACTCTCTATGAAAGAAGCATACTGCCTTCCATATGTATATAATACTAAATTAAATAATGTATAATTTACAAAACATCACAACAAATATCCATTAAATATAAACATTTTAGGTACATTAATTGACGCCTGCCTGACGGCTAGATAAGTCAGATTTAATCAAATTACCTAAACGTTCCCTCTCAAAGAGTCTCTCAGTATTAAGTCTAGTAATTCAAAGCGCTTTTTGTAATGAAATAACTGCTAAGATTTCACTAAATTAGTCTATCTATTCTTCATTACTGTTTGTTCTATTTAATTGCTTGTTGGCATAAGTCTAGTCTTGTCTGGCCTATTTATCTGATAATATGAAATAGAAAAATAGCAGTCTATTATCTCACTACTGGGAAAAAGTCTGTTTTTCCTTTAGACGGAAAGATTAAAGGTAGAACCACCAAGACCGATGTCATGTAATGTAATGCTGGTGTAATGTGAATTGACAGGTTACACATAAATGGAAAGCTGGAAATCAATAGAGATATGCGAATTGTATTTTTCTGTGCTGTAAAACGCCTGAATATAAATGAAGTGCATATAAATCATGTGGGATTTGAACCCGCTACTCCTCAGTAAGGGTAACGCGGTCAGACTCAGTCGCCGGTACTTAAATACTTTACTGAAAATAATTTAGAAGTGAAAACTTGTTTAGCTTCGTTGTACACTTTTTGTGTTGGGTAAAATTTTTTAACTTACATGAGGACACGTGACCTGATCGAAAATTCGTAAGACGGAGGGAGAGTAGAACGCCGGCGCGGCGTAGGAGAGTATTATCCCCTCATTTCCTACCGCGCGGTGAAAAGTACGCCAGCGCCTGCTTTTTAGTTTAGCGGGCGCAAAGCGCACTAAATGACATAAATGATAATGGATTTATACTGATAATAAAGCAATTTGGGTAAAATCATTCCAAAATATCCAAACGGTAATATTCAAGTTCTCACTTCTGCCCACACACCCAGAGTACAACCCGTTAATTTTTTATATTTACCAACAGTGAAAATGTACAATATTGTTGCCATTTGGATTTACAGTAGCGCCGAAAAAGTTGTGTGCGAAGTGAATGGGTGGAAGTAATTGCTGCCTAACGAGCAGCGTGCGTATTCACGCCTCAATATATCAGTGTTTTGTGGCACACCGTTACGTGGTTTTGGGAGAGGGAAACTATATTTTTTCTATATAAATAAATCTGACGTAATGCGTAGGCGGTTGAAACTCTATAGTTAGTGCTCACTATTTTGAGTAAGGCAAACTTTAAATCAACTTTCATGCTTGTCATGAAGAATGTAAAGAATTGACATATCCAAAGATCTTAACTTGTACACTCTTAAGAGTACTCTGTTATACTTAATTAATATTTAAAATTGCAGTTGTTAAATGGGTAAAGAAAAACAGTCAGAAATCACTTACTAAAGCAGTATGCGAGATTAGTTTCCATATCTTTTCTATTTTGATGCTGGGTGGCATCTAGCTGAGTAGAATAGATTACCCTCATTTCTTACCGAGGTGTCGCAAAAGGCGACTAAGGTAAGTGTGCCCACCGTGTGGCATCCAGCTGAGTGGAATAGACCACCCTCTTTCGTACCAAGGTGTCCTAAAACACGATCAAAATAAGTTGACGTCAGGTAGGCGGTTGGTCGTAAAATACGTAGCCAAATCAACTGACATGTTTATAACGTGTTGTATCACCCCACTTAGAGTGGGATAGGGGCAGGAGAATAATGAAGTACCTCATTTTTATTAAAAATTAAATATTAAAAATGAAGTCACAAAAAACATTAATTAGCAATTTCAACAATAGATAAGCAAATTAGATTTCTAAGTAAAAGATAACCATCTCCACTTTAACCCCACAGCGTCGAAAGATGCCAATGACCCGACCTTTGAACGGAATTAATTATGCTCTAAAAGCAATCTCAAGAGCTCTCGAAAATATAGTGCTCATTATACTTTACAAGTAAATATCCCATTTACTAATTCACTTCTTTTTGATTTAAATTCGTAAAAGTTTAGGACGAACCTTTTATAAAGATAAGGAATTAGGAAGGAACTTAATTATAACTTTCTTTTAAAACATATTTGCTTAAATACATGTACTCTGTAATCCAGTGCAATATTATTGCAGCCCTGTATTATTAATATTCTAGACGCAAGTTTGTAACAACGTTCCATTCTCTGTAAGATACAAAATGTGTCAGCTTCGATAAGATTATTGGTTCGTGCATAGTTATTGGTGACAACAGATATTGGCACGTTATTCAAATTCAAAATATTCTTTATTTCAGTAAACTTACAAACAAGTGCTTTTCAATCGCCAACTCTACTGCTGTTCTGTTTGTACCGAGAAGAGTTTGCAAGAAACTCGGCAGTTGTTCTATTCAAATTAATTCTTATAACTAGTTGCATTTAGTCATTGCTATCGTGACAGTATTGAACAGTAGCTATATCCACGCATTTTTGTCGTCTATGTAATCCTCAACAATCATTATCATCATCCTCCTGCCCTTATCCCGCTCTAAGGGGGCACAACATGTTATAAACATGTTTTTACGTGATTTGGCTAGGTATTTTACGACCGGTTGTCTGCCGACGTGAACTTACCTTAATCGTTTTTTACGATACTAGGCTAAGAAAGAGGATGGTATTTCTACTGAACCGGATACCACATGGCGGGTTGACTTACCTTATACTGCGTCCATCATATTATCAGTCTTTTGACAGCTCACGCTCATTAAGTTTTGTATTGCTTACGTACAAATATCATACAAATAATATTTGTACTTTATGGATGGGTACCGCCCACTTAGTGATGTCACACATAATGGTTACTACGATTATGCCACAGATTAAAAATAATCGGTAGAAATCGATGTTACGAGTATTAAAAGACATTTAATAACATTATATAAAGTTTTACTTTCTTCTTAGTTAATACATGAATACAAATAAAACAATCAGGATATTTTGATTTATTTTATTAGCACGAGACTAGACTCCTCCGATGAGGAGTCTGCAGTAGCAGTTATTATTAGCTCTTGTGTAGATAATATATTATCAAACGCAATATCACGTTCCCAATCAGAGAATATTACTCTTTTAGTTCTTTCCACCACACTTGCCCAGTTCTCGGCCGTTACGTGGGTGCAAGCATTTTTTAGCAATTGCAACATTTTATTCGCTGTGAATGGGGGGCTTGTATTGCATCTCGCAGCATGCCCTTTTACTTGTGCCCATATAAGTTCTATTGCGTTGTACTGGCAGTGGTATGGAGGAATCCGAAGAACAGTATGGCCATATTCTGCTGCCATTTCATTGATTACATAGCGTTTTGCTCTCTTTTTGGTTTTTAATATTTTTATTAATTCAACTTTTAACATTGAGTCGTCCACATTTTCTCCATTGTCCCGAAGCCAATTAATTATTTCATGCTTTTTATTAGCCTGTGTTGGCATTTTGTCAATTTGACGGGAGTGGTAGGGCGCATTATCAATAAAAATTATTGATGGTTCTTCCAATGAAATGAGCATTTTTTTGAACCACTCTTCATACACATTTGCATTCATCTCTTCGTGGTAGTCATTTGATTTCTTCGATTTAAATGCCAACAGTGCGTCTTGTACAAATCCTTTTGCTGTACCTGCATGGCAAATGATTAGGCGCTCACCTTTTCCCATTGGTACTGAGGAAGTGGAATCAGCAGTATCATCAGTCCAGAAACGAGATAGTGTGTGGTTAGCGTTGAGCCATGTTTCATCCGTGAAAACAATATTTGCCCAATCTTGTATTTTCTTTGCCTCTCTTAAAAAATCACAACGTGCTATAGCTATATCTGTGCGTTCCATTAATAATTTTCTTTTATTTAACTTTTTATATGAAAAGCCAATTGTGTTCAAAACTTTGACCAAAGAAGATTTTTCACCATGAAATAGACCACTTCTTTTCAAAGAAACAATAAGTTTTCTCAAAGTTGGAATTTCTTTTCTCAAGTAGTAATCATATACATGACGACGAATAGCGTCAGCGTCAAAGTCATCAACAGCTGTCACCTTATGAGCCCGGCGCTTTCTTTTTGGTGTAGATGGTTTGTTTTGCTCCAAGCCGCTCCTGCCGTAGGCATCAGTAGTGATTTTAGTCACAGTTGATAGACTGATCCCCAACGCGGCTGCAACACGGTTTCGGACTTGCGTGATAGGTATAAGAGGTCCGCCATTTTGATTTTCTTGCTCAAAATACTCATGAAGTTTTAACACTAACTGTCTCGATTGTGCTTTCAACACACGTCCTTTCCGCATTTTCACGATCAATTAATATAAGTTTCACAAAAGTTTTTCCGAGGAATAAAGCTACTTAACTCAAGGTGTAACAGATGCGAGAGAACACTCAGCGAACGTAAATGCGTGTGACTATCACGGGCGTTTCGTTGAGAGTGACAGATCACGTCAAAATGGCGGCCGAGCGGAAGGTCTGTTGATGTTGCCAGTTGATGTATAATATATTTTTTATGATTATAATAAATACGCACGGATTAACATTTATTTTCAAAAAACTAAGGCAATATTAAATCAAAATGTTGATTTCTATATCTGTTATTAGTTTACGTAGGTTATCATTAATCGAATTACTTGGGTACGTAATTCGATTAATGATAGTAGGTACTATAATCGGAATGGTATCGCATACGAGAATCTTTAGGACATCACTAAATATGTAAATCGTCAATCTGTCAAAAGATGGTTAATATAATGGACAGTGTATAATCACCTTTTACGACACCTCGGTAAGAAATGAAGGAGGTCTATTCTATTCATTCGGATACCACACGGCGTTACAACAACAATATGGAAAGCTTTTTATATCAGCCTCCCTTTAACAGTTTTTTAAACTGCTGTAATGGCAACGCTAAAAATTATTGCAGAATGTTACTATAGAATCCCGTGATCCACAATAGATCAGAATTGGTCGAAATAATATTGGACATAGAATCACTGTTTATTTCTCTGCAATACATAATATTGTATTGTTAGAAATTAAGACTAAATTTAATTTAAAATGTATAATAAAGGCACCTTACTGTACACCAACACTTTTCACTACAAATTCCAACGACAGAATGGTTCTACCACCAGTTCGGTACACTAATCCACTTGTGAAGAACTGGCAAGAAACTGAGTGGTAGCTCCCATCACGAATAGTGATTATAAGAGGTTAGATTATAATAACACGAAATACAAAAGAGGTCTCCCAAACACGTCTACCTCCTACGAATGACGCACGCCAAAAAAAAGAGCGAATGACGTCAGCCGTTATACAGGCTGTCACAGCTTAGAGATCTGGATTCCTAACACTATTTACACGAGGCTAGCAGCAGTCGTCAGAGTACCTGTTAATCTGTAACAAACACTTTTAGAAACTTCGATGCATTGACCAATTTAATAGTTCCATATCGTTTTTTGTTTCACCTCAAGACGTCTGTAATGTTTTGTCAAACAGTATTTCCTGGGTTTTTTTTTCAATTCTCAATACACTATTAGCCCTAACGGCTTTTACTGCTTTAACGGGTGGACCTATTTCCCGAATCCCATTCGCACGTCCCTATGCAAAATTTTATCTCAAAAAGAGACCTACTATTGCCCACCATGAATCGAATCAATAAGGGACGTATCCTTTTCTCCTTCGAAGGAAATAATTGAATATAAAAGAAAAAACCTATACTTATTATAAAACAATGTCCCGAAAAGCTGTCTTTCTGTATGTGATCGATTTTCACAAAATCTACTGATCGGATATCAGTTAGGTTTTTACTAAAAGATAGTACAATTCTTCCGGAAGGTTTAAGTTAATAGGTTATTTTAATAACTGTTTAATGTAAATTCTGGTGAAGAGGTCGCGGGGTTGTAGAAAATCTCGTGTGTTGGGAGCTTTAGTCACGTGCGCCGCGTAAACTTACTGTATCTCTTTACAGTAAGGTTACGTACTAGAGAATTGTAGATCTACAAAATTACTTAATCAATAAAAAAGTCCGCATCTCTATCTCTAAAAAAGTCTATCTCTTATGGTTAGCTCACCATAACTACTTATATGTTCACAATTTCAACTTAAAAAAAAAATGTGGCATACTAATTTCCATGCGGGCAAAGCGCTGGCAAAGCTGGAGTAATGTGAATAATTTGTACATGATAAAAATATATGAAACCAGCATTTACGCAATATTACAATTTCAAAATACATCGCCAATGACAGCTTGAAATCCGAGATTTTTTTGTTACATATGGGCACGGTGCTTATTACATTTCCAAAATTAATTCTCGCAAATGAAATCACGTGTAACGTCTGATATTCTTCGAGTATAATGCGCGTTATTTCGCTTCACTAAATAAGAATTTTTCGCACATCCAAAATTGTAAGAAAATACTTCATAAAATTATTTAAGGGAAAAGAATGAATGCCATTTACTTTCATGTTTCGGCAATGGTTTCATCATTACCACAACGGATGGAATTTTTTATTACATCCACAATGTAAGAAAGACAACACCGAAATGAATGTCGTGTAAATGAAGCAAGTAAATTTATATTTCGAATTTGTAAACAAAAAACGAAGATTCTAATGAATTCTTTTAACTTTGCTGTAACTTCAGCCTGTATTTTACATATTTTACTGGAAATTCTAATATATACATTGGTTTAATTTGATGTCTTCGAGATTATCGTTTGCTAGGGACCCTGGCTTCAGAATCGCTGACCGGAGGTTCGATTCACACTGAAGCCAATATTTCCAACATTTTCTAAAAAAAAATGTTGGTTCTGCAAATCTACGTAATTAAGTATTGATTTAAAAATTATGTACGTATATATTCATCAGTTTTCTGTTACCCATAAAACAAGTATTAAGTTACTTTGGGGATGAACGACATATTTCGTTATTTGTGAGAGTAATTCCATACCACAAAAAGTTGAAGCTACAATAACTAGTGCCCTTATAACTCTAAGACCAAGGTTAAAGACGTAGTTACAATGATAGCCGAGCGCAGGTGGAGATGGGTGGAACATAGTAGAAAGGACAACCACATCCTTGACCGCTTGTTAAACAGTCATATCGATAGAAGGATACCACGGTTAGACACGCAGGTTATGATTAGTTAAGAAAGAGCCCAAGAGCGTCGAGAGTTGAATAGATTGGAGGAGGCCTACGTCCAATACTGAACATTGAACGGGCGGCTATAAAAATCCCTTCATCATCCTTCTGTCCTTATCCCACTCTAAGTGGGGTCGGCACAAGATTTACAAACCTGCTGTTACATGATTTAGCTACGTATTTTACGACCAGCCGCCTGCCTGACGTTAACCTTAGTCGAATTTTACGACACCTAGGTAAGAAAGAGGGGGGTCTATTTTACTCAACCGGATACCACACGGTAGAACAACTTACCTTAGTCGCCTTTTACGACACCTCGATAAGAAATGAGGATGATCTATTCTACTCACCCCTATACCACATGGCGGGTCGACTTACCTTAGTCACCTTTTACGACACCTCGGTGACAAATGAGGGTAGTACTATTCTATTTAGCCGGATATATAAAAGCCCTTATACCAGAATAATGCAGCAAGTATGCTCTGCACCAACATAACAACACGATGCTTACAATACGGAACATAATCGTAGATTTTCACACTCGGCCTTCACTAATGAAGCGCACAAGAGCATTTCGCTTAGGGCTGACATTTTTCTAGGTTTCCTCGTACGCATGTATTTTTTATTGTGACTATGCTTATATTAAAGTTCGCACAAAAGTGCCAGATATCATATTTGGATGAAAGTTTCATCATCACTGTTTAAAGAGGACATTTTTGAGTACATGGCGATATCCAGTACTGAAAAAAAAACTCTCATGTTTAATACTCTACTTATACTGACACTTAATACTCGTGATTACTAACTAGTTGTGATATTAGATATTGAAAATAGGCATGCAGTTCATATTGATAATGACTGGCCCGTTGGCATAGGTGGCAGTGACCCTGCCTTAAGCGCCACGGGTCGTGGGTTCGATTCCTGCCAATTTGTTGATTCTGGGTTTCGATTTGGGGAGGTCTGGGTTTTTATATGTATTTATTATTATATATGTATATTTTTACAAGTTGTCTGTCCCATAACATAAGTATTAAGGTACCTTAGGGATGGATAGCTGTGTGTGTTTATTTTCCCATATATTTATGATTATTGCTAATGTACTTACCTCGCCTGGTATGGGTAATAATGTCGCAATCAGTCAATCACTGCAGTGTTATGTGTATGACAATCATGGCAAACGTTTGTTGATATTGTCGTAGTGAATGTGTGTGTTGCTTCTGTAGTATGTTGGTGGTGCTGTCTTGTAACGTGCGGTTACTAATCCTCCATTGAGTTATGAGAACGGATTGTGTGTCTTAGCATTTCATAGATTTTCTTTAATAAACCTAGATAAGACAAATAGATTTTGAGTAAGTTAGGTTAAATTTTTGTTGAGAGAGCTTTTTTGAGAGGTTTGTGTTTACTTTATCTCATTATGAAATCTTGTATTGGTGACATTTCGTTTGTGACCTAGATACAGAATAGCTATGAAAACCGCATTCTAGTTGAATACAAAATTTGTTTCGTCCAAATGCAAATACAGATTTAATAAAAGCTGTTGAAATAGTGATTTAAATTTTGGCTCGTTTAGGTCATCAATGTTCTAATTACAACATATTTAATGTATTTGGTGTTCATTTGAATGGGGTTGTCGATATGTATAATATATTGTTTTTTTAATAAACTTCGGTGATTTATATGGATTTCAATTTCATGTCAAATTCATCGCTAGTAGGAGCTTACCAAGAATACTGTAATATATCAAATAACTTGCCATACACGATTAGGCCTTCCATAATTCTTAAAATATAAAAAGAAATCTCACGATCTGTTACAGACTGCTTGATAAAAAACTCTTCTCTACAACCTCTTGCTACAGATTGGTAGAATACTTCTAGTTTACATATTTTATTGAGATCTGCAACCTGCATATGAATAAAGATTATAATATTTTCTTTCATTGCATATAATAGGCATATTATTAAGAAAATGAATATTTTAAATAATCATTATCCTAATAATTCTCCTCCCTTATTCCACTCTAAGTGAGACTGGCACAATTTTTTTTAAACCATGTGATGTGATTTAGCTAGGTAATATACGACGGGCGGCCTGCCCGACATTAACTTACCTTAGTCGCCTTTTACGACACCATCGTAAGAAAGAAGGTGGTCTATTCTACTCAGGCGGTTACAACACGGCGGGTCAACTTACCTTAGTCGCCTTTTATAAGACGTCGGTATTACCCTTTAATATTTTATACCTTTAGAAATGAAAGTCAGCTTTAATAAATTCTATACTAATATTATGTGTTTTTGTTTCTCGTTCTTAGAAAATAAAGCGGTTTTTGCTAAAGGAGTGAAGATTAACAAGTTAATTTGAGCGGTGTGACCGTGTGACTCTTTCGAGGTCACGAGTTCAAACCCCAGCGGGCACCAATGAATTTTTCTATTAAAACTTAAGTGTCTAATTGTTATTAATTTACTACACGTTTTTCAGTGAAGGAAAGGATCGTAAGGAAACCTACATATCTCTAGAGAAATCTGGGGATATGTGAAACCTACCAATCGGCATTGGAGCCGCGAGTTAGGTCTTAGCTCCAACCCTTCTCTCCAGAAACGGATTACTGAAACATATTTGAACGTTCAACCCTATTCAAATATCATCGGACTCTGGCCACTCTGCAATGCCATCGCAATATCAATGAAAGCCACATTATAATTGAATGCAAAATTCATTTCACGTTGTATAAATTTCATCCGCTGTTCAAACCGAGAGCACAGCCAACATATTGGCGTGATTGTGTCAGAAATCAGCTTTATTGTTAGATTTTGCTATCGTAATGACACGTAGACTGTTGGTAACTAATTATTAAATATCACCCCATCCGAAGAATAAAGTTACGTAGCCGATATATAAAAATACATAAAACATGCAACTTCATTATTTATATTTTATGGACAGCGTTATATTTTATATAAATTTTGATGTTTTTAATTGGCCAATAAACTTATAAAATACTTTATAAAACTTTTAACGTTTTAAATTTTGAACAGGACTTAAATTAGCAATGGGACACCCTCACATCATTCAAGTTGTTGCTATAAGAATTCGAAAATGAATTAATTGCAATTAGCAAAATTTACAATTTAATTCTCTTTTCTTCTTTCAACATATGTTTGCTTTATAAAACAGTACCTGGTTCTTTTCTTCTTTCAACATATGTTTGCTTTATAAAACGGTACCTGGTTCTTTTCTTGTTTCAACATATGTTTGCTTTATAAAACAGTACCTGGTTCTTTTCTTCTTTCAACATATGTTTGCTTTATAAAACGGTACCTAGTTCTTTTCTTCTTTCAACATATGTTTGCTTTATAAAACAGTACCTGGTTGACCGAACCATGCTCAGTAATTTTTTACAAAATAAAAGCATAAGAAAAGCATTTAAGTTTCAGATGTTTTATAAATCTAATTTTTCATTTAATGTATTATTATTTATGATTAGCTTCCATGTGTTTCTAAACAATTGTTTTCATTATTTTAACTGACACTTCTTTTTTAACTACATAAAATCTTAAATATTATTATAATATTCGAGACGCCGTGTGGTATCCGCCTGAATAGAATAGTACCACCCTCTTTTCTTACCGAGGTGTCGTAAAAGGCGACTAAGGTAAGTGACTCACCGTGTGGTATCCAGTTAAGTAGAATAGACCACCCTCTTTCTTACCGAGGTGTCGTATAATACGACTAAGGTAAGTTGACATCAGGCAGGCGGCCGGTCGTAAAATACGTAGCCAAATCATGTGACAACATGTTTATAAGATGTTGTGCCGACCCCACTTAGAGTGGGATAAGGGCAGGAAGATGATGATTCGATACGGCATGCCATAAACTTAAAACAAGTTTTTTCTGTATAACTATAAAATAAACAACCTGTACATAGAAATGCCATGTTTTCATATAATAAAGCATTCCTTTTCTGAATCACAAAGATCCGATACAGCGTTATCCTATATAAAATGATCCAAAGTATGTAAAAAGAAAAGTGACAAAAGCAAAATACATTTTATAAAGAAAATATCGACATCACAAACAGAGAGAAGCTTTGAGATGTGGTGAATTATAAGCAGTTGTCGCGATATAATGTTGGTGAAACGTCGAGTGAGAGTAATTTAATTCACTCAACACTTCAAATACGTGTACAGAAAATTTGCTAATTTGAGATTTTCGAGTTTGCGGCTCTCAACTACGTGTTGAGGAAATGAAGGAGACAAATGAAATGGACGTATTTTGTTAACAATATTGACGTATTGAAAATTGAACTAATACAATAATTATAAGATAAAATTATTGTTAGGTAATTATTATTTTATGACTTGGTCATCATCTTCCTGCCCTTATCCCACTCTAAGTGGGGTCGGCACAACATGTTATAAACATGCTGTAACATGATTTGGCTGCGTTTTTACGACCGGCCGCCCGCCTGACGTCAACTTACCTCTGTCGTATTTCACGACACCTCGGTAAGAAAGAGGGTGGTCTATTCTACTAAACCGGATACCACACGGTGGGTCATCTTACCTTAGTCGCCTTTTACGACACCTCGGTAAGAAAAGAGGGTGGTACTATTCTACTCAGCCGGATACCACTCGGCTAATTATTTTATGACTTGGTATTGACTTTATATATGATATATTATTGACATTATTGTTGTACGATAGCTTTAATTTTTAAGAATGAAGAATGAGAGAAGGGTTGGAGCTAATATCTACCACGCTGCTCCAATGTGGATCGGTACGTTACACGTATCGCCAGAATTCTCTAAAGATATGCAGGTTTCCTAATGTACAATGTTTTCCTTGATCAGGAAGCGTGCGATACATTGCAGATATCAATTAACACAAAATATTTAACAGAAAAAGTCATTGTTGTTTGCCCGGGCTATGAACTCGTGACCCCCACAAAATAGTCGCAGTCTCACTGCTCGGCTATTTGCTTCAAAGATTTTTTTCTTTTTTGGCCACTATTATTACATTTGTATGTAATAAAAATGATTTTACAAAAAAGCACATCTTTGATAAATAAAGGAAGTACAATCTTAACAAAAGCAGTCAACACCACCAGTATCAATTAGCTTATGAAAATGTTACTATAAATCATTCTCACAGTGCGCGTCTTTCGCGCGTAAAATATGGTACATTTTTCATTTAAGGGCACAAAAGTAACCTACGTTGAGGAAAGCCATTCTCCTTAGCTAAAATCGGGCAGAAGTATAGAACTTAAGGTGTTGAATAGAATTTCCACTAAATTCCCTCATTCTGCAAAAAGTTATAGGAACGTTTAGTTGTTCAACTTGAATGTATACGTATAATATACGGTTCTTCAATGATAAGAATATTTTGTATATGGTTGATGCTTGATTACATGGTGTTAATGACGCCCTGTTCGATTTTCCTTGCTATATTATTACTTACAAAATTCTGTTAGTAATATGGACGTTTAAAAACATAGTGTAAAAGGTCTTAACCTAAAGCATTGTCTAAGTCGATAATCATCATCATCCTCCTTATCCCACTCTAAGTGGGTTCGCCTCAACATGTTAGAAACGTGTTGTCTCATGATTTGGCTACGTATTTTACGACCAGCCGCCTATCAATTTACCTTAGTCGCCTTTTACGACACATCGGTAAGAAATGAGGATGGTCTATTCTACTCAGCGGTATACTACACGGCGGCAATGTTTTAGTCGATTATTATTGAAATTTAACTATACTGGTTATTACACATATAGTACAATATATTCGTTTGAGAATAATATAATAATATTCCGCTAAATAAGGAAATTTGAGAAATTGAGAGTAAAAATTTTGCTTAATGTAAAAAAATATGCTTATTCTGTATTACCCAGTGCGTAAAGTACTAAAGGTCAACAATTTAATTCATTCAGAAGCACGTAAACCGCAAGCTCGGCTTTTTAAACCTGTTTCAATCCCTCGAAAAATGGAAATATTTATACTAGTTAATATTTCAAGAGAAACTGCCCGGCGCTCTGCGAGTAACGGCCCATGGTTATGACGTGAAATTTGTAAACGCTGACCGAGTTGTAAATAAAACGGAAATGATGATGGCTGTGTTTATTAATTTGATTTGATATAATGTTTGCCTTTAGCACTGTGGCACAATTTGGGATGATAATTGCATACAAACTGCTCCGCCGTGAAGTGTCTGACTGAGTAGAAAAGACCACCCTTTTTTTGTTGCCAAGGGGTCGTAAAAGGCGATTAAGGTAAATTGACCCGCCACGAGGTATCCAGCTGAGTAGAATAAAAAACCCTCATCCTTACCGAGGTGTCGTGAAAGGCGACTAAGGTCAGTTGGCCCACCATGTGGTATCCGGTTAAGTCGAATAGACCACCCTCTTTTTGTTGCCAAGGGGTCGTAAAAGGGGATTAAGGTAAGTTGACCCGCCACACAGGTATCCGGCTGAGTAGTAAAGAACACCGTCATTTCTTACCGAGGTGTCGTAAAAGGCGACTAATGTAAGTAGACCCGCCGTGTGATACCCGATGAGTAGAATAGACCACCCTTATTTCTTACTGAGGTGTCGTAGAAAGTAACTAAGTTGACCCGTCGTATGGTATCCGGTTAAAAAGAATAGACCAACCTCATTTCTTACTGAGGTGTTGTAAAAGGCAACTTAGGTAAGTTGACCCACCGTGTGGTATCCGACTGAGTAGAATAGATCACTCTATTTTCTTATCGATGTCGTAAAACGCGATTAGAGTAAATTGACGTCAGGAAGTTGGCCAATCGTAAAATAACTTACCAAAACATGTAACAACATGTTATGCCGACTTAGAGTGAGATAAGGGCAGGAGAATAATGATATTATTGAATTAGGTACATAGAAAAATGTATGTAACATTTTTCCAACTTTTTAATATAAATTTTTTTTTGGATAGCTTACATAAGCCCTAAAATTCGTGCCTAATCAAAAATTAATCCAACATAAATTGTCGCGTGCTCATTTAACGAATTCTCTTCTTCTAAAGCTCTATGAAATCATAATGAAGTACAAACGTAATTAATGAAGGCAAATTTTCTTAAGTCCCAAGTTAATTTGGTGAACTTGTTTCAAGTGCCACCACAATTCAAATTGAGTTTTGTGTTTAAGTTTCTGTTAAGGGTAATTAATGACAATGCTTTGTATAACTTGGTCGCAACATAAATATTTATATGCAGCAACGATTTCATATCAATTAGCTAGTAATTTTAACCGCCGTGTGGTATCATGCTGAATAGAATAGTACCACCCTAATTTCTTACCGTGGTGTCGTAAAAGGCGACTAATGTATGTCGACCCACCGTGTGGTATCCGGTTTAGTAGAATAGACCACCCTCTTTCTTACCGAGGTATCCTAAAATACGACTGAAATAACTTTAGTCGCCTCTTCCGACACCTTAGTAAGGAATATGGGTGGTCTATTCTACTCAGCCGGATACCACACGGCGAATACCAACTTACCTTTGTTGTCTTTTACGACACTTCGGTAAGGAATGGGAGTGGTCCATTCTACTCTCCGGATATCACACGGCGGGTCCACTTACTTTAGTCGCCTTTTCCGACACCTTAGTAAGAAATAAGGGTGGTCTATTCTACTCAGCCGGATATAAAATTGAAACATTTTAAATACGGAAGCATTTCAAACTGAAGTATTTCAATTTTAACAGATTCAAAAGCCCGTTTGTGGTTTCCATGATGTTAAACGAATTATACCGCTCCCGAACGTTTTACGCTCCAGGTGTACATGGTAGCTGGGCTCGTTTAGATTCTTTTTTCCTCTTTTCAATTGCGTAACGGTAAATTATTATCTTTTTAGCAATCTTACTATGAGATTATATCCAATGGTAGAAACTGACCCAGTTTGACAAAAAAGAAAGGTGTTTCTCGGATACTGAAACTAGGAAAAAGTGCCTTGTTAAAATTAAAATTAATTTAACTTTTCCGTTACATATATCTACAACTCGTTTCTATCATCTATACTAATATATAAAGCTGAAGAGATTGTTTGAACGCGATTTTTGAAGAGATTTTTGCGTGTATCGTATCTTACACGCAAAAAATTTAAAAAGTTCATTTATCGAAGAAGGCTATTGGCTATATAAAATTACGCTAAGATGAATAGCGAAGCAACAATAAAACATAATGTGAAAACAGCAAAACTTAAAGCTTTTCTTGCTTTAAATTTATCTTTATTATCTATATTATGTACGTTTTTCGCGTAGAACTTCTTTTTAAATGTTCCCTGCATCAGCTTCCCACATCATCATCATCATCCTCCTGCCCTTATCCCACTCTAAGTGGGATCGGCACAACATGTTATAAACCACATGATTTGGCTGCGTTTTTACGACCGGCCGTCTTCCTAACATCAACATAACTTAGTCGTATTTTACGACACCCGGTAAAGAAAGAGTTGTTTATTCTACTTAACCGAATACCACACGGTGGGTCAACTTACCTTAGTCGTATTTTACGACACCCGGTAAAGAAAGAGTTGTTTATTCTACTTAACCGAATACCACACGGTGGGTCAACTTACCTTAGTCGCCTTTTACGACACCTAGGTAAATAATGATATACCTAGGTAAATAACTAGGTAAGGGGAGAACGGTAATAACATCTTATCTGACCCAAATGTCAACCTCACCTGCTCGCGCTAGTGGTTCTTTTCGGAATAGCTAGCGGCGGCGGCCCAAAAGTCGCCGCGGTGCTCCCTGCTAGACAACTGACGAGGCAATGACGACCGAGCATAGGCGGAATAACCTTACACCCAGTTGGGCAACCATCTGGAAGAGGCTGCAGCGGCCTGGGGAGCCAAATACTCTCCTAAAGGACTGGTGCAGAAGGCAACGGGAAACCACTGCACTATTTTCCCAAGAAATCTAGATGAAATGAGCACACGTAGAAATATTATGGCATGCAATCCGGCCACCCCCCGGCGCCACGATGAGTCCAGGTCTCGTGGTGTGAAGTATGCTACTGGCCACGCTGGGGTGGCGCACCAGGCTCAGAGTGGACAAAATGCTACTGGTGACAGCATAAAGCCATCAACGAACCACCGATCACTTAGGAAGATAATTGCACTTGGAACATGGAATGTCCGTGGCATGATCCAACTCGTGAAAAAAGAAACTATCGATAAAGAACAACTGGCCTATAAGCTAGATATTCTAGGTCTTAGTGAAACGCACATGAGTGGTTCAGGTTTTTATAAAACGAGCAGAGGACACACGATTTACTTTTCTGGTCCTGATAATGACAGTAGCAAAGGAGTTGCAATATCTGTTACACCCGAGATCGAAAAATGTGTTCTGGGTTACAATCCTGTTAGCGACCGTATAATTACGCTGAAACTCAACACCAAGCCATGTCGTATGAACATCATACAGGTCTATGCGCCCACAAGTGGTTCAAACGAAGCTGACATCGACGCATTCTATAATCAATTAGATAACACTTATAACTCACTACCTAAGAGAGAAGTGAATATCCTGATAGGAGATCTGAATGCTAAAGTTGGATCTACAGAACACGATAATCACCTGAGAGAAATTGTTGGACGCTTTGGACTAGGCGTACGGAATGATAGAGGAGACCGGTGGCTACAGTTCTGTGCGGCGAACTCACTGTCCATAATGAACACATGGTTTCAACATCATCCTCGCCGACTTTATACATGGACATCGCCAGGAGGCAGGTATAGAAACCAAATTGACTACATTGCAGTGCCGAAAAGGTGGAAGTCGTGTGTAATGAACACCAAGACATACCCAGGTGCTGACTGCAACAGTGACCATTCCCTGCTGGTCGCATTAATGGTCATTAAACTGAAAAAGTGTTCTCGATTTGTTGACAGTCAGAAACGTAGACTTACACCTGGAGAACAAACAAAATTTAAGATACGGCTCCAACAAAAACTGGCAATGAAAGGACTGATACATGATAACTCAAATGTTGATGAGAATTGGAGGAAGTTCAAAGAACTGTTGCTTGCGACTCACAAAGAGTGCCTAGTTGAAATGCCAGACTCACCCCGAAGTTCATGGTTGTCGGATGAGACATGGGACATTATAAAGAAAAAGAAAGAGCTACTGAAGAACCTCTCTCATGATGGCAATCGTGAGCAATATAAAGCTCTCGCAAAAGAAGTACAGCGTAAATCCAGAAAAGATAAAAACCAGTACCTCAATAACATTTGTACTGAAATCGAGTATCATGCCCAAAAGATGCATACGCGAGATCTTTTTATGAAAATAAAATCTATAACGCGGGATTTCAAAGCAAAAACCTGGGCTATTGAAAACGCAGATGGATGTTTGCTTACAGAGGTTGATAAAGTGGTAGATAGATGGAAAGATTATTGCGAACAGTTGTACGCTAATGCTAAACACCAACAAACCTTCCATACAGCATAACCGATATTCCCCAAGAACCTAACATCTTGAAGTCTGAGATAGAATCTGCTTTAAAAAAGCTAAAACGCAATAAATCGGCCGGAAGTGACGGTATTTATGCCAAAAATTTGAAGCTTATAGGGGATGACGGGATATGCACTCTACAAAATTTATGCAATCAGATATGGAAAAATGGGGAATGGATTAGTGACTGGCAGGAATCTATTTTGGTACCACTACATAAGAAAGGGTCAACCAAGTCCTGTGGCAACTATAGAACTGTATCGCTGATATCCCATGCAAGCAAAATTCTACTTTACATAATTAATGAGCGCCTTAAAGCTTTATTGCAGTGGCAGATTCCAGTAGAGCAAGCAGGGTTTGTTAAGGGGCGAGGTACAAGGGAACAGATTGTGAATGTCAGGCTTATTATAGAGAAGTGCCGCGAATTCAACATTCCAATGCTGATGTGCTTCGTCGACTACTCTAAAGCATTTGATTGTGTTAGGTGGGAATATCTATGGAACATTCTTAGAGAAATGGGAGTACCCGAACACCTCATTATTCTCATTGCAAACCTGTACCAGGATGGAAGCACGGTTGTTAAGGTGAATAACATTCTGTCAAGACCCTTCAAGCCGCAAAAAGGGGTAAGACAGGGATGTATCTTGTCTCCAATACTCTTCAACATTTATGGGGAATATATAATGAGACGAGCCTTGGACGGTTGGGAAGGTGGAATATCCATAGGCGGCAGAAAAATCAGCAACCTAAGATACGCAGATGATACCACATTGTTTGCATCGTCGGAGCAAGAACTGGCCCAACTTCTTTCTAGAGTAGAGAAAGAAAGTGAATTAGCTGGCCTTACCATAAACAAAGCAAAGACCAAGGTGATGGTTGTAGACAGATTTAGCATGCTAATTCGCTCCAATGAACTCAGAGACCTGGAATTTGTTGATCAGTTTGTATACCTTGGCTCTCTTATTACCAACGAAGGTGGCAGTCATAAGGAAATCTGTAGACGAATTCAAATGTCCAAAGCAGCGATGACTAAACTCACTAGGATATGGAAAAACCGTAATATCTCTCGCAGAACCAAAGTGAGACTGGTGCGTACATTGGTTTTCTCGATCTTCATTTATGGAGCCGAATCCTGGACAATAAGAAAGTCAGAAAGGACAAAAATAGATGCGTTTGAAATGTGGTGTTGGAGGAGGATGCTTAGGATTCCATGGACTGCACACCGAACCAATGTGTCTATACTTAAGGAGCTGGGCATAAATATTAGACTGTCCGCTGTTTGCTTCCAGCGTATTCTTAAATATTTCTGACACGTTGCTCGTAAAAACCCTGAAAACCTGGAGAAGCTGACGGTGGTTGGTCAGGTCGACGGGAAAAGACCACGCGGTCGCTCCCCTACCCGTTGGTCCGATCAAGTTAAGACGATGACAGGCCTTCCAATCACCAAAGCTTTAAAGACCGCCGAGGACAGAACAATGTGGAAAAGAATAGTGCAGGAAGTGAGCAGCAATAATACTTTCATCTAGACACGACCTTCAGTAATGAAGAGATCGACTAAGAAGACTATACTATTCAACCGGATACCACACGGCTTTATTAATAAGCGATCTTATTAATAAAGCCGATAATATCTTTTTAATAAATAATGAAAACTTTAACGTGTTCAATTAAACGCTTGTAAATATTTTCTTAACCAACAAACAGATCCGTTAATAATTGGTTTTCATTTCAATTAACAAATACGTTTACATTAATTCGTTAAGTGAAAATTACAGTTAACGAGTTGGATTGATTAATTATTTTGCTGCTAATTACCATTGACTGTAGCTCGTAGTAATAATTACAAAAGTGATTCATAATTTCCGTTGAGTTTACACAGCTCGGTCAATATAAACTACGTAAGCGAACTACACTAAGATCAACTTGATTCCGAATGCCAAACATGTTGTTTATTGGTAACGAGGCATGAATTATAAATAGAATAGACCGACGGCCAGCTGAGATTGACATCTGAGACGCAGTTGCACAGACACAAAGAAACACCCGACAACCGTAACTCAGTACAAACTGCTTAGTTGTCTGCTTAGTTGTTAAAATACCCTTAATTATGTGTTTCTTCATATTTATAATTCAGAATTCATTTACACTTCATGTTAGACCGGCATATAAGCTTGGATAGTATCATCATTCTACTGCCATATTAATGATTTGGCTAGGTATTTTATGACCGGCCACCTGGCGTCAACTTACCTTTATGGATTTATACATTTCTATAAGAAATGAGGGTTGTCTATTCTTCTCATCCGGATACCACACGGTGAAAGCTTCCGTAGTACTAAATTTGATAAATATTGCTACAGTTGAAACACAGTACTCCGTGAAAGTATTGACAGCGGAAAAAGGCAAACAGAAATACAGACATACTTTCGCATTTATAACATGAGTAAGGATCTTGCAACGTCAAGGAAAGTTCCTTAATCAGGTATTTACGAAATAAAGATATTGCAATTGAAGACAAAACTCATCAAAACTTAAAATCTTCGATTACTCTTCAGGATTTAGATTTTTAAATTCTTCTTAATGTCTTTAAGCATCGCGTAGCCGCCGTGTGGTATCCGGCTGAGTAGAATAGACCAACCTCATTTCTTACCGAGGTGTCGTAAAAGGCGACTAAGGTAAGTTGACCCGCCGTGTGGTATCCGGTTTAGTAGAATAGACCACCCTCTTTCTCACCGAGGTGTCGTAAAATAAGACTAAGGTAATTTGACGTCAGGCAGGCAGCCGATCGTAAAAACGCAGCCAAATCATGTGACAGCATGTTTATAACATGTTGTGCCGACCCCACTTAGAGTGGGATAAGGGCAGGAGGATGATGATGTCTTTAAGCATCGCGTAGGTATGACAAAAACCATTAGTATATAGCTCTAACTATAAGGCTACCGTTTAACTCAGTCTTCGTGTACGGGATACAAGGGCGCGGAGGTAGAACGAAAACGGGGACTAAGGTAGGTGCGGGCGGTCACCTCTTGTATATCACGCCATAAGCGCTTATCCTACCTCCGCGCTCTTGTACCCCGCACCCGCGGAAAGCGTTAAACGGTTGGCCTATAGATGTTTTACAATTCTAGACTCAATTGTAATACAGGACAATCTATGTGCTTCTGTTCGTTCCACAAATCTGATGATCTCTTCAGGTCATCTCGCATATGCCACTAATGATGTAACTTAACAAACAAGAGATATTCAGCGCAATATGATCCAATATTATTTTCTGAACAGAATACGGTCTCGAAGAGACGCTTCATTGCCGATAAACCGAAGATTGTTTTCGCGATCGTTTCACGACAAACGTTGAAAGCAATCATTTATTTTTTATAACCTGCAGTTTACTGCCTAGCTGGGTAATATATTTCAAGCTCTCGTAGCTACAAAGTAAGACGTTGGGGGATATAATTGATAATTGTGAAGTTCTTCGAGGTCGATTTGAGACAGTTAACGGAAGCCTGATGAAGCCTGAGCTTGATGGCTCAGACAAAAATGAAACGTTAAATATTATATTACCGACCCTATATAATTTTTTTCTTTACTGTTTAAATTGTTAACTATTTATGTTAGACATTCGCATAATATTATTAGAAAATATTTTTAAACTTAAATTACTTTTACAAAAATGTAGTGAGAATAAGATATTTTTTTATGACATTAATTTTGGTTATAACATCCTGTATAAAGTGTATTTTCTACTGTTAACTTTCTAGTTTGTAGGGAATAAGAATATTGGGATCGCATTCGTTATAAATACCGAAGGTATATTTAGAAATATGCCCTCAGACTTTACTTTTCAGTGTAGATATAACATGCTCAAAAAAATATGTTGAACGTAAATATATTTTGAAAAGATCGATTCAGAATGGAATTGAAATGCTAAAAGTGTGAAAAGTGTGTAAAGAAGTGTAAGTGTGTAAAGAAATGTTCCAGAATGTTTAGGTCATGGTTGTAAAAAAACTCGCTGGCTCGCCTAAGTCGCTTGCGCCGCTTAACCAACAAAGATACACTACATAAATTTACTAGAGGATTGTAATTAAATATAAAAAAAATCTATAAAATAGTCCACGACAGCATCACTCTATCTGTTATGGTTAACTTATAACAACTTCTTTAATGTTCAAAATTTTAATTAAATACACTGATTTCCACGCAGGCAAAGCAAGCACAGCTAGTTGGTGTCTTCTTCTTCTTTCTCAACCGGTGGACGTCCACTGCTGAACATAGGTCTCCTTAAGGGATCGCCACAATCCACGATTTTGCGCCGCTTGCTAGTTCGTGTAAAAAGTTGTAAATAACAATAAGACACATAACATTTTAACAGAAAAACTTATTGGTGCCTGCCTTTGAACTCGTGAACCCCTATCACACGGTTTCTCCATTCGGCCATCGAGTACTTCGTCTCAACTGAGAAGTTGAGAAGATGGGAACTAAAAATGGAAACGTTCAATAGGTATTATGCGAATAATCTTGCAACAGAGTGTTATTTTAGTATCGCTGTATCTCAAAGGTCTGTTTAGTTGTTTAGCGTCGTTTTATTGTCGTTTACTTACAAAGGGAGTAAACGCTTTGTCTTCCTTCAAACACTGTAAGAAGATTTTCTACTTTTCTTTACTTTCGTTATTCCTTAGGATTATCTGTTGTGGTATAATATATTTTTGTTCAGTTTGGTATAAATCAATGATTCGCCTTTTTTCCTTAATTTCTTCCTTTCTTAGTCCCCTTTTACGACACCTCGGTAGGAAATGTGGGTGGTCTATTCTATTCAGTCGGATTCCACACTGCATTCTAATGAATGTCAAACATAATCATAATATTGATTCAAGATAGTCTTTATTACAGCCATTATAAATTATGGTTGAATGTCGACCACTGGGCGACAACAGATAACGTATTGCAGAAATTACAATAAAATTATTTTGCTGTAATTCGCGTTAAGAGAATACATGCGATGCTAAATTTATGAAGCAGCCAACAATATATCCCATACTCGTACATGCAGGACAAGTCGACACACGCATCACAAGACGCCGCCAACAGCAAAACTCCATACAAGCACTACACACACTCTCTACCACAACCGCCCCGAAACCGAAGCATCACCAGGAGAATAGGCTCTACGAACAAAATCGTAATGCGAAATGCTTATTATTATTTTTTTGGGGGGTATGTGATTGTTGCCTATACACCTAGCATTGCATGTATTATCTTAACGAACGCAGATTAAACCAAAATAATTTTATTGTAACTTCTGTGTTATGGAGTTCCGCGAAGTAACGCCTGCTTATATAAATCAACAGATAACGTATTGTTGACGAATAAAATTGAGCGTTACAACATCGGCGCCTGGAAATAAAATAAGAAGAATGTGGACAGTAGGATTTGCATACGAATTGCTCAATACAACCGGACACCGAGGGGGCGAATGCGGAAAATTGGTCCCTTGGGGATGTTTTAAATAAAATAAATCACTTTTCCTACAGTAAATATAACGTGAACAGAGTTAAGAAATACTTTATAACAATATCAAAATGCTCTGAATAATTTTTCCAAAACAACTGTGCGTAGTTTTTTATTTTCAACTTTTAATCCTCAAAATACAATACATAGTAATTCCTTACGATAGTTTGAAGCAACTCGCTGCTTCTTTGCAACTTGAATCAGATAAAGTAGGAATGTCCGTAGACAAGTTAAGTCTAATTCAAATTCGAATAATTCTTTATTTGAATTGGCTTTTACAAGCACTTTAGAATCTTCAAAAGAACTTGTACATTACATACATACATTGAAGCTACTACTGTTTCGGAAAGGTGCTCTTACCGAGAAGAAACAGCAAGAAATTCGGCGGTCCCTCTTTTCAAAGATAAATATTAATATATGTAAATAATATCACTATCATTAGTCATTTATTAATCATTTACTTAGGATTAACCAAATTAGATTTTACTTAACCCTAAGAATATATGGATGGAGTGATTTTATATATGCCAGTTGAAATATATCGTATTTTACTTTACAACAACATAAACTTTTAATCTAAAAGAAAGTGTAAAATAGAAAATAAGCAAAAAAAAGCAAAGTAACATAGTAACAATATTATTCTTTTACATAACACTTCTTGTAGCAAAGCGTGAATCTTGAATCCTTTTATTTGAAATGTTTCTCAGAAACCAATTACTTGCATCCGTTTTCTCGGCATCCATTTTAATCTAGCAATTCGTATGCAGATCTTGCTTTTGTATTTTTTCTTATTCCTGATCTAATATCGACGTTCTTTTAGTATAAAATAATTCATCTTTGAAATATATTGTGAACTGAATTAAAGTCTGAAAAAAATTTAAACATATTTGCAATTTATCACACGCTTTTCGGTGAAGGAAAATTTTTGAGGAAACCTGAATATCTCTAGAGAATTCTGGGGATATGTATAGCCTACCAATTAGCATTGGAGCAGCGTAGTCTTAGCTCTAATCCTTCTCTCCAAAAACGAAGAGAGGAGACCTATGCCCAGCAGTAGGGTAATGAGATGCTGTTACTTTAATACAAATCGTGTCATTTTCCATGAGGTTGATGAAATTATATTACATTTCGGATAGGACGGAAAATCCTTTGATTAAGTAACAAAGTTATCTTAGAGCCCTGTACTAAGCCATCGATTCATTTGCATATTTATCTATCACTTATTTATCTAACTTTAAAAACAGAGAAGGCTAAATTTAGACTTAGAATTTTACGCATTTAGACTAAATAAAACTTTCTTAACACACTACTACTTATTAAACAACAATGCTAAAGCTTGTAGAAGAACTTAATCGTAACTTACATTACCATTAAAGCAATTTATATTACTGGCCGCCTACCGAGATCACATATATGCAAGAATCCATAATGAACTTATAAAAAAGTACTTAACAGTTTCTTTTACTGGTCTTAGCGATTTGAGTAGATTCTATTAAAACATAACCAATTTGGATCTATTTATCGGGCGCTCGCTGCAGTTTGGTCACCAAGGTGTTGATCAGCGAAGGGAGGGGCCTCTGTTTAGAAAGGCCTCGAACAAGGCACTTTCTGGTGTACATAGCCGCTGCTGATGGAGATGGGGGCAATATGTAGAACGTTACCCTGTTCCCGCCACCAGCAGCGTGGTGGAGACTTTCAGATTTTTAGTCTGTGAGAGTCTGACATACCCGCCGCTCACCCCTGTCGAGCTGTGACGACCCATAATGGATTTTCTCAATAAAAAATATTAAGGCAAATATTGGCTCTAGTATTATAAATTGTTTATAAATAAATAACAAACACTTTATCGGATTACTAACAAGCCGAAAAGACCTTTATCTATTTACCTAAGCAAAACAAACAACCAAAGCATCGGGTAATGTCGTATGAATTTTTTCAGTTCCAACAAATATAAAAGAAAATTATCATTATTTTTATAATAAACGGGTACGTTTATTTTTAGTGCGAAGGTAGTTATCACATATTTTAATACTGGATTTTACAAGAAAGTGGACAGAAGCTATGAAATGAAACTGTTATTCAAAAAGTAGAGAAAAACTTTATCAAACTTTAACAAAAATATTACACTTTTATAACAGCAAAGAATAACATCTAATGATTGTCTTTGAAAACGACAGTCTCTTTTAAAAGTTACTAACATAAAACATTTTTGTCGCCAAACGAGGCAGCCTTTTGAGACACAGAGGCTCTGAAGTGGCACTTTGTTGCCAGATTATGTTCAGGAAGTGTTTATTGAGAGTTCTTGTTATATATTTTAATATTGTAGTATTGTTATTACAAATATATAAAGAAACTTAAAACTTTAGCCATTCAAACTTATTTTGTTACACACGCACACACGAACGCACATATATAATACACAAACACGCATATCACGTCGTTATTGCAGCTTTCGTACTTTCTTTACTAAATTCTGTTAAATAAAATTTTTTTTTATGTAAAATTATTAAATCAGTTTGACCTTATAAATACATTAAGTTTTTTAATATATAATTCATGTTAATAGCTGTAGATTATATAAAATAAAAAATAGAAAAATATACATGTTAGGTATTTGGCTTTTTGGTATAACCTTGATGAAACGTAAAGGCTTTTAAATTATTTCTACTTAATTAATCTAAAATATAAATTGCCCGTTTATATACATTAGTTTAAAATAAAGCTAATATACATAGTACTGTAAAAATATTCGTATAAATTATTTCACTGTGCAAACTAATACTATTATTTAATTGCTATATTAATAATAGAGTCAAATACTTTATGACGATATATAACTACCTATAGGCCTAACCGTTTAACTCAGTCCTCACATTCGGGGTTACGAATAATGATTTGTTTGTGTTGTCACCCTTTGAGTAGTGCTGTAAAGATGAGGCTTACCTGTAACACATAGAAAAAATTGGTATTTTAATGATGCAGGTAATTATGACGGTAAGTATCAATATGAGAACAAGTAATTTAAATTGTTACTAATATCTAATTCGAAACAAAATGGAAAGAAAGATTTTACTCAATGGACATGAAATCACCAACCATACAACGCAACGAAGATCGTGGAATATAGTTTTTCATTATACTAAACCTCAACGTTTTTTATAACAACGGCATCTAATTTCAATATCGCAAACAGTCCTCATTTCTCTCAAAATTTAATCCAATATAAAACTTTGTGATACTAAACGGAAACTTTCGCCCAACTTTTACTGCAGAAAAAGTTATAATGATAAAATATCTTTTAGTAGTGTCTGTGAAAATGTTTTTAGGGTCCGAACATTAAATCATCCACGAAAGTGTTTTTCCCTCTGTACTTTTTATCACTTACAACGCCTGCATAAATCAAGCGCGCCTACAAATTAAATGGAATAAAGCCAGTTTTACACTATCTACCTAAACTACAAATAACACAAGTCATAATTTAAAAAAATATAATTTTTAGAATTAGGTGTTACTTTGCGGAGGTCCATAATATAATAATAAAATAAAAGTGATAAAAATTTCTTTTATTTATTTATATACAATATTAGATTACGTCGTGTGGTATCCAGCTGAATAGAATAGTATCACCCTCATTTCTTACCGAGGTGTCGTAAGAGGCGACAAATGTAAGTCGACCCGCCGTGTGGTATGCGGCTGAGTAGAATAGACCACCCTCATTTTTTACCGAGGTGTCGTAAAAGGCGACTAAGGTAAGTTGACCCACCGTGTGGTATCCGGTTGAGTAAAATAGACCACCCTCTTTCTTCCCATCATTTTTTAAAAAATATATAACAGACATTGACAAATGCTTATGAACTAACATGGCGAAGCAACGACGGTGTGATGGCAATATAACCAGTATCACATTACAAATATCACTAAGCAATAAAGGTAGTATTATTATTAAAACTAAGTGGAACAATTGGGAAAAAGTTTATGGATAAATAAAAACTAGGATGTTTTAGTTACCATCATTTATGAATAAATTATATAAAACACAAGTAATGGGTAACAAGCCTTATTGCTAGCGGAAATTAAACTATTCTCGCATACGAAGCATTTCAGTCGCTCGTTTGTCTAATGCTATCTTTGATTAACTTTATCCGTAGCTTAACTTAAAATTAAATACTCGTATGTTTACGTTTGAACGTTTACATGAACGTGGTTGAATAGGTTCATCGAATTGCAACGTTAATGAGTTATCAAGTATTAAATTATATTTTAGCCGCCTGGTATCTGGCTGAATAACTATAGAATAAACCACCCTCTTTCTTAGCAAGGTGTCGTAAAATACGACTAAGGTAAGATGACGTTAGGCAGGCGACCGATCGTAAAATACGAAGCCAAATGCCACAACATGTTTATAACATGTTGTACCGACCCCACTTAGGATAAGGGCAGGACAATGATTATGAAGTATTAAATTTTATTTACATTTTTGTTGCTATAAAAAAAAATGTAATCCAATGTAACTTAATAACAAAGTTCCCCTGATGCTTCTGGCTTCATGACTATCTATTTTCGATAAACTTAAATACTAGTAAACTTTTTTTAAGCAGTTTTCATTTATAGACAAAGCGATTCATCTATCTTTGAGGATAACAGTTATTTAAATACAATATTAAGGGCCTGTTTCACACGTCACTGATAAACTGTCGGATAGTTAACCGACAAATAAACTAAGTAACAGATAAATGTCTCTAAAAAGAGACTGAAAATTTAAAAAAAAATTAAATCGCGGCCATTTTGAAATAGGTATTTGCTATCCAGCAGATAAACAAAATAACAGCCACATGATCTACCTGTTAACTTTTTAGGGACTTTAAGTGCTGAATAATCCTATCAGAAACCCGAGAAACTCAAAATTCCGAGATATGTGTCAGATATGTGTCGAATAAGCTAACTGACAGTTTATTGAAAATTGTGAAACAGGCCCTAATTCTTATAAACTTAAGCATGTTAAACACCTCAAGCATTAAATGTTAATATTATGATTAAACGGTTATTACCCGTTAAAACCACAGGGTTCCCTCGTTCAATATTAAATTAAATTGCAATATAATTTAACAACAAATAGGGTGTTTATAAGCTAAATATTGTGTCAAGTGATTATAAAATGCGTTCAGAGCGTCGAGATGATTAAAATGTAAATTTTTATTTAAATATACGCGTTATAAATTTTACCGCCGCTGTAGTGTTTTGCACCGGCACAAAAAATGCACTTTGGTATGATGCTTGGTGGAATTGACGATGCATAGTTTTCCGAATTATTATATCACGAGAACATATCTATAACTATATTTGTTATAAAACAAAGCCTCTTAAAGCTGTCCGTCTGTATGTGATCGATTTTCTCGAAATCTACTGACCTGTTTTTTGTATTTGTTGTCGCCATTAACTTCCGCTTTGTATTTTATAGCAACACAGTCATGAAACAAGAGTATCGCGCCCTTTTTGATTAAAATGGTGGCAACACTGTGACGTGTTGTTTCCGGTTGAGTCTTCCTATTGATAAAACGTTTCAGTGACAGTCAGTCTTTGTTCGTCATTCAAGAGAAGTGCATCTCGGAACGGGAATAGTAGTATTCCTATTATATCGTGTTATTGTATATAGTGTGCGCTAACATATTGTTTGTACTAAAAAATAGTGCAATTCTTCCGGAAGATTTAAGTTAATAGTACATAACGGATAAATGTAAATTGTGTTGGCGAGGTCGCGTGGTTGTAAAAAAACTCGGCTGCTGGGAGTTTAAGTCGCGTGCGCCGCATAAACGAGCAAAGATACACTTAAGTATTGTACTAGACAATTGTAGATCTACAAACAAGCTACAAATAGTCCGTGGGAGCATATTTCTAACTCTGATGATCACACAACTACTTTTGTATCCTTTGTAACACACTGATATCCAAGCGGGTGAAGCCGCTGGCGCTAGTATTGCTATAATTTATATAATTTATCATTTATTTATTAATATAATTTTATAACACAATAAGTTTGTGATAGATAAGTTTACCTATCATATATCGGAACTGTGACCAGTCAACATTCATTATTCTCCTGCCCTCCTGCCCTGTCCCCACTCTAAGTGGGGACGGCACAACATGTAAACATGTTGTCACATGATTTGGCTATTTATTTTATGACCGGCCTGTGGTATATAAAAACAAAAGCGACCAGTTTACGTATACGACTCTAACTAGTTCCCGTACGCGACTTTTTGTAATTATTTTATATTTTTAATTTTTTAAATGAAAATATATCTATATTTACGTTGTAAAATAATTAAAAGTGGGATAGTAACATAACGGCATGTTACTATCCCACTGCTGGGCACAAGCCTCCTCTCTCCGTTTTAAGAGACAAGCATTAGAGCTAAAACCTACCACGCCGCCCCAATGCGGATTGGTACGTTGTACATATCCCTTAAATTCACTAAAGATATTCAGGTTTCTTCAAAATGTTTTCCTTTACCGAAAAGCGTATGATAAATTTCAATTATCAATTAGAGTTTTAACAGTAAAAATCATTGGCGCCTGCCCAGGGTTTGAACCTGTGTCCCCCTCGAAAGAGTCGCACGTCCTCATCGCTAGATTAGTTCACCCCTTATTAGGGAAGATTAAGTTCCTTAGAAGGGACTTATTGTATCCATGGCTTTCTCGTCGTCCTCACCGATTCACCTCGCAAATAGGTAAATTTAAGGTTAATGAAAATAAATTTTAAAACATTTAAAGGTTAGTTTTTAATATGACAAATTTTACTTCATACTTATATTACAAATGCGAATATGTATTTTTTGTCCTACTATAGTTTGAAACGAGCTAATGGATTTTCCAAACATTTAATCGTGAAAGTTTTTATCAAAGTATCAAAATAAAAGTAAAATATGATTATCTAACTAGAGTCCTCAAAACGGCTATCATTTAGTACCTTGTTACAAAACTTTAGTATCAACTAAGAAAGTTTTTTAATTAACCCCAGGATTCAGGACATTTATTTCCATTAAATATGCAGTGAAATTCCCACAGGGTATACTATGAAATATTAATTGAATTTGTTCTAAAAACTTTTATAAATTTCTTTTTTTATATTAATCTAGTAGCCCTAATATACGATCGATGAGGTTACATTGGGAAATAGGAAAACATTGTCAAGGAAGGAAGGATTACAACGAATTAATAAATTAAAAATTTGGCTGTTAATTTATAACAACTCGGGTGGATTTAATTGCTACTTTAGTATAAAATTAAAGTATACCTTTTAAAATCTCACAAATTGAAATATTCTTTAGTCTCTTCAGTTTTAGTATCTTGTATGATTAAATTATCATTGAATTATTACTTTAAACTCATCATCATCATCTTCCTGCCCTTATCCCACTCTAAGTGGGGTCGGCACAACATGTTATAAACATGCTGTCACATGATCTGGCTGCGTTTTTACGACCGGCCGCCTGCCTGACGTCAACTTACCTCTGTCGTATTTTACGACACCTCGGTAAGAAAGAGGGTGGTCTATTCTACAAAACCGGATACCACGCGGTGGGTCAACTTACCTTAGTCGCCTTTTACGACACCTCGGTAAGAAATGAGGTTGGTCTATTCTACTCAGCCGGATACCACACGGCGGGTCGACTTACCTTAGTCGCCTTTTACGACACCTCGGTAAGAAATGAGGGTGGTACTATTCTATTCAGCCGGATACCACACGGCGTTGAATTATTACTTTAAACTATTTAAGAGTAATTTTATTTATATCTAATATTTAAGGGCTCTTTTTTATGCTACTGTTTCTAATTTTCGAGCATACCAAGCGCAAATAGATCGAGTCAATAAGTTTTTTTTAATCAATAATTTATAGAAGTAGTTACTTTACTTTCCAAAGTACAACAGTTATGATAGAATTATTTTGCTATAATCTGCGGTTTTTGTTGTTTGTTACGAACAAAATAACTTTTGTTTTATTTGAAAACTTCTGTTTAAGGAAATAAAAGAAACATACTTATTTATCAGTTTTGGGTCCTTTTTATACATAGTCGTAAGTATTTGTTTCATAACCTAATTAATTTAAAAATGTAATTGTAAAAATGTATAAAAATTGGTAAACTAAGCGAAACAAATAAAGTCACTCGCTAAGCCATCCAAATAATTACTCAAATACATACTGAAAACTTTTAACAAATTTAACTTTCGGTTCATATTGCCTGTCACCAATAATACAAGTTGGACATGCGAGCGGGAAGTATTACTCTCGAGTTTTTATAAGGCAGACTGTATTTTAAATTATTTCTGATTCGCGGAAAACCCGAAAATTACAAATAACAAGATGGAATATGGCAGGCGTCTGGTACTAGCCGGGATTAAAATAACTGCCAAGAGGGAGGCACTTACTTATGATGAAGAAAAAAAAATCGTTTTACTGTAAATAAAGCTTTTACTGAAGCGCAAAAGAACATACAAAAAACTACAATCGCTAATAAGCTGTTTAAAACTAGTAGTGGTTGAAATTGTATTTGAAAAGGTACCAATCAAGATAAATCTATTGAGGCCCTCGCCAAGATTGACCTTGTAAACACTTATAAATCACCGGCTGACATCTGTAAACATTTCACCTCAAGGGTTCTGGGTCACTTGGGACGAAATACAGTCCGCTATTTAATGGCACACACCTGATCCTCATCAAAATAAACGAGCGATGTTATGAAGGTTGAGATAATTAAATGAAGGGAAATATGTGTTGAAATTTTGTATATTTTTTTACAAAATGTATGCTCAAATGAATGAGTGCTTAAATTTACATAATCCTTACTTATATTATAAATGCGAAAGTCTGTCTGTGTTTGTCTGTCTATTTGTCTCATCATTCTACTACACTTATCCCACTCTAAGTGGGGTCAGCACAAGTTTTAACCGTGTTGTGATTTGGCTAGGTATTTTCCGACCGGCCGCTTGTCTGACGTTAGCTTACGTTAGTCACCTTTTACGAAACCTCGATAAGAAATGACGGTGGTCTATTCTACTCAGCCGAATACCACACGGCGGGAAAACTTACCTTAGTCGCCTTTTACGACATCTTGGTAAGAAATGAGGGTGGTCTATTCAACTGGATATTACACGGCATAGTGTTAACCGATAAAATAGGCATTAAGTTGTCCCATATACACTCGCGTGCAAGCGAATCGACTCACCTCAAAAAAATGGATAAATAGTGTATAGTGTATTAGATCTTGAGGGAGAGCTTCCCACTCCTCTTCGTGCGCTGTCTTTAGCTCTACAATGTCTGCAGGGGCTGGATTTCTTGTCCGGACCCCGCGTTTCAGCTCTTCCCAGATGTGTTCAATAGGATTGAGATCAGGACTGTGTGGTGGTTTCAATACCCACTTCGTCCAGAAACTGACTAGTGATTCGAGCTGTATAGTAGCGGGCATTATCGTGCATAACAAGAAATCTATCTCCTATGAAGTCTCTATAAGGAAAAACGTGATCGAGGAGAACGTCTTGCGCACATATCGGTCTGCAGTCAGACCGCCTCCTCGGCCTCCACCAGGGATGAAAACAAGAACTGTTTTTCCTTTCATTGAAATGCCCGCCCACATCATACACGAACCACCGCCATAGGACACTGTTTCAGCGAAACAACATTGCGAAAATCGCTGGCCTGGACGCCGGTAGACTCGAGTTCTCTTGTCGCTGCAATGCAGACACTCTCTGCACTCGTCAGTGAACAGAACCGATTGCCATTCAGAAAAGTAGTGATTGGATTAAAATGATAAGTTTTAATTTAAGTTAAAAGAATGGGCTTTAATAAAATAATACATTTAACCTACTTTTTTTAAAAGTTTTAAACAAAAACACGCTTTTTATCTATTTTTTATGGGTGAGTCGATTCGGCTGCTCGCGAGTGTATCTAATTGTAAGCTTGGACAGATGCTCAGGTGGACAGATTCTGTAGACTTGAAGCTTCTATTCTAATGTTTCTGTCTTTCCTTCGGGAACAGGGCAAACACATGCTACATAAATGTGGACATTTTAACATTGAAGTTGCCATAAAGTCACGAGCAGCATACACAAAGCGTCAAAAATACATAAAGAATCGTTATTGAAATAGACCGAGCGTATTCGAAACTATCACATTTCAATAAACATGAAGTATCAAAGAAAAGCATTAATAAAATATGTGGATCATCGTGAACTCTAGTGCCATTATGTTGAATAATCTTAAAGGATCTCGGCCGAGAGCATTTCGCGCCCGTATCAAAGTGATTTACCTTTCTGTTTATAAATGCCTCGTTACTCACGTTCCCTTTTGAACCTTCCGATACAATTGGGACTAACTTTTGTATGGACGGACATATGGGTTTCGTTCAGTAAAATTATGTAAATGTTTCGTTAATATATCTATACTATTAATATATGAGGTGCCGGAGGAGAATGTTACGCATCCCTTACGACAGCTAAAATAACTAATATGCCAATTCTCAAGGAACTCAAGATCACAACAAGGCTGTTGAATATCTACCTTCAACGAGTTCTTGAGTATTTCAGAGACATCACCCGGTGACAATCTCGAGAAGATAGTCATCACCAGCAAGATCCAGGGTAAGAAACCGCAAGGACGAAATCCCATTCTGTGGGCAGAGCAAAGCCTCACCACTCTCAACAAGAAGATACATGAAGATATCCACCTTGCGCAGGGCCGACACCATTGGTGCAACACTGTCCGTGACAAGTTAATCCGTGAAGAAATCACAACCCTCAGCATTGAGGACTACGACGCGAGGAGAAGGCAAAAATTATGTAAATGAACAAAAAGTAAAAGATGGACAGGCATATACAGAGATAAACTCTCAGATTATAGCTAGCTATGTTATCAAAATTATAAGATATAGCTGTTCATTTCAGGCATTGCTTGAGAATACGTCACAATCTCTGGCGCAGCAATATATCCTAAAGCAATGCGTAAAAAGCAGGCCGAGCCACGACATTTTATGTTGTGTGACAAGGGTCGGGGGCAACCGTTATCCAAAGAATCAAAGAAAGCTTTTAATACTGCCCGCAGCTATTCACCTGAAAACATTGCCAACATACCTACTTAACAAAAGTTGGCTGCGGGAAATATTACTCTAAATATAACAAATTTCATTCAACATTAAAATGAAATTGTTAAATGACAACATATTTTGCGAATTATTTTTGGTACTTTTTTTATTTAATGTATCTCTTCTCTCTTTTCTTATTATTTTCTTGTTTCAGAGATTTGAAAAGGTTTTTTGCCAATTAAAAATACAAATATTTTTATTATACACATTATTATATAATTATTTCATATTTTTATGGATTACCCGTGCTTGCGGTTCAACCGCGTGGAATTCAGTGTACTTAATTGCGAGTGAGTTATTGTGATTTAACCATAAGAGATAGAGACATGCCGTCCCAGACCTTTTTGTAGTATATTTGTAGTGTTTTTTTGTGTTGGTTTACGCGGCGCAAGCGATTAAAGGTCCCAGTAGGCAAGTTTTTTTTACAACTGCGCGCCCTTTTCGAGACAATTTGTAATACATAATGAACTATAAACTTAAACCTTTCTGAAGAATAGCACTACATTTTAGTAATATTTATATAGTTTTTAAACCGTACTAAAATCAGTTGAGTAGATTTTGAAAAAATCAATCACATACAGGCAGGCAGCTTTTGGGGACTTTGTTTTGTAAAAAGTATAGATTTATCTGTCTTGCCCGAGAATTGAACCTTGATAACGGTAGGTGCTTTAACTGCATAGCCATCACAGTGTATTCGATATGTGACCGAAGTTACATTACATTACACATGACAAAAACTTGGGCAATAAAGCTATTTATCCAATAATTTGTACGTGTTTGTTGTTTAGGAGAACATCATGTTAGACATCACGCTTTCCCTTTGGAAAATCTTAATACTATGAACCAATGATATAATAGTAAATATGATATTCTTCTATTATATCTATAAAATCTCCTTTAGAAAACACTTACAAACTATCAAATGAAATGTATTTTTAATTTTTATTTGTGGCGGAGACTTATGAAATTACGTTTTTTATCAGCGCTTCGCTTAAGCTTTAATATAAAAATAACTTGAATAAAAATTGTGTCGACAGTTTCATTTGAAATGCGTTACGTATTAATCTTGCTCAATGCAGAAACGGTTCGAGCATATATTTAATTATCTCGTAACCTTCCCTTATTTACGAATTTACGATGGCAAACTGGGGCCCGATGCGGTCAAGTCTTTGTTTAATTTCCGGCCCGCTTAATTGTCGTGGAGTTGCGGCAGTCATAAACCGCCAGATCGGGATTGAGGGATAATAAACGACATGGGGGATAAGGGTGTGAAGCGTAAAGCTAGGATACAATGTTTGCGTATGGGATCGTTTGTTTACAGAATTCGTTTACTAAGGTCTTTAATTTTTTATAATCTTGTTTTTTTAAATTATTACATTAAATCACATCGTCGACTATGAATTGTATAAAATGGCTCTTTCTACCAATTCTTTCTTCACTGATATTTGCAATTTATCACAAGCTTTTCATTGAAGTAAAACATTGTGAGGAAACTGCATAGCTCTGGAAAATTCCTGGGGTATGTATAAATTACCAATTTGCATTGGAGCAGCGTGGTGGTTTAACCCTTATCTAACAAAATTATTACAAATGGAATGGTTAATTTAGCTGTCAATTACAAAATTGTTGTAGTTCAATGGGGAACGGGACGACTAAAGTGAAAATATCAGGGATAAAGTCTCAGATATCACCAGCCCTTTCTCTCTTTTTTAATTCTTTGAATTTATTCATATCTTTATAAAATTACCGAGCAAGGCTCGGTCACTCAGGTACTGTGGAGTTAACCATAAAAAAATAGTTTTGTTATTCATTCTCCTGCCCTTATCCAGCTGTATGTGGGGTCGGCACAACATGTTATAGACATGTTGTCACACTATTTGGCTTCGTATTTGACGACCGGCCTGCCTGACCTCAACTTTCCTTATTCGTATTTTACGACACCTCGCTAAGAAAGAGTTACCGGATACCACACGGTGGGTCAACTTACCTTAGTCGCCTTTTACAACACCTCGGTAAGGAATGTGGATGGTCTATACTACTCTGCCGGATACCACACGGCAATAGGCAATAATTAGATAGTACTACTTTGATATTGTTATACGTAATATTAATCTAAACAAAAGAGGAGAGTTGAGGTTGTAGCATAGGTTCGTGAAGAAAACGGTGTGGTGCGGTATGGAGAGGAAAGGTGCGGTGAGGAGAGGTTTGGAGGACAGACTAGTAGCGCACTTTGGAGTAGACAAATTGTTAAAAAGGATAAATTGTTTTACTTTTAAGAAATCGCTTCTTATTTATTCAATCAGTATAGTGGAAAAATGTTTTTGTTATAAAGTAGTTTTTATTAATTAAACTGTTTCTCATTTCCGCTTCCGAATTAATAAACAGAGGCAGAGGCGGTCAAGCTTCTCTGCCCACTTAATTGCCATCAAGTTGCGGTCTGTCATAAAATGTGGGAAGATTGCGGTGTTGGGGAATGCTAATAGCGCTTACGGGACAGCTGCAAAAATATGAATGGGATTTGTCTGCGACGAGCATGTTTTTATTTTTAAAACTTTGCCATCCATTAGTGTTACTCTTGTTCTCTTGTTACTCAGCGGCAGTGTCCAAGAAACTACTTTGTTCTTTTCAAGTGAAAACTATTTTTTTAATCTTAAGGCAAATTTTAGTGAGTTTTCCTTTTATTTATTTTTCCGGTTGATATCTACTATTTATCATCCTCCGGGTAGTATCCAGCTGAGTAGTATAGTCACGCTCGATTCTTGCCTAGGTGTCGTAAAAGGCGATAAGGTAGGTTGACCCGCCTTGTTGTATCCGGCTGAGTTGAATTGAACACCTTCATTTCATGCCGAGGTGTCATAAAAGGCGACTAAGGTACGAGTAAGTTAACCCGCCATGTGGTATCTGGCTGAGTAGAATAGATCACACTCAATTCTTGCCGAGTTGTCGCAAAAGGCGACTAAGGTAAGTTGATGTCAGGCTGGCGATAGATCGTAAAGTACCTAGGCAAATAATGTTACAACATGAGAAAACAAATTGTGCCGACACCACTTATAGTGGGATAAGTGCAGGAGAATGATGATGATCTACTGTTTAATATAAACCTAGTCTAGGTTACGTTCCACAATTATATTGTGGAATTAAATTGAGTAAATTGTTGATGAATTATAGCGAGATGGGTCACTGAACATTTTTTATGGGAACTTCCTATATACCTACAAAAGCGCGGAGTAAAATACTAGTGGCGCCATCCGTTATTTCAATAAGGAAAATATTTAGTTACAGAACTTTATTTATATAAAGAATTGTTATAAAATTTGTATTTAAATTTTGACGAAACCAACATTTATGTATGAAACAAAATAAATAAATGGACATTGGTAACAAAAAATTTGAATACAATTAAATCATGGGACTCGGTCAAACGATTCCAGAGCCCAAAATTTATATTGTACTGGTTCTCGTCAAAAAGTAGAATTGAAAAACCAATTAAGCTCGCATATGGCTGCGAGATACGTTTTAATATTCATACGACCCATTCCATGACGTATCCGAAAAAATTGTTAAGCTTTTAGAAGAAATTTGACTACTTATTTGCGTAACGCCTATGCCAATGAACTTAGTTTTAATAAAATTATTTTGCTATAATCCGCGAAGAAGTAAAATAGAAAATATATATAATGCTAAATGTAAGTGGACAATCGGTTATCATACCTGATACATGTAGGATTCGTAAAAACACATGCACAAACCTCCACCACCGCCACCACAATACACAAGCACTATATTTCACTATCGTACGTTCACTATCACAAACTCAACAATCGTTTCGCCCCGCAACCGAAGCATCATCAGGAGATAGACTCCACCACCAAAATCGCAAAGCATTTAGCTTTAGGTATGATAACCGATTGTCCACTTACATTTAGCATTATATATATTTTCTATTTTACTTCATCGCGGAATATAGCAAAATAATTTTATTATTACTTTTGTATTATGGATCTCCGCAAAGTAACGCCTACTTCTATAAATTATTTGAACTTAGTTTTACTATTTTAGGCTTTGATAAAAGCTAAGTTTCGCGATGCATACTTCTTATATATCATCCTGTCCTTATCCCACTCTAAGTGGGGTCGGCACAACATGTTTTTCTCTTCCATTCTGTCCTATCTTTCGTCAACTCTGGCGCCACTCCTTTTATATGCATATCATACTTCACACAATCCAACCATCTCTTTTTAGGCCTCCCTCTAGGCACATATCCATCCACATTCAAATTTAACACACGTTTGGTCACATGATTTTCATCCCTCCTCATTACATGTCCATACCATCTCAATCTTGCACTTCTCGACTTTTCTATAATGGGCGCAACTTTCAGACTTCCCCTAATATACTCGTTTCGTATTTTATCCAGTTTTGTCACACCACACATCCACCTTAACATTCTCATCTCATTTGCATGTACTCTTCTTTCATCCCTCCTTTTCATTGCCCAACATTCTGATCCATACAATACGACAGGTCTTATGACTGCTTTATAAATTTTTCCCTTAACTTTAAGGGGCATTCGAGGGTCACATATTGTGCCTGAGACCTGCCGCCACTTCATCCATCCTGCATTCATTCTTTTACCCACATCTCGATCTATTTCACCGTCGTTTTGAAAAAGCGAACCAAGGTACCGAAAATCAGAGCAGACTGGCAAAATGTTCCCATCCAAACCGATCGGGGAGGAATTGGAGGTCCCACTAAAATCGTAGTACATATGTTCAGTTTTAGTACGACTGATTTTGAAACCGACTTTCTCCAACTGGTTGTGCCATTGCGCCAATCTGCTTTGGACCTCAGTTGCATTTTCTCCGACGAGTACAATGTCATCGGCGAATAACATACACCAAGGAGCCTCCTCTTGAATGTTAGCAGTAAGTGCATCCATTACTAGAAGGAATAAAAATGGACTTAAAGCCGATCCCTGGTGTAAGCCTACAGCCACATCGAAATCGTCAGTTACTCCGGCTGCAGACCGGACATGAGTACTAGCTCTGGCATACATAGAACATACAATCCGTACATACTTCCCAGGCAGTCTCTTTTCTTTCAAACTCCACCACAGAACGTCACGTGGAACACGATCGTCGCTTTTTCTAGGTCTATAAAGACCATATGCAAGTCTCTACGCGCATGACGGTATTTCTCGCATAATTGACGCACAGCGAAAATAGCGTTGGTCGTGCTCCGTCCTGGCATAAAACCGAACTGGTTCTGGGTTATCTTACATTCTTCTCGCATTCTTCGCTCTATTACTCTTTCCCAAATTTTCATGGTATGTGACATGAGCTTTATCCCTCGATAGTTGTTACATTCTTGTACATCACCCTTATTTTTGAAGATGGGCACCAATGTACTGATAGACCACTCGTCTGGAATCGCCTCTTCATGTAACAACTTATTGAAGAATAAAGATAGCCACTCCCATCCCTCAACTTCCAGATGCTTCCATACTTCAGCTGGTATACCATCAGGTCCAATCGCTCTCCCATTTTTCATACTCTGTACCACTACTTTGACTTCATCTACATCCATTTCTCTTACCATTCCTAAATTAATAGGTATATCTTCTAACTTTCTGCTCCAATCATTCTCTTCATTCATTAAAGTTTTAAAATAATCTTTCCAACGTTCTTTTATGTCCTTATCATTCGTCAAAATCTTTCCTTTCTCATCTTTCATACATTTCACATGCATTATATCCTTTTCATTCCTCTTTCTCATGTTCGCTATCCGATATATATTTTTTTGTCCCTGAGGCGTTTCCAGAGTACTGTATAGTTGACTCTGTACTTCGCCTTTCGCGACAGCGACTGCTTTCTTTCCTATCTTCTTTTTCTCAATATATACCTTTTGCTTAACCTCTCTCAATTCATTGTCATTAACATCTACACCAGTCCAATCTCTAAATGCATCCTTCTTTTCTTTCAGAGCCTTTTTTACATCTTCATTCCACCACCACGACTCTTTATCTATCTTACCTTTTCCTTTAGTCTCACCAAAAATGTCTTTTGCGGCACTCCTCATACATAAAGCTATTTCATTCCAACATTCATTTATCGACTTTTCCTCCATTTTATCCTTCATATCTATTATTTTATCTACTACTCTTCTTTTAAATTCTCTTGCATATTCCTCTTTCTCAAGCATATACCACTTAATCTTGGGCAGAAGCTTTGGCTTGTATTTTTCTTTTACTGTAAGTTTGACCTCCAGTAAAAGTAACCTGTGTTGGGTCACTAATGGTTCCCCAGGAATGACTTTACAGTCCTTAGCTCCCAATAGATTACTCCTCCTCAGAAGGAAGTAATCGATCTGGGTGCTGTGACTGCCGCTTTTATAGGTTATAAGATGTTGGTCCATTTTTTGAAAAAAGGGATTTGCTATTGCCAGGTCAAAAGCACCAGCAGCTTCCATTAGTGTTTCTCCCTCACGGTTACGTGTACCAAAGCCCCAACCCCCATGCACTCTCTCATACCCTCCATTCAGTCTACCTACATGCCCATTAAAGTCATCCCCAACATAAACATCCTCACTCTGAGGGATAGCCATAATAGTCAAATCAAAATCCTTCCAAAACTTTTCTTTCACTACATCGTCACAACCAGCCTGCGGAGCATATACACTAACTATATTTATCACTAAATCAACTTTCATTATTTTAACCACTATGATTCGATCATTCACTCTCTTGACATCCATCACGCATTTTTTCAACTCTTTATCTAACACTACTCCCACTCCATTTCTCTTACCATCACTTCCACTATAGTAAAATTTAAATCCTGCTCCGATTTCCCTTGCTTTCGTACCCTTCCACTTCGTCTCCTGCAAACATGCAACATTTATTCGTCTCCTTTCTAATATATCCGCTAACTCTCTTCCTCTTCCATTCATCGTATCTACATTCCAGCTAGCCATCCTCATTCTTTCATCCCTATGGACTCGCGTCTTACGTCGCACCCGTCCTTGATGCGACAACCCTTGTCCATTTCCCGAAGGCGCCGGGTGCTGCACCTGCGCGTCGCCTACGGGGAACGCCCTAGCAGAATCGCTATCTTTTTTTCTTATAACCATGTTGTTATGGATTTGGCAAAATTTTTATGACCGGCCGCCTGCCTGACGTCAACCCTCCTTGGGAATAAATTCGGCCTGCATTATCCGGTAGGACAGCGGTGGACGTTAAGGTCATATCGTCCAATTTACCTTAGTCGCCTTTTACGACACCTCAGTAAGGAATGAGGGCGGTACTATTCTACTTAGCCGGTACCACACGGCATTGCATACTTCTTATTATATAAAATGCGGGTCACACCGCACTCAGTGAAGTATACCTTACGTGGATTTTGCGGTTCAAGTGAGAGTAGAAAAAGAAAATGATAACTTAATTACTAGGGAAGGAAGACTACGGCGGATGCAACTGTGCCGAAACGTCGATCATAATATAAAAGTAGGTAATTCAATTTTATCACAAAAAACAAAGAAATCCAATATTAATTTATAGAATTAGGCGTTACTTTGCGGAGATCCATAATCTCAACCACACCACCACATGGCGGCGGTGGCGGTGGTGGAGGTTTGTGCATGTGTTTTTACGAATCCTGCATGTATCAGGTATGATAACCGATTGTCCACTTACATTTAGCATTATATATATTTTCTATTTTACTTCTTCGCGGATTATAGCAAAATAATTTTATTATTACTTTTGTAAATCCAATATTCTTTAGCAATGTTGTCACATGATTCGGCTACGTATTTTATAACTGGCCGCCTGTCTGACGTCAATTTACTTTAGTCGCCTTTTACGACAGACCGGTAAGAAAGAGGGTGGTCTATTCTACTCAGCTTGATGCCACACGGCGATTCAACTAAAATTAGTTGCCTTTTAGACACTTCGGTAAGAAATGAGAGTGGTCTATTCTACTCAGCTTGATACCACATGTCGGGTTAACTTACCTTAGTCGGCTTTACGTCACCTCGGTAAGAAAGAGGGTGGTCTATTCCATAGTTATTCAGCCGGATACTACTCAGTGGGTCAACTTACCTTAGAGACCTTTTACCTTAGACACCTTGGTAAGAAAGAGGGTGGTCTATTCTATAGTTATTAAGACGGATACAAGTCGGCCTATCAACTTAACTTAGTCACCTTTTACGACACCTCGGTCTGTTCTATAGTTATTCAGTCAGATACCACACGGCAGTCTTATGACAAGGGTATATAAGAATATTTCTGTGGCTTATACAAATTGATTTAGAAACTGGCGCTAATATATATTTCCGGTGATACAATTTCTAGGCATGTTAACACAATTCCGGTGAAATGCTCACCGAAATGGAAGTAACACTATTGGTTTTCGTTTCGGTTCGCATCGGCGCACAATCGCCATCATTAGCGGTCGTGGCCATCCACATGTGTATTGATCTTTGTCGACATGAAATCGTTGATGAATTTATCAGAGAATATAATTTTCATCCCTCGTTAAATATCCCTAATAATTTATAAGCAAATTATTGAATAGATTATTTATAAGGATGATGAAAATATTGAAGAACAATATAATGATTTTCAGTTTGGACATTGATTACAGTAAACAGTAAGCTAAGGCATAGGCCTCCTCTCTTTCTCTCCGTCATTGAAGAGAAGAGTTTGAGCTCAGAACCACCACCCTGTTCCAATACGGATTGGTAGGTTACATACATATGTATCTCCAGATCTCTATAGATAATAAATTGCAATTATCAATTAAACACAAGTTTTAACAGAAAAAATCATTAGTGCCTGTTCGGAGTTTGAACTCGCAACCCCCTCAAGAGTCGCACGGTCTCACCGCTGGGCTCATATCTTGCAATAATAGTTTGCCTAAAAATGGCAGATCACGGTTTACACAACTTTTGAAACCTTACCTTTATCTTTGAAACCTTAGCCTATTAAATAGAATGGTTAACTTGCAAATCTAATTACGTTAGTTGCACTAGTTCTGTCATTGGATTTTGCACTTTTATTAATAACTAGTAATATCCCGCGGTTTCACTCGCGTAATTTTTATTTTTTCTGCACCTTATTACATTTTTATAATGGATCCATATTTTTTTGAATGTATTATAAACTATGTTGCTCAGTAAAGGTGCAGCTTTTCAATGGTGAAGTAATTTTTGAAATCGGTTCAGTAGTTTTTGTGTGAAACTATTACAAACATACATACAAAGTTACTATTTAATACAAAAAAATATTATGTTGATAGTGTGGTAAAATCAGTAACAAAAAAAATGTAATTTGAAGCAGCTATGTTTTATGCCCGAAGAATAAGGTTATCTAATACCAGTGTATACCTCTTATTTCCATTAAATAATTAATCATAAAACAATAATTGGTTATGTCCGCATTATCCCTTTATAATAAACATTTTTTTCAATTACATTCGCTGTTATCATTGTTGTCGCCATTGACTTCCGCTTTGTATTTTATAGCAACACAGTCATGAAACAAGAGTATCGCGCCCTTTTTGATTAAAATGGTGACAACACTGTGACGTGCTGTTTCCGGTTGAGTCTTCCTATTGATAAAACGTTTCAGTGACAGTCAGTCTTTGTTCGTCATTCAAGAGAAGTGCATCTCGGCACGGGAATAGTGGTATTCCTAATATATCGTGTTATTGTATATAGTGTGCGCTAACATCATAATCAAAACTATCTAAATTAGTGTCTATGAAATTATAATTGAGCTACCATACGTCAACCCATATGTTTAATGTCCGGCTCGCTTAGTTGTCGTAAACTTGCGGCAGTAATAAACTACGGGATCGGAATTGAGGGATAACAAGGGACGTAACTGATTTGGGTACAAATTTTAATCCCGGCCCACGTTGTTTGCAATACATACTGTTGTTTTTTATTATCGTACCCAATCTTTGTAAATAATGCGACAGAGTGTATAAAATGTTTGGGCGCGTATGGGCGTCAACAGGATTAGTGATTATACGTGAAAAATAACTCTGAATAAAAAAGGACAGACAGATGTGGGTTGCATGAATTGATTCGGGTAATTCTGGCTTATATTTACCAACAATTACGCGTATGTGTTTCGGTTATAAATTGTAGTGTATACCTAACGTTTAATATTTAAATGAGTTAATCTTGTATATACCTTTATATTTATATTATCTGGATTTCGGAAACGGCACTAACGATTATAATGAGTATGTATCGATATAGCTAAGTACGCCGTGTGGTATCCGGTGGAATAGAATAATACCACCCTCATTTCTTACCGAGGTGTCGTAAGAGGCGACTAAGGTAAGTCGACCCGCCGTGTGGTGTCCGGCTGAGTAGAATAGACCACCCTCATTTCTTACCGAGGTGTCGTAAAAGGCGACTAAGGTAAGTTGACCCACCGTGTGGTATCCGGTTAAGTAGAATAGACCACCCTCTTTTTTACCGAGGTGTCGTAAAATACGACTATGGTAAGTTGATGTCAGGCAGGCGGTCGGTCGTAAAATACGTAGCCAAATCATGTGACAACATGTTTATAACATGTTGTGCCGACCCGACTTAGAGTGGGATAAGGGGAGGAAGATGATGATGTATCGATATAGCTAAGTTTCATTTCAAAAAATCGTTTTCTCCGTTTTCGGGTACAAAAACTGCCAAAATAGAAATAGAAAAGAAGCATAAATTTGATGTCATTTGCAAAGTTGTGATAAATATATCATCGTTCTGCCCTTATCCCACTCTCAGTGGGGTCGGCACAACATGTTATAAACATATTGTCACATGATTTGGCTGCGTATTTTACGACCGGCCGCCTGCCTGATGCCAACATACCTTACACGTAAGAAAGAGGGTGGTCTATTTGAGGGTGGGTATTCTATCCACCCGTATACCACTTTGGGTTCTCACAAGATTCCATACGGATTACATACATTCCTGGTGTAAGACAAAAATTACAAAATACATATATTTAAAAATAAATACAATGCTGTGTGGTATCCGGCTGAGTAGAATAGACCACCCTTATTTCTTACCGAGGTGTCGTATAATTCGACTAAGGTAAGTTGAGCAACTGTGTGGTATCCGGTTTAGTAGAATAGACCACCCTCTTTCTTACCGAGTTGTCCTAAAAGGCGACTAAGATAAGTAGACCCGTCGTGTGGTGTCCGGCTGAGTAGAATAGACTACCCTCAATTCGTATCGAGGCGTCGTAAAAGTCGACTAAGGTAAGTAGACCCGCCGTGTAGTGTCCGGTTGACTAGAATAGACCACCCTCTTTCTTACCGAGGTGTCGTCTACGGTAAGTTAACATCAGGCAGGCGGCCGGTCGTAAAATACGTAACCAAATCATGTGACAACATGTTTATAACATGTGCCGACCCCACTTAGAGTGGGATTAAAGCATAAGGTGGATATATTTAAATATAGTTTCTTAAGTCATATACAACAACAACAGGGATTAAACGTAGCCGAGTCTTTGTTCAGTTTCCGGTCCACTTAATTGTCGTGAGGCTGTGGACTGTCGTAAACTGCAGAAACTATTGCGGTCTTGAGTGAGTTATGGGTTCGCTGTGGGGACATGTATATAGATGGAACAATGTTGCGTCTTTGGTCATCACAAGAATATAAGTTTTTTGTGTACGAAGTATTATTAATTATCTTAGAAGAAATTTGCCACACAAGATATATAGGGCCACTGAAATGTTTTCGCGAATGCACTTTTGATAAATAAATAAATTTATGGGACACTTACACAGATGGTCGTACGTCCCGAAAGTAAGCAACTTAATATTTGTGTTATGAGAGACAACTAAATACAAATATACACCCAGGCTCAAAGACCAGCTAATTCATTTTATAGAAAACGTTGGCCCTCGGCGAGAATCGAACCCGCGACCCGTGGAGCTGAAGGCGGGGTCACTACCCACTGCGCCAACGGGCCAGTCAAAAGAACGGGCCAGAAATTAAAACTTATTTAGTATTCAAGTACTATTCATTAATTATATATTATAGTCATATAGTAGTACTTTTAATTATTAATAAGTACAAGTACCGTTAATTGGTAAACCTTTTCTAGATTTCACCACTGCAATGTTAGTGTCTTCTAACCGGTCTGCAAACTTTATCTTTAGGATAATTAATACGACCATCGACGTGCCGATCATACGAGGCAAACTTCATTATCACAAAAACTTTAAGAAATAACGAACACGTGAATGTATAGAAAAAATCTATGGACAAAATTTTTTCAATGAAAAAGAGAAGTAAAACACTTATGTCGAAAATAGACAATATTTATAATCAATGACTATTTATCACAAAACAATTATGTAATAAATAAAATAAAGCCTCAGTAGAAAGGTAAAACTAAAAATTATGTAACAAATTTGTATTTAGGTAACTTAAAGTTAGAACTGACGCTCCTTAGTATAGGTTACTACGTGACCTAGTTAGGACGTCAGCAATTTCCTTTTAAATAATCATATAACACGAATAGAATAAAAAAAGAAAACTAATTAAAGATTATTCTGATGTCTTAACATTTTAGACTAAGATTTGAATTATATACGTGAAAGGTGGCCTGTAAACTGTGTGTTATTACTATTATCAAATTAATATTATTATTATTATTAATATTAATTTGCATTTGAGTTCACACCAAGAACATACATATTTTGATACAATTTTCATTCATACTACAATATATATTTAAGTTGAGCGAAGAAAGAAGACCATTAAAAATGTTTTTATGCTAAGTTATTTTCTTATCAACGCAGCCAAGGAGAAACGTTCAGGAATAATTTTCCTCGGGCTACTATGCTCAGATATATATTTTTACTTTAGCTTCATGATTAAAGCTAAATACGTATAGACAAGAGTTTTAAAGAATTAATAAAATAGCATATATTTACTTTGAATTCCACTGCCATGTAAATTAGACTTAAACAGTAAAATAATGGACTGGCTTTTAATTTATATATACATATTACTATTACAATCATCATTCTCATCATTCTCATCATTCTCCTGCCCTTATCCGACTCTAAGTTGGAACGGCACAACATGTTGTCATATGTTTTGGCTAGGTATTTTAACTTACTTTATTTGCCTTTTACGACACGTCGGTAAGAAATGCGGTCGGTCTATTCTACTCGGCCGGATACAACACGACGTACATATTACTATTACTATATCTATCTATAATATATAGTCTGATCCTATTTGTTTTTCAAGAAATTTAAGTAAATATTTACAGGTCGTTACGTCTATAACTTTTATTAGGATTTTAATTTGAACCCAACCCAAAATTTTTGGATCAATCTTGCTACAAGAAAGTTTTCAACTACCTTAAATAGTTGGCAAGACTATGCGACTTATAAAGGCAACCCCCAAGCTGCCCGTTTTACAAGTTTGATACGTAACATGTTCTTCTTATATATACATTCTTGAAGACTTAAAATTTTTGTTAAAGAATAAAGTTTGTTTTTCTGTATTTTTGTCCTTTTTCACAAAGTTTACAAGCAGAAAAGAGAACCTAATCATTCTTCACAAGAATTACGGAATCCACGATGACACCTCATTATTTATTCGAGAATGCAATAATATGCAAATTGGGGTTCCGACCTCGAGCCCGTCTTCTCGACAATTTTACGAGGCACGCCACTCATTTCAGAGTCGCGCGCTAAGCCCCGAGTGCGCTAGACACGCGCAAAAGCCGCGACCTCCCGTACAAGTGTTGAAAAATTCACCAAACTGGCAAAAACAAGTATTTACTATTGAGTAATACATCAGCGCGTAGGGAATAAAAATCGCTATTCAACGGTGAAAACCGCGTCAAAATCGACTCAAAATTGACGAAGTTATCAGTATAAAACCAAAAATTCTCATCGGTTTCCTGAACATATCGGCGTGCGACGCTTGATTTCCTGTGACAACTATAAGAAATTTAAGTGCAGTGTTGTGCCTTATTGGAAGGAGCAGACGTATACAAATTTTTGGATTTTTCTAGTGATAAATGAAATTACTGCGAGCATTTTTTTTTGGAAGAAATTTCTCCCATTAAAACAGTTTAGTTTTCACAGCGCCATCTAGCGATAAACGTGGACAAGCCACCACAAATTTTGGATCGAATAAATTAATAACTCAATAACTTTCTAAACTTAAATATCATATTATTTTACTTTTAGTGTAATTAATTTGTAAATTTTGAACACAGTTTAAAATCGTTTTCCACCATTTCATTAAACAGCGACACAGCACCACCTAGTGAGAGAATTTATAACATGTAAACAAAAGTTCACTTGACTATTTGCTTACTTCACTTGCCATAATTACTTCGCTTATTCTTATTATTATTACCTGCGCACTGATATTTTAACATCAAATATAATGTGCCATAGTCCATTTATACGGTCGTGTTATCTCGATAAAGCCAACACGGGGGTTAACGCGAGGCTCTTCACTTAAAGATATATAAACACACAAATACACTAACACAATACACAACACAATACACAACACAATGTCACACACAGGGGAATCTTCGGGGGAATTTAGCCGTACGCCCTCTCCAGAACAGCTGCGGGCGTCACAGCTGTCCTCATATACCCGGGAGGGGTTCGCTTGTGACATTGTGAACCTCGGAAGAGAGACCCTGCGGGATCTCTTTTCCGAGGTGGACAGTCACCTCCAAATCCTGTGTCTCTCCATCGATGATCCCGCTAGGCTGGGCCATTTTCGGCGGGTAGGGGTGCGCGACACTACCCTGCAGCTGAGAAAGTATGCCGTGGCCGTGCGCCGGCAACTCGATTCATATCTGGCCAACTGTTCAGCGGGGTCTCCACCACTTCGCGCACATGCTGAAGTCGGTGGTAGTCCCAAGGCCAGCGGACCTAGGCCTATGAGGGAGTCAGTCGCTGAAGAGAGACAGGAGAGGGCACGGGACTTCTGCCGGGATATGGGGAAGAAAGCGGACGCGATCGTTGAGAGGATCACATCCGGCAGGTTGATAACGCGCGTCGCCAAGGAGGCCGTTATCGACAAAGCTCGCGCTATAAAGGGGCTCGCGGAGAACTACACTCAGCAGCTTATAGCTGAGTTCAACGATCAAGCCGCACTCAGCGAGCGAGATTCCCGTGAAGAGATCCGTGCGGGCCTGTTTCGAGTGGCACTGCGGCACACGCAAATAGCGAAAGCCGATGTGGCAACTAACACTGACCCGGACCTGCACAGACCCCCTTACGATGAAATAATGACGCGAGTCCGGGGGGAGACTCGAGGCTCTCAAGACGATTTAACTCGAAACCTCAAGTCTCCACCCGGGGCACACGGGGTGGTAAATATAGGGGAAACCGCACACCAGCCTGGGCTGGCGGTGGTCTCCTCCTCTCCCATCAAGGAGATTCTTCTAGCAGGCACTCACACACATAGCGAACATTCGCACATACATACAGAGGGGGTACACAATATAGCACATCAAGAGTTAGACGAGTTAAAACGGGCATTGGTGGAATGCGTCGAGGAGAGCGTACGCAAGGAAATGAGCGAGGTGAAACGCGCCGTTGCTGCTGAGGCAGCTACAGCGCGTTTCACCTATGCCACGGTAGCTGCGCGCTCTCTTAACCAGACGGAGGCCAGAGTGCCCTCGGTGGCACAACCACGAGAGCCTAAAATCTCGGACCCGAGGTGGCCGATTGCGCGAATCAAGCCCAGGCCTGCCATTATTTTAGGGTCCAGTGAGCCTGGAAAGACCAGGGCAGATGTCTTGGCGGCCTTTCGTAAAAAGTGTAGTTTTCGAGATCGCCCTTATGGGCCCGAGGAGGTGGAATTCATCTCAAACAATAAAGTTAGAGTTGAATTTCTAACTCTCGAGCAGCGAGATGATGCATTGGCCATGGTCAGCGGAGCTGATGGACTTCAGGCCCAACCGGCGCGCAGGCCGTGGCCAATGCTTATCATTAAGGGGATCTCGCGGGAAGTACCTCACCAAGAGCTGCCAGACATAATCACCCGACAGAATCCAGACTTGGGGGCTGGAGCAGGGGGAAGCTCAATCGTACTGAGGTTCAAATTTTTGCGCAAGAATAGAAACCCGGAGTTATATAATGTTGTATATGAGGCGGAACCAACCTTTTGGAGGTCTGCGATGGAGCGAGAGCGCCTCAACGTAGACCACCAGAAGGTTTATGTGCAATACTTTTCACCAGTCCTACAGTGCTATGCCTGCCTGAAATTTGGGCATACGCAGCGGCACTGCAGGGCTGACCCTGCGGCCAGACCTTGTAGGTACTGCAGCGCACCAGGCCACAAGGCGGAGGACTGCCCTGAAAAGGCAGGGAAAAAGAGGCCCACGTGTTACAACTGTGTGAATGCTACCACTCATGTCATCTCCAAACACCACGAGGCAATGTCGGACTTATGCTTCTCGCTACGAGAGATTAAGAGACACATTGAGAGCCGGATAGACTACGGATTCGACTGCGGATATTAGGCGTGTGGCAGAGATGATTGGAACTCTGCGACGTGCCTGGGATCGGCGGTGGGACCTATGGAGCCTCATGATGTCTTTCCATGGAGGGTCCTACATCACTTTGACTGGGCTCAGTACTCCCCTATTAGTAATTCACCCACAAACATACACGTACACAATATACCCAACGCACAAACAACTACAACAGGGTTGAACAGCCGTAGCGTAGCCGCATTAAACAATTAACAAAGGGAATACCCATAAATAAATTGTGGTATTGGATATAATGTATATACTCATATTTTTCTTAGATAATAGTTAGATAATATGGCTAGGATAAATTAGAGATAGACCTCAGAACGTTAATAAGCAGGATAAAATAATAATATGGTAAAAGCCAATTTGTTAACAATAGATATACTAATCTGTAAATATCGCTACTCGGTCTATTTACCATTTGTTCCTTTTTCTTGTATTTGTTAAGTTAGATTAAGTTCAAACAATGATTAAAATGGTATAAGCAATGTATATATATATATATATATATATATATATATATATATATATATATATATATATATATATATATATATATATATATATATATATATATATATATATATGTGTGTATGTATATAAAAAATATATATATAAATATAAATAAATATATTAACGAGAGATGTATAAAAATCATGATTAAGATATGATTAGTGAATTGTGATAAGTACATACATAGATTGTAAGAATTAGGTTAAGGCTTCCCTTTCCCCTTTTTTCCTTATATTTCCCAACCCCTGCAGCGTAAAATGGAATTTCCATTCCCTTAGTACAGGCGGTGCGGCGGTGGACGTATCAAGTAGCGGAAGCCGTCGCTCCTGCCCTGTGACGAGTTTGGCCACAGGTTGGGCGTTTCTCGCCAGTGGTACAAAAACCCCCACAAAGGACCACTTAAAACTGGAAAAAAAAAAAAAAAAAAAAAAAAAAAACGCCACTCATTTCAAGGCGAAGATTTTATTCTTTATGCATAGCCATGAGTGTTCCGCGTTTCTAACGTCGGAATACAAAAACCGGTTACATTATAATGAAAACTAAAAAAATCAAGTGCATAATTTTCTTCATTAAGTAAAGTTGTTGACTGTTACTGTTCTGTTGCTGGGCATACGCCTCCTCACTCAATTTTTGAAAGAAGGATTGGAGCTAAGACCTACCACGCTGCTCCAAAGCGGATTGGAAGGTTACACATATCCCCATAATTTTCCAGAGATATGCAGGTTTCCTCATAAAAGTTTCCGATTACAGAAAAGCGTGCGATAAATTACAAATATCAATAAGACACATAAGTATTACAAGAGAAGGGGTCATTGATGTGTACCCGGGGTTTGATTTCGTGACCTCTTAAAAGAGTCGCACGGTCTCACCGCTGGGCTATTATAACTTTATAATGTATATACGAAATCAAAAGTATTTGACTTATTATATTATTATAAAATACAACTTAACCTTATAAATGCTGCGGCAGCGTTCATACGCATATTCTTTTGGTCACATCATTTTCATCCCTCCTCATTACATTTCCATACCAACATAATTTTCTATTAATGTTTTTTAATGAATCTTACAGTAGCACTATAATAAACAATAAACACACGTTAGCTCATAAAAGTCGAGTCGAAGCCAATAAGTGTTGTGGAGCTCGACGCCAGTGGGTTATCGGAAACCGATAAAGACATAAAGCTAGAATGTTCAATGTAAGATACGTTGAACCTATAAAACCTTTACTGACTGCCGATCTGATGAACTGTAAGATCCTCCTCCTTGCGTTGCTACCCCAATACTGGTGGCCTTGACCTTTTTGTAAAATGTTTATCCGTGAAATTGGTCTTCAATGGCCGAAAACAGGAATAGATGTTCTGCTTTCAGCCACGTGAATGGTGAATGGCCTCGGAGACTGTCGTTTTGAGTGTGGTGCGGATCTGGTCTGACCAACGCATAGGGCTACATCCTTTCGGTCTCTTTTCATCGACCGTGCTGAGATGACCGTGCCGATGAGTTTCTGCATGTCGTCACAAGGCTTGCGAGTAAAGTTCCCACGAACTCAAGGACCATTCATAAACATATGGTCGAAAGCCTTGATTTCTTGTTAATTTTGAGCTCGTCAAGCACTGTCTTGTTAGTCCTATGCGCCGTCCATGGGATACGTTACAATTTTCTCCAGCACCACATCTCGAAAGCATCAATGCGTTTGCAGTTTGAGTGTCCACGTCTCTGAACTGTAAGAAAAAGTATAGTCAAATACAAAAGTAATAATAAAATTATTTTGCTATGATCCGCGATTCGTCATCATCATGGATTATAGCAATATAATTTTATTATTACTTTTGTAATATGGATCTCCGCAAAGTGACGCCTATTTCTATAAATTATAGTCAAATACTCAAAAGAAAGAAGTTCTATAAGCAAAACATTTGTTTGCAATTTATTGGATTCATCATAATAACGGCCTACTACTAGACACATTCCTCTCTCCTTCTTTTTGGAGAGAAGTGTTCAAGCTCACACCCTACATGCAGTTCTTAATGTAAACGTTCCTAGCTAACACGAAGCGTCATTTTAGTACCTACCGCGTTCCTTTGGCTTTACAAAGGCTTTTATATTTAATTTATTTAGTTAATATATTTAACTAAGTTAAGTTATTATATTATATTTAACTAAGTTAAGTTAAGTTTAGTTAATTTAATTTATATAGAGATTAATTTATATAGTTAAAGTTTCTTTAAAATTAAAAGTTTCTTTTAATATTGAGTTTACCAATACCGTTGCCTACTTCATACACTTAGCATTACATAGATTCTCTTAACAAATGCGGATTACAGCAAAATAATTGTATTGTAACTTCTACGAGTATACTATAGAATTCCGCAAAGTAACACCTGCTTTTATAAATCAGTATTTTATTAATCTTTAGATTAAATGCCAATTTCCGTGTGTTCATTAAATACGCATTGATTAAGTACGAGGTCGATGCGGGATTTCCAATTAAAGCCGCTCTAGTTAATTTGTTAAGCCAGACATTGGTGCGATATTTCATTATCATTTCGTATAGATTTACAGTTATAGTCATATTCTATTATTCATAGATTGAAAAAAAATATTACTTAAATGGTACATTAAATAATGTGTGCCAAGTAAATGCGGTATTTACAAACAAAACCACTCTAGTTAATTCGTTTAGTCTTATATGGGTGCAATATTTAATAACATTCTTTATATATACACATTCCTTCTATGATTTATTGCATAACAAAGAATATTATAAATAAACATATGGGACACTTTCACGGACGTCCGTCCCCAAAGTAAGTAATTAAATACTTGTGTTATGGGTGAAAGAAATGGTAAATAAAATACATAGATAATTTTAAATACATTCTTAAATACAAATATACACCCAGGTTCGGAGAATCCAAAAATTGCTTATAGAAAATATTGGTCCATGGTGTAAATCGAACTCGCGATCCGCGGAACTGAAAGCAGGGTAAATGTCAACTACGCCAACGGGCCAATATTGACACAAATACTACCTTCATAACTGAAGATTTATACAATTTTTAAACTTATAAAACATATATCCTTCACTTAATGATTGTGATAAGATTTTATTAACCTATTTCCGTTTATTAAACACACATTCAATAAATATTAGGTCGATGTGGGATTTCTAGTTGAAGGCGCTTCATTAAAGCAAACTTGCAATATTGTATTAATAACATGGATTCATAATGTTACGAGCTGTATATACGACTTCGTCCGCCTGGAAATCAATGTTTTTTATTGAAATTTTGAACATAAAAGTATTTTTTGAGAGATAACCATAAGACATAGAGATATGATAAATCAGATTGATACAGATAGATTTACTCATACAGAATTTTTATTATATTGCACATAACTTTAATTTTACTTTTAATACTATTGTTTAAACTTTTATGTTTCTAATATATATTTATGTATTTCACATATGCTGTTTTACAATATCTCTTTGTCTATTTATATATATACAAACGTTGCCTATACTGATTCCTCGCAAAGTCCTACTCCTAGGGTGTTACTGAAAATCAGAGTTGTGGCTACGGCCATCTCGCACGAGTAGCCTTGTCAGTTGTTTGGCAGGTTCCGTGTGGGGAGGGACAGGAGCCTCAACGTATCTGAGTGGCATCCTTTTTTAACACCACACCTATGTAGTTATCAATTATTATATCCTTATTAATTACTTTTAGTTATGTAGTTAGTTAGATTAGTCCATAAATATATTATATTATATCTATTTATATGTATATCTATGGACTAATATATATATATATATATATATATATATATATATATATATATATATTTTGTAATAGTAATGGTTTTTATTTGTATTGTATTTGTTTTTTTTTTACTTTTTGTTTGTATTAATTAGTGGTGTTAAAAATAAAGAGAATAAATAAATATGCTATCACAGACGTTTTTCTAGTATTATTGTAAATCTACAATTCTGTAAATTAAAATCGATCAATTAATCATCAATCATTAATCTCGAACTTTTCTTAATTTCTATAATAGGCTCAACTTACAGACATTTCCCTCGATAAAATCATTTCGTTTTCATTCATGTTTACCAAACTTCGTCATACCACACATCCAACTCATCTCTGATCTCTCTCTTTTCTTATTTACGCCTTTCTCTCATCCTTTTCTTTTATTGTGAAACATTCTGATGAATACATTCCAGCAGGTCTAATAACCATTTATAAATTTTCCCCTTAAGTTTAAGCGGTTATACATTATTAATAACTAGCTTTTACCCACAACTTCCTTCCTTGGACTTTGTCGCGTGATGGTTGATAATAGATGGCGCTTTTCAATGTCAACCTACTCCTTTATGTTACCCCTGTGTATAACAAATAATTATACTTAATTTCTTCGATATAGTGAAACAAAAGAGTAACAAATGTTGTCGCCACTGACTTCCGCTTTGTATTTTATAGCAACAAAGTCATGAAACAAGAGTATCGCGCCCTTTTTGATTAAAATGATGGCAATACTGTGCCGTTGTTGTTTCCGGTTTAGTCTTTCTATTGTTAAAACGTTTAAGTGACAGTCAGTCTTTGCTCGTCATTCAAGAGAAGTGCATCTCAGAACGGAATTGTGGTATTCCTATTATATCGTGTTATTGTATATAGTGTGCGCTAACACAAACATACATCCATACTCAAAAACATTCGAATTTATTATATTAATAGGATAGGATAATAATAAAAAATATACAGGTTTTTGTTAGCATCTGTGTGACATAAAAGAAAACCTCAATATCAAGATCTTCCATAAAAATGTCGATAAAAGTTCTATGTCCCAATTAAGGCAGTTCTGTTTTCATGGTATCATTTATAGATAGCAATAATATTAATTGCGTCTGATATTTATCTTTACTACAAATAAGTTAGCAATTTCCTCTAACGTATATAGATGCACGTTCACCATGATTTTTATTAATAATCGATCACTGAATTTGCTAGAATAATAATCCAAGGCGATATTTGGTTAGTTAACAGGAAACATAAAGTATCACATAAAGTATGTTTTGGACGATGAAAAGATAAAAAGTAAAATATAATAATAATAATATAATAATAATAATAATCTTTATTTTATATAACCAGTGTTTACATTATTTATAAACTCTGACCCCTGAACTAGATTTAACTGTATTTCAGGAGCCAGTTACCTCCCTTAATATTATATATTATTATATTGTAGTGTTAGTTTAGTTAGTAGCAGTAACTTAAAATAGGTTAGTTGGGTTAAAAAATTGATACATTGTTTATGACATTTAATATAATTAAAAGTAAGTGTGAGTGTATCTAACAATGTTTAATAATTTATTTATTTATATGCCATGCCGTTATAACCTATAGTGCGAATATGTGTATATGTATGTGTGTGAGTGAGTGTGTGGGTATGTATGATGGTGCAGTGTGTGTGTGGACTTAGATGATTTTTGTTGATTGGACAATAGTATATTAAACAGAAAACGATTACGGAGAGGATTTCAGCCTAGAAGATTTTCTGTGTCTTCATACGATAAGCAATTAAGGTATGAAGTCACAGTCCTTTTGCAAATTATTTTGTTAAGTGAGTATATGTGTATTATTTTATTATATAAATGTGGTCCTTGATAACAGTAAAATTTGGAAATAAATGAGGTGTTAAAGGTACTAATGCTTGTCGCAACTTTGTATTGTCTACGTCTATCTAAGTAAGTATTATCATATATAAGTTTACCATGCTGTTTTAATAAGATATTTAATATAAATAACTTTCTCACTGAAAGAACTTCACAGTCTTGATAAAGCAGATGTGTCGGATACAAGAAAGGTCGAAAAGTTGATACTTTAAGAACTGCACGTTGGGCTACTTCGAGCTTCATTAATGTGGATTTTGCGGCTCCTCCCCACGACGATATGCAATACGTGATTAATGATTGGCATAAAGCCAGGTATATTCTTTTCATCAATTCAGGATCCACCACATGCCTGAGATTTTTAAATATGTATATCATTTTATTTATTCTACCACTTAGTGTGTCAATATGTTTTTTAAAATTAAGGTTGCAGTCCAACGTGACACCTAAGTACTTTATAAACTCCACTCGTTCTAAAACAGGACACGAGCAAGTTATTATGTTGAATTTAGAACAAGTATGGCAAATTATATCTAAGTTATTCGGTAGATCATTTAACCGTCTCATCGAAAACGTTATATATTTTGTTTTATTTATATTAAGCGAGAGGATATTATTATCGAGCCATTTTTTTACAGTGTTGAGACCTTGTTGTGCTACTTCATAAACTTCATTCCACGTATCGGCCGAGAAAACTAGAGCAATATGATGTAGGTGAGTTTTTTTATAGTTGGGTATGTATTTAAATTTAAAATATTTTATATTCAAGAAAATGTTTTTTTATAGTTTTTTATAATCTTATATAAGAATATACATGATAATAAAAAAATAAATTTCCAAAAATTTCCTGTGAAGCCAACGAAAGTAGATATACCTATTTCGTTAAACTTCTCTCACAGAAAATCTCGCGGACTTAAATTGTAAATGCCACGTATGGCTCTTTTTGTAATACGATATTTTTTTAATGTCCACTTATTTACCCCATAACAATATTCCATGAGACATAATGCTATGGAAGTAAGCAAAATAGACACGTTTTGCTGTTTCGAGGTCTGTAAGCCGTCTTATCTTTAAGTATAACCATCCATACCAGTTAATCTTTATATAAATTATATACCAAGAGTTTGCCAATCTGCCAATGCGCATTGCATCTAAACTTAATCACTAGACTATAGCAGTAATATTAATCAATTAACTTTAAGTATTAACATTTAAAATATTGTTTCCCCAATAGGAAAATTTAATGAAAAATGTTAAACCACGCAATCAGAACGTTCAGTGGTAAACAAGTATAAAGTTTGGACAAATAACATAAAGTTGACGATAAACCATAAATATCTCAGACCGAGCGACGACACACGTAATTTAGCTGATGTCAGAACTCCGCATGATAAGAAAATGTCAAGATAACTTTTTAGGTGTGGGTTTAATTCTTACGACGTTCGTAAAATTTTGGGTCTTAGTCGATAGACTTTGAACAATGGGAATATTTGTTATCTATAGTGTTCAAAATATGATCAATCCACAACAACACTTCACAGATCATTTTGGTGACCATTTCTACCGTCATAGTTGCTTGAATATAGGTTTCGATGTGACAGAATTCGCATAAGTTTTTACTTTTATAATCATTGACAGACTTTACTTTTCGATACGCGAATCATTTATGGGTCTGTTTACTACGCATTAAATAATTACTTGTATTCAACTCAGCTGCAAAGGTTGTTAAGATTGTAAAAAAAGAAAGTAAGTAACGGCCTGTTACTATCCCACTGCTGGGCATAGGCCTCCTCTCTCCATTTTTGGAGAGAAGGGTTGGAGCTAAAACCTACCACGCTGCTCCAATGCGGATTGGTAGGTTACACATATCCCTAGGATTCTCTAGAGATATGCAGGTTTCCTCACGATGTTTTTCTTCACCGAAAAGCGTGTGATAAATTGCAATTATCAATTAGTCACGTAAGTTTTAATAGAAAAACTCATTGGTGTCTGCCCGGGTTTGAACCCATGATCGTCTTTAGAGATTCACACGATCGCACCGCTAGGCCATCACAGCTTGTTGCAAATGCTATGAGGATTATTTAGATGATAAGAATGCGTGAATATGGCTGGTGTCCAACCTTGTACAAGATAGTAATGACTTAATGTAACTAGTTATAAGTATGATTTTAAAAATAGCAACCACCGAGTTTCTTGTTAGCTCTTGTTGGTAGGAACAGCTTTCTGAACCAGCCGTAGCATTGACAATTGAAAAGCACTTGTTTACAAGTTTATTTGAATAAAGAAAATTTTGAATTTGAATTAGATGTAGATGTATTGTGCCGACCCTGTGCCGTAAGAAAATGATGATTAGTACTTGCAGCAGATTCCAGATCCTTTAACAGCCCAAGCTCGGAGTTTGGTCAAAATATATTTTGCATATATTTTCAACGGGAAACTAACTATTAGGTGCCACTTGGCGACATGTTTATTTAGAAGCGTTTCTCAGCTGCAAGTAAGCGTTAAAGTTGCAGTGCGATTTTCAGTACTTTCGCTCGAGAAACTGCCGAAGTTTTCGGTACTCAGTTACGCTTACTGTTGCGTTAAATACTGTAAATAAATACAGTTAAGGTAAACGCGAGGAAAATTCTAAATATTGCCGCCTTATACTTTAAGCCGGCGAAATTAAATTATAAACTATCAAAGTTTATCTCGTACTAGTTCATTTAATCACGTTATTATTTGCAATTTGTTTTTTAATTGTACTTTTTAACTGTAGCCTTAAACTTAGCTCACTACATAAAACGGTTGTTAGTAAATTAGTGTATATTCTGAACAAATTACATATATTTAACGATAAACCATCATTCTTCTGCCCGTATCCCACTCGGGTCGGCACAACATGTTATAAACATGTTGTCACATGGTTTGGCTAGATGTTTTATGACCGGCCGCCTGCTTGACATCTTCAGTCCACACAAACGAAGTTACGGGTAAAAGCTAATATATTATAAATAATCAACTTAAAAATTTAAGTTCTTATGTTACTATATATAATATTTTAGCATTATCACCCACTCTAATTCAAAAGTCTTTCTGTAACCAAGTTGTGAGTACAATTTGTGGTTAATAACAATATTTTCATTTGACTGAAAGATATCTAGCTTACAATCTGATTAATAAAAGTATGATTTGTACGTGGATTTTGTGAATATTCTAATGCCAATGAACTACCTCTGATTTAGTTTATTTTAGTAACAACGGAATTGGGGATTTCGGCGATCCAAATTACACTAATCATTTGTCATTTACTGTAAGATCTTGTGATCTTATTCATTTTGAATAAGGCCTTGGTATAATTCTCCAGGTGGTTATTTATAAGTGTTTCGTGACAGTGTTCGTGAAAATGTACAAAATAATATCTTCTAAATTATGTTGCCTGTGAAAATTCATGATTAATATCATTTTATCTAGGTCTTTTTACGTTTTGTAAGATTTATAACTACAATTTAAGAAACATCGTGAACAAAATCCCTTATTATTGTTCTCACTTACGTAACCCTCGGGGGGTCCCACGTTCCTCACGCAGTGCTCAGTCATGGTATTACTTTTTTTAAAGTATACATAATCGTAAAGTATATATAATTTTTTTAAAAGTATACATACAAAATATAAATAATAATTAATAAAAACTTTCAAAAAAGACTTCTTGAGTACCTACTTTATACACAGAAACTTGATATAGACATGTCTTAACCGTAAGCGAGATTTTGTAAAAAAAAAATCACAAAAATACGTAGAACTAGGTGACTTGAGATTTAATTCCAGAATGAATAAAAATAAATATTTTCCCTTAATATTTTAGATTTTTTGTTGAAAAAACAAATACAAGTTACCGGTCACTATTCTGTTATGAAGTGTACACCCCAACACACACTTTTCTTAACTTACTTCTATTTTACAAATACTCTTTGATTATCATGTCATGCGATCTTAAAGATCAAACTTGTCAAAGAATACCCAAAAGAGATATATAAAATGTGATGATATTTAAAAATATACTCATTGCAAATTCTTCCACTTTGAAACTTGTAAAAGCGGACTCAAGAAATTCTATCAAAACTTTTTATTGAATACTGATATCCCAATAGAATGTTATCAAAGAGTATCTTAAAGTAGATTCAAGTTAAGAATTTAAATTCATTGGAAATTAAGGTGTTAGGGTTGACAAATTCCGTACGTAAAATTATACCAGAAAATAACCACTTAAAGTCTTCTTCTTTAATATTGATTAGGTTTCATCTGTTACAGCTTTAATAAAATTTAAAAATGTTTTTCTAAGTGATAGGTCTGTAGGTATTCTGTACTTACCTGTGAATATTAAAACCAGCTTTTCCAAATTTATTTTAAATAAATCTTTGTTTCATAAACAGTTTAATATGATTTGATTTTGACTGTTGCAAGGGGACTAATTATTTAACAATCATACCAATATTTCTAATTCAACTCTCATACATAAAGGTTAAATAAATATTTAGAAGTTGAACTAATATTATGAATCCCACTAACTTTTTGTTTTATTTATAATCCGAGATGAAAAATAGATGAATAACCAAATTCCATTACAGATTATACATTATGAACATATGCATTCCATTTATAGATTTGCATATTATTGTCGGTATGTAAAGACTAACTACAAAACAGTTTAAAAAAATATAAGTTTTGCTAGGTTCGTTAAATTAAAGTGATAGCCCTACTAGAACTTGCATCAGACGCGTCGATCTACTGTAACTCTGAAAGTGATCTTAGTGTTCAAGAAATGAAAGCACTGAAACCAGTCTTTAGTATTGATTAATGTAATTTATATTTTCCAATTTATGATCAGATTTCAGGGCTTATAAGGCCTAGTTACAGGCAATCAAGTATCAAGTGCTTGTTTTGCCTCAGCCAATTAAGAAATTTGGTTGGAATACAATATTTGAAGGAAAACATCGTGAGGAAACCTGGATATCTCTAGAGAATTCTGGACATATTTGTAACCTAACAATCCGCACTGGAGAAGCGTGATAGGTCTTAGCTTCAAACCTTCTCTCCAAAAACGGAGAGAAGAGCAGTGGGATAGTAACAGGCCGTTACTTACTTACTTACTTACAATATTTGAAGTTTATGGCCCATAAAAAATTATCTATGGTCAAAACAGTAGCATAGCACATGGCTTCTTTAATAGTTACTGATTAAAGTGTTCAATTGTTAGTGATAAATGACACTAAAAAAATTAAGAATAAGAATAACTTTATAGCACAAATAAAATACAAAGTGAAAAGAACTTATCAGACTGCTGACAACAAGACAACCCTCTGAATGAGAGGATATTTTATATAATTATCCACGGGTTGGCAAATGCACGCAGATAATTATGTAAAAGAAGAGAAAATAAGTAGTAACAAATAAATATAAATATAAGTGTAATTAAAAAAAAACAAATAAATAAAGAAAAATAAACCAAAAAGAGAAAAAAGCAAAAAATAAAAAATCGTAATAATGCCAGTGAGAATCATCCTTAAAGTGACAAATAAAAATCCTTCACACGAACCTTAAATATGGTTAATGAAGGAGATACCCGAACTTCAAATGGAGGAGTCCGCAGTCCTACAGCTTTAACTGTAAATCATGAATTTAAATTCATATTCAACATTTTTTTAATTCTAATAGATTTGCACAAGTTCCAACCTTACGTCATTGATCTCCCGCGAAGGTGCACGGAGCGCTTCGCGTCTTATTTTTTATTGCGCACAGCAAGGGAATGGAATGCTCTCCCAGCATCTCTTTCCTAGTTCATTCAATATGGTTGTCTCTAAAGCTAGAGTTAATAGGCATCTTCTAGGTAAGCGCGCTCCATCTTAGACGGCGTGATGTTGCACGGTAAGCGAAGACTTACCATCAGATATGATTGCAGTCAAGAGCTCGACTATTATGCAATAAACAAAGTTCATTCGGATCACCATCGCTATTAAAAGGCTTATATAAAAGTTGTTCACAAAGGAAGAAGAAACTTTTACAAAAAAAAACAACAACTAAATTAAAATTACAAAAATAAAATCCTCATTTTTATTCACAACAAAATATGTTTTTGTTTTTGGCAAAAATAATTTCAACAACATGTAATTATTATATAATCTAAATCTTTTTTTAAGAATGAAATGTTTAGTACAAAGAATTAATACAAAGCATTATGTACACCATTAAATCAAATTTGGTAAACTATTAGTAATTAGTTTCCATGTCTCGTTAACTCTGCCGGATATCCGTCGCCTAAAATCGATGTAAACAAGGTATTGTATATCGATAACCATACCATATTTTTCGGAACAAGCTAGGTTATTCGGCATAACCAAGGCCTATACTTCCCTAGTCCCTAGGTTTCGTTGAACCGGTATTCATTCACTAATTTTTTGAGCAAAAAAAATAGAGCTCAAAACTTGTCACAATTTGTTAACATAAAGCTTTCTTTGTCACCGAATGAAATAATTATTTTCCTTTACTACTACACGTTTGGCCTATATTTCAACTGTAAGCGAAAGCAAAGCGGTAACCTTTTATTACCCTTGAAATTTTATTACCGCAGCGAGCTAACGATGTGCCCTTTAGCTTTGTTCCAGTGCCACGGGATTTTTGTACCGATGCCGCTTGGCCTAGTTGAGGCATTGAAAATTGTATGGGATAATATTGACAGTGATTTGCGCAACTCATCTTCATCTACTATTAAGTTAATTGCAAATGCTTTTGTGCCTCTTTCTACTAGTACAGAGTAGTGTTGTAATGTAAATGTAAACTCTTTAGTAAAGTATAGTGTTCAGTAATAAATCTACCTAACCGAGATTAAAACAGTACAGTTTTCTAATGCACGACGTCACATCACTAAACATCTCACAAAAGTTTACCTACTTGTCTTGCGAGACATGCAATTGAGCATCCTAGACGCTTGATTATCTTATAGTAGTAACGAATCAACTTTTATAACGAACATGTTTGAGCCCATTTCACCCACTAATTAATTAATTAATGTTAGAAACAAACTTTATTATTATACTAATTTAATTATTTTTTATTACTTATTTCCTAATAATATAGTTAAAACTAATAATAAAACGACATTTTAGCTAAAAATAATGCAAGTTAGTGTACAACATAACAATTATGTAACGTTTGAAGTTAGTTTTAACTTTCATTTCCTGATAAGCCAGGTAAAGCCCTGCAAATACTGTCGTGTGAATTTCGTTTCGTATGCGGAGCTTAATTACTTTTTCAATTGGACTTTTGCCGCCCACGCGATATGTTTTTGAGATGATAAATTTTATCTCAGGTTTTAACAGAGGCAACCCTTTGATAATTACCGTTTCATTTCATATTATTCATTTTGTATATACACAAAAATTTAAGATCAAAAATAATCTAACCCGATTAGAGGACTATCTGGATATAAAACGGAAATTATAATTATCGAGTTATATTAGTTTTAAGCAAACATGTTTCCTGTTAGCACACAGACTATACAATAACATATAATAGATATAATAGAAATAGTACAATTCCCGTTCTGAGATGATCTTCTCTTGAAATACGAACAAAGACTGAAAGCCACTGAAACGTTTTATCAATAGGAAGACTCCATCGGAAACAACATGACACAGTGTTGCCAACATTTCAGACAAAAGAGCGCGAAACTCTTATTTCATGACAGTGTTGCTATAAAATACCAAGCGAAAGTCATTAGCGACAACATACCTGGAAATCCCTTAAACCGTTACAAACTTCTGCATTTATAAAAGTATGATACTAGAATTGATTTATCTATCCCATCATCGTATTATACTTTGATGTACAACGGCATAACTAGGCTGAGCGGCACAATAGTTCCGTAGTGGCACGCGAACAAAACCCAGAGCCTCGTTAGCGCAAGGCCGTAAACAAAATCAAGGGTTATTAAAGAAGGTTCCCGCTTTGCTATCACTAATAGCTGAAATATGGCACAAACGTTTCTCAGTAGTCGAGAAAAATCATTATTTTTCCTGCAGAAATAGAGAGCTTTTTGCCAACAAATCGTAGCTTATTGAGTTTCTTACTGATTTTCCTGCCCTGATCTCACTCTAAGTGGCGTCCGTACAAAAAAAATGGAAAAAAAATTGTTTTGACTAGTTATTGGACTAGTCTAGTCGCCTTTTACATCTCGGTAAGAAATGAGGTCAGTCTATTCTACTCAGGCGGATACCACACGGCGGGGCTTCTTACTGGTATGAAATTTTTAATAACTATCCTTTACTTGACTTCGTTCGCGTGAACTGTTGATAATAGATGGCGCTTTTTAGTGTCATCCTATTCCTGTAGAAATATATGGATTTCTAAAACCTATATGTTATTTCGATGTATAAGGAATAATTATGCCGAATTTCATCGATATTGGTTCAGCGGATTCGCCGTGAAAGAGTAACAAACATACATCCATACTCACAAACTTTCGCATTTATAATATTAGTAGGATAGAATTTCATGCATTCATTTTTTTGTGTTAATTTTAAAGCATCAATAATCATAAACACGTAATTAAAAAACACAAGAGTCAATCAAGTCAAAACACAACAGTCAATCAGTTGACTGGCTCGTTGGAGCAGTGGGTAGTGACCCTGCCTTCGGCTCCACGGGTCGCGGGTTCGATTCCCGCCGAGGACCAACATTTTCTTTAAAATGAATTTGTCGGTCTTTGAGCCTGGGTGTATATTTGTATTTAAGTATGTATTTAAAAAATATATAAGTATATATTCACCAGCTGTCTGTCCCCCATAACACAAGTATTAAGTTACTTACTTTGGGGACGGACGACCGTGTGTGTGTAAGTGTCCCGTATATATTATATATATTATATAAAAAAAAAAAAAAAATCAAGAAGGATATCACCGAATAGTACTCATATATACTGTTAATTAGGAAATTTGTAAGATAATAAAGTTAAAATTCCTCAGTACCTGAAGGTCAACTTATAATCCTAACCAATGAGTCTTAAGCCAGGTTTTTCACTCAATTATTAATGGCAAGAGCTTAGAGTTTTACGTAATAAAAATTCTTTATCCGCTGTAATACATTTTACACGAAATAAAATCCTGACAAATGATAACAGAAAATACTAAAATGATTACAAGAAATATAAATGAAAGGTTAAACTGTACAAAAAATATTGCTATATAAATATTCACGAGGGCCAGAATATTGAAGCTACTTTTCAGATTAAATCTGCACGTTTCTTCGATAGACTATTGCTATGCAGATGTGTCCCACAAGACCCGCCGTTCCGAAGCTTTTCTGACCTAATATATAATAAAGGGTAGCCAATGCTTAAATAAAAGATTAAGGATATTAAGAAATTAAACAGTGACTTAAAATTTAGCCTATTAGATGCATTGTGATTTTTTTAACGAAAACTAACATTATAACTTTAATTTTAATATTGTAATAAAAGAAATTTAACATTTAATTATTTGTACCTAGGAACCAGTTACATGGGGACTGTACTTTGGACCAGCGAATTAACAACTTCAAGCCTATATTAACAGAATAGAGCTATATTCAATTAATGTTGAAGATTGCTTAGATGTTAAGAATGTGTGGAGATAGCTACCCTTTGACCCTGTACAAGAGGTAAAGACTATATGTAACTAGTAATAAGAATTATGTTTTAGAAAGAGCAACCGCCGGCTCTTTTCAGTAGGAAGGTACAGACAGCTATCCGAAGTAGAGTCGATACTTCAACAGCACTTGTTTAGAAGTTTACTTGAGTAAAGAATATTTTGAATTTGAAATTACTTAATTTATGAGTTTTTAACAACACATACATGTTTTTATAAACAAACAATGCCACCTTAGAGAATTATAAATAAGAGTTGCCTTCCAGTTATTGTGACTTATTAGAAGAGGTAGATATTTCATGAAAAAAGGTTAATGTAATAGAAGTAAAAAAAATTGGAAAGGTTTGTAATTTCAAAAAGAAAAAAATAAACAAATAAATTTTTAAATAGTCAAGATTACATTAGCATAATGTTCACTAACGTCTACAAAACTCCGCTCTCGGACTCATCCTTAAAATCAATGCACGTTGGTCACTCTAAAAAGCATTTTGTTTCCTCATTCTAGTTTCTCCAATAGATTAGAGTGCCACTTTGTTAATAATGAGAAATAAAATAGCTTGTACGAACAAGCTATGTGGTATAACCTAGTACCAAAAAATATGTCTCTGTTTCTTCGTAAATATGATATAATTTTATTTAGTTCGTATTATCTTTTTGTCTCTGGGCAGTTGTCATATTTTTGTTCTCCGATATGTGGGTAGCAATGAAAACGCCACTCGCCGATCGTTTCGGCCGTGCGAGTATCTACGTGAGCGTCTTTACCTTCGCTAATGACCACTCGATCGCTATAAATAATTCGCATCAAATTGATTATAAAACATTAAATAATTCGTCTAGGACTTGCAATATTAAGTGCGGTGCCTGACATTAAAGTGTCGTGTCGAGTTTTGGACTCGTAATAGTGTTACTGTTCGATCGAGTAACATCCCCCCTGGCGTCACAAGAAACGGCCGGCGCATATCGAGGACTTCGAACCTTCCAGTGCATGGTGGCAGTACAACGGCATCGAAAGGTGGGTGGTGCTAAGTTGTTACTACGTATCGGTAATAAATGTGCATTGCCCAAAAAGATAGAAAATAGTTAACTCCCTGGACCCCCTTATACAGTCCACTTAAATTACCCACCAGCGAAATGGGGTCCAGGGACCAGGTTCCTTTTAATTAGGGAACATTTCCCTACACTATTAATTAAAGCGAGTAGGAGTTGTAGATTAAATTTATTTTATTTCTTTCATTCATTATTTTGAGACATGATTCATCTCAACGCATTGATCCACAAAATTCATCATATTGAAACCATTCTTGGAATGCACGGCTCTATTTTCTATTATGTTTTAACGAGATATATTCTCATACGTGACTTCTTTGTTCCGCTTGGGATACTACAGTATTCATACATAAGCCTGATCTTCAGAGAATAAGAGATAATTCTAAGTATAAGAATAGCGTTACAGTATCACTATCAATTTAAAAGTTTTGATAAAGCATATATTGACGCGGTGTGTGGTTACCGGCTTATTAGAATAAACCACACTTGTTTGTTATTGAGTTGTCGTAAAAGGCGTCTGAGGTAAGTTGATCCGCCGTGTGGTTATCTGGTTGAGTAGAGTAAACCACCCTCACTATTAATGAAACGTCCGACACTATTCTGACCAATGTTCAAAACTAATGTTAATTTTTTTGCGATAAATGATAGGTAATGCTAAATAAAGAGAGTAGAATAGACCATCCGGTCTATTCTACTCAGCCTGACACCACACGGCGTGTCGACATACCTTAGCCGCCTTTTACGATACCTCGGTAAGAAATGAGGGTGCTCTATCTACTCAGCCGGATACCATACGACTTACACTTTATTCAGGCAAAATTAACATTTGAAGATAAGAGGAACGTCCTTGCAACTCTTAGCGGTCGATAAAATGAAATGTGCTGTGTAAACGATATTCAAAATTGATATACCGTCATGTTAAAACACGTATGGGCCTTAATGAGCCGTCGTTCCAATGTTTGGTATAATAAACTATGCCGGGCCTTAATTGGGACGCCCTCATTGACCTCATAACGAATGTATGATCACGTTCAATATAGTTGCGGAAATTGGAATCGCGTGTTATCTCCTTATAATCATTCAGAATATTTTTTTTGGATTAAATGTGAAACAACAATACAGCTCAAAAATGTTTAATGGAAATATATAAGGTACATTCAAATTATATGCTTTATTGCAGATAAAAAATACCCTATTCCATATGTAATAAATAGACTATCTTACACTGAAAGAATTTTATCAAATCGGTCCAGTAGTTCCTGGGATTAGTGCGTTCAAACAAACAAACAATAACTATCAGCATCACAAAGCTATCAGGTTCTGTGTGTGGGAATTGTCTTGCATACAAACAAATCTGCATTTCTAAATACATAATGTATGTTGTAAAACTTCTTTATGAGATATTACAGCTATCATATCTGATATATGTAGAGTTCGTTAAAACACATGCACAAACCTCCACTACTACTTTGTTAGTTAATTTTAAACGGAATGATAAGAAGAAAATAGATAATTAAATTGAGATTATTGATAATTTGTATAATATTTTGTGTTTGTGCGTTTGTATGTATGCGCAGATTTATGTGTGATCATACAATTGTCAAGTTGCTACAGGGATTAGGTAGAGTGAAAGGATATTATTTAGTTTATTGTACAAGTAATTACCTAAAGAGAAGTAAAATAAGAGAAGTAAAAAAAAAGGTGAATGTGTGCAGAGAAGTAAAAAAGAAGGTAAATGTGTGCAGTGCTTGTGTATGTTGTGCCATCGGTGTCGGGTAGTGCATGAGTTCTTACAAATTCTGTATATATCAGGTATGGGAACGAATAGTACACTCTACATTTAGCATTACATATATTTTCTTTTATCGCGGATTATAGCAAAATAATATTCTCATTACTTTAGAAGTAAAATCACCTAAATCCAGTTTGGGAAATTTTATTGTGATCGTTAATATACATATTTTCTACGTCAGCTTCGGAGTATGACTGATTTGTGTTCAGTAGAAATTTAATATCACTCAAAAACTTTTCACCAAAAATAATTTGGGCCTTAATTGGAAATCATTGACCTAAAACATATTCGTCAATACTTTCAATATGTTCGTCATACTTTATTTGACTTTGCGGATGTTATTTAAAATTAAAATAGTCGGGGATCAAGTGAGGCATAAGCTGGTTCCGATGCGGTTACCACTAATATGGCTTAACTCAGACATGTTTCACGCCACCTGTTGTTTAAAACGACAGTTTAGTAGATGTTGAAAATGAATCCCACTTCTGATATCGATTCGAAAACACAACATAGAAAAATATATAGACCCGATCGAGATCAAACAGCTAATTGGGATTTAAATTTATAATAATACTAGCTTTTAGCCGCAACTTCGTTTGCGTGGATTGTTGTCGCGTGATAGGTTGATAATAGATGGCGCTTTTCAATGTCATCATGTTACTGTTAAAATAACAGGAATTCTGTAGCCTATGTTACCCCGGTGTATGAGGAATAATTGTGACAAATTTCATCTATATTTGGTTAGCAGATTTGCCGTGAATGAGTTACAAACATATTCATACTCACAAACTTTCGCATTTATAATATTAGTAGAATATGATTTGAGCAAACTGTTAATTTTCCTTTACTATTTTCTTAACCTATGTTACAGTCACACTTCTATAATATTATTGTTATTTAACTTAAAAACTTTTATTTAACTTGCCGTGTATGTATGTGAAGGTGGAATCGTGCAAGTTAAATTTGGCCTACTTCCCGGTGACCGATTGATATGAAATTTTTCATACTGGCCCAGTAACAATGACAATGCATGTTTATGATAATCATGACCTGATGCTGCTTTCAGGATGGGCACCACACGAGGGAACTCCTCAAAGGGTTACCAATAAAAACATGAAAATTTGATAAAAGCTTTTAAAAAAAAATAACTTGTTTTTAAATTGCATGCATCCTCCTGCCCTTATCCCACACTAAGTGGGGTCGGCACAACATGTTATAAACATGCTGTCACATGATTTGGCTGCGTTTTTACGACCGGCCGCCTGCCTGACGTCAACTTACCATAGTCGTATTTTACGACACCTCGGTAAGAAAGAGGGTGGTCTATTCTACTAAACCGGATACCACACGGTGGGTCAACTTACCTTAGTCGCCTTTTACGACACCTCGGTAAGGAATGAGGTTGGTCTATTCTACTCAGCTGGATACCACACAGCGGGTCGACTTACCTTAGTCGCCTTTTACGACACCTCGGTAAGAAAAGAGGGTGGTACTATTCTATTCAGCCGGATACCACACGGCGTAACTTGTTTTTAAATTATTCTTTGATTAATACTGTGTATGAGTGTATGTAGGTAAGTGAATACTTGAATGTCAGTAAGCATGAAATTCTTGCTCGAGAAAAATTGCCGGAGAAATGAAATTTTATGTGATAAATTGCTTTAAAACACAATTTCCCTGGTGATATGAGCAGGCAAAACAACGCGAGGTGAAAGTTAATAGAAAAACTAGCATAGCCCTGAAGGGTTAAAATTGTTGCATATTTTCTTTCGTTGTTAAGGTGCACTTTTAATTAGTTTCAGACACGCAAAATGAGTTTCTTTTTTATGATTTATAATATACTGGCTTTTAACCGTAACTTCGTTTGAGTTGTCGCGTTGTAGGTTGATAATGGTGCTTTTCAATGTCATCATTTGACTGGCTCGTTGGAGCAGTGGGTAGTGACCCTGCCTTCAGCTCCGCGGGTCGCGGGTTCGATTCCCGCCGAGGGCCAACATTTTCTTTCAATGAATTTGTTGGTCTTTGAGCCTGGGTGTATATTTGTATTTAAGTATGTATTTAACAATTATATATGTATATATTCACCAGTTGTCTGTCACCCATAACACAAGTATTAAGTTACTTACTTTGGGGACGGACGACCGTGTGTGTAAGTGTCCCATATATTTATATATTTATTTATTATTATATTTATCATATTCCTGTGGAATTAACAGAATTTCTATAGTCTATATGTTTTAACGGTGTATAGGGAATTATTGTGTTAAATTTCATCGATATTGTTTCAGCGGATACGCCGTGAAAGAGTAACAAACATACATCCATACTCACAAACTTTCGCATTTATGATATTAGTAAGAGTAAGATGTTTATGTTCCGAAAACAATTATGCATAATACAATATGATAGTTATGAAATCATATAAATAAAGAGGAATCCCTCCACTTTGTTGGAGATAAGGGGGAGTTGGACGTAACACCTACCACGCTGCTCCAATGCGCATTGGTAGGTTACACATAACCCCAGAATTTTATAAAGAAAACATTGTGCGGAAACCTGATTCCGCACAATGTTTTGCTTCAATAAAAAGCGTGATAAATAACAATTATCAGAAAGTAAAAAGTAAAGTAACGACATGTTACAATCCCACAGCTGGACATAGGCTTCCTCTCTCCGTTCCTAGAAAGAAGGTTTGGAGCTAAGACCTACCACGCGGCTCCAACGGGGATTAGTAGGTTACACATATCCCTAGATTTCTCTAGAGATATGCAGGTTTCCTCGCGATGATTTCCTTCACCGAGAAGCGTTTGATAAATTGCAATTATCAATTCGACGCATAAGCATTGGTGCCTGCCGGGGTTTGAACCCGTGATCCTCTCAAAAGAGTCGCACGGTCAAACCGCTGGGCTATCACAGCTTTACAATTATCAATAAGATAAATAAATTTTAACAGAAAACTCGTTGGTTCGAAGAACTGACCCCCTTGAAAGAGTCACACGATCTCACTGCTGAGTTATTATAGCTAAGAAGACCAAATTTGGCGTTGATTATTGACCTTTGTAGAAAGACAAATTGCGAAGACGAAGCTACACAAATTTGTCGATATTCTCACTCTTTGAAAAGGCTAATAACGATAGTATGGGCGGCACGAAAACCTCATTAAGCCTATAAAACTCACGCTAAACCGAAATTAGTGGTAAGCTATATATATATTCGTACATTATTGTATTACTTTGCTACGTGCGTGTATTTTTTTCTTCTTTCTGGGTAATGAAGACTTTGATATACTATCATTAAGACACGAAAATACAGTCAGGTACATACCTGAGCTGTGATAAATAAATAAAATCTAAATAAATAAATAAATATATGGGACACTTATACACACAGTCGTCCAAAGTAAGTAACTTAATACTTGTGTTATAGGTGACAAACAACTGATGAATAAATACATATATAATTTTTAAATATACTTAAATACAAATATACACCCAGACTCGAAGAACAACAAATTAATTTATAGAAAACGTTAGCCCTCGGCGGGAGTCGAACCCGTGACCCGCGGCGCTGTCGAGGCGGGGTCACAACTCACCACGCCAACGGGCCAGTCATATAGGATGATTCGTCTAATTGATAATTGCAATTTATCACACGCTTTTCAGTGAAGGAAAACAACGTGACGAAACCTGCTTATCTTTAGAGAATTTTGGGGATATGTGTAACCTACCAATCCGCATAAGAGCAGCGTGGGCGAGACGCCTATACCCCGCAATGGAATAGTACCTATTCGATACCTATAACATTACCGTCGAATAAAAGATAAGATAGGGACGCATGGTGCCTAAAGTTTAGTAAAAATTAAAAAAAAATTCGTAACAAGTGCAAAATACGTACGAACTGTGTATGATTGCGTTAAGTGTACGACTTAAATCAGATACGATTTTTAGCTATGAGCGTATTATTTGCAAAACGTTGACAATCCTTATATTCCGAATGCAACCTTTTAGTTGCATATATAAAATGTTAAGAATGTTATTGTAATTGCCAAACCTTTTCCAATTTATTACCATTGTCCATTGTGTATTATGTATATAGTCTGTGGCGCATCTTATACTTATTATAAAGATAATTTAATACAAGTCTATCCGTCTCTGATATGCACCAAAAAACATTACACATTATATCATATTTGTTATTAAATTTAATAGTACTGTAAAAGGATTTTAATATCCCAGTATTGGGTAAAACGTTCATTTTCCTTCCACTCCACTTCCTAATTGTCTCTCTCTCATTGATAAAAATGTTTTGCTTAAATTTACTAAACTACTTATTCAAATTTAAATATATACCAATTGAAACTCCACTAGAAAACCAATAAAGGAAATCACAATAAAAACAATTCAAACGAATAGTTTATATATTCAAACGATCACAAATTGGTAGCTGAACGAAACTAGACGAGAAATCAAAAGCTGAATCCTCTATTGAATCGTAAATAATCGTGAACCAACCTCACAAAGTATCGGAAAGTTAATTAAATCCATCGTAAATCTATTGTCGACTTTAATCCACGAGCGGAAAGAATTATTTCACTTTGAATTTAATTAAGTGCACTTGCAAATAAGTTTCTATTATACGATTCCATGAATACGTGGAAGAAAAGTTAAAAGGCAACTAATGATGGGAATGGAAAAATCGTAATTTTAAAAGAACCGATAAAATATATCTTGTTTGATAAATACGCATTTTATCACCGTGTAGAATCCGGCTAAGTGAGAATAGACTATTTATTAAGGAGGTGTCGTAAAAGGCGACTAAGGTAAGTGTCGTGTGGTATCCGGCTGAGTACCTGTGATCTGGTCTAATGGAAGGCGAAAGATGCAGCCTAAGGTGGACTGCGCTTGCCACTATAATGCCTATTCACTCTTTTTTTGAAATTTTGTAGATCGTAAGAGATCGTAAGATAGATGCAGGAAGGGAATTCCACACTTTGGCATAAGAAATAAATAATATTCATATTTCAAGTGGCAAAACTTTTCATAGGCGCATTGCCTAGATAATACAATATTACGACGACGATGTCATAATTACGTATACGCCGTGTGGTATCCGGCTGAATAGAATAGAACCACCCTCATTTCTTACTGAGATGTCGAAAAGGCGACTAATTTAAGTCGACCCGCCGTGTGGTATCCGGCTGAGTAGAACACACCACACTCATTTCTTACTGAGATGTCGAAATGGCGACTAAGGTAAGTTGACTAACCGTGTGGTATCCGGTTAAGTAAAATAGACAATCCTCATTTCTTACCGAGGTGTCGTGAAATACGACTAAGGTAAGTTGACGTCAGGCAAGCGGCGGTCGTAAAATACGTAGCCAAATCATATGACAACATGTTTATAACATGTTGTGCCGATCCCACTTAGAGTGGGATAATGGCAGGAAGATGATGATGAGATGATGATGTCATAATCACGTATACCTAAATATAATTAATGAGAAGGTAATTAGCAAAAGTTATAACGACAGAACACATTCTACGATCACAGAATAACTATTCGAACCTTTAAAATGAGTAGGGATTCGAGATTAGTACGGAAAATTTAATTACATTACCCAATATGACTAAAGTTTTGCCGTAAACGTTAGGTTGAAAGTTCTCGACGGTTGGATGGTTTTATGGAGGTCATTAAATCAAAATCTGTTACAAGACATATCTGCTCTAGTCCTATATTTAAAAAAGGTATGAAAATATTATGTTGTTATTATTTTATTTATTTATTTATTTTAAAAGGCCATCAACAATATACACACCAAGTAGTGCTAAAAATACAAATGTTGAAAACTTAAACTAAGTGCTATATCAATTATAGATGGCAACGGCATGCGCAATTTGACAACATTTATTTTGCCATTTCATACAAATACTCGTTTGCTTTATGTAGATATAAAGAATACATTTTTTTAATTTTTTTAAAAACAAATTTATAATATACTTAGAAGAAAAGATAAAAATAAAATAGATCAGTAGAAGGAATTAGGCTGGCGTTTTATAAATGTTAAGGCGACTTTTTTGAAATCTGCAGCTGTACTATGAAATATGTCCAAGTCACCATAACTGCAGAGCAAGTCATGCGTTCTCATGAATCTATTCATTGGCGAATTGTACCCCAGATTCGTTTTCGATATTTTACAAGCAAACAACTTGCGTTTGTTATCATCCTCATCATTCATTATCCTCGATAAAAGAAGATATATGTAATTCTAAATGTAGAGTGTACTATCAACCACCAAAAACCCAACAATACACATGCACTGCACACATTCTACACCACATCTCAACAATCGTTTCGCCACGTAACCGAAGCATCGTCAGGAAATAGACTCAACGGTAAAATCGCAAATCGTGGATTCTGTGATGTGGAGCTTGTGGTGGTGAATGTGTGCAGTGCTTGTGTATTGTTGTGTTTTTGGTGGCAGGTAACGCATGAGTTCTTAAAAATTCTGCATGCAGTTATGAGAACGGATAGTACACTCTACATTTCTCGTTACATATATTTTCTTTTATCACGGATTATAGCAGAAGAATATTTTCATTAATTTCATATGGACCTCCGAAAATAACGTCTAATTTTATACATTACTTTATTTCAAACTTGAGAGGTTGATCCGGAATCTAAAGTTGTAAATAAAGAAGAACCTTGTATACAATACGTCTCATTAACCCTTAATTTGATATAGTCCGGTGTGACGGACACTTATTTAAAATAAATCCTGTCAAGTTTTTATTTCATGTTCATCGATTTCTAATCGATTAAATGTTTATTTATACCATAAACAAATAGTAAAAAAAAAGTAATGATTGTGGAAACATTGCATATGTCAGTTGGGACGCAAAATGTCTGCGAAAAGGCGGCCACCTGTTTTGCTCAAGGTATTTATAATTGTTTTTCTTGTTTTTTGTGGAAAAATGAATTGAATTATAGATTTATTTATTAGATAATAAACATTTCAATAATTATTTACAGAAACATACGCACTTTATTACATTTTTATGGTGTTTATTTGTAACTAAAATGATTTGTCCGTCACAGCGGACATTGCTAATTGTATAGAAAAGTAATACTTTATTACTATGTCCGCTGCGGCGGACAACGCCAAAATGTGTGTGCTTCTGCTTGTTTGGTTATGGTTCTGAATTTGTTTTTTTTTCTTTGCCAATAGCCTAATCGCGCAAGTAAAATTATTGCTTTAGTGCAGAAGGAACATGCACCTTCCGATGCTAGCGAAATATCTGATTCGAAAACTGAATTGCATGATGCGCGTCCTAATTCTTCCACCCCCTTGTCTTCTCCTGCACCCCTATTGCATCTTCCCTTGCTAACATAACAATAGATACATCCGACGATGAAGAATTACACTCCGAAGATCCTGATTTTATACCACATTCTATCGTGCGTGAAATTGGCGAGTCCATTTATGCAAATGTTCCATCCCTATCTGCTATTCCTTCATTGCCTGCAACGCTTATAACACCAATAGCTTCTTCATCAGCACCCCGAAAAGCAAGATCTAAGAAATCAGCCACAGTCAAAGCCAAAAGACCAAAAAAAAACAAAAAATTTCAGCTGACTTACAATTGGAGAGTAGCTCAATTCCGTCATCAAGCGACAATAGAAGAGGGTAAGGAGGATGATTACATAGACCTGCCAGAAGATGATTCACCTTTGAGTTTCTTTCACATTTTTTTTCTCAAGACATGTTAACTAGTATCATATACGACCATGGAAGAAGGACGCTGCACGTTCTGCCAAAAGAAAACTGTCGTGTATTGCATAAAATGCAACACAAGATTATGTTTCGTGACAGGAAAAGCCCCCAGAAATTGTTTTTTTAAATTTTCATAAAAAATAAACTGTACTTCGGTATCAATTAGTTCTAAAATGTTCATTTTTCTTTAGTAAAAAAACGAAAATAACTGTGGTTTTTATTTTCCGTAGTTTGGCAGTGTCCGCCTCAGAGAACATATAAATCTGACCATTAATTTCACTGTAATTGGCAAGGTACGCTGTGACGGACACGAGTTTTCCCAGCAGTGGGCTATTGTAGATTTTTTTTTTCATTTTTCCAGAACTTTATGACATACTCCTGAAACCACAAAATTGTCAAATTCGTATATTTTGAATATTTTGATCTGTGCCAAATTAAGGGTTAAAAAAGATTTTTTTAAGACGCATAACACTAGCAAAAGCTAGTGCTATGCGTGTGCGCAATTATCTTACTAAAGATTTATGTTTTAATTTAAAAACATAAATTTTCGACAACTATAAGCTTAATTTCTCCATACCGTAGAATCTTAGAATACTGACGGAAAGTATTTTAAATTGCCAGAGGCTAAAGTTAATAAAAAAATAAATGTTGAAAAAAGTTCTTTCAAACTCTACCTTGGCATCATAAAATATGCTATTATCGCAAAGTGTAACGAATTCTTTATAAAAAATGGTTAAAAATAGTCTCAGTCATGAAAGAAAGAAAGAAAAGATTTATTTTAACACAATTTCCAACTATGACTATTCATAACAGAGTAGTGTTCGATATGGTGCTACAAAATATTAATATATTAGAATACACATAAATATCTTTTTGTTTCTTTTTTCCGCAGCGTGGTATCTGTTGAGTAAAAAAAACTACCCTCATTTCTTGCCAAATTGTCGTAAAAGGCAAGTAACGTAAGTTTGCCGTGTGGTATCCGACTATTAGATAATAGATTAGACCACCCTCATTTGTTACAAGGTTTCTGTAAAACGTGAGTTGACGTCAGGCAGGCGTCCGGTCGTAAAATAACCAAATCATAATATGATATGACAATATTTAAAAACATATTGTGCAAACCCACTTAGAGGGGGAAAAGAGCAGGAAAATGTGGATATTTTCTAGTGAATTTCTGTGCATTTGATTAAAACTATATTTAGCATAAAGCTGACTTTGTAAAGCAAGCATATTTTACTGTATTTAGCAAAAAAATGTAATAAAATATAATGGACATATAAATTGAAGGACTCTAGAAGTTGATTGTACATTGTTGTGTTCACATTCTCAGGAGAATATATTAGACAGATTGTTGTATTTTGATCAAATGAAGCATTGTTTTAGACAAGTTGTAAGTTCCCAGATATCAGCAGCTTTTTCTTTCTTTTTTTATTTTTTTTATTACATTTTGTTATATCTTACGCCGTGTGGTATCCGGCTGAATAGTATAGTACCACCCTCATTTCTTACCGAGGTGTCGTACAGGGCGACTAAGGTAAGTCGACCCGCCGTGTGGTATCCGGCTGAGTAGAATAGACCTACCTCATTTCTTACTGAGGTGTCGTAAAAGGCGACTTAGGTAAGCTGAGCCACCGTGTGGTATCCGGTTTAGTAGAATAGACCACCCTCTTTCATACCGAGGTGTCATAAAATACGACTGAGGTAAGTTGACGTCAGGCAGGCGGCCGGTCGTAAAAACGCAGCCAAATCGTGACAGCATGTTTATAAATGTTGTGCCGAACAGGCACAACATGTTATAAACATGTTGCATAAAGGCAGAAAGATCATAATGATGATTTTATTATATCTTGTAATAAATTTACCGAGCAAGGCTCGGTCACCCAGGCACAGATTTATTAAGCAAATACTTAGACGGGTATATTTATATGTGTAATATAAATATACCCGTCTATGCCTTACGAAGTCTTATGTACGAGACATAAGAAAAAATACGACGATAATATATCGCTTTCCTTAGCAACTACATCAGAAACTGTTTAACAGATAATGTTATCGTAAAATACCCAGAAGTGGCGTTACACTAGAAAGGAGGTCGTTTGGACCTATTTTATTGCATTTCCCGAGTAAACCTAAAATTATATTGAGTTACCATATAGATTGACGGTAATAATTTCCGCTATATATTTTTTGTTGCCACTTATACCAAAATATGTTCTTTTATAACTATATAAAATTGCAAGCAATCAATTGTTAGACAACCGATTTTGATCTAACAGTAAAATTATGGCCACGTTCAGAAGTTAAAAAATAATACTATAAATATATTAAAATGTAACTATACTAGCTGCGCCTGCGGTTTCACCCGCGTTGATATCAGTCTATTCAATTTCAAATTTTGAACATTAAAGCTGAGTTAACCATAATAGATAGAGACATGCTATCGCCGACTCTTACGTTGTATTTTCTTAGATCTACTATTCACTAGTATTATATTTTAGAGTCTTTTTGTTGGTTTACGCAGCGCACGCGACTAAAGCTTTCAGCAGCAGATTTTATTTATAATTGCGCGACCTCTTCAACATTTCATAGAACTATATTGTGCTATTAACATAAACCTTCCGGAAATATTGCACTATTTTTTAGTTAAAACCGTACAAAAATCTGTATAGTAGATTTTGAAAAATCGATCGCACACAGACAAAGCTTTTGGGGACTTTATATAATAAGTATATATAGGTGTTTCGTTTGTCATATATTCGTATTTACAAACCAAATAATGTACGTTTGATATAGAGAGAAACATAACATAGAATAACATTTCAAAGGTTCCTTTCATAGCATTGTCCTGTCATTCCCTTTACTTTGAACCGAGAAGCCAACATATTAGAATAAGAATCTTTGATCTTATCAATGCTATTTGATTGACAGTATTGTATTATTGATACCATTGCCAAATGCTTACACAATAAATTTATCATGCTCTCCTGAATTTAATAATACAATTTGTGGTATCGTCAAATTTATTTTCTAACATTACATCGTTTTATAGTATAAATATCTGGGTGACCGAGCTTCGCTCGGTAATTTTTTGCAAAAAAAAAAACTTAAAAAAAAGAAAAAACAATTATTTCGTTGGGATCGATCCTTGGCATTCACATTTCTCGAGGCTGCCCGTTAACCGAATAAGCTACGTCTACTTGACAGTTAATGGCGAAAATTCAATTCAATATAAATGTTAGTGTTTTTTAATGGCCAAAAACAGGGATAAAACAATATTTTTTTATATAAAACCTAGCTAGATCAATTTTTCTCCCCGAAAACTTCCTACATGCTGAATTTCAGGAAAATCGTTGGAGCCGTTTTCGAGATTCGGAAAATATATATATATACAAGATTAACTCATTTAAATATAAAGATTATAATAACTTGAAATTGAAGCCATCACATCATCATTTTTAAATGAATTTGTTGGTCTTTGAGCTTGGGTGTATATTTGTGTTTAAGTATGTATTTAAAAATATATAAGTATATATTGACCAGTTGTCTGTCACCCATAACACAATTTAACTTACTTAACTTACTTTGGGGACGGACAACCGTTTTTGTAAGTGTCCCATATATTTATTTATTTATATTTATCATTTTAAGGCCGCCTACCTGACGTCAAATTACCTTAGTCGCCTTTTACGGGTTGAAGAGTAGCTATATCCACGCTTTCTTAACATTGATGTAAATCTCAACAGTATGGTCGGCTTTCTGTATCAGCCTAGAGTTTTCTTCGACTGCATGTAATGGTGATACATTCAATTAATCACACGCATGACTTAGGTCAGTTTTGCAACAATGCAGTTAAATGTACTATCAACCGCTAGACCATGTTCTACCTGAAAAATGGTCCATGCAATATTTATTACAAATTGAACATTATTGTTAACATAACATGATCATGATTACGTAATATCCTCATAAAGCATTAACGCTTTAGACCCTTGCTAACGAGTTTCACAACTGTTTAATGTTTGTCTCATAACGTATTCCACGGCCATTTTAGAGCGTTTCTGTTAAACTAGCTCATAATAAATGTCCCTCTAAACACCACAACATCGTTTTGGTAATCCATACTGTGTGTGAAAATTCACGCTGAAAGTTCTCCTAGTGTATTCGGCAGGAATGTTAACGAAACTATAAATTGTAACAATGCCGCCTTGTCGCTACTTCAAGCAAGCAAGCAAGCAAGCCATGACGTCACATCTTGCCACCGCCTTTCGCGCCATTTTGACGTGGGAGATGTGACAGCCGCTGTCATTAGTAGCTAGCCCGCGAATAGCGAATGAGAGTTTGCATTGATTTCATTTTAGAATTTTTTATGAAAATAATAAAACTGATATAGAATGCTTCTTTTATTAATACAAGTAGTTTAGTTACATAATATTATTTAATTCGAAGAAGACGCCATGTAGTATCCGGCTGAGCAGAATAAATCACTTCTTACAGAGGTGTCGAAAAAGGTGACTAAGGTATGATGACGTCAGGCTACAAGCTCATAACATGGGACAAGGGCAGGAGAATGATTGATATATTTTTGATATCTATCTATTTATATTTTTGTAGTCTGTAACTTAAATACCGAAAGGGAGAGAGATTTGCGAATTGATACTGGTAAATCATTTCACAGCTTAACACCTTGAAAGATAAATGATCTCTAGTAAGTCAGTGCGGAGCATTTAGGGAAAGCAAGATTTAAGGTATTTATATCTTATACCATATCCTACATCCGACAAGAAGTTGAAACGAGTTGAGTGAGTTCAAACGTACTGGACAAAAAGTTTTCATTGGTACACCGCATAACAGAAACTGCAAAAATCGAACATGTATTATCGTAAGCGTGGAATTCAATAAGTGCCTCAATGGTTCACTTCGACAGCTCTAAATTACCTTGATATAGTGTAGAGACATTATTTCACGGCACCCGTTTGCTCGCGGCCCCGCTGTACTTTACGTCTTCATATAAAGAAAATATGGGCTACCTAGGTGTTTACAGAGAACGAGGTATATTTTAAATCGAACGTAGTTCACGATTTATATATGACGCAAGTCGCTTGCACTTAGCTTATTCCATCACCAGTATCTGTATTAAACCTTTGTGATTTTATCGCGGAACCTATCTCGTAATTATACTTCGGTAACAGAATGAAAAAATCGCTAAGATTGTCGTAGTTCTCTGGATATGTTGAAAAAAATAATTTACGATCATTTCGCATTGGCGCAGTATTGACTGGCCCATTGGAGCAGTGGGTAGTGACCCTGCCTTCAGCTCCACGGGTCGCGGGTTCGATTCCCACCGAGGGCAAACATTTTCTTTAAATGAATTTGTTGGTCTTTGAGCCTGGGTGTATATTTGTATTTAAGTATGTATTTAAAAATATATAAGTATATATTCACCAGTTGTCTGTCTACCATAACACAAGTATTAAGTTACTTAATTTGGGGACGGACGACCGTGTGTGTAATTGTCCCATATATTTATTTTTTTATTTATTTATTTATTTATTCTGTGGCTCTGCTTTCAGCTCCATGCATCGCGCGTTCGATTCCCGCCGAAGGGTAACATTTTCTATAAATAAATATATGTTCTTTGAGCCTGAGTGTCTATGGTTATTTAAATATACATACATATATTTATAAAGTGTGTATAAGTGTATATTTATTTATTATTTTATTATTTATTGATGCTGTGATGGCCTAGCGGTGCGACCGTGTGAATCTCTAGAGACGATCATGGGTTCCAACCCGGGCAGACACCAATGAGTTTTTCTATTAAAGTTTATGTGTCTAATTGATAATTGCAATTTATCACACGCTTTTCGGTGAAGGGAAACATCGTGAGGAAACCTGCATATCTCTAGAGAATCCTAGGGATATGTGTAACCTACCAATCCGCATTGGAGCAGCGTGGTAGGTCATAGCTCCAACCCTTCTCTCCAAAATTGGAGAGAGGAGGCATATGCCCAGCAGTGGGATAGTAACAGGCCGTTACTTACTTATTATTTATTAGCTATAATAACTAAATATTAACTTACATAATTACAGCATACCTAAACTCAATTTATTTATTTAAAATAACAGAAACATCAGACAAAGGAGAATAACAAAGACAAATACTATGTAATTTGGTGTATACTAATATTGTCAACGTTGTAGCAAAATAGAAAAACAAATTATACCGTTTCTCTCAGTTAATTATGAAGCCGACTTGTTTTTATGCCTGAAATGTGATTAACGAAGTGGAAAACATTTATTAGGACCAGCCTTTTGTTAATCATGAGAAATCAAATAAAACTGACTAGGCCTTTACTCATTTTACCTAATAGGTATGTTTATGATTGGGAGAATTTACTTAATTAATAAATAATTGTGATGAACGAAATAAGGAGGATAAGAATAATTATAAAACTATTTAATAATTTATAATCACATTTATAATAAATTAATATTTTTTTAATTTTAGCAAAATATAATAGCAGATGATGTGATGCGAAGCTGTGATGGCCCAGCGGTGCGACCATGTGAATCTCTAGAGACGATCACGGGTTCGAACCCGGGCAGGCACCAATGAGTTTTTCTCTTAAAACTTATGTGTCTAATTGATAATTGCAATTTATCACACGCTTTTCGGTGAAGGAAAACATCGTGAGGAAACCTGCATATCTCTAGAGAATTCTGGAGGTATGTGTAACCTACCAATCCGCATTGGAGCAGCGTGGTAGGTCTTAGCTCCAATCCTTCTTTCCCAAAACGGAGAGAAGAGGCCTATTCTCAGCAGTGGGATAGTAACAGGCCGTTTCTTATAATAGCAGATGAGCGATAAGTTTTATTTTTAAGTTTAATTATTAGGCTTACCAACTAGACGCTACAAACTTATATACGTTACAAACTTATTTAAACATAACAAAACAATATATATATGATCCTGAAAACTATATAAATATATATAATATTAGAGTAAAATGATCTTAAAAAAGGTAAAAAATAATAATAAAGTAAAATAAAAAACTTATTCAACTATTGCTCAATACTAATGCCGTGTGATATCCGGTTACGTAGAATAGACCACCCGAATTTCTTACCGAGGTGTGGTAAAAGGTGACTTAAGGTAAGTCGGCCCGCCGTGTGATATGCGGCTGAGTAGAATAGTCCACCCTATTTCTTACCCAGGTGTCGTAAAATACGACTAAGGTAAGTTGAAGTCCTAAATAACGTAGCCCAATCATGTGACAACAGGTTTATAACATATTGTGCCGACCCCACTTAGCAATAAGGAGAATGATGATATAAGATGTATGACAAAATTTGCTTTTCATTTATACAGTGCGAAAGTAATTGGTCAACATTCATTATGTACACGGAATATTGAATATTCGGGTTTATATGTTCAATTCCATTAAACGAAGGTAATGGAAACAATCTGCGATATTAAAAGATAAAACTGTCACAGTCAAATAAAAAATATTCGCTACGTAGTGCACTAAATTAAAAATTGTTTGACCAATTTCATTTTGATGTTGTTTTTATTGCACCCAGAGCTGAATTTTATTTTATACAATAAATTAAATAATTTATAGACCACCGTGTGTTATCTGACTGAATAGAAAGACCACCCTCATTCTTTACCGAGGTGTCGTAAAAGGCGACTAAGTTAAGATGACCCGTCGTTTGGCATCCGGCACCACCCTCATTACTTACCGAGGTGTCACCATAAACGAACTAAGGTAAGTTGATCCGCCGTGTGGTATCAGGCTGAGTAGCATAGATCACCCTCATTTCTGATTGAGGTATCGTAACAGGCGACTTAGGTAAGTCGACGTCAGGCAGACGGCCGGTTTCAAAATAACTAACCAAATCATTTAACAACATGTTCTACTGAACCCACTTGGAGTAGGATGATGATATAGTAATTCCATAATTACTTTGGTAAGGTATTTAATACAAGTATATTAAAATAAAACTATGTCATTATAATTTCCATTAAAAAGACTATAACGGCGTGTTCTATTGCACTTCTGATTAAGGACCTCTTCTCTCCATGTAAAGACAAATTCAAGCTCAACCCACATCTTTGGCTTGGATTTGCAGGTTACTCATGTAAATTATGTGCTTATAGTTCACTATATGTCCAGTGAATCTTATACAGGTCACAAGAAACAGCTGGATTCAAGCGGTATAAATCGTATGGTGTATTAATCCCTTGTAAAGATTTACAGCTGCTTAAGCTTCTAGGTGAATATATGTATGATCTTATAAACGTCACAAATAACAGTTGGATTCAAGCGGTATGAATCGTATGGTGTATTAATCCCTTGTAAAGATTTACAGCAGCTTAAGATTTTAGGTGAATATATGATCTTATAAAGGTCAAGAGAAACAGCTGGATGCAAGCTGTATAAATCGTATGATGTATTAATCACCTGTAAAGATTTACAGCTGTTAATCTTCTAGGTGAATATATGATCTTATACAGGTCACAAGAAACAGCTGGATTCAAGCGGTATAAATCGTATGGTGTATTAATCCCCTGTAAAGATTTACAGCTGTTAATCTTCTAGGTGAATATATGATCTTATACAGGTCACAAGAAACAGCTGGATTCAAGCGGTATGAATCGTATGGTGTATTAATCCCTTGTAAAGATTTACAGCAGCTTAAGATTTTAGGTGAATATATGATCTTATAAAGGTCAAGATAAACAGCTGGATTCAAGCTGTATAAATCGTATGATGTATTAATCCCCTGTAAAGATTTACAGCTGTTAATCTTCTAGGTGAATATATGATCTTATACAGGTCACAAGAAACAGCTGGATTCAAGCGGTATAAATCGTATGGTGTATTAGTAAGTAAGTAGCGGCCTGTTACTATCCCACTGCTGGGCATAGGCCTCTTCTCTCCGTTATTGGAGAGAAGGATTGGAGCTAAGACCTACCACGCTGCTCCAATGCGGATTGGTAGGTTACACGTATCTCCAGAATTCTCTGGAGAAATGCAAGTTTCCTCACGAAGTTTTCCTTCACCGAAAAGCGTGTGATAAATTGCAATTATCAATTGGACACATAAGTTTTAATAAAAAAACTCATTGGTGTCTGCCCGGGTTTGAACCCATGATCGTCTCTAGAGATTCACACGGTCGCACCGCTAGGCCATCACAGCTCTTTTATGTGTATGGTGTATTATTTCCTTGTAAAGATTTACAGCTGCTTAAGCTTCTAGGTGAATATATGAGCTTATAAAAATTATAAAGGTCACAAGAAACAGCTTTATTCAAGCGGTATAAATCGTATGGTGTATAAATCCCTTGTATAGATTTCAGTCCTCAGAAGACATCCACTGATTAAAGAAAAAACGATACCTTCCTTATTGACCTCAAAATGCTAAATTTTACCAAAATGTAATCTTAACTTTTCTTAACTTTAATAACATAATTCTCTTCGTGTATATTTTATTTTAGTGAATAATTTTATCGACTGCCTCAAAAAATAATGACAGCCAGTAAACAATTTTCCAATTTAACTTTTTGAGCGGTTCAAAGGAATTTAAAAACGTAAATTAGATTTAAATTATTTGGACTATTTTCTTTCTGCTAAATTTACTTTTGCAAATATTCCAGACACTAAGTATAAAACCACATAAAGTATAACACGTATAGCGTATTATTACACATAGATTACTTAATCACTGATAGACAACGGTCTAGTCGCACCAGTAAAAAATATTGGTGCGCAGACAAACCATGTGGCTCCAATACGGATTGGCAGGTTACAAATATCCTAGAAATGCTTAGAAATATGGATTTCATTAAAAAATTTATCTTTATTTATAAATTATTTATTTATTTATATTAATTTATAATCATAAATTATTTATTAATTTAAACCCACAACCTTTCGCTAAAAATACTCGATCTCACCGCTCCCCAACGTGGCCTTTATATACAAGTTTAATATTCTTTTTTTAAAAACAATTAATATTATGGAAGAGCGAGACTTTCTTACACGAGTATTTTTAATGCTTACTAGAAGGTCTCAATCTGTATTTCTTGTAATGAATTATGGAAATGAAATAAATAATATTCGATTTTGTATTTTTGTATCCAAGATACAATCTCCAAGATCGTCGACTTTCTAATCAAATGGATTCAATAGCGTTTGAAAAGAAAACAGTTCTTAAAATGAATGTAAACAACGAATAATATATCCAAAAATGTTCCAAGCAATTGTCCTTTATTGCTCTCAAGATTTGAATGCCTGCAAAGTCAAATGAGTACAATAAGCCGAGGCTTATTGTTCTCATTTTCTTATATTTCATAATTTACTTCATATTATGAGCATGAAATACTTGTATAACAGTAACCTTGTATAATAAATAATTTATAGAATTAGGCGTTGCTTTGCGGAGATCCTAATACAAAAGTAATAATGATATTATTTTACTATAATCTACAATAAATTTTAAAAAAAATATAATCGAATCCTGTATGTATCAGGGATCGAAACGAGTACTCCACTCTACACTTAGCATTATATATATTTTCTATTTTACTTTATCCCGAATTATAGCGAAATCATTTTATTAATACTTTTGTATTATGGATTTCCGCGAAGTAACGCCTAATTCTTATAGACTTTACATTAAATAAACACGAGTTCATAACTTTTAAATTAAATGCAATAATATTAAATTATATTTTTGTACTGTTGTAAGAAAATCAGTCAAGTAATATATCAAATAGTTGGAGCAATACGTTACAAAACCAGAATTGTATTGGAGTCAAGCCAAAGAGAAATGCCAACCACTTACCCCGTCCAAACTGTAGCAATACAAGTTATCTATGGATACATTTATATGGAACGGTACTTAAAACGGTCATATTTAGCATTGATATCTATTTACAAATGATACACCGTGTGGTATCCGGCTATGTAGAATAGACCACCCTCATTTCTTACCGATGTGTCGTAAAAGGCGACTAAGGTAAGTCGACTCACAGTGTGGTATCCGGTTAAGTAGAATAGGTCATCCTCTTTCTTACCGAGGTGTCGTAAAAAACGACTATGGTAAGTTGATGTCACGCAGGCGGCCGGTCGTAAAATACGTAGTCAAATCATGTAACAACAGGTTTATAACATGTTGTGCCGACCCCACTTAGAGTGGGAGAAGGGCAGGGAGATGATGATCTATTTACAAATGATACTGACATGGATTCATTGATAGATTGATTAGAGAAAGGCCTTCTGTTTATACCACAGACTTATTATACTAGAGTACCCTACGTTAAGCCAACCTAAAGTGTGCCATATTGAAATAAAGAGAAAGCAAATGAGGATAAATCTATCTCATCCTTCTGCCCTTATCCCTCTCTAAGTGGGGTCGATGCAACATGTTATAAACATGTTGTCACATGATTTGGCTACGTATTTTACGACCAGCCGCCTCCCTGACGTCAACTTACCTTAGTCATATTTTACGACACCTCTGTAAGAAAGAAGGTCGTCTATTGTACTCAACCGGATACCACACGGTGGGTCAACTTACCTAAGTCGCCTTCTGCAACACCTCGGTAAGAAATGAGGACTGTCTATTCTACTCAGCCGAATACATATATCTTATAGCTTATTAGAAATATTAATGTTTTTGTCTTTAGTTTTTGGTCTTTGATTTTTTACAAATTTCTTATTTTCCTTTTGTCTGGTGCTGTGTCATTATATATACTTTAAAATTAGGTTAGTATTGAAATTGTTTGTGATTTATAATTATGCGTGTAAAGGACTTACGTAAGAACTTTATTTTATAATCCTTATTGCACAAAATTGTATGTAAGTTGTTAGTA